>LR738711.1:279216464-279327022 GCA_902687465.1 Secale cereale | reverse complement strand
CAACAACAACAACAACAACAACAACAACAACAACAACAACAACAACAACAACAACAACAACAACAACAACAACAACAACAACAACAACAACAACAACAACAACAACAACAACAACAACAACAACAACAACAACAACAACAACAACAACAACAACAACAACAACAACAACAACAACATCAGCAGCAGCAGCAACAACAACAACAACAGCAACAATAGATTCCTTAGTTCGGACCGACGAAGTAATGTCACTCGACTATTATCAACCTGACTGCAATCTTTTTCTGTCGGTAAGGATTGCACCAGAGCACCTTCTACTTTTAATAGGCCATGAACTATAGATAGAGAAGAATCTTTCTGAGCGAGTACATAAGAAGCGATCCACTTTTTTTATCAGTTCCAGGGGAAGACCAAAGATCTTGCGCGGCAGGTCCGCCAGAAAAACTCAAAAGAGAAAGAAGTCTCGTTAATCTCTTCATGCTCGTTCCAAGTTCGAAGTACCTTTTGGCCAAAGAAAAACCCGCTTCCTGACACGATTGCCTCTTTATCTTTATATAGATAGATTCTATGGGGTTATTACTTAGTAAGTCTATTTTGTACAAGAGCCCCTCCTATCTGATAGAAAAGGGTCCCATGATCCC
This sequence comes from Secale cereale, assembly GCA_902687465.1. NCBI lineage: Eukaryota > Viridiplantae > Streptophyta > Magnoliopsida > Poales > Poaceae > Secale > Secale cereale. Next base: position 279,326,384 of record LR738711.1, on the reverse strand, counting down.
GAGCCGATCTTACCTTGGCTCGCAAACCCCAAGTTTGTCTATGAAGAGCTAATCTAATTGTATTTTTTTCTAGAATGGATATCAGTAGCAACAACAGCAACAACAGCAGCAGCAGCAACAACAACAACAACAACAACAACAACAACAACAACAACAACAACAACAACAACAACAACAACAACAACAACAACAACAACAACAACAACAACAACAACAACAACAACAACAACAACAACAACAACAACAACAACAACAACAACAACAACAACAACAACAACAACAACTACAACAACAACCCACCTGCGCCTCCCCATGACAACCTGACCCACTTCTTAAGGTTGCAACCGTCGGTGTTCTCTAGTAGCATCAAGCCGATTGTTGCCGATGACTGGCTCCGCAAGATGGGGAGAGGGCTAGCAACTGCGGGACGCACAGATGTAGAGAAAGTGCGCTTTGCCGCACATCAGCTTGAGGGACCAGCAGTTGCATGGTGGGGGAACTTCACCGCCACTTATCCACTTGCTACAGTTACATGGGATCCGTTTCAGCAAGCTTTTCGTACCGCACATGTCTCAGCTAGAGGCATGAGCCTAAAGAAGCATGAGTTTCCCAACTTGCGCCAAGGAAACCGTACTGTGGGGCAATACGTGGATGACTTTAGGCAATCAGCTCGCTATGCGCTAGATGATGTGGCCACTGATGCTGTGAAGTAGGAGAAGTTTCTAGAAGGACTTAATGATGAGATGAGTATGCATCAGATGCTACCAACCTACAAGAACTATCAAGAGCTAGTGGACAAGGCCATCATGATCGAAGGGAAGCAGCAGCAGATTGAGAACCGCAAGAGGAAGGATGGACCTGGGAAGTATAACTCTGGAGCTCAGCAGAAGTGCTGTTACACTCCATACTCAGGAGGGCATAACCATCCCACCCACAACCATGGAAGCCATTCTAACAATGGAGGGAATGCACACAACCACAGTGGTCCTAGGAATGGCAATGGGAATGGAGGAAGCAACAATCATAATCTTTCCACTCCCTCAACGCCTACCAAGAAGGATCTGAGTCACGTTACTTGTTTCAAGTGTGGGAAGACCGTACATTACGCCAATGAATGTTCCGAGCCAAAGAATGGGAATGGTAATGGAAGCTCTGGAAAGAAGCCCAGCCCGTTCACCGGAGGACAAGTGAATCATGTCAATGTGGAGGAGATTGACAATCAGGCCGACGCGGTTGTCGGTAAGTTTTTTATTAATGCATTTAATGCCCTTGTTCTTTTTGACACTGGTGCATCGCATTCATACATATCAAGGGGTTTTGTGGAAAAGTGTAGGTTGCCAACCGTAGCTCTTAAGACACCTATGTTAGTGAGTTCCCCTGGAGCAGAGTATATGGCTAGCCGAGGATGCTACCAAGTTCCATTGACCATTGGGAGACATGTTTTTCCCTCAGACCTAATTGTCTTGGAATCCCAAGGTTTGGACGTGATCATAGGTATGGATTGGCTATCCAAGTATGGAGGAAATATTGATTGCGCCAGTAGATCAATTCTTCTCACCACCCCGGAAGGAAAGAGGATTAATTATGTGTCGAGGCACACACCGAGGAGAATACAAGTGAATGCACTCTCAGGAGTCGTTCAGGAGGAAGTACCTATTGTGAAGGATTACCCCGATGTGTTCCCGGAGGAGTTACCAGGCATACCACCGGATAGAGACATCGAGTTCTTAATTGAGCTATTACCAGGCACCGGACCAATATCTAAGAGACCCTACCAGATGCACGCTAATGATCTGGAGGAGATCAAGAAGCAAATCAATGAGTTAATGGATAAAGGTTACATACGACCAAGTTCATCACCGTGGGGTGCCCCAGTGCTCTTAGTCAATAAGAAGGATGGATCCTTACGAATGGTGGTTGATTATCGTGCACTGAACGAGGTGACAATCAAGAATAAGTACCCACTGTCGATGATCAATGATCTGTTTGACCAGCTACAAGGATCCAAGGTATTCTCTAAGAACGATTTGCGATCTAGATATCATCAACTGAAGATCCGAGAACAAGATATACCAGAGACAACTTTTACCACGAGGTACGGGCTTTATGAGTATACAGTTATGTCATTTGGTTTGACAAATGCCCCTGCCTATTTCATGAGTATGATGAACAAGGTATTCATGGAGTTTTTGGATAAGTTTGTGGTAGTATTCATTGATGACATATTGATTTACTCCAAGAATGAAGAGGAGCACCAGGAACATTTGTGGTTAGTTCTCGAGAAGCTCCGAGAGCATCAGTTATATGCCAAGTTCAGCAAATGTGAGTTTTGGTTGAAGGAAGTTGGATTCCTTGGACATGTTATATCAGGAGACGGTATAGCCGTAGACCCCGCCAAGGTTGAGGCAATCACAGAATGGAAGGCACCCACCTCAGTTGGCAAGATTCACAGTTTTCTTGGACTCGCAGGATATTATCGGAGGTTCATCGAGAATTTTTGAAAGATTGCGAAGCCCATGACAGAGTTGTTGAATAAGGAGACTAAGTATAAGTGGAGCGAAGAGTGTGAGGCTAGTTTTCAGGAGTTGAAGAAACGTTTGGTTACAACCACAGTGTTGCTTCTTCCAGATATACGCAAGGATTTTGAACTGTGTTGTGACGCTTCTTGACAAGGACTTGGAGGCGTTCTCATGCAAGATGGAAGAGTTGTGTCATAAGCCTCATGTCAGCTTCGACCACATGAGTTAAATTATGACACGCATGATTTGGAGTTAGCAGCCGTAGTGCACACACTCAAGACCTAGAGACATTTTCTCATTGGAAACCATTGTGATTTATACACGGATCATAAGAGTTTGAACTACATCTTCACGCAGAAGGAATTAAACCTCAGGCAAAGGAGATGGCTGGAGCTTATAAAGGATTACGACATGAGATTGCATTATCATCCAGGAAAAGCCAATGCCGTGGCAGATGCTCTAAGTCGTAAGAGTTATGTTAATACTATCGTAACCGGAGGTTTACCCCAGGAGTTAGTCGATGATCTTAGGGAATTGCAGTTAGAGATAGTCCCCAGAGGCTATGTTGCCACATTGGAAATTCAGTCCACTTTGTTGGGGGAGATTCGAGAAGCCCAGAAGACGGACAAAGAAATTGCAGAAATAAAGGAAAGAATGGCCAAAGGAAAGGCAGAAGAATTTCGTGAGGATGAATACGAGACGTTTTGGTTTGAAGAGCGTATTTATGTGCCTAATGACCTCGAGATCCTAAAGTTGATTCTCCAGGAGGCTCATGATTCACCGTATTCGATTCACCCATGCAAATCTAAGATGTACCTGGATTTGAAGCAGAATTTCTGGTGGACAGGAATGAAGAAAGACATTGCCGAATACGTAGCAGTATGCAACGTCTGTCAGAGAGTTAAAGCAGAACATCAGAAACCAGGAGGGTTATTACAGCCATTCCCAATACCCAAATGGAAGTGGGATAAACTTGGAATAGATTTCATCACAGGACTACCCAGGACACGTTCAGGGTATGATTCCATTTGGGTGATAGTTGATCGCTTGACTAAGCTAGCTCACTTTATACCCGTAAAGACCACTTGCACGAGTGCTAAGTTGGCCATGATATACATGACCAGGATTGTATGTGTCGGGGTTTTGGTGCGACATATGCCAAAGGATGTCTTATCATGCATGGAGACAATAGAACATCGCCGGGCCCTGGAAGCGGGATAAGGTGATACTTGGGACGCCTGCGAATCTTACCCAGGTTTGGGGCTCTCCGTGGAGATAACACCCCTAGTCCTGCTCTGTGAGGACTCCGCGTCATGACTAATGTCGGTATGGAGGCTACAAGGTTGCTCCTTGAGCTGTGTTGTCTAGAGGAGGAAGAAGGGCAAGGCTAGCTCTCTACCTTCGCTCTATGGAATCGGAATGGTTGCTAGGGTTTCTCCCTATCTTTCTCTATGTCTCTCTTATTATTAGAGTCCAACCCCTCCACACGGAGGACCCTGGGGGTTTATATAGGCCTACCCCCAAGGGGTACAATAGTAATCTAGACGGAATGGGCCCCAACAGTCTACGTCTTTGGGTGCCGGCCTTCCCGCCTGCTTGCTGGGGCCCGCCGTCTGTGGGCCCTCGTGATTGCCTTTCACTATCGGCGCTCTTCTGCTGACGGCAGCATCGTCAGGAGGGGAATGGATACAGTGCCACCGCCTCCTGCCCTACGCTGCCACCACGCCCTGTCTTGTCATCTTGATGAGGTTCAGATTCCTAGGGTACGGTCAGCCGCCTGCTACCAGGCGGCCCGTCCCTCAGGCCGCCTGCCAGAGGTTGCTTGCTCCTGCTTGGCCCACTGGCCGGTGGGGCCAGCCGCCTGCTGGCCCTACCGCCTGTGGGTAGTGGGATCATGGCTTCATCTGACCGGGGCTAAGTCATCGGCAGTATGGCTACAGTGGCACGCCGCTTAAGGAGCGTGCGTAAGATATGCCCTTACTGTAGCCATGCCATTATAGATTCTCTAAGGACATGCTCAATTGTAGCCATGCCTTAGCCTTGTCGTGGTTCCCCAGCACGCGTCCCGAGGCGGAGGCATGGGGCTATCTTCTGGATGCTCGTCGTGAGGCTGCCGCCTGCTGGCAGCCGGCTCGTGGGCTTAGCTGCCCCAGGAGGCGGCCCGATGAGCTGGCGGTCGGGGAGTGACAGGCGGCCCCCAATTGTCTTGAAATACCATGGGTGGTCGATGAGGAGACCCGTGGTCAATATCTCCGACAGTAGTCCCCGAAGCTGGTGGAACTCTGTGGTTGCGATTGGGGCTGCGGGGTTCCAGCAGCTTCCCACTCCAAGTAAGGTTTGGCGTCCCTTGTCCGTCTTCTGGAAAGGGCCGGCTGCTGACAGCTAGTCCTCTGTGAAGGGCCGACTTCTCGCAGCCGGACCTCTGTCTTCGAGTCTTCGGGAGGAAGATACCGCCTGGATGGCGTGCTGCGGCGTGGGCCAGCCGCCCGTTGATGGCATTCCACGCGTCATCGCCCTATCACGTCAGCCTGCCAGCCCACGCACGCGACGGGTCGTAGAAACGGGCCGGGGCCCGCCACTACAGGGCCTTGGTCCGCGCGCGGATCTAATGTTGCAGAGGCAATCGATTTCCCTCCCCACACGCATTTAATGTGCGCGGATTAGGCGCGAAAAAGGAGGGGATCGTGCGGGGCGTGGAGTAGTTAATCCCACGCCCTCGCCCCTTCGGCTTTGTTGCCTCGAGCCAATAAGTAGGCCCGGGGAGGGGGGTTAGCGCCGCTCGCGCACACACTCCGCTCCATTTTCTTCTTCCTCCTTGCTTTCCCTCGCGCTCCTCGCCACCTCTGCTCGCAGCGCTCCGTCAGAAAGAACCCGTGCCCGGAGCCATGGCTACAGCGGCGCAGCCGCCGGCCCGCCACTCCGACGAGTGGGACAGCATCGAGGTCCTCGAGGAGCACATCTTCTACCTCCGCCGCACGCGGAAGCTGCCCCCGAAGACAAGGTCGCCGTGCGCTTGGCGCCGGCGGCGGAAATCCGGCCGGCGCCGCGTTTCGGCGAGCGGGTCGTTTTCCGCTCGCACTTCCTGTGCGGCTTCGGGCTTCCCGCTAGCGGCTTCTTCTGCTCCTTCCTTGAGTTGTTCAACATCCAACCCCACCACCTCACACCGAACACGGTGGTCACGCTGTCCGCCTTCGTCGTTCTTTGCGAGGCGTACTTCGGGATACTCCCCACAATGGAGTTGTGGAATGAGATTTTCTACATGAAGCTTGGTACCATAGTCCAAGGCGTGGTGGCCCAGTGCGGTGGATGCATCGCGGTGAAGCGCAGCGGGGCCAAGAACTACTTCCCGCCGCCTCAGCTTGTGCAGTCGGTGAAGCTGTGGCAGAAGACGTACTTCTATGTCTCCAACGTCGACCCCGCGCACGACTTCATCGGTCCGCCAGACTGGGCAGCCGGCCCGCCTGCGGAGCCCCACGCATCTTGGAAGACCTGGCCCGTCTCCCTCACACAAGGGGCCTCCATCGCCGTGAGGTGCCTTCGGGAGTTGAGGGACAACGAGGGCCTAGTGTTCTCAGACCTCCTGCTCACCTTCGCGGAGCGCCGGGTGCTGCCGCTGCAGTCCCGCCCACATCTAATCTGTGACATGAGCGGGCGTCGGGACCCGAGCCGGACCTGCACCAAGCAGATGCCCTACAAGGAGGTGGCCCTCTTGGTGAATTCCGTCTTCAATTGTAAGCTCTCCGACTCGGGTTGGGCCTTCGGTAAGCCGCCGTACAGCCGCAGCAACCAGCCGCCTGCGGTGAGCTCTCTGTTTCCTTATTCTTCTTTTCTTCTTTCTTCTCCCTCCGCCTATCCCAGCCGCCTGACTCTTCTGCCACCTGCAGATCTTCCCCGGCCAGTCAGATCCAGGCTCCGACTAGCCAGGCCTCCCTCTGCTACCAGACCGCTCCCAGAGCGATACGAGCGACCCCGATATTGGGGCCGCCGCTATGGAGCAGGAGGAGGTAACTGGTGGCGGGGGCCAGCCAGCAGACGGCCCGTCGGAAGGTGGCATCAAGAGCTGGCCGGAAGACGATGAAGAGGAGGGGGACACACTCATTCCCGTCCGAGAGGCGAACCCGCCTGGGCGCGGCAGCTACCAGGCGGGGCCGTCAACCACAGCTGGCGGCGTGAAACGCCGGTCCTCTGTCGGGCCGATAGGCAGCAAGCCCAAGAAACACATGCTATCGGCGGCCGCCACCAAGCGCCAGGAGGCGGCCTCCAAAGCATTCCTTCCTAGGGTTCCCAAACCTAGGCCAGTTGTGTCCGGGTAAGTACCGCGTTCTCTTTTCTTTTTGCATTCATTTTATTCCTTTGCCCCCTTCGTGGCGGATTTGCTGTCTTCTTGGGAATGCCCGAATAGCGCACCGCTTTCTCTCTCACGAGCGCATGTGGCTCTGTGGTTGGGGGCACGGATGTCCCCCCTGCGCCGCGCCGCGTGGACCCTGCCACCGCGCTCGACGGAGAGGAACGCCCGTGAGGCGCGTGAGGAGCAGGAGGCCGCGGCCCGTGAGCGGGCGAAGGCTGATGCCGCTGCCAAGGCGGTGGCCGAGGCGGCCACCAAGGCCCAGGCGGACGCCGCCGCCCAAGTCCAGGAGCAGGAGGCGGGCCTCCAACAGACGGCGGACCACGCCAACCCCCAGGACATGGGCTCTCTTGAGCCGTCCATCCAAGTGTCGGCTGCTGAATAGAAGCCGGCTCTCAACAATGAGGGAGACAGCCGCGCCGCCATGGAGACGGAGGTGACTCCCCCCACGCCGCCTGCTGGGACGCAAGATAGCCGGCCTGTGGGAGCAGAGGTGCCGCCGGCTGAAGGCGTGCTGGTGGCAGGCCCGCAGCCAACCCCCCGAGCCCCCGCCTGTCGACGTCCTGCGAGGGCGGCCTCAGCACCACGGCGAGTAGAGGCCGGCGCTGCCAGCTCGTCGTCTATGGAGAACGAGGCAACTAGCGCGGCACCGCCAGGTTGGACGCCCGGAGGTGGCGGTGTGTTGATCGTCGCATCGCGAGACGTCCTTGACCGCTTCAATTCTCTGGGCGAGGTCGCGCAAACGGTTTTGCAGGAGTTCCTGGCCACGTGAACTTCCGTTCGGGTACGTTCACTCCTTGTTTTTGTTTTTATTCCTTCAATTTCTTCCGTGGGGGCGCGTCAGCACACCCACTGGGTGTAGTCCCCGAGTCCCGAGCCGGCTGCTGAGCAGGTGGCTTGGAACTCCAAGGTTGTCTTTTTGGGCTAACTTGTTTCTTGCTGCAGGATTACCACAATGTTCGGGTGGCGGCCTTCAACTCTCAGCGTCAGGTGCTGGCGCAACTGAGGACTGCTCTGGCCGACAGCCAGGGTAAGTGTTTTTTATTTTCCTCCTTGTGGGGGCGCGTCAGCGCACCCGCTGGGTGTAGTCCCCGAGTTCCGAGCCGGCTGCTGAGCAGGCGGCTTGGAACTCCAAGGTTGTTTTTTTGCTGATGCTTATGCTTCTTCTTCTTTCTTGCCAGCGGCCGCGACCGACCTCCGTAATCAGCTGGGCGGGGTCTAGGCCGAGCTCGCCGCCAAAGAGCAGGAGCGCATCCTTGTCGCTCAGGACCGTGACCGCCTGGCCAAAGAACTGGCGGACCAGGCGGCGACGCACAAGGCGGAGCTTGGGAAGCTGGCGGACGCCGAGGTGCTCCTTCGGGTCGAATTCGAGACCGAGCGCTCAAACTGGGCCGAGAAGGAGGCGGCTCTGCAAGCTGGCTATGGGGCCATTGCAGACATGGTCGACGGTAAGCCCCTGCCTCGCTTTCATGTGCTTGCCGTCTGCTACGGGCAATTTTCTTTTTTCTGACTCATTGTCTTGTTCTTGGCGCAGAATTCTTCCCTGGCCACTCTATTGCCACGAGCCAGGCTATTGATGCCCAGCGCGACGAGAGGCGCGAGGCGGCCCGGGTGATCGCGCCCAACGCGACCCAGACTCCCACCGAACAGCTTCTTGCTGTCAAGGCGCGCCTCCAACCGACTCACCGCCTGCTCCGCCGCATGCAATGTGTTGGGGCCCAAGTTCTGGCCGCCCTCTGGCCAGGCGTCCCAGTACTCCGCACACCCAGCCGGACCGCCGACTGGTTGGAGGTGGCCGGCCGCCGCTTCGAGGCCTGGAAGGGCGCTGCAGCGAGGGCTGGTGCGCGGACCGCCCTGGAATTCGCCAAGGATTCGTACCCGGACTTGGATCTCGGGAGACCTTCCGCCTGAAAGCCGAGCCCGAACTGGCAGCGGTGCGAGGAGATCTCGTCAAGCGCACCGCCTCCCTCGCCGACTACGTCGACACTACCGTTTTCGTCCCAGAGTTGGATGAAAACGGCCATGTGGTGCCACCCGATAACTTTGGGCTGGACTTGGTGGCGCTGGAGGAGCTGGATGAGGAGATCGCCTCGAGCGACGACGGCAAGGATGAAGAAGACAGCGATGAGGAAGCCAGCTCCCAGGAGACGGAGCCGTCTGCTCGCTACCAGCCCGATTAGGCTTCTACGAGCGGGCCCAGCGGGACGGCGCCGTCTGCTGTAGGAAGCGACCAGGCCGAGACCCATCAGGCGGCCCCCCCAGCAGCCGGCCCCGTTGACCCCGTCGTGCCACCTGCTCCGCCTGCTGCACCTTATGCATCATTCTGTATCTTTCATTTCCTGTTTTTTTAAGACTTGGTAGGATTAGTCCGAACAATTCCACCCACTGGGTGTATCCGTAAGCTATTGCTGGAAGGCGGCCTTCGAGGCCTTTTGTTATAAATATTCTTAATTCTGCATATGTCTATGCTATTTGCTGGGTTCTAGAGTTAGCACCGTCCTTTGTTCCTTCGGGCATTTTTCTTTTGCCGTTTCCTTTAACTGTCGTCCTGCCAGCCGGACAGCCACTTTGTGGTCTGCGACTGGGTCAGGTACTTAGCTGTTTTCCGGATAGGCAAGTATCCCACCCTCTAGAATGCAGTTTGGCTAAGCCAGAAGCCGGCTGGCTGGCTGTTCAACAGCCCGCCAACTTGTATGAAGGGCCGTCTTGCCCTATGTTTATTTTTCTTTAGCCATTTTTCATGTGGGCACCTCTTCCTGCCTTTGACTCCCGCCAGTCGGGCAGCAGCGTTCTGCGAGTCTGTGACTGTAGGTGGGAGAGGGCTTGGATGCCGTCACACTACTTGTCCGACTGTTGAAGAAAAAGCTTTAAACATAGGGCCAGGCGGCAAGTCCCCGGGCCGTCTGCTTGGTCCCCGTGCCAGACGAAGGAATGAAAAATACTCATTCACAGGCATAATTCTTATCATATAGATAAAGGATTGGACAGTCCCCGAGAACTCCTCGGGGGTCCCATTGTTTCTCAAAATAAAGTAAATAGCACGACACATATTGTCTTTTAGCTATAAAAGCGGCGACGTAGGTTTGCGTTCCACGGGCGCTCCGACTCCTTGCCTGAGTCGTCTCTTTTGCATGCTCTTGGCTTCTGCACGTCAATGAGGTAGTAGGCATCATTGCCTAGTACCTTGCTGATGATGAATGGTCCTTCCCACGGGGCTGAGAGCTTGTGCTGGCCGACCGTTCGCTGGATCAGCCGGAGCACAAGATCTCCCCCGCGGAAGGAGCATGGCTTGACTCGCCGGCTAGGGTAGCGACAGAGACCCTGCTGGTAGATGGCGGACCGGTGGAGTGCTACCAGTCGGGCCTCCTCCAGCAGGTCCACGCTGTCTTCTCGTGCTTCTTTGGCTTCGTCTTATGTGTACATGGCGACACGAGGCGAGTCAAACTGAACATCTGTTGGGATGACGGCCTCGGCCCCATAGACAAGGAAGAAGGGAGTGAAGCCGGTTGACTTGTTCGGAGTTGTCCTGAGGCTCCAAAGGACAGACGACAACTCTTCGATCCAGCAGTCGGCTGATCGTTCCAAAGGCTCGACCAGCCGGGGCTTGATGCCGGACAAGATAAGGCCGTTTGCGCGCTCAACTTGGCCGTTCGACTGTGGATGGGCAACGGACGCTAAGTCCAGTCGGATGCCCTGCGTTGCGTAGAAACGAGCGAATGCGCCTTTGGCAAAGTTTGTGCCGTTGTCGGTGATGATGATGTGTGGTATGCCATACCGGACTGTGATGTCTGCGATGAAGGTCACATCAGTTGGGCCGTTGAGTTCCTTGATCGGCTTTGCCTCGATCCACTTGGTGAACTTGTCCACGGCTACGAGCAAATGGGTCAGGCCGCCTTGGGCTGTCCTGAAAGGACCCACCATGTCCAGTCCCCAGATAGCAAACGGCCAAGTGATCGGAATGGTCTTGAGTGCAGAAGCCGGCAAGTGTTGCTTGGAACTGAAGCGCTGGCAGCCGTTGCACTTCTTGACTAAATCTTTGGCGTCGTCCAAAGCAGTCGGCCAGAAGAAACCGTGGAGGAAGGCTTTAGCGACGAGGGATCTTGAGGCAGCGTGGTGGCTACACTCCCCCTGATGAATATCTCTCAAAATGGCCAGACCCTTTTCTGCTTCCACGCAGCGCTGGAAGATGCATGTTGCACTTCTTCTGACAAGCTCTCTGTTAACTATTGTGTATGCTGAAGCTCGGCGTTGAGCTTGCCGTGCCAAGGTTTCGTCTGCTGGCAGCTCTCTTCTGAGCAGGAAATTGAGGATTGGTTGTGCCCAAGATGGCGCTGAGACTCCTGTTATTTCTGCCACTGAGACCAGGGCGGTTGGGCTGGGAGGTGGAGGGCTAGGGTGAGCCGCTTGTTGTGCCTCTGAAGTTCCCAGGCCAGCTGCAGCAGTCCCCGGGCCGTCTGCTGGGGCCGATGCTTCGGGGCCGCCTGCTGGAGAAGTCCCCGGGCCAGTCGCAGCAGTCCCCGGGCCGCCTGCTGGAGTTGAGGTTTCTTGGCCGCTTGCTGGAGAAGTCCCCGGGTCGTCTGCCCCAGGATCGGCTGGCATGAAGATTGACTCTGACTCTGGTGACGGCTTGATAGATGGCTTGCGCAAGCACGGAAGAGACACTCCAGCTGGTATTGCTTGGCAGGTGGAGCCGATTCGTGCCAAGTTGTCGGCTTGCTCATTGTCGGCTCGTGGTACGTGGAGGAACTCGCAGCCGTCGAAGTGCCCACTGATCTGCTGGACAAGGAAACGGTAACTTGCCATGTTTGCATCCTTGGCATCCCAGTCCCCGAAGGACTGCTGGACAACCAAATCTGAGTCACCATAGCATAGCACTCGGCGGATGCCAATCTCTTTGGCCATCCGGAGCCCGTGAATGAGTGCCTCATACTCTGCCACATTGTTGGAGGCGGCAAAGTGGATTTGCAGGGTGTATTTGAGCTTGTCGCCCTTGGGGGAGGTGAGGACGACGTTGGCTCCCAAGCCAGTGTCCATTTTTGATCCATCAAAGTGCATCCGCCAATGGGTTGAATCTGGAGCAGGCGGCAGGTACTGGGTCTCGGCCCAGTCAACGAGGAAGTCAGCCAAAGCTTGCGATTTGATGGTGGTGCAGGGCTGGTAGAAGATGGTAAAGGGGGCCAGCTCAATGGCCCACTTCGCCACTCTTCCTGAAGCATCTCCGTTGCCCATGATTTCAGCAAGCGGGGCCGTCCATACGACCATGATTGGATGTTCTTGGAAGTACTGCTTGAGTTTCTTGGCGGCGAAGTACACGTCATAACACATCTTCTGGTAGTGGCGGTAGTTCTACTTGGAGACTGAGAGCACCTCACTCAAGTAGTAGACCAGCCTCTAGACAGGCAAGGCTCTGCCGTCTTCTGGGCGCTCGACCACAATGACAGCATTGACCACCCGGTTGATGGCGGCTATGTAAAGGAACATGGGTTCCTTGTCTGTTGGCGCCGCCAAGACAGGCGGCGTGGACAGCACTTTCTTGAGCTGCTAGAAGGCTTCATCCACCTTGTCGTTCCACTCAAATCAAGTGGTCTTCTTCATCATTTGGTACAGGGGAAGTGCCTTTTCGCCCAGGTGGCTAATGAATCGGCTGAGCGATGCTAGGCACCCGGTGAACTTCTGGACGTCCTGTACGTGAGTTGGCCTCTCCATTATCTCTATAGCCTTGATCTTTGCAGGGTTGCACTCGATGTTGCGTTCAGATACCAGGAAACCAAGGAGCTGGCCTGCTGGCACCCTGAAGATGCATTTCTCCGGGTTTAGCTTGATCTGAAAGCGGTGCAGGTTTTCGAAGGTCTCTTGGAGGTCCTCCAAGAGAGTTCCCCTCTTCTCCGTCTTCACCATGATATCGTCCATGTAAACATGGGCGTTTCTTCCAAGTTGCTTGAGGAGACACTTCTGCATGCAACGCTGAAAAGTGGCGCCAGCATTCCTCAAGCCGAACGTCATAGTCAGGTAGCAGAAGGCCCCAAACAGCATGAGGAAGGCGGTCTTCAGGCGGTCGGCCGGATCAAGTTTGATCTGGTGGTACCCGGAATAGGCATCAAGGAATGACAGCAGCTCGCATCCGTCTGTGGAGTCAATCACTTGATCTATTCGCGGCAGAGCAAACAGATCTTTAGGGCAAGCTTTGTTGACGCTGGTGTAGTCAATGCACATACGCCATTTGTTGTTCTTCTTCAGCACTAGGACCGGGTTGGAGAGCCACTCAGGATAGAACACTTCCATAATGAAGCCGGCTGCTAACAGGCGGGCGACCTCTTCTCCAACAACTCTTCTTTTTTCTACTGATAGGCGGCGGAGTGGCTTCCTGACAGGTTTTGCGTCTTCTCTCACATGGAGCTTGTGCTCGGCGCAGTTCGTCGGGACACCCGGCATGTCTTTGGGGGACCATGCAAAGATGTCCCGATTCTCACGGAGGAAATCGACGAGCTCGCTTTCCTATTTGCTGTCTAGGTTTGACCCTATGATAGCAAATCGCTCTGGGTGAGACGGGTCCAACGCAATCTTCTTTGTCTCCTTGGCCGGATAGAATGAGCCTTGCGGCTCCACCTCCCTGGGATCGGCTAGTATGGTAGGCTGCTCGCCAGCCATTGCCACCAGCCATTCCAGGCGGCGCTTCTCTTCAGCCACGACAAGGGACTCGGCCAGCCGGCTGCTGGCAGTCGCACATGTGATGGACTTCTCATAATCCCGGACTATGGTGATTATTCCTTTGGTACTCGGCATCTTCATCTTGAGGTAGGCATAATGGGGTACTTCCAGGAACTTCGCAAGAGCTGGCCGGCCCAAAATCGCGTGATAGGGGCTTTCCAGGTTCACCACTTCAAACCAGACCGGCTCCCACCGGAAATGCTTCTTGTCACCAAACAGGACATCAATCTTGGCCTTGCCGATTGGTGAGAAAGAGAGGCCCGGAACGATGCCGTGGAACACTGTCTTGGTAGGCTGAAGTTGTTTTTCTTTGATGCCCAACTTATCCATGGTGTCACGGTACATGATGTTGATGCTGCTGCCGTCGTCTACTAGCACTCGGGAGAAACGACAGGCCCGCATGTCAGTGGAGAGAGTTGTGTCCAGAACCAATGCGTAAGCTCCTGGTGAAGGCATGACAGTCGGGTGATCTTCACGGCTCCAGCTGATGGGCCTTTCAGACCAGTGCATGAATTCTGGGGCTTTGATGGCAACGATGTTGACTTCCCTGCGCTGCTGGCGCCGGCTGTGCCTATCGTCCGCCTGGCTTGTGAAGACGATGTAGGCTCCATTCTCTTCTGGGAACTCGTCCTGGATCTGGCTGCCTGGGCGAGTAGCCGGTGGTTTGGGAGGCAGAGCCGCCTGCCCAGCAGGCGGCGGTGGCAGAGCTTCCCCCCTGGCAATCCGTGTGAGCCAATGACACTTTGGTGTGGTATGATTGGAGGGCTTCGCGCCGCTGTGAAACTTGCAAGGGGCGTCCAGAGCTTGATCGAAGGAGAAGGTGGGCTGCCAGGCTGACTTGCCGCCCTTCTGGCATTTGTGTCCTGCTTGTGCCTCTGGCTGCTGGCCAGCAACTGCTGCCACCAGCCGGCGGGTGGGCCTTGCACTTGTGATCAGTCTGCTGCTGGCGCCGACTGGACTCTCCAGCCGACGTTTTAGGAGCCGGGGGAGCCATCTTTCCAGAGGCATCCACTTGCAGCTCGGACTTCATGGAGGAATCGGCAGTGGCGTATTTGTCCGCTATGCTTAGCAGCTCGTCCAACGTAGCGGGCTCGTCGCAGAGGAGCTTGTGTTTGAGCAAGGTGCCTTCTCTGCACCTGGCCGTGAAGTACTCGATGGCTTATACCTCGTGCACTCCCTCGCAAGAGTTGTGCATCTCTGCCCAACGTGTCAGGTAATCACGAGCAGACTCATTCGGGCCTTGGACGCATAGGGAGAGTTGGCGTGGCTTGGGAGGACGCTTGTAGGTGCTGGTGAAGTTGCGAGTGAAGGTGTCGGTGAAGTCCAACGAGCCGTTGATGTTGTTGGGCTTGAGGTTGTTCAACCACGTCTGGGTCGGGCCCTGGAGCATGAGTGGCACATACTTCACCGCGACGCGCCTATTGCCGGTTGATATGCTGACAGCCGTGGAGTAGTCCACCAGCCAGTCCTCCGGCTTCACCGATCCATTGTACTTGGGGGTGTCTCTGGGGAGTAAGAAACCCTTGGGAAAAGGCTCGTCGCAAATGCGGGGGCCGAAGCAGGCTGGGTCGAGGGCATCTTCTTCTTCGACCGCCTGGGACCGACCTAGTCGGTCGAGGCGGTGGCGGGCGTCATTCTCCCCAACTCCCTCGTGGCGGCCCAAGCGGCCTGCGAGAGAAGGATGGTCGACAGGCAGCGCAGACACACGCCTCTCCCGGCGGGGAGGGGGCGAACGCTTCTCTCACCACTCTACAACCCTTGGGCGGCCGTCTTGATCACGCTCGATGGTGATACGAGTCTGCCTGCTGCGGCTAGCAGCCGGCTCTAAGTCCCGTCGGCTGCGAGTACCAACTATTGGAGAGCGGGACGTGGCTCCTTGCTCTCGCCGAAGAAGGCGGTTATCTGCTTGCGCGCCGGCCTCTGATGCCCGGCGATGGGCTTCCTGCTGCACGACAGCCATGTCGAGGAGCTGCCGAGCGCACTGAGTCATGCAGCGAAGTTCGTCTCCCTCCAAGTGGCCTAGCTCATCGACTGCCGCCTGGGCAGCCCGTATGTTCTCCGGCGGGGTGGGGTACACGGGTCGTGGAGCCCCCAACATATCGGCCATCACTCTGCCGCGATCGCGGACGGCACCAGCCCGACTGGGCTCACCAGCAGCCGGCATGCCGCCTATGGCACGGTCCATCTCACGGCGGTCGGCTTCGGTGAGGCGCCGGGAAGCGATGAGCTTGTTGGCATTGTCTAGGAGCGAGACGCAGAGTGCCTCCAGCGCCACGCCGTCCGTCCCCGCGGCGATGGGGCGGAGAGGCTCTGCATGGCTGCCTACAGCGGGTCTTGGCCCGACCCACCGGAAGGCTCGTCGTGGCTGGTGGCCAGCACCTCCGTGACGGTGCTGACGCCACTGCCGCGGGCTGCAGTGGGGAGGGGATCATCGATGATCACCACGTGCTCGGGGAAGGAATCGGCGGACGCTGCGCCAAGGTCGATGATCATGTCGACTGGTGGGTCAGAGGAGCCCACGAACTCCATGTCGGAGGAACGCTCGTCGACGATGTGGAGCTTGTCGAGGAGCTCGACGAGGCAGCTCTCAGGGGCAACTGGCTCTGTAGTCGGAGAGGGCTCGTCGTGAATGTGGACGCCGACGAGGAGGTCGGCGAGTCCGCTCGCGGCGCATGCGCCCTCAGCGCCATGAAGCATCCTGGTATCCATGCATGTGGGCGTGCCGGGCTGGCTGTGCTCGCCAGGGAGGAACAAAGTTCCCGTCCGGAACATGTCTCCGCACGACGGTGCACCTTGTCCCACGGTGGGCGCCAAATGTCGGGGTTTTGGTGCGACATATGCCAAAGGATGGCTTATCATGCATGGGGACAATAGAACGTCGCCGGGCCCTGGAAGCGGGATAAGGCGATACTTGGGACGCCTGTGAATCTTACCCAGGTTTGGGGCTCTCCGTGGAGATAACACCCCTAGTCCTGCTCTGCGGGGACTCCGCGTCATGACTAATGTCGATATGAGGCTACAAGGTTGCTCCTTGAGCTGTGTCGTCTAGAGGAGGAAGAAGGGCAAGGCTAGATCTCTACCTTCGCTCTAGGGAATCGGAATGGTTTCTAGGGTTTCTCCCTATCTCTCTCTATGTCTCTCTTCTTCTTAGAGTCCAACCCCTCCACATGGAGGACCCTGGGGGGTTTATATAGGCCTACCCCCCAGGGGTACAATAGTAATCCAGACGGAATGGGCCCCAGCTTTCTGCGTCTTTGGGTGCCGGCCTTCTCGCCTGCTTGCTGGGGCCCGCCGTCTGTGGGCCCTCGTGATTACCTTTTACTGTGGGCGCTCTTCTGCTGATGGCAGCATCGTCAGGAGGGGAATGGCTACAGTGCCGCCGCCTCCTGCCGTACGCTGCCACCATGCCATGTCTTGTCATCTTGATGAGGTTCAGATTCCTAGGGTACGGTCAGGCGCCTACTACCAGGCGGCCCGTCCCTCAGGTCGCCTGCCAGAGGTTGCTTGCTCCTGGTTCGCCCACTGGCCGGTGGGGCCAGCCGCCTGCTGGCCCTGCTGCCTATGGGTAGTGGGATCATGGCTTCCTCTGGCCGGGGCTAGGTCATCGGCAGTATGGCTATAGTGGCACGCCACTTCAGGAGCGTGCGTAAGATATGCCCTTACTATAGCCATGCCATTATAGATTCTCTAAGGACATGCTCAACTGTAGCCATGCCTTAGCCTTGTCGTGGTTCCCCAGCACGCGTCCCGAGGCGGATGCGTGGGGCCGTCTCCTGGATGCTGGCCGTGAGGCTACCGCCTGTTCAGGCCCTTGCCGCTTGCTGGCAGCCGGCTCCTGGGCTTAGCTGCCCCAGGAGGCGGCCCGATGAGCAGGCGGTCGGGGGGTGACAGGCGGCCTTCGATTGTCCTGAAGTACCATGGGTGGTCGATGAGGACACCCGTGGTCAATATCTCCGACAGTATGTCTGCATGGAGTTCCGAGGACCATTGTATTAGATAGAGGAACACAGTTTACTTCAAAGTTTTTGAAGCTGTTGCACGAGACTTTGGGTATGAGGCTCGAGTTCAGTCAAGCCTTTCATCCACAGTCCGATGGACAGACCGAGAGAGTCAGTCAGATCCTGGAGGACATGTTGAGAGCTTGTGCGCTAGATTATGGATCTAGTTGGGATGATAATTTACGTAGAGTTCTCTTACAACAATAGTTATCAGACCAGCCTGCAAATGGCTCCTTTCGGAGCCTTGTACGGAAGAAGGTGCAGAACACCGTTGATGTGGGATGAAGTTGGGGACCGCAAGTTATTTGGACCCGACTTAATCAGAGATTCGGAAGTGAAGGTTAAGCTGATTCGTGACACACTTAAGATAGCTTAGTCCAAGCAGAAAAGTTATGTTGATACGAAACGCAAGGAGGTGACCTACGAAGTTGGAGATAGGGCATATCTACGTGTGTCCCCGCTTCGAGGAGTTAAGCGTTTCGGAGTTAAGGATAAATTAGCACCACGATTCGTGGGACCGTACAGAGTTTTGGAGCGCATAGGAGAAGTAGCTTACCAACTAGAGCTGCCCGAAGCTTTGTCTGGAGTTCACAATGTGTTTCATGTTTCCCAGTTGAAGAAATGTCACATAGAGATGGCAGATATTCCGCTACGGGATACAGTACCCCTGGAAGCAATTCAGTTAGAGAGCGATCTGACTTATGAGGAGAAGCCCGTTAAGATTCTCGAGTTTGCCGACAGAGTTACCCGAAGCAAAGTCATCAAGTTCTGCAAAGTGCAGTGGAGTCACCATACAGAGGACGAAGCCACCTGGGAACGAGAGGATGATCTACGCCAGGACCACCCACACCTATTTTCTAGCCAACCCAAATCTCGAGGGCGAGATTCATCTTAAGGGGGGTAGGTTTGTAACATCCCAATTTTCAATTTGGATGTTATCATAGATCATTCATATGCATTCATTATTTGAGCATCTCTGAATTTGAGTTATTTGAAAATTGATCTAAAACTTTACGCAACTCAAGGACCCAAGTGAGAGAGTTGGAAGTTTTCCAAAGAGAAGCCCACCATTTTTATCATTTTCAAGTGGGGAAGGATCAATAATATTTTTTCCAAATTTCATTTTTCAATATTTAAAATAAATGAGAGAAGATAATATGACTTCTTCAAAACAGAATAAAAACATTAGAATTTGATTTTTGAGTAAAAATAATTTTATTGGATTTTTATTTGCATTTTACTATTTTAAAAATTGCATTAAAAAGTTATTTAAACTTTTAGGCATTTTTATTTATGTCAGAAAAATGTTCACTAGGTCATATATAAGGCCATATATTATTGTGAATTTTCTGATAGTTTTAGTATTTTTATTTTTATTTTCGGGTTATTTTTCTTCTCTGAAAAATGTTTTACAAAAAAAAGGCGCCCGTCCGAGCCAGGCCAGCGTTGGCCCTGCCCACCGAGCCGGCCCAGCCAGGCCAGCAGGTCAGCCGCCGCCTCCCCGCGCGAGCCCCACGGCCCACCGGCCCACCTGGCCCACCCTGGGTCGTCTCCGACCTCCCGCTTGAGACTGAGACCCGCACGACGCCGCCGGTCGCCGTCCCCGCGACGGACTCCTCCACCGCCTCTCCCTTACCCTTACTCCAAGTCGTCGCCCCCGCAACCTATATAAACCACTCATCAGACTCCGCCGTCGCCGCAACAAGCCATCGCCGCCCCTAGCTTCGCCGCTCCGCACCCACTCCGCCGCCCCCAGCCGCCCCTCCTTGTCCCCTCGCCGAGCCCTAAACCCCGTCGGAGCCGCCGACGACCGCCGCCGTCGCCGCCGAGACCTCCTGGCCGGCCGGTCTTTTTTGCCGGTTCTTAAGGTAAAACCCTAGGCCGTTTTTTTATTTTGTTTTAGTTCAGTTTAGTTAGGTTAGATCGGTTTTTTTATAAACCTCGTTAGTTAGCGAACGTTCGTTCGTTTGGGGTTGGTAGTGGACAGATTCGTCGGTCAGGTTAAAACAGTGAACGTTCTTATTTTCCATATGTTTTTAAAATAGCCAGGGACCTATTTGTAGTTATTATTTTTACAGTTTAGCCCCTGAACTTCTTTTGATCACAACTTTTTACTCGTTTACCAGAATTAGGTGAAACCAACGCCCACGTTTTCGTTATAATCCCCTCTGTCCAGTTAATCAACTCAAACATATTTTGAAAGTTTGAGTTTGAACTTCGTTTAATCGTATCTTGAGTTTCGTAACTCCGTTTTCGTCGATTCTTTTCGCAAATCGAAGCTCTTGACCTAAACTTGCCGATAAGGCCAAATTCACTTAATGTTGGTACTTTTGGAAAAAAATATGTTACAAGAGCCGTTTGCTCGTTTTCGAGGTCTTTCGAGTTTCGTTTTCCAATTATGTTGCATGATTGCTTATGTATGCTATTGTTTGATTGCGATAGAATTTCCGGAGTGTGAAGCGTGCTACTACGAGTATCTAGGTTTCAACGATTGTCAGCAAGGCAAGTTCATACTTTGATCATACTCTTCAATACCCAATTTTACTTGCATTTAGTTATATCCTCAAACACTTGCATGAGTAGGACTGGTTATATCTGATGATGCTTTGTAGTTCATGAGGTAGGAACCCAATGACTTGAGATCAAACCTGGGAATATACGTGTTATTATTCATTTCTTAGTCGTGCTTGTAGACGTGGATTGGTATGAGAGTTTTCATGAAAGTTGTGAGTGTAATAACAACTAAGGGATTCTTTAAGGTGGAAATTTAATACACATCTGGGTGGATTGGTTGTGGCACCCTGGGATGGACCAGTGGTTGCCAGGGCACCTGGGGATATACCACTGTTGCCTAAGGAGATCTCGGGGTTACCGTGTGATCATCCTATGGAATGCCACTCAGGCTCAAAGGATCATATATCTTTCATGCCTCGAAACTTTCGTGTGCAGCCACAAGCCATTATGGGCTCTGGCATAGTTGAGTATGTTGTGTGATCTCTTTCAGTGGTAGACTAGCAGATGTAGCGAATGTTGGTGTACCAGTCTACCCAGAGTAAATAGTTAATGCTTCTGAAAGACTGTGTCTCGGTCATCCGTTTCTCAAACACCATGCAGTGCGAGAAATTAAACGGAGGCAATCAAGTCTTGTGGGGAAAAGTGCACAAACCTCTGCAGAGTGTACAAACTATTCATGAGTAGCTGTGTCCCCAGTTATGAACATCTTGAGTATCCTGGTATTTGAATTATGGACTGATCTCATCACATTAATTAACTTGTAGGGTTAATAATGACTTTGGTGCTTTGGGATCGAGATGGGGGTACCATTCTCAATGTGCATGCTTAATTTAAATTAAGTAGTAAATAAAATGCATTCTTTTGTTGTAGGGAAAAGCTAGCTTTATGCAAAAATTAACCTTACAGCCTCCACCAGCCAAATATGCATATAGTTGTAGACATTGCTCAATATTACTACAGTATGTTCATGCCAGCATATTCAATGTGCTGACCTACATGGCTAAAACGTATCATGTTGCAGAGTTTTCAGACGAAGAATAAGGTGCGATAGGTCGTTGTCATGTACTCAATGTTTGATGTGAAGTTGGATGGACTCAATTACTCTTCATAGCTTCCGCAGTTTATTATTTTAGATGGCCTTCAGCCATATTCGTGTAAAGAATATTGCCTCTTCGAGGACTTTTCGATGTATTAAGTGTGATTGAAACTCTGTTATAAATCCTCGAGTACTGTGTGTGTCAGCATACCGATCCAGGGATGACACTGAGCACAGAGACTTTGATTCATAGGAATCATGGTAGCTACAATAATCCTCGCAAGAATATCCAAGTCTTCATGGTCACACCAATTTCCGCATTATCAAAGTCTTCAAGAAAACCAAAGTCTTCAACTGAAGACATACATTTTAGGGGTCGACTTTCTTCGTAAATATCAACCTCCTCATAGACTTATATGACCTGTGTACACTCACAAACACATTAGTCCCTGAACTTATAAGTCTTCAATACACCAAAATCACTAAGGGGCACTAGATGCACTTATAGTCATCCCTTTCATATTATAGTTCATCTAGAAGTTCTAGTAGCTTGGTGATAGTGACTAGAGAACTCTGTTAATCATTGTTTTATCTGGAATATTAACTCCCACTTGATTCAAGTGATTCTAGTGCCCACACATTCTGAGCACATGCTCACTAGCTGAGCTATTCTCCTCCATCTTGTAGGCTAAGTACTTGTCAGAGGTCTCACACGGGCATGAGTCTGAAATACCAATTTTAGCTCTTGAAACATCTTATATGATTCATGGTGTTCAAAATGTTTTTGAAGTACCGGTTCTAAGTTGTAAAGCATGGCACACTAAACTATTAAGTAGTCATCATATTGAGCTTTGCCAAACGTTCATAACGTTTGCATCTGCTCCTGCAATACGTCTGTCACCTAGCGGTGCATCAATGACATAATACTTCTATGCATCAATGAGGATAATCCTCAGATCACGGACCTAGTCAATATCATTGCTACTAACATCTTTCAACTTAGTTTTCTCTAGGACCGTATCAAAAAACAGGGGAGCTAAATCATGAGCTATTGATCTACTACATAGATATGCAAATACTATCAGGACTAAGTTAATGATAAATTAAGTTCAGTTATTCAAATTACTAATGTACTCCCACTTAAATTAACGGGTTATCTAAGTGAAACATGATCCAAATAAACTAAATCATGTCCGATCATCACATGAGATGGAGTAGTCATCAATGGTGAACATATATATGTTGATCATATCTACTATATGACTCATGTTCGACCTTTCGGTCTCCAGTGTTCCGAGGCCATGTCTGTACATGCTAGGCTTGTCAAGTTTAACCCAAGTATTCTGTGTGTGTAAAACTATCATACACTCGTTGTATGTGAACGTAGAGTCTATCACACCCGATCATCACGTGGTGTCTCGAAACGACGAACTATCGCAATGGTGCATACTCAGGGAGAACACTTTTATCTTGAAATTAAGAGAATGGGTCATCTTATAATGGTATCGTCGATCTAAGCAAAATAAGATTCATAAAGGATAAACATCACATGCAATCATAATATGTGACATGATATGGTCATCATCATCTTGTGCTTTTGATCTCCATCTCCAAAGCATCGGCATGATCTCCATCATCACCGGATTGACACCTTGATCTCCATCGTAGCGTCGTGGTCATCTCGCCAAATATTGCTTCTACGACTATTGCTAACTCATAGAGATAAAGTAAAGCAATTACATGGCGCTTGAATTTCAGACAATGAAGCAACAACCATAAGGTTGCCGGTAATTTACAAGACATGATTATCTCATACAATAACGCATAACTCATCACGTCTTGACCATATCACATCACAACATGCCCTGCAAAAACAAGTTAGATGTACTCTACTTTGTTGTTGTAAGTTTTACGTGGCTGCTACGGGCTTCTAGCAAGTATCGTTCTAACCTACTGCACAAAAACCACAACGGTGATTTATCAAGTTTGTTGTTTTAACCTTCAACAAGGACCGGCGCAGTCAAATTCGATTCAAGTGAAGTAGGAGAAACAGATATCCGCTAGCCACCTTTATGCAAACAAGTTGCACGTAACGGTGGAACCGGTCTCATGTATGTGGACATGTAATGTTCGTCCGGGGAACTTCATCATACAATACCGCCAAATCAAAATAAGACGTTGGTGGTAAGAAGTATGAACATCACCGCCCACAACACCTTTGTGTTCTACTCGTGCATATCATCTACACATAGACCTGGCTCATGATGCCAGTACAGGGAAACCTAGCATGCAATTTCAAAAAAAATCATACGCTCACGCAAGATCTATCTAGGAGATTCATAGCAAGAAGAGGGGAGAGTATGTCTACGTACCCTCGTAGACCGAAAGCGAAAGTGTTTAGTAACGCGGTTGATGTAGTCAAACTTCTTCGCGATCCAACAGATCAAGCACCGAACGCACGGCACCTCCATGTTCAGCACATGTTCAGCTCGATGACGTCCTCGCCTTCTTGATCCAGCAAGACGAACGAAGTAGTAGATGAGTTCCGGCAGCACGACGGCATGGTGACAGTTGGTGATGAAGAACAATCTCTATAGGTCTTTGCCAAGCACTATAGAAACTAGACGGAGGATAAACTAAAGGGTCAGGGTTGCCAGCACATGGCTTGGTGAATCTTGATGTGTCTTGGGTGCTAGCCTTGCCCCTCTATTTATATGTTGAGCCCTGGGGTCTAAACTTGGAGCAAAAGCCTCCTTAAAGTCGGTT
Organism: Secale cereale; assembly: GCA_902687465.1. Lineage (NCBI taxonomy): Eukaryota > Viridiplantae > Streptophyta > Magnoliopsida > Poales > Poaceae > Secale > Secale cereale. The sequence goes on along the minus strand of LR738711.1, from coordinate 279,302,498 downwards.
TTGCCCAAAAGGCAATAATCCTACTCGGACTCCGGGGCTAGACTCCAGGGTTCCCGGCATCTACCCGCTAGACGCCAGGGTTCCTGGCGTCTAGCCTGTGGTGTGTGTGTGTGTGTGTGTGTGTGTGTGTGTGTGTGTGTAGTCGAATAATTTCGACAAGATAAAATTTAACAAACAAGCTACCAATCAAGCAAACAATCTAGTATCTTCATACCACAAAAGTGGGCATAATCAGATATGCTAACACGATAACATTGCAAAATAAAACAAGCATGAATGGTGGTCTCAGCACTAGTTCCTACTTAACTGGTCAAGATACTTGGGGTTAACTAATAAACAGTTAAAAGTATAACTAGTTTATAAAATAATTTTCACTCCTATGGCTTTTCTAATCCATTTTCTAGGGTCACGTCCTACAGTCAACACACTGCTCTGATACCATCTGTAATGACCAAACCTCGGAGGATTTGAGTCTTTGTGCTTACCCTGCTAGTCCCTGGATCGAACTTGCTAGCACACAGAGTATAGATGAATACCAGAATACAAGTGCATCATTTATTACAATGTATGATCTAGAATGTATAAAATAAAACAATTCGCATAGCTCATGGCTAGCTCTTATTCAATCAAACAGTGGAAAGTGGTAGAAAATAATGATGAGTCCCATCATAGCCCACTGGGGATGCTGAGTGCAGACTCGCAACCCTAACGGTACCTTACTCCTTGTCTGAAAATCCTGCAACATGAGACGTTGCAGCCGTATAGGTCAATACATTGAATGTATTGGCAAGTTACATAGGAAAAATAGCCCTATTAATATAAACAACAGGAACACCAGTTCCTACTCTAGTGCAATTTTGGAAAATTCATTATGATGCAATAGGCCACTCAAACAGTAATAAAATACTCAAATAAAATATTTTTGAGAATAAAAAATACCAGAACATATCAACTGAACTAGAAATAATATTCTCGACATTATGAACATTTTTAAAACAGGGGAGAAGTCATGTTATCTCCACTCCAATAAATTGTCCCTAGTTGCATAATGAAAAGAATATTTCAGAAAATAATGCAGTAAAAATATGATATGCATATGAATAATCTATTAACATCCAAATTGGGAAAATTGGGATGTTACATTGCTCTAATTTGGCATGCTGATTTTGGTCATATCATGCATATGGCGCCTTGCATTGCTAACTTTACACATCAAATATATCATCTGCTTAGTTTAGACATGTTGTGTGTGAATGCCATATGTTTAGTTTATCTATCATATATGTGAATTATGCAATTCCATCTTATTTAGTGAGGAATCATATATGTGAATTTTGCAGTACCATCCTGCTTATCCAGTCATCTTATATGTGAATTATATCATGCCATCATTAGGTATTACATTTGTCAAAAATGTTAGTACATTCAACTACTCTTCTTGTGCATTGGCCATTTGACACAGTGATGAAAAAATCTGGAGTGAAAACAAGGTCTTCAGATCGGATAGTGCTATCTGACGATGCACATATCTTGCTGGTTACGGATAGCTCCTCAGAGGAGGATTTAGAGACAAATGACCAGTCATATCCCCCCCGAGGTGTATGCTCTCACTTGGCAGGGTTATATTGCTCATATCGTGCATATGGTGTCTTGAATTCCTATGTCATTTGCTTAGTTTAGACATGCTTTGTGTGAATGGCACCTGTTTAATGTCTTATTACCATATATGTGAATTATGCAATGTCATCTTCTTGCAAGGCATTATATATGTCATTATGCGATGTCATCTTGTTGCAAGGCATTATATATGTGAATTATGCAATGCCATACTGTTTTGCCAAGCATTTTACATGTGAATTATATCGTGCCATTCGTTTTTTATATTACATATTTCATTTGTCGACAATGTTTGTATATTCAACTACTCTTCATGTGCATCAGCCATTTGAATCGATGATGGAAAAAATTGGAGTGAAAAAGGTCTTCAGCGCAAACAATGCTACCTGCTGAAGCAGATATCTTGTTGGTTATAGATAGCTCCTCAAAGGAGGATTCAGAGACAGATGACTAGTCCTATTTCCCCCCTGAAGTGTATGGTCAAACTTGGCAGGGTTATATTACTCATATCATGCATACGTTGTCTTGCATTGCTTAGTTTTTACATGATATAGACAATATTGAACACCATCTGCTTAGTTTAGACATCATATATGCGATTGCCATCAGCTTACTTGCTTAGTATATAAAGCATATATTTGAATTATATCATGCCATCATTTTTACATAGAGAACATGTATGTGAATTATAGCATGCCAACCCATTTAATAAACATATCATATAGTTATATCATCTCATCTTGTTTACTTAGTCATCATCTTTTGAAATATGTCATTCTATCCATGAATTATATCATGACATCATGTTTGCATAGACAGCATGTATGTGAATTATGGCATGCCAACCTATTTAATATACACATCATATAGTTATATCATGTCATCATGTTTACATAGTCATCATATTTTGAATTATGTCTTTCTATCCTATTTAGTTAGCCATCATATATGTGAAATTGTGTGATGATATCTTGTTTAATTAGCCATCATATATGTGAAATTGTGTCATGCTATCCTGTTTGGTTAGTAATGTAAGTGTGAATTATTTCTTGCCCTCTTTTATTTCCCACTATCAATTGCACCTGTCCATCATACAATGTCTATAAATTCAATTACTTTTCTTGTTTATCATCCAATTCAATTGGAGGGGGTGATGGCAGTATCTAAGGGAGTGAAAACACGGTCTTCTGAAAAGACAGTTGTAATGCCCCGGATGTAATACTTTCCCTTTTTGGCAATATATAACTTTGGCTTCATCAGTTCCATTCCGGGTTCTTCGTCTTTTCTGGTTTTCGTCGTTTTGTCATGTGCGTGTGTGCATTCATCCATGTCATGTTGTCATGTGCATTGCATTGCATTTTTGTTGTCATTTGCATCCGGTCCCACACGTTCCTTCCTGTTGTCCGTTTCGAGTTCCGACGCTTTCACACGTGCCCGTGGCTTCCCTGAGTCCTTCTTGTGTTTGGCCGTGTAATGTTTCCGGTTTGGCGTGAGACTTGTCGTGCGATGTTGTTTTGATACGTGTGACCCGCCTGTCAAGTGGCGTCGCGTTTCGAGTTCGTTTGATACTCCAACAGTTATCCTCGTGGGCTAAAAGTACCTCCTCTTTGAGGCCCAAGAAACCCCTCCAACAGCCCACCAACCCAGCTCAAACCCTTCCCATCATCTAGGCCGTTCAATTGTGATCTCGTGGCCGAAAACCTCTCCTCATTTGGACTAACCTAGCTCCTTGTGCCTATATAAACGTCCACCCCTTCCAATTTTTGCGTTCGAAACCCTAGTGTTTCCACCTCCGCCGCGCCGTGCTTCCACCGCTGCCGCGCCTTCCACCGACCGCCGCCAGTGCCTCCACACCCGCCGCGTGGGCCCGCGGGGCCCAGGCCAGCCCGCCGCGCCGCGAGCCGGGCCAAATCTCGCCCGCCGCCGCCCCTCGTCTTCTTCGCCTCAGGTCGCCGCCCTCCGCCGCCGTTCCTCCCTCGCCGCCGGCTGCCGCGCCTCCAGCCGGCCAGGGAGCTCGCCGCCGGCCCCCAGCCAGGCCGCCGCCTCCGGCTGCCGCACCGCGTCGCCGCGCCCCGAGCCGAAGCTCCTCGCCGCCCGGCCTCAGCCACCCCTCGCCGCCGGCCCTCATCGTCCCTCCGGCCGGTGTCGCCGCCCACTGGACCAGGCCGCCGGTCTTCGCCGATCCGGCGCCGCCGCCGCGTCGATCAGGCGTCCCGAGCCGTCGGCCCCGATCTGATCTGGCCGCTCTGGGCGTCTGAACCCTAACGGGCTGCGGGTCCGCCCCGACCCGTTGACCGCCCGACCCGCGCCCGTTGACTCCGACCCGGCTGCCCGCGGACCCGCTTCTCCGACCCGATCCGCTCCAGATCCAGATCCGCGCCCGTTTGACCCTGAGGTTGACCTCGTTTTCCTTCTAAGTGTTAGAATTTTCAGTGTCTGATGCATTTTTGTGATGAGGATATCTTTTACTGTGCATGTCCGTTTTGTGTGTATGATATGTCAAAATAATCGTGGTGACTTGTACTATGTTTTGTTCCATTGTGCCATGCATGTTTGAGGTCATCTAGATGTCTTAATCTTCATGAGAAGAGTGCTACTTGTTATAAACTGCCGCTATTAGTTGTTTTCATGCCATGTTTGCAATGTGATAACTTGATGCTGATACGTCTCAAACGTATCTACTTTTACAAACATTTTTGATATTGTTTTGACCTCATTCTTGCATGATTTGGACTAAACTAACCCGGACTAACGCTGTTTTCAGCAGAGCTGCCTGTATGGTTTATTTGTGTGCAGGAAAACGGATTTTTAAGCATCTCAAAAAAATCACGAAAAATCCACGCACCCGAAGAAAAAAAATGCCAGAAGTGGGGCCAGAGGGGGGCCAGGGGGTGCCCAGGCGCCCTATGGGCGCCCCCCCCCCCCCCTGGGCCGCGCCGGGGGGGCGCCTGGGTGGGCCCCACACCCCCTAGTGCCCTACTTTAGCCCGTATTTTTCCTCCCGACGAAGAAATCTCAGATCGGAAGTTCTTTCGCTGTTTTTCGTCGCGGAGCCGCCGCCACCCTCTGTTCTTCTTCGGGAGGGCTAATCTGGAGGCTGATTTGGCCTCCGGAGAGGGGAGATCGTCGCCATCGTCATCATCATCACCACTCCATCATCCCTCCATGACTTCCCCCTTCATGTGTGAGTAATTCCCTTGCTGTAGGCGAAGGGGATGGTAGGGATTGGATGAGTTAGATCATGTAATAGTTCGTCAGATTGTTGGGGGCATGTTGCCTATAATCTAGTATGGTGTTTATTATCTTTGCTACAACTTGTTATTCTTAATGCTTGACACTTAGGGCCCGAGTGCCATGATTTCAGATCTGAACCATATGTGTTTGCATGAATATATTTGTGTTCTTGATCCTATCTATGAGTTGTATGCACCTGTTACGGTTCGGAACCGGCGATCCCAAAAGTGACAGCTTGGGACACCAAAGGGGATGGCCCGTAGTTTGAGGATTACATGTATCCAATGAGTTCATTGCTTTGTTCCGGTGCTCTTTGACAGGAGCACCTTAATATCCATTAGTTCCTTTTGGCCTCGTTCGTAGCGGGATGGTAGGACAAAAGATGTTGTGCAAGTTCTTATTGCAAGCACGTACAACTACCTACGGGATACATGCCTAATGTTTGATATTTGCCTAGATGATCATTACTTTTCTGTGTGCCGTGCCCCAAGTTAGAATCTATCTCATCCATGCAGCGCCCAACCATCCATCTCCCTAGCCTACAGTGTTTTAAACCTTGCCTGTCACTAGTTGCTACTTCTGCCATTTACTACTGCTATTTACTTTTGCTGTTTACTTTTACTATTACTATCATCACTATCATATCACTGTTACTACTTATCTTTTGTTGCAAGTTAGTATATTTCAGGTGCGGTTGAATTGACAACTCAACTGTTAAAGCTTATAAATACTCTTTGGCTCCCCGTGTGTCGAATCAATAAATTGGGTTATTCTTACCCGCGAAGACTATCTCGATCCCTTACGGTTGAGGGTTATCAAGTACCGTTTTCTGGCGTCGTTGCCGGGGAGCATAGCAATATTTACAAGTCTACTTGAGGTATCCTACCTGCTGCACTTTATTCACTATGGGTAAGAAAGGTGACCCCAAGGTTCCGATCTTACTATCCACTACAAGAAGAGGTACTGCTCTGAGCACTAGTGCTACTCTTGATTCACCTTCTGTTATGAGTAAGTTTGCCTCACCACCACATGATGCTCCTACTGAATCTGTTATTATGTCTGATACTCTTGATGATGCTTCTACTACTTTTGATGATGATATTAGTTCGCTTGGTTATGCTCTTGAGAAACAAATTACTGCTGCTGCTGAAAAATATGGAATTGAACTTCCTGTTACTCGCTACCTTATTGGTGAAACTTATGATTATCCTGATTTGAGTAAACTCCAGGAGAGGCTCCTTGATGATGATTACTATATACTTGATGAAGATTTATGCAGGGAACTTACAAAGTTTGCCGGCTCTGACCCTGAAGTTATTAAGAAAATATTTGAAAAACACTCTTTGAAAAAACAAAACCGTTCCTAATCCTGAGTTTGCTACATCTCCTATATGCATTGATGATCCTGATTTTGATTTCTCTGTTGATCTTTCACTTATACCTATGGTTGAAGCTGACCCCTTTTATGGCAGAGAAAATGATGATGCTATTGCACACCTAACTAAACTTGGTGAGCTAGGTAGCCTGTTTACCACAGATGAGAAGATACGCTACTTTTATGTGACCAAGCTTCTTCCTTTCTCCTTGAAGGAAGGTGCTAAAGCATGGTATGATTCACTCCCATGCGGTTCTATTAAGAGTCCTCAGGACTTAGCTCACTCTTTTGTTGATAAGTATTTTCCTGCTCATATGCAACATGCTGCTTTACAAAGAATTTACAACTTTAAACAGTTGCAGGATGAGTCCCTCCCTAAAGCTTGGGGGAGGTACTGCGGTTTGATTCGGGCTAGACCAGGACATGAAATCCCTAAGAATGAATTAATTGATATATTCTATGCTGGTCTAACTGATGAATCTAGGTCCTATCTGGACAGTTGTGCTGGTTGTGTTTTCAGGAAAAGAACACCGGACGACGCGGAAGATTTAATGGGCAGGATTGCCAAAAACCATGAAGATTGGTCCGTCCCTGAACCACCTCCACCAACAAAGAAGAGGGGCATGTTTGTTCTAAGCCCCGAGGATATGCGAGAAGCAAGGAAGTCTATTAAAGAGAAAGGTATTAAAGCTGAAGACGTGAAGAATCTACCCCCTATTGAGAAGCTGTGTGAGCCTACCACTCACCCTCCTATGGTAGAGGTACACTCTCTTTTAGATTTCAACGCAAGTGACATCCCTCATGGTAAGCCTCCTGATCAATGTTTAGATGAGTTTGATAATTTTATTATGAAACAGAATCATTTTAATGAGAGGATAGAAAGTCAGTTGCATGATAATTCCCTTGCTATCAAAAAGTTGCTTGGTGTTTTAGATAGAATAGTTAATGATGTTCAATGTCTTGTGAAGCATTTTCATATGGTTCAAACTCAGCTCGATCAAATTTCTAATGTGCAAAGAGATTTGCTTGCTAACAATGCCAAACAAGATAAATTGCAGGCTTTTGGGATTAAGACCCGAGGAGGAACTAGTACTCAAGATCCTCTTTATCCAGAGGGACATCCGAAGAGAATCGAGCAAGAGTCTCAAATGCAGGAAGAAGAAATTGTTGTCTCTCCAAATAAGAAGAAGAAACATAAAGAGACTGACAATTCTAATGATCCTATTGCAGATGAAGAGCCAGCTATTGATCCCAACAGTGTATCTATTTCCGATGCTGAGACCGAAGACGGTGCTGAACTTGAAGGTAATGATAATGAGAAAAATGATCCGCCTGAAGTTCGAGAAGAAGAAGCACCTGACAAACGTAAGAGGTACACTAAAGAAGACTTCATCGCAAGAAAACATGGGAAGGAGAAAGAACCATGGGTACAGAAACCCATGCCCTTTCCAGGTAAGTCCATCAAATCTAAAGAAGAAGAGCATTACAATAAGTTTTGTGAATGGATTAAACCTCTTTTTCTTCAAATCCCTTTGACTGATGCTATTAAGTTACTTCCTTATTCAAAATATATGAAAGATATTGTCACTAACAAAAGAAAAGTTCCTAATGATGCAATATCTACTATGCTTGCTAACTATTTTTTCAGCGGAAAGATTCCTGAGAAGCTCGGTGATCCAGGTATACCCACCATTCCTTGCTCGATAAAGAATAATTATGTCAAAACTGCTTTGTGTGATCTTGGAGCGGGAGTGAGTGTTATGCCTCTCTCTCTTTACGAGAGGCTTTGTTTAGAGAAACTAATTCCTACATATATCTCCCTTCAGATGGCTGACAAGTCAACCGCTGTTCCGATAAGTATTTGTGAGGATGTTCCAGTTGAAGTTGCTAATTGTTTAATTCTTACTGATTTTGTTGTGCTCGACATGCCCGAGGATGGGAGCATGTCCATTATTCTTGGTAGACCTTTCCTTAACACCGCAGGTGCTATTATTGATTGCAACAAAGGGAAGGTTACCTTTCATGTGAATGATAAAGAACACACGGTATATTTTCCGAAGAAGACCGACATGAGGCATGCCCTCAACTCTATAGAGAATATCGAGACCGTGAAAATTGGAGAATGGGACTGTCCACTACATGTGCCTCACAAATACAAAACTATCATGGTAGGGACAATGTCCATCAAGGTAAAAGTTCAGTGATTACTTCGTAGGAGGTGAGACTTTTTGTTCTATATACCGCTTGTTTGTTGGTATGACTTGATCAACCTTACTAGTGAACGTGTTTTATATGGATAAAAAGTTGAGCTTTCTATGTTTTTTTATTTGTTTTTAGTGTTGTCCTATTTGCTGTACCAAGTATCTATGTTTTTGAAGCTTCACAATTCTACTAACTGCTTCAAGTTTTCAGAGAGTTTCGCAACTTTTTGAACTTCGAAAAAATTTCAACAGTGAAGTTTTCAGAAAAATTCCAGAAAAATTATATTAAAAATTTCCACAACGGGAGAGACCCGGAAAGTCCTGGGGCCAGCGAGGGGGGGCCACCAGTGGCCCAGGCGGCCAGCTGGCGCGGCCCAGCCCCTGGCCACGCCCACAGGGCGCCTGGGGCCCACGGGACCCCCCTCCAGGTACTTCTTCTTCCCCTCTCTCTCTCTTTTCCCAGAAACCCGAGTTCTGGTCTTGTTCTTGCTGTTCTTGCTGTTCTTGGAGGCGATTCTTCAATCTCCCTCTACAACCCATCATTTGAGCTGAAATTTTGAGCAAATACTCCCTGGTATGTGACTCCTCCACCCCTCCAATTAGATTTTTGATTGGTGGCCTGATTTGTGAGTATTTAGTAGTTCTTGGTGCTGTAGAGATGAGCTTGCATGCATGTGTAGAAAGTTGTTTTCCAAGTTTTGATGCAAGTTTATGCCTTGGGCAAGTGAGTTGAGTAGTTTGCCTTAACTCACTTTGTTTTAATCCTCGTTTTTGTAAATCGTAATAAAATTCAGGAATGAGTTTGTTAGGAAGGGGAAAAGGGTGGCTTGAGAAGAGGAGGCCCGCACACTCCGACCGAGTCACTAGAGCCGCAGCTTCACCATCGACTGCTAGGGTGAGCTATAATGAGGATCATGTGCCCCTGGAGTTGTTGGAAGACACAAGTCCAGCACGTGCGATGACATTTCCATGTGATGAATTCATGGAAGCTGCGGGAATCAAGGATGAGTTTTATAATCTTTGTGCTAATGCAGGTTTGACACGACTCGTCACGAGCCGTGTTACTCAGTATCAGAAACTCACCTCCGGTTTCATTAACAGTTTTAGATATAATCCTGATTCAGGTGCTATTGAGTTTAAAATTTATAATGATCTTATCACCATGACTCTGGGAAATTTTTGTGAAGTAATAGGTGTGCCGAACGTTGGGAGGACGGCAAGGATGGCCACGCAGCCCTCCGAGCTGAAAACCATCATCAACTCTCTCTGCAGCATGGGTACGAGGGATATTCATCGGTCGAAGATCTCCAGTATCTTGTTTCCTCACCTCAGGTATTTTGCATATTATATTGCTAGAGGGGTGTTAGCTCGTGACAACACGAGCAACATTTCTGCTCCGGATATTGCTATCCTGGCAGCAGCCCTCTTAGGAAGGTCTGATTATAATATTGGTACCTTAATTGCTCGACGCCTTGCTATGAACGGTAACAAGGGGGACTTATATGGTGGCATTTATGCCACACTTATCTTAGAGCATCTTGGAGGCACCCCACACCCTGATGATACTCCTTTTACTTATTTAAGCTTTGATCTTGCTGCTATGAAAAGGCATAAGTTTGTTACCATGGGTTCTGAGCTTGATAACCTTGTTTATATCTTGCGTTTCGGAACTACCGCGGAACGCGAGATCCGTCTACCTGCACCTCTTTTGTTTAATTTTTCTCACAGGAACGGATGGTCCTTTGATGTTGTCCAGTTCGATGAGTTCATGGTCCAGCATCAGTTCCATAACCCCATGGAGGGGGTTGTGCCCGACGAGGAGAGGCACGGTGAGATACCACATTTTCAGGATGAGACCGCCACCGAGTTTGGTGAAGGGTCTTCCTCTGTTTGGCGCTCGGAACCTTCCTCGTGGGAGACTCTGAGGAGTTCGGTGTACGCGCCATCATCCTTCTACGACCCTTGGTCTCACCACCATACCCCTGGAGCAGGAGGCTCCTGGGGGCAGTAGCTGCTACCAACTTAGGCCAAAAGCCTAAGCTTGGGGGAGTACGTGCCCTTCTCACTTTTCCATTGTATTATCCGTTTTATTCACTTTGATCTTTTCGAAGTTTTTACCCGTTCTTCTTTATTCCTCTATTTCCAAAAACAACAAAAAGATTTTCTCTTTCTTTTGCTTTTTATTCAACTTTTGAAAAACTCAAAAAGATTTCCTTTCTCTCTTTAGTTTGCTTTGTTTTCAGAGATCAGCTCAAGTCCGTGATGTCATTTGATTATATTTCCTACGTTCGATCGTGCAAGTGACAAGCAGTAATGACGAAGATCGACTGAAAGGAAGCAACAAGGAAGACCGGTATGAACTCTTTCTGTTTCTACTTTTGTACATATGCCTGTACTTATGATCTAGAGACCAGCTTGTAGCGACATAGTGCTATGTACACAATGCTTTTTCAGTGGTTCATGCTTTCCTTGTAGCTAGTCCCGAATAACTAGAGTACATAATGTGTTATTGAAATGATCTACATGCATCGCGCTGTTCATAGTCTCGCATACTAAGGTGGTATTTCCCTTTAGAGAATTTTTGGATTGACTTGGCACATGCTTACACATGTTTAAGACTAAAAAGTCTACTTTGCCTTGATGATCTTTGAGTTTTAGAATAGTTATATCACTTTCATGCCCGATTCAATGTTGCTTTGTCGCTCTGCATGATTATGACCGTTATTGCTCTCTAGTTGGTCGCTTCCCAGTCTTTTGCTAAACCTCCACCCGTACTAAGCGGAATGACTGCTTGTGCATCCAAAACCTCTAAACCTGTTATGCCATATGAGTCCACCATACCTTCCTATACATGGTATTTACCTGCCATCCCTAACGAAGACTTTCATGTACCATCTCGAAACTAATCAAAAGCATTTCTCTTTTTGTGCCTATGTTTTAGCTCATGAGGAAGTAGTAGTTAATTCATGATCTCTTTAAGTTGGACAAGTTTCACCCCTGGATTGCATGTATAATGTGTGAACCCCTAATATGAAAAGGAACTGGCATTAAGTGCGCCCGGCTCAAAAAGATAATATAACAAACGAACCCTCCTTCACGCTTTGTTCATGAGAAATCAGAAAACTTTGGCAATGATAAACAAAGGAGATTAAGAGGATGTGATCGTCCTCATGCGGGAGCCGTTCCTCGAGACTTGTCTAGCTTAAAAAGTGATTGAGTTATCTGCTAGCATTCGTTGACGAAATATGCACCTCTCAAAATCATATTTACTTCTGTTTTTAAAACCAAGAGCTCTGGTACATGTTCAGTTTTTGTTTCCGATCACGGGTTTTCAACTTTGCCAATAAAAGCCACGGTTCGAGAGTCTCATCTTCTTTCTTCAAAGCACTGACTAGGAGAGCATAATTGTCATTCTGAGTGTAATGTGCATTGTCCCAAAGTATTACATTGTCTTATGCATACTTGTGATATGATTTATTCTGAAATTCTTAGTTCTAGTCTCCTTTAAAACTCTGGAGGAGTCTCTGCATTTATGTTTTGCTTCACTCATGGAGGCTAGCGAGATACCACCTTAATATGCTCAGGCTATGTGCAATGTGATCTTGTCTTGATTTTCGGAAATATATTGTTTACTCTTGATTATTTGTGACTGGTCACTTGAAAGAAGGATTGCTCCTTGCATTGTTCTCATAAGTACTGTTTTAATACTTGTTGAACTCTTTTCGTAGTACATGCTTATATACATCTAATGAAGCAAAAGAGTTTGTCAAAGTTTTCTTTGTCGCGTCCAGTTCGTTGAACTGAATTGCTTGAGGACAAGCAATATGCTAAGCTTGGGGGAGTTGATACGTCTCAAACGTATCTACTTTTCCAAACACTTTTGATATTGTTTTGACCTCATTCTTGCATGATTTGGACTAAACTAACCCAGACTAACGCTGTTTTCAGCAGAGGTGCCTGTATGGTTTATTTGTGTGCAGGAAAACAGATTTTTAAGCATCTCAGAAAAATCCACGAAAAATCCACGCACCCGAAGAAACAAAATGCCAGAAGTGGGGCCAGAGGGGGGCCAGGGGGTGCCCAGGCGCCCTGTGGGCGCCCCCCCCCCTGTGCCGCACCGGGGGGGGCGCCTGGGTGGGACCCACACCCCCTGGTGCCCTACTTTAGCCCGTATTTTTCCTCCCGACGAAGAAATCTCAGATCGGAAGTTCTTTCGTTGTTTTTCGTCGCGGAGCCGCTGCCACCCTCTGTTCTTCTTCGGGAGGGCTAATCTGGAGGCTGATTTGGCCTCCGGAGAGGGGAGATCGTCGCCATCGTCATCATCATCACCACTCCATCATCCCTCCATGACTTCCCCCTTCATGTGTGAGTAATTCCCTTGTTGTAGGCGAAGGGGATGGTAGGGATTGGATGAGTTAGATCATGTAATAGTTCGTCAGATTGTTGGGGGCATGTTGCCTATCATCTAGTATGGTGTTTATCATCTTTGCTACAACTTGTTATTCTTAATGCTTGACACTTAGGGCCCGAGTGCCATGATTTCAGATCTGAACCATATGTGTTTGCATGAATATATTTGTGTTCTTGATCCTATCTATGAGTTGTATGCACCTGTTACGGTTCGGAACCGGCGATCCCAAAAGTGACAGCTTGGGACACCAAAGGGGATGGCCCGTAGTTTGAGGATTACATGTATCCAATGAGTTCATTGCTTTGTTCCGGTGCTCTTTGACAGGAGCACCTTTAATATCCATTAGTTCCTTTTGGCCCCGTTCGTAGCGGGATGGTAGGACAAAAGATGTTGTGCAAGTTCTTATTGCAAGCACGTACAACTACCTACGGGATACATGCCTAATGTTTGATATTTGCCTAGATGATCATTACTTTTCTGTGTGTCGTGCCCCAAGTTAGAATCTATCTCATCCATGCAGCGCCCAACCATCCATCTCCCTAGCCTACAGTGTTTTAAACCTTGCCTGTCACTAGTTGCTACTTCTGCCATTTACTACTGCTATTTACTTTTGCTGTTTACTTTTACTATTACTATCATCACTATCATATCACTGTTACTACTTATCTTTTGTTGCAAGTTAGTATATTTCAGGTGCGGTTGAATTGACAACTCAACTGTTAAAGCTTATAAATACTCTTTGGCTCCCCGTGTGTCGAATCAATAAATTGGGTTATTCTTACCCGCGAAGACTATCTCGATCCCTTACGGTTGAGGGTTATCAGATGCATGTTTATCCAAATGAAGCAAATGATATGTCCACATGTTCATCATGAGATGCTCTACATGTTGGTTGCTTTAGCTTGCATCATAGATTTCATCTTGCCATGTTTATCTCCTTTGCAAAAGTGCTTGTGGCTGTTAGTTTGTTAAACTTGTTACGAGATGCTTAGTCTAGGTGCCCGTTGCTATTGATGTGGTTGTCCCCTTGTTGCATGCTTATATGTTTTGGACTCCCCATCATGTGTACTTTGCTGTGGTGCAAACCACTTGCCATGTTATGCTTTGAGGTGACTTAAACTTGCTCACAAAGATGCCATGATATTACTGCTGTTTCAACACTTAGTCAAATTTCACTAAGTCTGGAATCTGTAATTTCCAGATGCCACGTTTGCTTGTTGTTCTAGGAAAATCCATGATAGTTTTGGGGTGACTATTGATGATTCCTTGTTGTATATGTTGTTGGCTATCCATTCATGCTCTCACATGCTCATTTGGGTGGCCGTAGCATATTTAACTCTTGCTCCCAAGTTGCTATAAATTACTGCTGTCAGGGTTTTGTTGTCATGTTCAAAATGTTATAGCTTGTTGCTATTGATCCATGCCTCCTTTGGAGATGCTCCAATGGAATTGTTTGCTATAGGATATGTCTACTTTATTTCCATGCTTCTTGTCATGATGTTTGAGTGCTGTAGACTATTTATTTCTTGCTCCGAAGTTGCTATGTGGCTGTTAATTTCAGCTTTGCCATGTTTATTGTTTCTGGTGTATCTTTTAGCCCGTTGCTCCGTTTTGAGCAAGTCCTATATGAAACTTGTGTGATTTTGCATGTACATTCATATTATCCTCTTGTTAACATGTTTTGAAGTATTTTGCTAGTTGCATATTGTCATGTTCCTTGTGCTGCATCTCTGTGTTTCCTATGTTGACTTTCTGTGCTTCCTAAGTGCTTCTGTAGTGCTTCCTTAGCGCATCAGTCATGCATCATGTGGTTTGCGCATTGCATCTTGTTGATTTCGTGCCTCGCGTGTTTCGTGTTGAGTAGAGCCGGAAGCCGAGAACGAGTACGAGAACGAGGTTACTACCAAGGTTGAGAACGAGGAGCTCTCTTACGATCCCATCGACGACCCGACAGGCAAGATGACCTGACCCAGATAACATTACTATCTTTGCCTATTGCTAGAAGTCTCGCTCTATAGCTTTTGCCTCGATGCCCATGTTTTCCTGTCAGCCTCCTATTGTAACCATGAATCTGTCTAACCACCCTACCTATGCAAACCTTTGATTGGCTAAGTAGGCTTCGCTCAGCCCCTCTTATAGCATTTCTAGTTGCAGGAGAAGATTGAAGATTCTTGCTTCATGTTGAAGCTTGTTGGGATATCACACTATATAATTCTTAAGTGAAATCATCTATATATTGGTAATGGGTGGAAGGCTAAGCCTTTTGCTTGGTGATTTGTTCCACTCATGCCGCCCTAGGAACCGTATAAACCGGTGTTATGTTCCTTGATTTTGCGTTCCTCACACGGTTGGGGTTATGGGACCCCCTCGATAAACCGCTAAGTGCTAAGTCTTTTCCAGCAAGTCCCAACATTGGTACTATTTGCCTAAACAACTAAAAACTTTCATAGGGAGTAATTAACCCTCTTCTTAATCAACAACCCGGGCCAGTGCTCCACATGAGTGTTGGTCCAAACTGGGGGTTACGCGGGGCCACCTCGAGGGAACTCAAGGTCTGGTAAAAAACTGTGGGATCACCCATCCGATCGTGGCCTGAGACTAGATACGCGCGGCTACTGTCAGGGTGTCGGCACGCCGGGAGGATTTGTTGGATTAGCCTTACCTTAGTCGGAGTATCTTGAGCACGGGATTCCGAGGATACTCGGGCCTTCCCACCTTGGAGTTGCGACTCCGCGGATCGTGGGCTTGTCATGGGCCAAGTTGGAACACCCCTGCAGGGTTATGAACTTTCGAAAGCCGTGCCCGCGGTTATGTGGCATATGGGAATTTGTTAATATCCGGTTGTAGAAAACTTGACACCATGTTCAGAATACACTACCAGCGTGAGTACCGTGACGGTCATTTTCCGAAAGGGGTTCGGGAAGTGAACACGGTGGGGTTATGTTTGACTTGCTTAGTTAGGATCACTTCGTGATCATCTTCTCGTCTGAGGCACTTCTCTTCTCGCTCTCTTTTACGTAAGCTAGTGCTAGTGCTGCTGCAACCCCTTGTTCTTTCTTCAGCCTTGTTCCACACCCAAGGCTTGGATAGTTGTGTTACCCGGGAACGGGATTGCTGAGTCCTCTGTGGCTCACAGATTCTACACCACACCAGATGCAGGTACTCAGGCAATCTATTCAAGTGACGGCACCGAGCTGTACTGGGAGTACAACGAGGACCGTAGCCGTTACTATGTGCACTATCCCGACGATCAGTAGAGGTTTCTACTAGGGGCGATTCAGACCTGTGGTTTTATGTATGTTTGGTATCTTTCATTTGGATCTTCACCCGTAGACGGGTTGTGATGTTTTGAATGATGTTTGGATATGTAATGAATTGTGTGACGTGGCGAGTGTAAGCCAACTATCTTTTCGCTTTCATCCCTATTTTTACATGAGATGTGCAAAGATACCAAACTTGAGATCATTCCAGAATGGGCTTATACCTTTAAGTCGTGCCTCGACACGTAGGAGGTATAGTCCCATCCTGGGCATTACAACAGTGCTACCCGTCGATACAGATAGAACCATGACTGCACTTGCCCAAGAACCAACCCCATCACACATAACCCAGACTCGTGCAGATTGTGACCCTACCCAGTTGGACAGAGAACCATCTACACCACTTCTAATCCCAACCCCTGCAGATATTAACCCATTTCCAGTTGACACATCACCATCTCCCCCACGGAGCACCCAAAAACACGAGCAGTTAGTAAGGCAACTACAGTGCCCAAAGCACGAGGACCACCACTCCGAACCCCAACTCAACACTTAAAGCCGACGAAGAATTGTTCTCGAGTCAGGTTCCATAGCGATAGTTCATACTCGTTTGCTCTTGCATCACTGTATTTGCTCATACCAACTAATTTCAAATTTGAAGGATCCAATTGAAATTCTAATGGCTCAACATGTATGTTTTAAAGTCGTTTCCTTAACTGGTTTGCTGTTGTAACTTGCTCTATGTTGATTTTAGTTTCAATTGTATAAGCAGTTATGTTCTCATGTCATGCAAATTACAAGTGTTGCTATTGCCGTGTAGTTTGCCAGACTTATATTATGTATATGTTGCTTTGCCTTAAACATATATGATTTGAACCGTGTCTCTATCTTGATTTGGCAATATCAACTAGAATGATATAGACCATACAATGACCATACTACATAGATATATATTTGTTTCATGTTGTTATCATGTCCTCTTTACAACTGAACTGGTTTACCAAAATGAGTTTCATATACAACATGCTAAACCTGTGATGTGCCTGCTTGTTTCTCTTTTAGAATGCCGAAAAATATTGGAGATGAGTACACCATTATGGAATGGTAGAGGAAGTAATTCAGATAAGGTTCAAGATAGTGAGACATCCCTGTTGGTCTCCAAGAAAGCTTATAAAAACTCTTTTGAAGACAGTGAGACAACCCCAAAGTCATGTCTTGATGTAGTGTTCGAGTTACTGGCCACTACTGCTGGCACAAGCTCTTCAAACTCGTTGCCTGAATCAGTTCGGCTTCTCGAGTCTCGACTGCAAGTTGAAAGACATCTATCAGTTGTGCTGCGACAAGAAGCTGAAGGACTCAGGAAGTCCCTGCAGAATTCAGATGCATACATTCTGGTGCAACAACAAGTGTTGGAGGATTTAAGCGCCAAACAAGCGAATGCTAATAAGTGTGCTAAGCTTATTGCCAACATGGTGGGTACCCAGGATATTATTTCTTGAGCTATTCTGAAGTGGTTTTAGTTCTGGACTTGTTTTGTTGCGGCGTTTATTTGCACTGGTGGCCAATCTTGACACCCAGTGTATGTAATATGTTGCTTTGTTCCCTTTATTTGCACTGGGGGCAAACTTTGATGCCCAGAGGATGTAATATGTGTAATCGTAGTAATATCCTAGCGTTAGTTGCTTGCTTATTTGTTTTGGTATAGTCTTGTTTATTTCTTTTCTTGTAGTACTTCAGTTCTTTTTGCTCAATTTCCTGCTGGCCGGAATAAAAATGGTCCACATATGTGCCATTGTAACCAAGACCCTCCTCCGGGACATAGGATCCATGGTCCTATGGGCCCTATGATCCATGGGCCTCCTATGTGCCTTATGATCCATGGGCCTCCTACGGGGCTTACAATCCGTGGGCCTCTTATGGGTCGTAGGATCCATTGGCATCTTACAGCCGTAGGATCTGGGACGTAACGATCGTGGACCAAAGTTGGAATGCGATTTGGGTCGTAAACATGCCACAGTCGGAGTCGAACGTTTGTGGGCTCGGGTCTTAATGGGCCACTAACAGGCCGTAAGATAGCACACGCTTAATTCTATCGACAGGCATAATGGGTCGTTAATCGGCTGTAATACATGACTGGACGAATTAGGCCCAATTTGTTACTGCAATCATAGGCTAAATTCGGCCCATCAGGGGAACATGCCGTATGTAATCGAGGGCTGGAAATGAGCCCAAAAATAAATGGGCCCTTAGAAGGCCGAAAGATAAAACAGGGTGGAAATGACCCAATTGAGTAACATGCCGTTAATGGGCATAAATAAATTTACTGTTCATTATGGGCTAGTTTAACCATGGGCCACTAAAGGGCCCGACATTAAAAAGGCCTCATATGGGCCGAAAGATGTCATGGGTCAAAAGTGACAACGGGCTGGAATTATATTGGACGGCCCACACGACGCTACTGGGCCGAATTCGGAAAGGCCATAACGGGTCGTGACTCGTGAGTTAACGGGCCGTGAATGGGCTATACGCGAGCAGGCTGTTAAGAGGCTTTCGGTGGGTCGACCGGTTAACTTTTGTCCAAATCGAACGGGCCTGCCTTTTTTAACCTAATTAGGACACTATTGGGCCTTGCCATGTGTCGACGTACCATAGGCCCCTACTATCCATTGGACGGTCGACATCTGTCCCAACGCGGATCTGACACGTGGTTCCTTCGGCCAATGATAATTTTACACGTGAAAAGTCGCCATTCGGGGCTGTTAATGGGTTATCGAATCCAAAACCGCACCCGATAGCTTAACGGCGACCCGTTACGGTGGATGCCACATGTTGGTCACCATTGACAAAAGCACTTCCATGACGCGCCACTTATCATCATGGAAGTGGACACTTCCGTGATGATAATTTCAGTATTTTCATGGAACACTTCTACGATAGCTCGAGTATGACTATCTTGATTCTGTCATAAAATCGTCATGGATGTACAAGCATGACAGAAATCATGACCTACTGTGACAAACATGTATCATCACGAAAGTGGTTTTTTTGTAGTCCTACGGGTTCGAGAATCATGTTGACATGACCGAGACTCCTCTCTGGTCAACAATCAATAGTGGGACCTAGATGCCCATATTGTTCCCACATATTCCATGAAGATCTTTATCGGTTGAACACGATGTCAAGGATTCAGTTAATCTCGTATGCAATTCCCTTTGTTTGGCAATATGTTACTTGCACGAGATTCGATTATCAATATCTCCATACCTAGTTCAATCTTGTTACGGGCAATTATCTTTACTCGTTCCATAATACAAGATCCCGTGATTAACTCTTTATGATCACCCAGAGATATCTCTCTGTCATACGGAGTGACAAATCCCACTCTCGATCCATGCCAATCCAACATACACCGCTTCAAAGATACCTATAGAGCATCTTTATGATCACCCAGTTACGAAGTGACTTTTGATAGCACACAAGGTATTCCTCTGGTATCCGGGAGTTGCATGATCTCATGGTCGAAGGAACAGATAATTGACATGAAGAAAACTATAGAAAATAAGTTAAATGATCTGATGCTAAGCTTACGGTTAGGTCTAGTCCATCACACCATTCTCATAATGATGTGATCTCGTTATCAAATGACAACTCATGCCTATGGTTAGGAAACCTTAACCATCTTTGATCAACGAGCTAGTCTAGTAGAGTCTCACTAGGGACATGATATTTGTTTATATATTCACGCATGTATTTAAGTTTCCGATCAATACAATTCTAGCATGAATAATAAACATTTATCATGAACAAGGAGATATGATAATAACCAATTTATTATTGCCTCTAGGTCATATTTCCAACAATCCCCACCTTGGAGGTGATGCCTGGTGCCCATGGAGGTTACTGGAGTTGAACTGGAGGTGGTGGCCTGATTGATCTCTATGAGGAGGATTGGGGCAATGTGTCGTTTGGTGATGGCTATGGATTTTTGGGGTGCAATGTACTCCGTCAACTATATATCTTGGATAACATCTTCTTCAAGACCGACTGATTTCTGTTGTTCACTAGCCAATTTCTTTGCGCTAAGGGTAGATGACGCGTTTACCCGACTTGAGATAAAGCCAATGTCCTTCTTTCAAGGTATTAGTGAAAGTGTTGTATATCCACTAGAGGGGGGTGAATAGGTGATTTTTATGAAAGTCTTCAAAACATGGAAGTTTCGAAGACAAACGATAGAACCGATCCTATTTATATGCAGCGGAAGGTAGACTACACTAGACAAGCCATAGTCAAGTATTCAATGAAGTGAAAGCACGAATACTAATAGCAGCTAGGCAGTATGGATCAGGATGGAAGATTGTGTGAAGCCAATCAGAACAAGCAGTCACACAGCGAAGTCAAACAGATAAGGCAAGCGGGCAATGACTTCACAAAGAGAGACAGTAAGTAAAGAGAAGGAAGGGATAGAACCAGTAGCTTGGGGAAGACAGCGATTTGTTAGACCAGTTCCAGTTGATGTGACAACTGTACGTCTGGTTAGGGAGGCTGAGATTTAACTCAGAAGACCGCGTCTTCACCTTATTCCCCTTGAGCTAAGGACACCTAGTCCTCGCCCAATCACTCTGGTAAGTCTTCAAGGTAGACTTCCAAACCTTCATAGACTTTGTTCACCGGCGATCCACAATGACTCTTGGATGCTTAGAACGCGATGCCTAACCGGCTGGAGGAAACACAGTCCTCAAGTGTAACAAGTCTTCAGGTCACGCAGATAGAAAAACTTCAGTGATGCCTAACACTCTTTGGCTCTGGGTGTTTGGGCTTTGTCCTCGCAAGGATTTCTCTCTCAAATGCTTCGAAGGTGGGTTGCTCTCAAACGAAAAAAGCCGTGTACTAACTCTGAGCAGCCACCAATTTATGGTGTAGGGGGTGGGCTATTTATAGCCACTGGGCAACCCGACCTGATTTGTCCGAAGTGACCCTGGGTCACTAAGGAACTGACACGTGTTCCAACGGTCAGATTTCAAACACACGCGGCAACTTTACTTGGGATACAAGTAAAGCTGACTCATCCAGCTCTGGATAAGATTTGCTCTCATTGTCTTCGCTCGAAGACATAGGATTTGGTTGAGCATCACTTCAGTCACTCTGACTTTGTTCACTTGGACCCCACTTAATAGTACGGTGGTTCCTATGACAGCAAAGAACAAAAGGAAACAACGAAACATCTAAGTCTTCGCGCTCCATAGTCTTCACACAATGTCTTCTCTCATCATAGTCTTCAATATGAATATCTTCATATACCACCATTGTCGTCAATGTCTTCATACATTTTTAGGGGTCATCTCCGGTAGGTAAACCGAATCAATGAGGGACTACTACCTGCGTTATCCTGCAATTCTCACAAACACATTAGTCCCTCAACCAGGTTTGTCGTCAATACTCCAAAACCAACTAGGGGTGGCACTAGATGCACTTACAATCTCCCCCTTTTTGGTGATTGATGACAAACTAGTTGAAGTTTTCAACGGGGATAAAAGTATGTGAAATTGTAAGGGATAAAGGTATTGTCATCATAAGTAGCAAAAGGCTTCCCCTGAAGATGTGCATATAATTAATTTGCTTTTGAGTGCAAATGCACATGGCAGGTTGTACTTGTGGAGATCCTCTTCAACTTATGAATACAATTCATCATGCACAATTGATATTTCGAATATAATGATATGCATAATGAGAAATGGACGTCTGCAGAATGAATAAGTGCGGAATTTATCGTCGCACATGCGGAATTTATCATCGCATTACAGAGTATCAGAAAACGTAGCAGACGACCATCAAGTTTAAGTGTTACAACTCAAAGAACCAAATGTAGCAAAAGCAAGAGTTGTAAGCACTAGGCAAAATATAAAGCACCCGCCCATATGGACCCGCTTGAAGACTATCAACTCATATGCTTCTCCCCCTTTTGTCAGTAAGGACCAAAAAGGTTTGAAGACATAGAGCCTCTACTCGTTCCCAGTTGGAGTAGGAGAAGATGCAGGGTCGACGTTGGTGTTTGGCAATGCAGAAGAAGTTGGAGCAGTGTCGACACGCGTTGAAGGAGGAGGTGGTGAGGTAGCATCATCTTGATCATCGATCACTCTGGCATCCACCGTTGCAGCGGAGGAGGAATAGTCAGAGTCTTCAAGAGACGGAGTTCGACACAAAACAACATTCCTTGGGGGAGTGTTGTCAAACTTGAATCTTTCGGTGAAGCCATCGTCTTGAAGATCTGCTTCAGCACTCAGCAATGTCAAACTCTTCCATGACCTCCGACAGGTTTCATGAGCAACAAATGCATTCTTGGCGGCAAGGTTGCGAATACAATTGACGTCCACCAAGAGGCTTTGCATCTGACGCTTCAGCCAGCAATGATGCTTATCCTGTTTCTGATGTAAGGCAACGAGAAGCTCTCGGTCATTGAGAACGCGAGATCGCTTCCGAGGCCTTTGGGCAATGGTGCTCTCAGTAGCTTTAGTCTCAGCATGGTGAGGTAAGCGAGTACGTCCAGCCAGAGGATAAACACGAGTGACTGCTGGAACTCCTTCAATGGGTTAAGTGAAGCTTTGGTGATCAGCATTGTGAAGACTAACAGGCTCTTTGGCAGGCTCTTGGTATATGGCTTCAACTGACATATCAACCTCTGGCAAGAATATGAGATGGTTGCGAGCAGAAGGCTGATAGTTGATGGCAGAATGAAGTTTGATGAGGCGCATGATCCATGGAGTGTAGAACTTAAGTACAAAGAGATCAAGCCCTGATACAACCAACTGCCTGATAAAGAAGTCTTGAGCGTTGAAGCTGATGCCATTGAAGATATAGAAGACCAATGTCTTCATTGTTCCTTCAAGTTTGGCTGATGAAGAGTGTCCTTTGACAGGACATAGAGTTCGCCTGATGATATGATATATAGTGTGTGGCAGATACTCAAGGTCTTTAACAAAGAACTTGTAATGCCCAGGATGGGACTATACCTCCTACGTGTCGAGGCACGACTTAAAGGTACAAGCCCATTCTGGAATGATCTCAAGTTCGGTATCTTCGCACATCTCATGTAAAAACAGGGATGAAAGGGAAAAGAGATAGTTGGCTTACACTCGCCACGTCACACAATTCATTACATAGCCAAACATCATTCAAATAACATCACAACCCGTCTACGGGTGAAGATCCAAATGAAAGATACCAAATACATAACCACAGGTCTGAATCGCCCCTAGTAGAAACCACTACTGATCATCGGGATAGTGCACATAGTAACGGCTACGCTCTTCGTCGTACTCCCAGTATAGCTCTGTGTCGTCACCTGAATAGCTCACCATGGTACCTGCATCTGGTGTGGTGTAGAATCTGTGAGCCACGGAGGACTCAGCAATCCCGTTCCCGGGTAACAGAACTATCTAAGCCTTGGGTGTGGAACAAGGCTGAAGAAAGAATAAAAGGCTGCAGCTGCACTAGCACTAGCTTACGTAAATAAGAGCGAGAAGAGACGTGCCATGAGCAATAAGGTGATCACGAAGTGATCCTAACTAAGCATGTCAATCATAACCCCATCGTGTTCACTTCCCGAACCCCTTTCGGAAAATGACCGTCACGGCACTCACGCTGGTAGTGTGTTCTGAACATGGTGTCAAGTTTTCTACAACCGGATATTAACAAATTCCCATCTGCCACATAACCACGGGCACGGCTTTCGAAAGTTCAAAACCCTGCAGGGGTGTTCCAACTTGGCCCATGACAAGCCCATGATCCGCGGAGTCGCAACTCCAAGGTGGGAAAGCCCGAGTATCCTCGGAATCCCGTGCTCAAGATACTCCGACTAAGGTAAGACTAATCCAGCAAATCCTCCCGGCGTGCCGACACCCTGACAGTAGCCGCACGTATCTAGTCTCAGGCCACGACCGGATGAGACAGCCTACAGGAAAATACCAAATACCTCGGGTTTCCCCAAGGCGGCCCTGCAGTCTGCTCGGTTGGACCAACACTCATGTGGAGCACTGGCCTGGGGGTTGATTAATAAAAGGGGATAGCTAGTCCCTATGCAAGTTTTTAGTTATTAGGCAAATGGAGTACCAATGTTGGGACTTGCTGGAAAAGCATTAGCGCTAAGCGGTTTATCGAGGGGGTCCCACAACCCCAACCGTGTGAGGAACGCATAATCAAGGAACATAACACCGGTTTATACGGTTCCTAGGGCGGCATGAGTGGAACAAATCACCAAGCAAGAGGCTTAGCCTTCCACCCATTACCAATATATAGATGATTTCATTAAGAGTTTATATAGTGTGATATCCCAACAAGCTTCAACATGAAGCAAGAATCTTCAAATCTTCTCCTGCAACTAGCAATGCTATAAGAGGGGCTGAGCGAAGCCTACGTAGCCAATCAAAGGTTTGCATAGGTGGTTAAACAGATTCATGGTTACAATAGGAGGCTGACAAACAAACATGGGCATCGAGGCAATAAGCTAAAGAGCGAGACTTCTAGCAATAGGCAAAGATAGTAATGATATCTGGGTCAGGTCATCTTGCATGTCGAGTCGTCGATGGGAACGTAAGAGGGCTCCTCGTTCTCAACCTCGGTAGTAACCTCGTTCTCGTACTCGGTCTCGGCTTCCGGCTCTACTCAACACAAGAACACACGAGGCACATAATCAAACAAGATGCAATGCGCAAACTACAGGATGCATGGCTGATGCACTAAGGAAGCACTGCGGATGCACTTAGGATGCACAACAGGACAACATAGGAAACTCAGAGAAACAGCACAAGAACAAGACAATTTACTCTAGCAAGTAGGATGCAAGACAAGTCTATTTAGTATGAAAAACAAGGCAAGGTACGAAGCACAGAGAAACAACACAAGAAACAGCAGGTTTAAATGAGGCCGGAAACTACTCAAGACAAATCCGGTAGTCCTCATGAGCATAGTTTGAAATTAGTCTAGATCTGAACAAACCTTAAGTTAAAGTTGTTAAATAGCAAGTTAACATGCACCATGACAATCTACACGAAATTCTTGTCAAGTTTCATATAAAGTTTGTTTGAAACGGAGCTACGGTCTAGAAGATATGATCAAAACAAGATAAGCATGGCAACGGTGCAAGATGCACCCAAACATCAAGCAACATACTCTAAAACATGTTAAAAAGATGATAATAAGAATCTAAATGCAAAATCACACAAGTTTCATGTAGGGCACGCTCAAAACGGAGCAACGGGCTAAAAGATACACCCGAAACAGGAAACAATGCAAGGCTGAAATTAACAGCCACATAGCAACTTTGGGGCAAGAAATATATACTCTACAGCACTCAAACTTGGTGACAAGAAGTATGGACATGAAGTAGACATATCCTACAGAAAACAACTCCATTGGGGCATCTCCATAGGAGGCATGCATCAATAGCAATAAGCTACAACATTTTGATCATGACAATAAAAACCTGACAGCAATATTTTATAGCAACTTGGGAGCAAGAATTAAATATGCTACAGCAACCCAAATGAGCATGTGAGGGCATGGATGGATAGACAACAACATATACAACAAGGAATGATCAATATCCACCCCAAAACTATCATGGATTTGCCTAGAACAACAAGCAAACATAGCATCCGGATATTACAGATTCCAGACTTGGTGAAATTTCACTAAGTGTTAAAACAGCAATATTATCATGGCATGTTTGTGAGCATGTCTAAGTCACCTCAAAGCATAACATGGCAAGTGGTTTGCACCACGGCAAAGAACACATGATGGGGAATCCAAAACATATAAGCATGCAACATGGGGACAACCACATCAATAGCAACGAGCTCCTCAACTAGGCATCTCGTAACAAGTTTAAAAACCTAACAGCCACATGCACTTTTGCAATGGAGATAAACATGGCAATATGAATTCTATCATGCATCCTATAGCACCAACATGTAGAGCATCTCATGATGAACATTTGGACATATCATTTGCTTCATTTGGATAAACATGCATCAAGTTATCACATCTCAAACATGGCATTAAAACAACTAATAGCAGCAGTTTATATCAAGTAGCACTCTTGTCATGATGATTAATACATCTAGAAGGACTCAAACATGCATGACACAATGGAACAAAACATAGTACATGTCACCACGATCATTTTGACATATTATATACACAAATCGGACATACACACAAAAAGTTATCATCACCACAATAATGCATCAGACACTAAAAACTAAAAGACTTAGACAAAAACAAAGGGTCAACTTGCTGGGGTCAACGCGGGTCGCGGGCGGTCAACGGAGCGGGTCGCGGGTCCGCGGGTGCAGGAGTGGAGCGGGTCGCAGGTCCGCGCCCGTTAGGGTTTCCCGCTGGAACCCTGGCGCCTGGCTGGATCGGGCCGATCCGAACGGATCGGCGGTCGGCGGCGGTCTTCGATGGGAGGCCGGCGGCCCTCCCGGCGGCGGCCGGCGGCCGCGGCGGCTCCGGCCGGCGGGGAACCGGAGGAGGCGGCGGCGGGGCCTGAGGCTTGGTGGCGTGGCTCTCTTGAGCTCGGAGCGGCGGCGCTCGGGGCCGGGGCGGTGGATCCCTACGCCGGCGTGGTGCAGCAGCCGGCGGCGGCCGGTGCAACGGCCGACAGCGGCCGGTGGCGGGGCAGACAGAGGAGATCGGTGGAGGAGTGCGCGGGGGGCGCGGCCCAGGACGCGGCAGCGGCGGGCCCGCGTCGGGCCGGGCGGGCCGGCGCGGTGGGACGGCGGCGGTGCCACGTGGTGGCTGCGGAGAGGCCGGAGGCGGCGGCGGACACGTCCGGCGGTGCGGGAGGAGGAAGAAATTAGGGTTTGGACGAGAAAAATGGAGGGGTGGACGTTTATATAGGCACAAGGAGCTAGGAGACTCCAAATGGGGAGCGGTTTTCGGCCACGCGATCACAATTCAACGGCCGAGATGATGGGAAGGGTTGAGCTGGGTTGTTGGGCTGTTGTGGAGGGGTTCTTGGGCCTCAAAGAGGAGGTACTTTTAGCCCACGAGGTTACCCGTTGGAGTACCAAACGAACTCCAAACGCGACGAAACTTGACAGGCGGCCTACACGTACTAAAACAACATCGCACGACAAGTCTCACGCCAAACCAGAAATGTTACACGGCCAAACACGAAAGAAGGACTCCGGGATGCCACAGGCACATGTGAGAGCATCGGAACTCGAAACGGACAACGGGAAGAGCCGAGTGGGACCGGATGCAAACGACAACACAAAAGCAATGCAATGCACATGACAACATGACATGGATGAAATGCACACACGCACACGACAAAACGACGAAACCCGAAAAGACGAAGAACCCGGAATGGAACTGATGAAGCCAAAGTTTATATATTGCCATATAGGAAAAGTGTTACATCCGGTCCATTTCAATGTGGTCGAATTTCCACTCGGGAATAGGAAGAGGTTGGAGAAGACCGGCTGGACGTTGATGCTCTGCCTTCACTCTTCTGCAGACATCACATTCATTCACGAATTGGGCAATCTCCCTTTTCATGCGAATCCACCAGTAAGATTGCTTGAGGTCTTGGTACATCTTAGAACTTCCAGGATGAATCGAAAGGAGGGAGTCATGTGCTTCGTTCATTATGAGCTTCCTGAGATCACCCTTGGGAACCACAAGTCTGTCCTCAAAGAACAAGGTATCTCTCTCATCAACGCGATAGCACTTGTATTTGGGAGTACCCTTTGCAATACCATGTTTCACTTTCTGCACCATAGCATCACTGAGTTGGGCCTCACGGATCTGATCTTCCAAGGTAGGAGCAACTTGAAGATTTGCAAGAAAGCCTTGCGGAACAACTTGGAGGTTGAGCTTCCTGAATGCTTCACAAAGCTCAGGCTGAAACGGCTTGATAAGGAGACTGTTGCAATATGCCTTTCTGCTCAAGGCATCTACAATGACATTGGCCTTGCCAGGTGTGTATTCGATGCTTGGATCATACTCTTGGATCATCTCAACCCAACGAGTCTGGCGAAGGTTCAGGTTCGGCTGTGTGAAGATGTACTTCAAGCTCTTGTGATCGGTGAAGATGTCGACTTTTCTGCCCAACAGAAGGTGTCTCCACGTGATCAAGGCATGTACCACAGCTGCTAGCTCGAGATCATGTGTGGGGTAGTTCTTCTCACTTGGCTTCAATTGACGAGAAGTGTATGCCACAATCTTCTTGTCCTGCATTAGCACACCACCAAGTCCTTGAAGAGAAGCATCACAGAATACTTCGTAGGGCTTGGACTCGTCTGGAGAGGTAAGAACTGGAGCAGAGATGAGCTTTTCTTTGAGAGTTTTGAATGCCACATCACAATCCGGAGACCAGTTGTACTTGACATTCTTCTGCAGCAAGTTGGAGAGAGGCTTGGCAATCTTGGAGAAGTTCTCAACGAACTTTCTGCAATAGCTAGCAAGACCTAGGAAGCTTCGGAGTTGCTTGACGTTCTGAGGAGGTTCCCAGTTGACAATGGCTTCAACTCTCTCGGGGTTTACCGCAATACCGTCAGCGGAGATGATATGGCCCAGATACAAGACCTTATCGAGCCAGAATTCACACTTGGAGAACTTGGCATAGAACTTATGTTCACGGAGTCTGTCGAGAACCAAACGAAGGTGCTTTTCGTGATCCTCTTCATTCTTGGAGAATACCAAGATGTCATCCAGATACACAAGCACAAATTCGTTGGTGTAGGGGTTGAAAATGTAGTGCATCATTCTCGAGAAGGTAGGTGGAGCATTAGCGAGGCCAAAAGACATGACTGTATATTCATATGAGTCGTAGCTTGTTCTGAAGGCAGTCTTGTGGATATCTTCTTCACGAATGCGAATTTGGTGATAACCCATTCGGAGATCGAGCTTAGAGAACACTTTAGCTCCTTTGAGCTGCTCGAACAGTTCATTGATGTTGGGGAGCGGATACTTGTTCTTTATTGTCTTCTTGTTCAATGGCCGGTAATCAACGCAAAGGCGCTCCGTGCCATCCTTCTTCTTGACAAATAAGACACCACAGCCCCAAGTTGACGTGCTAGGCCTGATCAGACCCATACGCTCTTGTTCATCAAGCTGTTTCTTCAACTCCTTTAACTCTTCAGGGGAGAGCTTGTACGGACGCCGGCATGCTGGCTCAGTACCAGGCTCGAGTTCAATGACAAATTCAACTTGACGATGCGGAGGCATGCCTGGAAGCTCTTCAGGGAAAACGTCTTCGTATTCATTGACCACCGGAATTTGAGAGATGGCATTAATCTCGCCCTTGTCATTGAGAGAGAATAGCCTGATTGTGTTATCTCGAGAGGCGAAGATAATCACATCTTCGTTAGGATGAATAATCTTGACTTCCTTATTTGCACAATCAATGTGAGCATCATGCTGAGAAAGCCAATCCATCCCGAGAATAAGATCAATGTCGGAGTTGCCGAGAATAACCGAAGAATCCAGAAAGCGGTAATCACCCATACGAATAGATACATCCGGAGCCTTTGAGGTGGAAGTCATATGCTTGCCCGGAGAAATAATTGATAACTTCTTTGGCAAGTCCACTGTGCCCACGTTATGCTTAGATGCAAATGGACATGACATGAAGGAAAGTGATGCACCAGAATCAAACAAGACCTTTGCAGGAATAGAGTTAACTGGAAGATTACCAATTATCACATCAGAAGAATTTTCTGCTTCAGCTGCACTCATCAGGTTCACTCTTGCATGCTTGGGATTGTGCTTGACAATAGCAGTGCTGACAGGTGGAGGAGGCGGAAGGCGCCTCTGGTTGGTGCACTTGTTTGCATAGTGACCCTTCTTGCCACACTTGTTGCAAACCACTTCTGAGAGAGGACGGTAATGAGGAGCACTTGACTTGGAAGCTTGAAACTGATTCTTTGACTAGTTGCTTGGGTTGGGTGGGTGGGAGAAAGCACGGCCACCAGAATTCTTGTTGTTGTTGTAGGGAGCTCGGATCACTGGAGGAGGTGGAAGCGAAAACTTATGTTGCTTCGCGACCACTTGAGAAGAAGAGGAGGAGTGAACAGCGTCTCTGATCCTCTTTTTGGAAGCTTCCATCTTGAGCTGGGCTGCCTCTTGCTTAAGTGCCATGTTATAGAATTGATCAAACTCATCAGGCTCGAACAGGGTGAGAGCTAGTTGGAGTTCATCCTTCAGACCACCACGGAACTGATAGATCTTGCTCTTGGCATCTGGGATGTCTTGCTTTGCATAGCGGGCAAGGTTCTCGAACTTGACATTATATTGGTAGACAGACATAGAGCCTTGCTTCAGGTTGTGGAATTGCTCACGCATACCCTCGATGACACTTGTTGGAATGTGGTGAGAACGAAAGTCCTTGCAGAAGTCATCCCAGGAGATTACACGCCCTGCTCTGGAGTCTTTGTATTGCTGCCACCAATCAGCTGCTTGGTCCTTGAGTTGGAAGGCTGCAAACTTCACATAGTCCTCGGGCCTGACGTTACTGCACTCGAAATGCTTCTTGATATCTATTATCCAGTCTTCGGCATCTATAGGGTCCACGCAGTAACTGAATGCATTTGGTTGATTTGCCAAGAACTGGTTGAGCGTAGCAAAGTGCGGTTGATTGAACAAATTGCCTTGGCCTTGGTTCCCATGAGCACCCTGATTTGCTTGATTTGCTTGAATATTCTGCATCATTTGCATAAGCATCTGGGTGTTCTGGTTTGTAGCTTGCATAATTGCTCTCCAGGCCTCAGACGGAGGAGGAGGGGAAGGAGGACGATCAGGAACCTCTTCACCCTCTGGGTTAGCGTTGGGAGCCCTTTTAGGAGCCATCCTGAAAGAGATGACCACTATTAGCCATTTGATTGAAAGAAGATATAAGCTGAATCAACGGCTAGAATTGCAACATAGTCTTCACAAGAATCATTCGAACAAGAGGAACGAATGAAATTCACAGTTTAATGATAACAACAATCTTCACGAGAAGCCACTTGGGAGACAAAAGGTAAATAAAACAACAAGGTGCAGATAGAACAAATACAAGATAGAAGCTTCGTTCGACATATTCGTGCTGAAAGCTTATGGAACCTGTTACAAAAGGGTTTTGCAATCCTCGGATCAGCATAGCCAAGGACCCTTTAAGATGCAACTCCCGATCGGAACAACAGCCATAAAACTACTTCACTCAATGTAGAACCCCGAACTCCATATCATGCATTCGTTGGAAGAATGCCTACAATCTACTAGATGAACCCACCTATTAATTTCCGAAAGTTTCCAGTTATGCAATCAGGTGTTGGGGATACAGGGGAAGCATCGCGCACTCAACTCTAATCCTACATCCAGCTGTATCCATCCTTCAACACATAACCAGTTTTTTCCAGAAACCGTCTACCTCGGACCTTCGAAACGCATCTACTATACAAGCTATGGTAATACTCCCGAACTACCTCCCCAGTACTCGGTGATGTCGGGGTTATCTTGCCACTAACCGCATAGGAGAGTTTTCAATGTCGGCCATCTTAAGTATTCTAGAACTGATGCGATATATTTGTGATGACAACACCTCGGAGCTCAACTCCCCGGGACACTGCCACAACCCCTAAATGACAGGAGGCATCGAGAACAATGTTCTCGTCACAAAGACATCGGAACAATCCAAACAATACTCGCGAGATTCCTAAAAAAAATTGGTGAATTTTTTAGAGTAGAAGAGACAAGAGTAATCGTCAGGAGTCCTCACCAGAGTGAAAAGAGATGAGGAGCAAAAGAAATCCTACTCTCCGATATATATAGGACTCAAAACATTTTAAGTGTGTGCCTAGAATCAACCGTCAACGATTCGATCAATCACTGGGGGCTTCTACGTCGGAGAAGGCTCTGAATACCAACTTGTATTGCCCAGGATGGGACTATACCTCCTACGTGTCGAGGGACGACTTAAAGGTATAAGCCCATTCTAGAATGATCTCAAGTTCGGTATCTTTGCACATCTCATGTAAAAACAGGGATGAAAGGGAAAAGAGATAGTTGGCTTACACTCGCCACGTCACACAATTCATTACATAGACAAACATCATTCAAATAACATCACAACCCGTCTACGGGTGAAGATCCAAATGAAAGATACCAAATACATAACCACATGTCTGAATCGCCCCTAGTAGAAACCACTACTGATCATCGGGATAGGGCACATAGTAACGGCTACGCTCTTCGTCGTACTCCCAGTATAGCTCTGTGCCATCACCTGAATAGCTCACCATGGTACCTGCATCTGGTGTGGTGTAGAATCTGTGAGCCACGGAGGACTCAGCAATCCCGTTCCCGGGTAACAGGACTATCTAAGCCTTGGGTGTGGAACAAGGCTGAAGAAAGAATAAAAGGTTGCAGCTGCACTAGCACTAGCTTACGTAAATAAGAGCGAGAAGAGACGTGCCACGAGCGATAAGGTGATCACGAAGTGATCCTAACTAAGCATGACAATCATAACCCCACCGTGTTCACTTCCCGAACCCCTTTCGGAAAATGACCGTCACGGTACTCACGCTGGTAGTGTGTTCTGAACATGGTGTCAAGTTTTCTACAACCGGATATTAACAAATTCCCATCTGCCACATAACCGCGGGCACGGCTTTCGAAAGTTCAAAACCCTGCAGGGGTGTTCCAACTTGGCCCATGACAAGCCCACGATCCGCGGAGTCGCAACTCCAAGGTGGGAAGGCCCGAGTATCCTCGGAATCCCGTGCTCAAGATACTCCGACTAAGGTAAGACTAATCCAGCAAATCCTCCCGGCGTGCCGACACCCTGACAGTAGCTGCGCGTATCTAGTCTCAGGCCACGACCGGATGAGACAGCCTACAGGAAAATACCAAATACCTCGGGTTTCCCCAAGGCGGCCCTGCAGTCTGCTCGGTTGGACCAACACTCATGTGGAGCACTGGCCCGGGGGTTGATTAATAAAAGGGGATAGCTAGTCCCTATGCAAGTTTTTAGTTATTAGGAAAATGGAGTACCAATGTTGGGACTTGCTGGAAAAGCCTTAGCGCTAAGCGGTTTTATCGAGGGGGTCCCATAACCCCAACCGTGTGAGGAACGCATAATCAAGGAACATAACACCGGTTTATACGGTTCCTAGGGCGGCATGAGTGGAACAAATCACCAAGCAAGAGGCTTAGCCTTCCACCCATTACCAATATATAGATGATTTCATTAAGAGTTTATATAGTGTGATATCCCAACAAGCTTCAACATGAAGCAAGAATCTTCAAATCTTCTCCTGCAACTAGCAATGCTATAAGAGGGGCTGAGCGAAGCCTACGTAGCCAATCAAAGGTTTGCATAGGTTGGGTGGTTAAACAGATTCATGGTTACAATAGGAGGCTGACAAACAAACATGGGCATCGAGGCAATAAGCTAAAGAGCGAGACTTCTAGCAATAGGCAAAGATAGTAATGATATCTGGGTCAGGTCATCTTGCCTGTCGAGTCGTCGATGGGATCGTAAGAGGGCTCCTCGTTCTCAACCTCGATAGTAACCTCGTTCTCGTACTCGGTCTCAGCTTCCGGCTCTACTCAACACAAGAACACACGAGGCACGGAATCAAACAAGATGCAATGCGCAAACTACAGGATGCATGGCTGATGCACTAAGGAAGCATTGCGGATTCACTTACGATGCACAACAAGACAACATAGGAAACACAGAGAAACATCACAAGAACAAGACAATTTACTCTAGCAAGTAGGATGCAAGACAAGTCTATTTAGGATGAAAAATAAGGCAAGGTAGGAAGCACAGAGAAACAACACAAGAAACAGCAGGTTTAAATGAGGCCGGAAACTACTCAAGACAAATCCGGTAGTCCTCATGAGCATAGTTTGAAATTAGTCCAGATCTGAACAAACCTTAAGTTAAAGTTGTTAAACAGCAATGCAACGCACATGACAACATGACATGGAAGAAATGCACACACGCACACGACAAAACGACGAAACCCGAAAAGACGAAGAACCCGGAATGGAACTGATGAAGCCAAAGTTTATATATTGCCATATAGGGAAAGTGTTACATCCTGGGAATTACATAACTCCTTTGGGTACTCAGCATCTAATGGCAAGGGCTTCATCATGCTCAGCATTTGGCTCATGTTGGGCTTTGGCTTCTGAAAGATACTCTCCAAAGCTTCGCAATGTCGCTGACAACCAGGTTCATATAGTTCTCCTGGAGTGGGCAGGCCAGTTAGCTCAATGAGTTCAAAGGCGTTGGCTTCATGATGGACATTTCCTGTCATCCACTCAAGGACCCATGTCTTCGAATCCCTGTTGTAGCCGCGAATGTGGAGGGTTGCATAGAATTGCAGAAGCAGCTCTTCATTCCAATGCTCTTTATCGGTCACAAAGTTCAGCAAGCCAACATCACGGAAGCAATCAAGGGCTTCTTCAAGACAGGGCAACCCAGCAATGGCTTCGGTGTCAAGACGCATATGTGGGAAGATGCGTCCTTGATCATGGAGAACACGTGAATAATAGCTACGCTGTTGATGGCTCCAGAACCTATCTGATGAAATCCTTGGTCAGGAATAGGGGTTCTTGGCGCTGTCAAAGAAAGTGTTGTGCGCAATGAAGCCATTAGCATTGAATGACCCTGGCGAAGTGGCAGTACCTGGAAACCTGGGCAGTCTTGGCTTTGGCTTCTGAACCTGAGGCATGTGCTCAACGTGGTAATCAAATTGAGGACCAGCAGCAGGCGGAGGAACCAGAAGAGGCCATTTGACAGAGATGAGTTGGTCATCGTTGTCGTATGCTTGCTCGATAGTATGTGGCCTTGGAGGCTGAACATGAGCAGTGGCATTGACTTCAAGCTGCTGATTTCCGTCAGATGCAGCATTGGCTTCAGGTGCTATCACTTCAGGCACCACATTGAATTCAGGCGCCACATTAGCTTCAACCATGATAACGTCATTGGCTTCAGTGGTGGTGTTGGTGGCAGCCACAGAATGTGTAACCTCTACTTCGGGAGCTGGAGGGTCGGACACGTTCTCCTCGAGAATAGGGGGTGTGGCAACACGTGCTTCTTCTTCTCTTGGTTGTTCTTCATCGGCTGATGCAGCCGGAATATCTTCAGCTGCTTTGGCTTCAGACTCAGGGATGTTCACAGTAGGAGAGGCTTCAGGAACAGATTGGTGCTCATCTCCTTCTGGAACACTAGAAGGATCGACTTGAGGCCTTGGTCCTTTACGAAGCCTGCGAAACACTGGCGACGCTTGTGGATATGGAGTTGGTTGGGCCTCAAAGTCTTCATCGTCAACCACTCGAGTGGTGACCTGTGTTGGGGGAGTAACTGGTGTGTCTTGTGGGTGATCAGCCCATGAGTCATCCTGAGCAATTGGCGTCAATGGACGACCAATGCTGATGCGTTCGCTGTTCGTGAGAACAGGCGATGATACCACATTGCATTCGATCTGAGGAAGGACTTCATCATCTTCAGCATTGTCGTGAGCACCAATGTCTTCAGTGAAGGAAATATGCCCTAGAGGCAATAATAAAGTTGTTATTTATATTTCCTTATATCATAATAAATGTTTATTATTCATGCTAGAATTGTATTAACCGGAAACTTAGTACATGTGTGGATACATAGACAAAACAGTATGTCCCTAGTATGCCTCTACTAGACTAGCTCATTGATCAAAGATGGTTATGTTTCCTAACCATAGACATGAGTTGTCATTTGATCAACGGGATCACATCATTAGGAGAATGATGTGATGGACAAGACCCATCCGTTAGCATAGCACTATGATCGTTTAGTTTTACTGCTATTGCTTTCTTCATGACTTATACATGTTCCTATGACTATGAGATTATGCAACTCCCGAATACCGTAGGAACACCTTGTGTGCTATCAAACGTCACAACGTAACTGGGTGATTATAAAGATGCTCTACAGGTGTCTCCGAAAGTATTTGTGGTGTTGGCATAGATCAAGATTAGGATTTGTCACTCCGAGTGTCGGAGAGGTATCTCTGGGCCCTCTCGGTAACACACATCATAATAAGCCTTGCAAGCAAAAGACTAATGAGTTAGTCACGAGATGATGTGTTACGGAACGAGTAAAGAGACTTGCCGGTAACGAGATTGAACTAGGTATAGAGATACCGACGATCGAATCTCGGGCAAGTAACATACCGATGACAAAAGGAACAACGTATGTTGTTATGCGGTTTTGACCGATAAAAGATCTTCGTAGAATATGTAGGAGCCAATATGAACATCCAGGTTCCGCTATTGATTATTGACCGGAGATGAGTCTCGGTCATGTCTACATAGTTCTCGAACCCGTAGGGTCCGCACGCTGAACGTTTGATGACGATCGGTATTATGAGTTTATGAGTTTTGATGTACCAAAGGTAGTTCGGAGTCCCGGATGAGATCACGGACATGACGAGGAGTCTCGGAATGTCCGAGACATAAAGATTGATATATTGGACGACTATATTCGGACACCGGAAGTGTTCCGGAAAAGTTTCGGATTTAACTAGATTGCCGGAGGGGGTTACCGGAACCCCCTACGAGGGGGGATGGTCCATAGTGGGCCTTAAGGAAAAGAGAGAGGCAGCCCATAGAGGCTGGCCGGCGCCCCACCTAGGGATCCTAGTTGGACTAGGATTGGGGTGGCGCCACCTCTCCCTTTTTTTCCTTTCCCTCTCTTCCTTCTTGGTGGACTCCTACTAGGAATAGGATTGCAATCCTATTCCTAGTAGGATTGCCCTAGCCGCACCATAGGAGGCCGGCCGGCCCTCCTCCCTTGCTCCTTTATATACGGGGGCAGGGGGGCACCCAAAGACACACAAGTTGAATTGTTCCAGCCATGTGCGGTGCCCCCCTCCACAGAAACACACCTCGGTCATACCGTCGCGGTGCTTAGGCGAAGCCCTGCGCCGGTGAATACATCATATCCGTCACCACGCCGTCGTGCTGACGAAACTCTCCCGTGAAGCTCAACTGGATCAAGAGCTCGTGGGACGTCATCAAGCTGAACGTGTGCTGAACGCGGAGGTGTCGTACGTTCGGTGCTTGATCGGTTGAATCGCGAAGAAGTTCGACTACATCAACCGCGTCACTTGACGCTTCCGCTTCCGGTCTACGAGGGTACGTAGACACACTCTTCCCTCTCGTTGCTATGCATCTGGTAGATAGATCTTGCGTGATCGTAGGAAAATTTTAAAATACTATGTTCCCCAACAGTGGCATCATGAGCCAGGTCTATGCGTAGATGATATGCACGAGTAGAACACAATGAGTTGTGGGCGATACTAGTCATACTGCTTACCAGCATGTCATACTTTGCTTCGGCGGTATTGTGAGATGAAGCGGCCCGGACCGACATTACGCGTACGCTTACGCGAGACTGGTTTCACCGTTACGAGCACTCGTTGCTTAAAGGTGACTGGCGGGTGCCTGTCTCTCTCACTTTAGCTGAATCAAGTGTGGCTATGCCCGGTCCTTGTGAAGGTTAAAACAGCACATACTTGACGAAACATCGTTGTGGTTTTGTATGCGTAGGTAAGAACGGTTCTTGCTAAGCCCATAGCAGCCACGTAAAACTTGCAACAACAAAGTAGAGGACGTCTAACTTTTTTTTGCAGGGCATGTTGTGATGTGATATGGTCAAGACATGATGAGTTATACGGTTTTGTATGAGATGATCATGTTTTGTAAAGTTATCGGCAACTGGCAGGAGCCATATGGTTGTCGCTTTATTGTATGAAATGCAATCGCCATGTAATTGCTTTACTTTATCACTAAGCGGTAGCGATAGTCGTAGAAGCAATAGTTGGTGAGACGACAACGATGCTACGATGGAGATCAAGGTGTCGCACCGGTGACGAAGGTGATCATGACGGTGCTTTGGAGATGGATATCAAAAGCACAAGATGATGATGGCCATATCATGTCACATATTTTGATTGCATGTGATGTTTATCTTATTATGCTTCTTATTTTGCTTAGAACGACGGTAGCATTATAAGATGATCCCTTACTAAATTTCAAGGTATAAGTGTTCTCCCTGAGTATGCACCGTTGCAAAAGTTCGTCGTGCCGAGACACCACGTGATGATCGGGTGTGATAAGCTCTACGTTCAAATACAACGGGTGTAAGCCAGTTTTGCACACGCAGAATACTCGGGTTAAACTTGACGAGCCTAGCATATGTAGATATGGCCTCGAAACACTGGAGACCGAAAGGTCGAGCGTGAATCATATAGTAGATATGATCAACATAACATGTTCACCATTGAAACTACTCCATCTCACGTGATGATCGGACATGGTTTAGTTGATTTGGATCACGTGATCATTTAGATGACCGGAGGGATGTCTATCTAAGTGGGAGTTCTTAAGTAATATGATTAATTGAACTTTAATTTATCATGAACTTAGTCCTGGTAGTATTAACATATCTATGTTGTAGATCAATAGCTCGCGATGTTGCTCCACGTTTATTTTTTATATGTTCCTAGAGAAAACCAAGTTGAAAGATGTTAGTAGCAATAATGCGGAATTGTTCCATGATCTGAGGATTATCCTCATTGCTGCACAGAAGAATTATGTCCTTGATGCACCGCTAGGTGACAGACCTATTGCAGGAGCAGATGTAGACGTTATGGACGTTTTGACAAAAGCTCGATATGATGACTACTTGATAAGTTTAGTGCACCATGCTTTACGGCTTATAACCGGGACTTCAAAAACGTTTCGAAACGCCACGGAGCATATGAGATGTTCCAAGAGTTGAAATTAGTATTTCATACTCATGCCCGTGTCGAGAGGTATAAGACCTCTGACAGTACTTTGCCTACAAGATGGAGGAGAATAGCTCAACCAGTGAGCATGTGCTCAGATTGTCTGGGTAGTACAATTGCTTGAATCAAGTGGGAGTTAATCTTCCAGATAAGATAGTAATTGACAAAGTTCTCTAGACACTATCACCAAGTTAGTAGAACTTCGTGATGAACTATAATATGCAAGGGATGACGAAAGTAATTCCCGAGCTCTTCACGATGCTGAAATCGGCGAAGGTAGAAATCAAGAAAGAACATCAAGTGTTGATGGTTAACCAGACCACTTGTTTCAAGTAAAGGGCAAAGGGATAGAAGGGGAACTTCAAGAAGAATGACAAGCAAGTTGTCACTCCCGTGAAGAAACCCAAAGCTAAACTCAAGCCTGAAACTAAGTGCTTCTACTGCAAAGGAAATGGTCACCGGAAGTGGAACTGCCCTAGATACTTGGCGGATAAGAAGGATGGCAAAGTGAACAAAGGTATATTTGATATACAGATTATTGATGTGTATTTTACTAGAGTTCATAGCAACCCCTCGGTATTTGATACTGGTTCAGTTGCTAAAGAGTAGTAACTCGAAATGGGAGTTTCATAATGAACAGAAACTAGTTAAAGGATGAAGTGACGATGTGTATTGGAAGCAGTTCCAAGATTGATATGATCATCATCGCACACTCCCTATACTTTCGGGATTAGTGTTGAACCTAAATAAGTGTTATTTGGTGTTTGTGTTGAGCATGAATATGATTTGATCATGTTTATTGCAATACGGTTATTCATGTAAGTTAGAGAATAATTGTTGTTCTGTTTACATGAATAAAACCTTCTATGGTCATACACCCAATGAAAATAGTTTATTGGATCTCGATCGTGTGATACACATATTCATAATATTGAAGCCAAAAGATGCAAGGTTAATAATGATAGTGCAACTTATTTGTGGCACTGCCGTTTAGGTCATATTGGTGTAAAGCGCATGAAGAAACTCCATAGTGATGGACTTTTTGGAATCACTTGATTATGAATCACTTGGTGCTTGCGAACCATGCCTCATGGGCAAGATGACTGAAACTCCGTTCTCCGGAACCGTGGAGCGAGCAACAGAGTTATTGGAAATCATACATACTGATGTATG
Source organism: Secale cereale (assembly GCA_902687465.1). Lineage (NCBI taxonomy): Eukaryota > Viridiplantae > Streptophyta > Magnoliopsida > Poales > Poaceae > Secale > Secale cereale. The sequence goes on along the minus strand of LR738711.1, from coordinate 279,262,402 downwards.
CGGACCAATGAGTGTTGAAGCTCGCGGCAGGTATCGTTATTTTCTGACCTTCACTGATGATTTGAGCAGATATAGGTATATCTACTTAATGAAGCACAAGTTTGAAACATTTGAAAAGTTCAAAGAATTTCAGAGTGAAGTGGAGAATCATCGTAACAAGAAAATAAGAGTTTCTACGATATGATCGTAGAGGTAAAATATTTGAGTTAGCGAGTTTGGCCTTCAATAAAAACAATGTGAAATAGTTTCACTACTCACGCCACCTGGAACACCACAGTGTAATGGTGTGTCCGAACGTCATAACCGTACTTTATTAGATATGGTGCGATCGATGATGTCTCTTACCGATCTACCACTATTGCTTTTGGGGTTATGCATTAGAGACAGCTACATTCACGTTATATAGGGCACCATCTAAATCCGTGGAGATGACACCGTATGAACTATGGTTTGACGAGAAACCTAAGCTGTCATTTCTTTAAGTTTGGGACTGCGATGCTTATGTGAAAAAGTTTCAACATGATAAGCTCGAACCCAAATCGGAGAAGTAAATCTTCATAGGATACCCAAAAAGAAACTGTTGGGTACACCTTCTATCACAGATCCTAAGGCAAGGTCTTTGTTGCTAAGAGTGGATCCTTTCTAGAGAAGGAGTTTCTCTCGAAAGAAGTGAGTGGGAGGAAAGTATAACTTGATGAGGTAATTGTACCTTCTCCTGAATTGGAGAGTAGTACATAACAGAAAATTGTTCCGGTGATTCCTACACCAATCAATGAGGAAGTTAATGATGATGATCATGAAACTTCAGATCAAGTTTCTGCTGAACATCGTAGATCAACCAGAGTACGTTCCGCACCAGAGTGGTACGGCAACCCAGTTCTGGAAATCATGTTACTGGACCATGATGAACCTACGAACTATGAGGAAGCGATGATGAGCCCAGATTCCGCAAAATGGCTTAAGGCCATGAAATCTGAGATGGGATCCATGTATTAGAACAAAGTATTGACTTTGGTTGACTTGCCCGATGATCGGCAGGCCATCGAAAATAAATGGATCTTCAAGAGGAAGACCGACGCAGACGGTAATGTTACTGTTTACAAAGCTCGACTTGTTGCGAAAGGGTTTCGACAAGTTCAAGGAGTTGACTACGATGAGACTTTCTCACCCGTAGCGATGCTTAAGTCTGTCCGAATCATGTTAGTAATTGCCGCATTTTATGAAATCCGGCAAATGGATAACAAAAACTGCATTCTTTAATGGATTTATTAAAGAAGACTTGTATATGATGCAACCAGAAGGTTTTGTCAATCCTAAAGGTGCTAACAAAATGTACAAGCTCCAGCGATCCATCTATGGACTGGTGCAAGCATCTCGGAGTTGGAATATACGCTTTGATAAGTTGATCAAAGTATATAGATTTATACAGACTTGCGGTGAAGCCTGTATTTACAAGAAGTGAGTGGGAGCACTACAACCTTTCTGATAAGTATATGTGAATGACATATTGTCGATCGGAAATGATGTAGAATTTTCTGGAAAGCATAAAGGAGTGTTTGAAAGGAGTTTTTCAAAGAAAGACCTTGGTGAAGCTGCTTACACATTGGGCATCAAGATCTATAGAGATAGATCAAGACGCTTGATAAGACTTTCGACGAGTACATACCTTGATAAGATTTTGAAGTAGTTCAAAATGGATCAGTCAAAGAAGGAGTTCTTGCCTGACTTGTAAGGTGTGAAGTTGAGTAAGACTCAAAGCCAGACCACGGCAGAAAAATATAGAGAGAATGAAAGTCATTCCCTATGCCTCAGCCATAAGTTCTATAAAGTATGCCATGCTATGTACCAAACACGTTGTGTACCTTGCCATGAGTTTGGCAAGGAGGTACAATAGTGATCTAGGAGTAGATCACTGGACAGCGGTCAAAATTATCCTTATTAACGGGATGACTAAGGAAATATTTCTCGATTATGGAGGTGATAAAGAGTTCGTCGTAAAGGGTTACGCCGATGCAAGCTTTGACACTAAATCCAGATGACTCTAAGTATCAATCTGGATGCGTATTGAAAGTGGGAGCAATTAGCTAGAGTAGCTCCATGCAGAGCATTGTAGACATAGAAATTTGCGAAATACATACGGATCTGAATGTGACAGACCCGTTGACTAAACTTCTCTCACAAGCAAAACATGATCACACCTTATTACTCTTGGGTATTAATCACATAGCGATGTGAACTAGATTATTGACTCTAGTAAACCCTTTGGGTGTTGGTCACATGGTGATGTGAACTATGGGTGTTATTCACATAACGATGTGAACTATCGGTATTAAATCACATGGCGATGTGAGCTATATTATTGACTCTAGTGCAAGTGGGAGACTGAAGGAAATATGCCCTAGAGGCAATAATAAAGTTGTTATTTATATTTCCTTATATCATGATAAATGTTTATTATTCATGCTAGAATTGTATTAACCGGAAACTTAGTACATGTGTGGATACATAGACAAAACAGTATGTCCCTAGTATGCCTCTACTAGACTAGCTCATTGATCAAAGATGGTTATGTTTCCTAACCATAGACATGAGTTGTCATTTGATCAACGGGATCACATCATTAGGAGAATGATGTGATGGACAAGACCCATCCGTTAGCATAGCACTATGATCGTTTAGTTTTACTGCTATTGCTTTCTTCATGACTTATACATGTTCCTATGACTATGAGATTATGCAACTCCCGAATACCGTAGGAACACCTTATGTGCTATCAAACGTCACAACGTAACTGGGTGATTATAAAGATGCTCTACAGGTGTCTCTGAAAGTATTCGTGGTGTTGGCATAGATCAAGATTAGGATTTGTCACTCCGAGTGTCGGAGAGGTATCTCTGGGCCCTCTCGGTAACACACATCATAATAAGCCTTGCAAGCAAAAGACTAATGAGTTAGTCACGAGATGATGTGTTACGGAACGAGTAAAGAGACTTGCCGGTAACGAGATTGAACTAGGTATAGAGATACCGACGATCGAATCCCGGGCAAGTAACATACCGATGACAAAAGGAACAACGTATGTTGTTATGCGGTTTTGACCGATAAAAGATCTTCGTAGAATATGTAGGAGCCAATATGAACATCCAGGTTCCGTTATTGGTTATTGACCGGAGATGAGTCTCGGTCATGTCTACATAGTTCTCGAACCCGTAGGGTCCGCACGCTTAACGTTTGATGACGATCGGTATTATGAGTTTATGAGTTTTGATGTACCAAAGGTAGTTCGGAGTCCCGGATGAGATCACGGACATGACGAGGAGTCTCGGAATGTCCGAGACATAAAGATTGATATATTGGACGACTATATTCGGACACCGGAAGTGTTCCGGAAAAGTTTCGGATTTAACTAGATTGCCGGAGGGGGTTACCGGAACCCCCTACGAGGGGGGATGGTCCATAGTGGGCCTTAAGGAAAAGAGAGAGGCAGCCCATAGAGGCTGGCCGGCGCCCCACCTAGGGATCCTAGTTGGACTAGGATTGGGGTGGCGCCACCTCTCCCTTTTTTCCTTTCCCTCTCTTCCTTCTTGGTGGACTCCTACTAGGAATAGGATTGCAATCCTATTCCTAGTAGGATTGCCCTAGCCGCACCATAGGAGGCGGCCGGCCCTCCTCCCTTGCTCCTTTATATACGGGGGCAGGGGGCACCCAAAGACACACAAGTTGAATTGTTCCAGCCGTGTGCGGTGCCCCCCTCCACAGAAACACACCTTGGTCATACCGTCGCGGTGCTTAGGCGAAGCCCTGCGCCGGTGAATACATCATATCCGTCACCACGCCATCGTGCTGACGAAACTCTCCCGTGAAGCTCAACTGGATCAAGAGCTCGTGGGACGTCATCAAGCTGAACGTGTGCTGAACGCGGAGGTGCCGTACGTTTGGTGCTTGATCGGTTGAATCGCGAAGAAGTTCGACTACATCAACCGCGTCACTTGACGCTTCCACTTCCGGTCTACAAGGGTACGTAGACACACTCTTCCCTCTCATTGCTATGCATCTGGTAGATAGATCTTGCGTGATCGTAGGAAAATTTTAAAATACTACGTTCCCCAACATTCAGCTGCGGTGGGGTCAATAGCTGGAATGTCTTCAGGGGCCTCTGTGTAAGCAGGCTCATGAACAGTCAGACGAGGTTCTTGTTGTGCAGACGCAGGACGAGCAACAGAGATTGGCTCGACGATAAGGGGCTCTGTGGGAGCAGCCCGGACCTTCTTGATCTTGCGCTTCTTGGTGGGTGGAGCTTCATCAGTGGTGTTCTTGCGCTTGCGGGCTTCAGCTTCAGCCACCTTTGTCTTCTTGAGTTCTGAAGCAACTATGGGGACCTTAGGCTTCAAGCCTGTCATGCTGGCAGGGAAGACAATGCGAGGTTCTTCCTGCCTTGATTCTTCAGCTGGGGCCATAGTTGGCTTCTTCTTCTTTGCAGCCATCCTAGGGTCGATGCCTGGACGCCCAAGGGCCTTGCGCTTCTCAGCTTCATTGTAAGCTTGAACACACTTGGCATCCAAGGCCTTTATGCGCTCACGAGAACCTTTAGCTTCTTCACGCTTCTTGTGAAAGGCTTCCTTGAGCTCATGCATCATGACTTTGAAATTCTGGATATCTTGGACGCTGAGTTTGGCCATATGCTTCTTGAACTTAGCCTTTTCATAATCAATCTTATGCTTCAGCGCAACAATGTTCTGAGCAAGAGCTAGCTCAGAAGCAATGTCGCCGTTGAATGAGACGCTCAGGCCAATCGGAAGTTGCAGATCATCGAAGCTGATATTGGGGGTTTCAAACCACTCATCAATGAAGTTATTGATGACTGACACGTCAAAGAGAGGCAAGGCATTGAAGATTTCTGCATCTTGCTTGCTCTTTATCAGTTGCTCAAGAGCATCATCAGCAAGATCTTCATCACATGACAGATCAATGGAGTCATTCTCATTCCTCAGAACTGCAGCATGAGTAAGAGCGGGACTGGGGTTGTGCATGGGCTTCTTCTTTAGCTGCTTGCTCTTGGAGATGCGAGAGTGCTCTTCAGATTGCACACTTGGTGCAGGTGGAGCAGTGGCCAAAGGCTTCACTCTTGAAGCTGTTAGTGGAGTGGAAGGCTTTGAAGCCTTGGATTTCTTCTTCTTCTTTGGCTTCAGAGGTGCAGGCGCTTCATCAGAGTCAGCGTCGTCTGCAGGTTGATCCACATCCGCCCCTTGAACCCTTATATGAGAGATGAGACCTTCTAAGTTGTAGAAGGGCCCAACCAGATTAGGTTCAGCTTCACGTGTGCCATCGGCACGGGGAGCAGAGGGGCCAGGGTTGAAGTCTAATCCCCAAGTTTTCTTGTTCTCCTTGGCCGAGTTCTTGGCATACTAGAGGTTGCGCTTGAACAGATTGTCGTCACGACAACATAGCAATGATGATGGGTCGACATCTGCTGATTGTGGCCCTCGGACCATGCAAGGATAGAAGCCTTGCGCAATGGCTTCAGCTCTGGACCTGGGTGGAAGATTTTTGTACAAAATGTCTCCCCGTGGTCGCTTGATGACGTTCTTTTCAGCATACTCCTGGGTCACAAACATGTACTTGAACCATTGTTCTGCCCAATATCTTCGAATCCATTGGATTCGAGTTTTCCTCTGATTGCAGTCCTCCTCTGTATCAGTCTTGTACATCTCAATGAGGTGCGGAGGTAAACCTCTGGCGGTGTTTCCATGGCGCTGTCTACCACCCTTCCTAACAGATTTCTCAGTTGTCATTGGGTTCAAACTGAAGGGCTTCAATGCAGTCAAAGGCTTCCGTCTGCTGGTCAGACAGGAACTGGCTTTGGGAGAGTGAATGTGGCGCTGCAAGAATTCTGCAAATGAATGCAGACTATGAGAACCAAGGGATTCTCCCATGGACATGTACCTGTGACAGCATTACAGATGCGAGGGAAGGGGAAGAGGTCATATGCATTCCCAGAAGATTTTGAAGATAAAACAGTTTTGAAGACATTGACCTCATAGCACGAAGACATTCACTTATATGTAGAGAGTTGGTTCCAGATTTGTACGAATCCAAGAATAGGTACAAGTGAGGAATCTAACTATGTATGAAGCATAAGTGGATATACTAGGCAAAGTATGAGATGCAGACAGGATAGATCCAAATATGTGGAGGCAGAAACTTCTTTGGTAAAAAGGATGAATCTATTGGATCAAGAAGACGGTAAAAAGAGAGTTTTAATTTACCACACGATGAACTGCTAGACGGAGAAGAAGTGGATGCCGAGCAGTTCGATCTTCCATGCCCTAACTTGGCGACGGAGGACACCTACGGCAGCGGAGAAGACGATGTGTGTGGCCGGCGTGAAGACGGCGTCGATGAGGTCGTGACAGCTAAGCGCTTCGTCGCCGGCGTCGTCGAGAGCTAGCGGAGGTGCTAGGGTTGGTCGAGGTAGAGAGGTGGTAGAAGAGTTTTTGACCATGATGGGACGGGCATTTATAAGTATGGGAGATGGTACAACGCAATTACGCAGGTGCCCCTGGTGGTTCACATCTGAGGGACGTGTGGCAGACATGTAACGCATAGGGAGTTGTTCCACGATCCCACGCACGCCTGGACTGTCGGGGTGGTCGTTACGGCTTCTCCGGATTTCAGGCAATAAGTATTGAGCATTAAAACAGATTTAATGTTTGTCTCTGTATCTTCTGCTGACAAGGACGCAGAGAAGACATTCGACGGTTCCAACAGAATGCATATGATTTGGACAGATAGAGTTTGAGGTGAGAAAGCATAGAGAGGTTAGGGTCCAATCACATTCACTTAGTTCAAAAGATTCAAATAAGAAGACATAGCTATAAGTGAATGATTTAGAGGAGAGAACACAAGTCTATATATATGTTCTATATGAAGATAAATCAAATGCGAAGATTTTGCAAATGTAACACCAAGAGAAACACTTCAAGCAATGATTTGGTGGTGGCGTTACCCACCGTATAGGAAGTATTAGACCCAGACATGGCGCACAATTATCGTGGTGCTCCGAAGTCAAATTCCACATTAATGTATTCACACTCAGAATGTAAGTCTTCAATGATTGAAGATATACTTTACTTCGTGTGTTGCACATCTAAGTCATCAACATGCATAAGTGTTAGTATGTGTGTTTGATTATAGGACATTCGAGGATTCCAAGATATTTAGCTCACATCGCAACTTGCAAAACCTTTTCTCATCCAAGGGCTTTGTGAAGATATCTGCCAGTTGCTCTTCAGTTTTGACGTGTATGAGATCAGTATCTTCCTTCATGACATGATCTCTGAGAAAGTGATGGCGAATTTCAATGTGCTTTGTCTTCGAGTGTTGAACTGGGTTGTTGGCAATCTTGATGGCGCTTTCATTGTCGCAATAGAGTGCCACATGCTTCAGATGGACACCATAGTCCTTGAGAGTTTGCTTCATCCATAGAAGCTGAGCGCAGCAAGATCCAGCAGCAATGTATTCAGATTCAGCAGTGGAGAGTGATACACAGTTCTGCTTCTTTAAAGACTAACAGACAAGTGATCGTCCAAGAAAGTGACATGTGCCTGATGTAGACTTGCGATCAACTTTGTCACCAGCATAATCAGCATCCGAGAATCCAACTAGATCAAACTTTGAGCCCTTTGGATACCATAATCCTAGTGTTGGGGTGTAAGCCAAATATCGAAGAATTCGCTTCATAGCTAAGTGATGCGATTCCTTTGGTGCCGCTTGGAATCGAGCACACATGCAAACACTAAGCATAATATCTCGCCTAGATGCACATAAATAAAGTAAAGAACCAATCATGGAGCGGTATACCTTTTGATCGAAATCTTTACCATTGGCGTCGGGACTCAGATGACTTTTAGTTGGCGTAGGCATCGTGTATCCTTTGCAGTCTTGCATTCCAAACTTCTTCAGGAAATCTTTGAGGTATTTCTCTTGAGATATGAAGATGTTGTTGCTTTGCTGACGAATTTGAAGACCAAGGAAGAACTTCAGCTCACCCATCATGGACATCTGATATTGCTTTTGCATCATGTGACCAAACTCATCACTGTATCTTTTGTCAGTGCAGCCGAAGATAATGTCGTCCACATAGATTTGGCAAACAAACAGTTCATCATCATATGTCTTCGTGAAGAGTGTGGGATCCAGGGAACCAGGTTTGAAGCCTTTGCTCTTCAGGAAGTCTTTGAGTGTGTCATACCAAGCACGAGGGGCTTGTTTGAGGCCATACAGTGCCTTGTTAAGCTTGTATACCATATCAGGATGTTTTGGATCTTCAAAGCCAGGTGGTTGTGCAACATACACTTCTTCTTCAATCTTGCCATTGAGAAAATCACTCTTCACATCCATTTGATACAGAAGGATGTTGTGATGGTTTGCATAGGCTAGCAGTATGTGAATAGCAACAAGCCTACCCACAGGAGCAAACGTTTAGTCGAAGTCAGTCCCTTCAATTTGAGTGTATCCTTGAGCAACGAGACGAGCTTTGTTTTTGACAACTTGACCATGCTCATCTTGCTTATTGCGATATATCCATTTCGTGCCTATTATGTTGTGCTTGCGGGGGTCAGGACGCTTGACAAGTTCCCACACGTTGTTCAGTTCAAACTGTTGAAGCTCTTCTTGCATAGCTTGAATCCATTCAGGTTCCATGAAGGCTTCAGCAACTTTCTTGGGTTCAGATATCGAGACAAATGCAAAGTGTCCATAGAAATTTGCTAGCTGTGTTGCTCTTGAACGAGTGAGTGGACCAGGTGCATTGATGCTGTCAATTATCTTCTCAACTTGTACTTCATTTGCAACACGAGGATGAACTGGACGAAGATTTTGCTCTTGCTAGTCATTGTCATCATCAGGAGGATTGTCTTCAGGCTGAGCATTGTCTTCAGGTTGATTGGGAGCAGAAATGATGAGTTCCTCGTCAGGCTGTGCTTCAGAAGGCATAATTTCACCTTTTCCCATTAGCTTGATAGATTCACTAGGTGGAGCTTCATCCATCACATTTGGCAGGAACTCTCTTTGTGAGCCATTCGTTTCATCAAACCGCACATCCACGGTTTCAACCACTTTATAGAGAAAGATGTTGAAGACTCTGTAGGAGTGCGAGTCCTTTCCATATCCGAGCATGAAACCTTCATGTGCTTTTGGTGCAAACTTTGATTTGTGATGTGGATCCTTGATCCAGCACTTAGCTCCAAATACCCTGAAGTAACTGACATTTGGCTTCTTGCCAGTAAGGAGTTCATAGGACGTTTTCTTCAGAAGCTTGTGAAGATAAACACGGTTGATGATATGGCATGATGTATCAATAGCTTCGGGCCAGAACTTTCTTGGTGTCTTGTATTCATCGAGCATTGTTTGAGCCATCTCAATTAGGGTTCTGTTCTTGCGCTCCATGATGCCATTCTGCTGAGGTGTGTACGGAGCTGAGAACTCATGAGTGATTCCCATTGTATCCAGATAAAGATCAAGGCCGGTATTCTTGAATTCAGCTCCATTGTCACTTCTGATATGCTTGATCTTGATGCCATAGTTGTTCATGGCACGGTTGGCGAAGCGTCTGAAGACATCCTGCACTTCAGTCTTGTAGAGAATTATGTGCACCCATGTGTATCTTGAATAATCATCAACAATGACGAAGCCATAGAGACAAGTTGTAGTAGTGAACATGGAGTAGTGAGTAGGGCCAAATAAGTCCATGTGAAGCAGCTCGAAGGGTTGGGAAGTCGTCATGATTGTCTTCGAGGGATGCTTGGCTCTAGTAATCTTCCCAGCTTCGCAGGCACCGCACAGATGATCTTTCTTGAACTTGATGCCCTCGATGCCTATGACGTGCTTCTTCTTCGCGAGAGTGTGCAAGTTCCTCATGCCGGCATGTCATAGCCTCCGATGCCAGAGCCAACACTCTGAAGCTTTTGCTAGAAGACATACGTCCATCTGTGGTCCTGCTGAGAAATCTACCATATACAGATCATCTTTCTGATATCCTTCAAAGACTAGAGACTTGTCAGATTCCATTAGTACAAGGCAACGATATTTTCCAAATATCACAATCATGTTTAAGTCACAAAGCATTGAGACACACATTAAGTTGAAACCAAGGGATTCAACAAGCATGACTTTATCCATGTGATGATCCTTTGAGATTGCAACTCTACCTAGACCCAACACCTTGCTTTTACTAGTATCAGCAAATGTGATGTGACTCTTGTCAGATGGACGTAAGGTTGAGTCCATAAGAAGACTTCGATCTCCAGTCATATGATTAGTGCATCCGCCATCCATAATCCATTCTGAAGTCTTTGGTGTCATACCCTACAGTGCAGTTAGGGGGATAGGCTTCACGAATAGTCATTGTGAAGCATAAACATTTGACGTACAAGCGGATTATGAAAGCTTAGATCCAAGTTAGGACTGATAGGATGATTGGCAAGCGATTCAGGAACAAAATACATAGTAAGACCATTTGGGCATTTGATCTTGCGCCCTACAAGATGGTTTAGGTCCCCAGCAATAGCATCAGACGCCTTTGATTTTCGGCTGGAGACCTTTCCCTGCAAGAGAAAGTTAATTCTTCTTAACCACCCACATCTTCAGGGGTGGCTTAGAAGCAATGAGTCTAAGAGCAGCATCTGAGAATTTTGGCTTTGGAGCCCTAGCAAATAGTCTTGCAGTAGGAGAATAATACTCATAAGAATAAGCAGAAAAGTTTTTTGTTTTGTGAATATAGCGGTTTGAGGAAACACGCTCATATTCATGGGTCTGAGTATAATTTCCCTGCAAAACATTGGCGTTAGGGTGACTCAGGTGAGTCCTTTGTCTGTATGAAGCCTTAGGACCGTATGAAGCCTTTGGTCTGGGGTTTGTCTTCTTCCCAGGTGGTGTCATGATGACATTTACTGGAAGCTACTCAAGACAACCTTTGGGAACCCAGATCTTCTTCATAGGTGGCCCATTCCTGCAGTTAGTACCAATATACATGGCAAACACTTCACCATTCTGATTCTTAAACAGTTTATAGTTTGCATCAAAGGATTCATCAATGATAATAGGATTAGCACAAGTGAAGCGAGATAAGGTAGACGGATCTATTGAAGGTTCCTTTGCAGCAACCCATGTGGTTTTGGGGTACTGCTCCGGCTTCCAGTATGAACCATCAACATTCATTTTCCTCTCGAACCCTACACCCTCTTTCCTAGGGTTTCGGTTCAGAATATGCTTTTTGAGGACATCACATAAAGTCTGATGCCCTTTGAGGCTTTTGTACATCCCTGTTTCAAGCAAAGTATTCAACCTAGCATTTTCATCAGCAATAGTAGTGGTATCCTCAGCAGAGGAGTTAGTTACCACATCAGTAGTTGAAGATATTGCGACAGTGGCAGCAGTAGAACATTCAGCAACAGATGTAGCGTTATCACGCTCAATGCATTTTAGACATGGTGGTTCAAATCCTTCCTGAGCGGAGCTAATCTGTTGAGCGCGGAGTGACTCATTTTCTTTTTGAAGATCTTCATGAGCCGCTTTCAATTTCTCAAGATCTCTCTTCCTTTGAAGATAATCGTGGGAAAGCTTTTCATGAGTTTTTGAGAGCGATTCATGAAGACTCTCAAGTTCCTCATACTTAACATGAAGATTTTTATGTCTTCAATTAAGGACCGAGAACGGGTCATTTCCGTGTCCAACATGTCATCGCTTTTGTCTAACAATTTTTGAATATGTTCCATAGCTTTCTGTTGTTCAGTGGTAATTTTAGCAAGTGTTTTGTAGCTAGGTTTGGATTCACAATCTGAGTCGTCTTCACTGGATGTTTGAAAGTAAGCATCGCGTGATTTTACCTTGGCACCGCGTGCCATGAAGCAGTAGGTGGGAGCAGAGTCATCGTTCTCATCATCATCAGTGTTGGTGACGGGGCCATTGTCTTCAGTGTTGAAGATGGACTTGGCAACGTAGGCTGTGGCTAGAGCCAGACTTGCAACACCAGAATTGGACTCCTCCTCAGACTCCACCTCCGCTTCTTCTGAAGCAGACTCCTCCTCTGAATCCATCTCCTTGCCAACAAACGCACGAGCCTTGCCAGATGAATTCTTCTTGTGTGATGAATACTTCGATGAAGACTTGGAAGAAGACTTTGAGGGTTTCTTCTTTTTCTTGTCATCAGAATCATATTCCTTGCTCTTCTTCTTCTTCTTCTTCTTCTTCTTCTCATTGTCCCATTGAGGACACTCAGAGATGTAATGACCAGGTTTCTTGCACTTATGACATGTTCTCTTCTTGTAGTCATGGGTAGAAGCTTCATCATTTCTTGAGCTGGATCGTGAAGACTTTCTGAAGCCTTTCTTCCTTGTGAATTTCTGAAACTTCTTCACAAGCATGGCAAGCTCCTTTCCAATGTCTTCAGGATCATCAGAACTGCAGTCAGATTCTTCTTCAGATGAGGAATCAGCCTTTGCCTTCAAAGCGCGAGTTCAGCCATAGTTGGGACCATAGATGTCATGTTTCTCAGATAGCTGGAACGCATGTGTGTTGAGCCTCTCAAGTATGTCAGACGGATCGAGAGTCTTGAAGTCAGGGCGTTCTTGAATCATCAGGGCAAGGATGTCAAATGAGCTGTCAAGTGATCTCAGGAGTGTCTTGACGATTTCATGCTTGGTGATCTCAGTGGCGCCAAGTGCCTGAAGCTCATTTGTGATGTCAGTGAGGCGATCGAATGTGTGCTGGACATTCTCATTGTCGTGTCTCTTGAAGCGATTGAATAGGTTGCGAAGGACACTAATCCTTTGATCTCTCTGGGTTGAGACGCCTTCGTTGACCTTAGAGAGCCAGTTCAAGACTTGCTTCGACGTTTCCAGAGCACTCACACGACCATACTGTCCTTTGGTTAGATGACCACAGATGATATTCTTGGCAGTGGAATCCAGTTGAACGAGCTTCTTGACATCAGCAGGGGTGAGACCTTCACCAGTCTTGGGAACGTCGTTCTTGACGACAAACCAGAGGTCCACATCAATGGCTTCAAGATGCATGCGCATCTTGTTCTTCCAGTAGGGGTATTCAGTGCCATCGAAGACGGGGCATGCAGAGGAGACTTTGATTATCCCTCCAATCGACATAGCTAAAACTCCAGGTGGTTAAACCGAATCACACAGAACAAGGGAGTACCTTGCTCTGATACCAATTGAAAGTGTTGTATATCGACTCGAGGGGGGTGAATAGGCGATTTTTATGAAAGTCTTCAAAACATGGAAGTTTCGAAGACAAACGATAGAATCGATCATATTTATATGGAGCGGAAGGTAGACTACACTAGACAAGCCATAGTCAAGTATTCAATGAAGTGAAAGCACGAAGACTAATAGCAGATAGGCAGTATGGATCAGGATGGAAGATTGTGTGAAGCCAATCTGAACAAGCAGTCACACAGTGAAGTCAAACAGATAAGGCAAGCAGGCAATGACTTCACAAAGAGGGACAGTAAGTAAAGAGAAGGAAGGGATAGAACGAGTAGCTTGGGGAAGACAGTGATTTGTTAGACCAGTTCCAGTTGCTATGACAACTGTACGTCTGGTTAGGGAGGCTGAGATTTAACTCAGAAGACCACGTCTTCACCTTATTCCCCTTGAGCTAAGGACACCTAGTCCTCGCCCAATCACTCTGGTAAGTCTTCAAGGTAGACTTCCAAACCTTCACAGACTTCGTTCATCGGCGATCCACAATGACTCTTGGATGCACAGAACGCGACGCATAACCGGCTGGAGGAAACACAGTCCTCAAGTGTAACAAGTCTTCAGGTCACGCAGACAGAAAGACTTCAATGATGCCTAACACTCTTTGGCTCTGGGTGTTTGGGCTTTGTCCTCGCAAGGATTTCTCTCTCAAATGCTTCGGAGGTGGGTTGCTCTCAAACGACAAAAGATGTGTACTAACTCTGAGCAGCCACCAATTTATGGTGTAGGGGTGGGCTATTTATAGCCACTGGGCAACCTGACCTGATTTGTCCAAAGTGACCCTGGGTCACTAAGGAACTGACACGTGTTCCAACGATCAGATTTCAAACACACGCGGCGACTTTACTTGGGCTACAAGTAAAGCTGACTCATCCAGCTCTGGATAAGATTTGCTCTCATTGTCTTTGCTCGAAGACATAGGATTTGGTTGAGGATCACTTCAGTCACTCTGACTTTGTTCACTTGGACCCCACTTAACAGTACGGTGGTTCCTATGACTCAACAAAGAAGAAAAGGAAACAACAAAACATCTAAGTCTTCGCGCTCCATAGTCTTCACACAATGTCTTCTCTCGTCATAGTCTTCAATATGAATATCTTCACATACCACCATTGTCGTCAATGTCTTCATACATTTTTAGGGGTCATCTCCGGTAGGTAAACCGAATCAATGAGGGACTACTACCTGTGTTATCCTACAATTCTCACAAACACATTAGTCCCTCAACCAGATTTGTCGTCAATACTCCAAAACCAACTAGGGGTGGCACTAGATGCACTTACAGTTAGGTTTTGGTCGTGATGCAATTTTTAAGCTCCGAGTCTTGATTGTTTTTAAGTTGCTTACCAAAGGGGCCATGTGGTTTTGAGCTCCGAGTCTTGCCTCCTCACCATATGTAGCTTGAGGTTCAACTAGGCGACCATTTTGTCATTGTTATCATGGTGTTTTGTATGCCAAATAGCATTTTATGAGCCTCTTGACTATTCTTCTATGGTGTGTTTGCTTTCGATCACGGGGCGGAATGGAATGGGTCCATTTCGCCGCTGGGTCTCGACCTCGTGTTTAGTTGGATTGGGGACCGGAACCTACTCACCCTCTCGAATCGAATATACTGTCAAAATGTCAAACACACGCGTTCCTCCAAATCGGAGGAATCGCACAGAACGGCCTCTCGCGAGGCGCTTTCACCTCCTTCCCCCGATGCTACCTCCCACCGCTGGCCACTCCTCTTCCTCGATCCATGTCGTCGGCCGCTCCTCTCCCTCGATATGCGTCACCAGCCGCTCCTTTCCTTCCTCTGCATTGTCCTCCGCTCCCCTCCTTCCTCCGCGTCGTCCTCTGCTCCCCTCCCTTCATCCCACGTCTCCTCGATCGGCTGCAGGGTGGCGGATGCGTGGCTCGCATCTGTGAAGACGGGTGTTGGCGTCCAACGCTCAACCGGCAACGAGGCGGCGGGTGCTCAGCTCACGGACGGGAAGATGAGCGGCAGCTGGAGAGGAGGGCGACAACGACCGTGTCATGGAATTGTCACGACAGATGTCCTAAGGTCAGGACTTAGTCGTGAGGCCAACGCATCTATGTAGCAGCTTGAGAGGGGTTGAGCGGAATCGAGAGATGCAACGCAAGACAAGGATTTAGACAGCTTCGGGCCCCGAGAAACATCATCCGGTAATAGCCCTACATGTTGTTTGTGGCTAGGTCTCATTATGATCCTCATGGAGTCGCCGCATAAGTCGGCTCTCCTTATCGTGTCTAGCCCTAGAAATTGTTTGTTGTTGCCTGTCCCTCTTGGGGAGCCCTGCCCCTCCTTATATATGTTAAAGGGGCGGGTTACATGACTAGTCCTAGTAGAATTAGGATTACTCTATTACAAGTGGAGTCCTAGTCTTGCTTCCTTTGTAAGGGAATATTCCTTACGCTTTCCTCTTAAGCCGACCCACCATAACATGAGCATGCCTTCTCGGCCTTGGGCCGCATCATCCATCTGACACACCTACCGGGTCACCAATGAGTCATAATGCCCAGGCGGGTTGCATATAAACCGCCAGGTCCGAGCGGATCGCAGTGAGTCGCCAAGCTCCAGCCGGGTCTCTGGTGGGTCGCCAAGTCCGGCCGCGTCATATTTCCGACCACGTCATACCGCGGGGTATATCCCCGACATTAGCCCCCAGTTTATTTTGGATTTATCCATGTTAAACTGATCGTGTAAAATAAACACAAGAACAAACTTGATAGGTTGTGATCCGGGTTAAATATTTTCCTGAACCAGCACCGGATCATCCTTAAATCCTTGTCATTTCCTCCTGAATGCATGTTCATGATCTCATAGCAAATCTCCTTTAGCAGATGTGTTCAAAACATTACCAATGCAAAAAATCCAAATACTTCTTTTGAAAAATCTGGGTCAACAGGCCAGCTTCAGAATCAATTTGCTCACATTGGTCTCTTGTAGGGAAATATTGCAAGAAATAATCCACTTGAGTCGGCTTCCATAGCGTCGGCTTAAAAAATATTGGTCTTTGAAATACTCATCTGATATTCAGTCGGCTTGAAGATATAAAACTTGCCGGTTTATCATTACCAAAATTGTCGGGTTATAAAAACTGATGATTTGAAGACGTTTCTCCTTTATATGCATATTACCTGTAGCCCCCAAGTCTTAAGAGGAGAACATAATGATAGCTTAAGACTTGTTTCGATATAAATGTTGCAAGAAATCCAGATTTGTTCATCTCAGTCACTAGTAAAAACTGAATATTCCACATATGTAGCCCCCAAGTGTCGGGTTGTCATGCTTGCAGCAACCTGGAACTTGTAATTGCCTTATGCTGATAAAAACTTCAACCAGTGTAGCCCCCAAGGGCCGGGCCATTATGTAATAATGAGCAGGGACTTCATAAATATTATCATGTGGGCTTGAACAGCAATGTGTAGCCCCCAAGGGCCGGCTCAGTAAGATAATATTGAGTTGGGACTTTATATATACTTCCTTGAAAAGAACATCATATGATGTAATCCCCATCGTGGGGCTTAAACCCACGTCCACAAGGTTAAGAGCTTTGTGCTTTACCAACTGAGCAGTGGATCCTTCAATATAATGGATTAAGACTTGTGTACCTTTAAATGTTGACAGGAGCAATTGGTAGCCCCCAAGGGCCGGCTCATTACAATGTGATGAGTCGGGTCTTCAATAAGTTGAGCAAAAAATGACTTTTCATTAGCCCCCAAGTGTCATGGTGCATGCTGGCAGTGACATGGGACTTGCATATTTCATGTAATCTTAATTTGAATAATGTAGCCCCCAAGTGCCGGGTCGTAAGCCTGCAGCGACTCGGGACTATTCCTTCCATTGTAGAATAAATCGTATCCATTGATAAGATAATAGCCATTGCGTGAAAGAGACTTTGAAAACCTCAATCATAATACTGGTTATTGATAACCATAAAAATCCAGCCATGTTGGCTATTAAAGATTTGAATAATACAACATGGTTTGAAAATCGGTTTCTGCAATATAAATCAGTATATCTATGCGTATATGATGCATGTTATGATGATGTAATGGTGATGCAATATATGATGATGTATGTGTATGATGCAATGTATGATGATGTATGTGTACGATAACAGAAAACTTCAATGAAACTAGCCTGAGCCACTGGAGTATCCTTCCATTCTGTAGCCGGCTCTCACAGATACCCAATCGACATTTGAACCTGGATAAGCTCAGATATGACTTATCGAGAGTACGCGAGGTCAGAGTTGTAGCATGCAAATAGGCAGGTTTAACCAAGTTTCAAGGAAGGCGACATTTGGAGCCTGGATCTTATCCTGACTATCTGTAAGCCGTGCTCTCACATGACAGTCGGCGTTTGAACCTTAGCAAGCTCAGGTCTTGGTCGAATACGCCATATAAGACTGATCGCCAAGAGTTCGTCCGGTCAATCAGGATGACCTGATGGAGTTGAAGCAGCTGGGTACAGGTAGGATGATCCACAGGTTATGTCCTCTTCGGTCGAATACGCTTATGTTTGAACATAACCTGGTCAAATGGGTAGTAACGCTATGTTCTCTTTGGTCGTATACGCCTATGTTTGAACAGAAAGCCCCCAAGTGACATACTTACGAATTGTACTCGTCGGAAACCTATGTTTGAGCTGTGCCATGAATCCAACTCTCTTTGGTCCCTGTAAATTTCCTGAGAATTCGAACTTGTGAGCGATGGATATTCTTCTTGAGTTGGAGTTGTAAACCGGATATTGAGAGCTTCAGAGCTTTGCGGGAGATAGATTTCCCTTGAACCAGAATTTGAACCGGATATTGAGAGATTCGACGCTTTGTGAGAGGCAGTTTTTCCTTGAGCCGGATTTAGAATCGGATATTGAGCCTGAAATTTTCACAAATAGGGCAGTTGCCTCCGGGGCCGGGTTATTTTTTCCTTCATTGTACTGGGGTTCTTGAATTTGCTGAAACTGGCAAGACTTGCTGAGTCACGTCACTGTAGCCCCCGAGTCTTAAGACTACTCCAGCAGTTGGCTTGAGATTCTCCATATTTGACTATAGCATAAGGTGTATATCATTGGTGCTGATAGTATGATGTGAATCCACAGAAGGTTGAGGTAACTGCGGCGGGTTATCAATGATCCCGTATGAGCCGTGTCAGCAACTCGGCCAATGGTTCCTTCCAACTGGTTGTTTGAAGTTAACCAAACTGTAGTGGCAACGACTTGTGCGCCTACCCATTGAATCATCCAATGTAGACATCAGCTGATAATATATGATAATTTGCCCCAGAGTTGTTGGAAGAAAACCGGGCTACCCAAGCAGTGACTGACTTTATACTCAATAAACAACTCATGCGGACAGGTGCGGCTCGGTGTGTTGATGTAAACCAGGCTGCAAGACACGAACGGTAAAGATGACCACAACATCAGAGGCGGCTCAGACCGATGAGCCGACCGCGGTGCTGTACGCCGGCACGGATGGACGAGTTAATCTCTGGTGCTGTAAACCGGGTGGAAGGGCGAGTCAACCGCCGGTGCCTTAAGCCGGGCGGACGGGCGAGTCAACCGCAGGCATTGTAAGCCGGGCGGACGGGCGAGTCAACCGCAGGTGCTGTAAGCCGGGCGGACGGGCGAGTCAACCGCAGGCGCTGTAAGCCGGGCGGACATGCGGGTCAGCCTCGTTATGTTGATGTAAACTAGGCCGCAGAGGCGGTGGCTTGCACATATATTCGTTGAGCATTATGGCGGATCAGACGCTAACGTATAATATCCATGATATGACCATCGCTCTTGTAGCGAATCAATTATCCTGATTTGGAAGAGATAGTTGGTCGTGTGGTGAAACGGCGGCGGGCATGGGTAGAGGAAACCACGCGCAATAGATATGAGTCAGAGACGGCGGCCCGACACGGCGGTTCAGAGCACCGGTGATGGCTCGAAACTTGGCGATTTGGAAATCCCAAGGCGGCTCTCCGCGGCAGTTCGGAGTCGGGAAAACCCAGAGGCACGGGTCGTGGCGGGCTGCAGGCGGAGACGAGGTCCCATCGACGGCTCAACAGAGCAGAGGCGGCTCAACGTGATCCCGGTGGCTCAACACAAAGGCAATCTTGACTTTGGGGTGAAACATGTGCAGGCGGAGGCCCATGGATCCCGTCACTGAAGCAGAGGAAGTATAACACGACGAGGCGGCTCACGGTCATTGATGGAAACAGCTGTCTGGCGACGGAAGCGATTAGTTGTGCTAATCTACTGGACAACCCATTGGTGAATGACATGCTCCAATCTTTAACGTGCAGTGGCACAAATATCACTCCGACAAATGATCCTCCAAAATACTGTAGCGGTGAGACAATCTTCAGTCACACCGATAAATAATCCTCCAAAATACTGTAGCGGTGAGACAATCTTCAGTCACACCGATAAATAATCCTCCAAAATATTGTAGCGGTGAGACAATCTTCAGTTACACCGATAAATAATCCTCCAAAATACTGTCGCGGTGAGACAATCTTCAATCACACCGATAAATAATCCTCCAAAATACTGTAGCGGTGAGACAATCTTCAGTCACACCGATAAATAATCCTCCAAAATATTGTCGCGGTGAGACAATCTTCAGTCACACCGATAAATAATCCATCGGGTTGCAGCCACGATGACAGAGGTGGCGGCTTAAAACGCGGCACCGGGCGGCTCAGGAAGGATCCTCCGGGTCATGTTTGACCAATTCTTTTTTATGCAACTTGTCTCTTTCTTTATTCCACCGGGTTAAAACTTTCCCTCATTGGGTGCGTCAGCGAGTCAGGATGAAAACGGCGGCTTGAGGTCACTGCGCGCGGCGGCGGCAATGAGCCGGCGCCGGCGGCTCGTAGAGAAGCGACGGCCAGGCAGTGAGTGGCTGAGTTTGAAGTTTGAAGTTGCGGCGGCTCGCTCTTGTAGTGACCAATCACCCTGTATCAAAAACATCGCAAGCCGGAGTAATTTGTTCTTTGATAAAAAACAATATATGCTAATAAAATAAACTTAATCGGATAGATGTCACCTGATTGTTCGGATGACGGATGATTTGTTTAACGCAACAGAGGCGGCTCAGGCAGACTGACGACTCAATATGGCCCGACGACTCAATATCTCCGGATGAGGAGTTGGCTGAACGGTGTATGTAGAGTCCATCAAACATAAAATTTCGCATAGTACTGGATGGCATGGACTTGTGAGCGATTGGCAAAGTGACAGCTTGAGGCTGGCTGTAACAGCTCGCGGGTGGCAGGTGCTTTCGAAGCGGAGGCTGAATCCAAAGCGGAGTTCGAGCCCGCTCTCATCTTCTTTCTCTTTTGTTTTCAACGCCGGGTCGTGTGATCGTTGTATCCTTGAATTTTGTCCCATGCACGTAGTACTGGGGCTGCGGCCTTTTGACCCAGCTGATGGTTCACAATTTTTTTTAGCAGTAACTTTGACTTGTTGCTCTTGCTCAACGCTGTACTAGTACAGATAAGGCGTGGTCATGGCCACAGAGTAAGGCGGGCTGAAACCGCTTGTAGGCGGACGCCGGTTCAACGGCCGGGGCAGCTCGCAGCCACAGAGGCATCCCACGACGGAAGCGGGCCGCAACAGCGGCTTTAGCGGCGGCTGACGTGAAAAAACTGCCCGCGGAGACGGCTGTGGAAGTCGGCCGCGGCCTTATACATCGGCGAGGGCGGCTCAAGCGCAACCGGCGTGACGAGGCCACAGAGGCGAGCACTGCAGCAGCTTTTCGGCGGAAGCGGGCCGGCCACGCAACTTGACGAGGTCGACCACGAAGTCAGTCGCTCGAGCGGCGGTTTGATATGTGGATGCAGCAGCGATGGCGCGAGGCCACGGAGTTGAGGGCGACCGAAGTGAAGCCGTGGAGTCGAGGGCGGCTCGGAGCAGTTCATGAGCGGAGGCAAAGCCGTGGTCAGCTCGACGCGCGGCGGTGGTGGCGGCTCAGAGGCAAAGCCGTGGGGACGGCAGTTCGATGAAACGGGCGGACTTTTATCAGTGGTGTCTCCGGTGAGCGGCAATGGTGGCCGCAGCGTGGTACTCTTTGGCAGTTGCAGAGCTTAGCTTCGGTTGAGGATACAAGGAAACCAACGGTCGCCCCGTGTTTTTGGAAACACGCGTTTCACGAGTTTCCGCATGTAATTGGCCGGTACTCATAGCAGTACTAGTTTTGATCTCCATTTGATTTATCTTTGTATCCACGCGAACTAGGAACACAAAACAGTCTCGGGACTTGAACATGTAATCCAGCCGCAGCAACTTTACGGACTCGGCGGATCGGACAGCCAAAACCTTTTGTCCGCTTCAATGGAAACCGTGACTTGAGAGCTTGCAGGACTCGGTGAAACCAATCTCCCGTCGGTTTGGACAGATCGTCTCGCGTCGGCGGCGAACCGAACGCAAAACCCTAATTTCTTTAATCTCAATCTCGTATGTCCCTCCGACTGCTTGCCACGGAGACGATGTATCTTCTTCTGCGCCGGTTCTTCTTCATTCAGTACATCGCAAGCTTTTCGATCCATGTAAAGATCTCTTCAAGAACTCATCACCACCGTGCACAGGTCTCACGGTGGACGCCAACTGTCGTGGAATTGTCACGGCAGATGTCCTAAGGTCAGGACTTAGTCATGAGGCCAACGCATCTATGTAGTAGCTTGAGACGGGTTGAGCGGAATCGAGAGATGCAACGCAAGACAAGGATTTAGACAGCTTCGGGCCCCGGGAAATATCATCCGGTAATAGCCCTACATATTGTTTGTGGCTAGGTCTCATTATGATCCTCATGGAGTCGCCGCATAAGCTGGCTCTCCTTATCGTGTCTAGCCCTAGAAATTGTTCGTTGTTGCCTGTCCCTTTTGGGGAGTCCTGCCCCTCCTTATATATGTTGAAGGGGCGAGTTACATGACTAGTCCTAGTAGAATTAGGATTACTCTATTACAAGTGGAGTCCTAGTCTTGCTTCCTTTGTAAGGGAATATTCCTTACGCTTTCCTCTTAAGCCGGCCCACCATAACATGAGCCGGCCTTCTGGGCCTTGGGCCGCATCATTCATCTGACATACCAACCGGGTCACCAATGAGTCACAGTGCCCAGGCGGGTTGTGTGTAAACCGCCAGGTCCGGGCGGATCGTCAGTGAGTCGCCAAGCTCCAGCCGGGTCTCTGGTGAGTCGCCAAGTCCGGTCGGGTCATACCGCGGGGTATATCGCCGACATGCCAGCTGGGTGCTAGCGGCCTTTTGCAATTGTTCTTGCCTATTTGTACATGCTTGTTCGTGCTTTGTTGAGATTGATGTTTTTTTGTCTATTTGTACATATTTTGTTTTGCCTTTTGCAACTGTAAATTTCTGCATGCATATATAGACTAATGATGCCACTTATTTTGAATGATTGTTAAGAAAATTACAAATGAGTGGTGATGAAAAGACAAATAAAATGTTGTTTTGGAATTTAAATAAAATACTTTTGAAAATACAATCAGTGTTGCGTATATTGACAGAAAAGTAAACACCAATTTGATTATTTTTCATTCCATTTCATTCCACCAACTAAATAATGAGACCTAACCGTTCCATTCCACCTCATTATTCATACCAAACACAGAGATTGAACCATTCCATTCCTAATACACTTCGTTCTTAAACCAAACACACCCCTAATTAATGTATCCTTGAGAAGAAATATCAAGTGAGTCTTTAAATCCCCCCTCTCTCTTTCGTTAAAGGGCATATGCCTTTTTTCAGATGATAAGCATATTATCGACAATTCGTGAAAAGAAATATCAAGCTGGTCTTTAAAATCCTTCTCTCGATCGACCAATAGCATATGCCTCTTTTTCTTCTTGCAAACTGAGTGTAGCTTAGATGATTATGTTCTTTGAGGCGGAATCAACCCATCAAGGTTCAAGTCTTAACTTAGCACTGCTGGTCGCATTTTTCTTGATTTATTTTAGTTTTTTTGTTGTTGAGAAAATTTCAATCTATTCATTTTCAATCATATCAGTACGATGAACATCAGAAATAATAAAAATTACATCTAGCTCCGTAGACCACCTAGCGACAACTGCCGATACCGGCGATACGCGTTCAGTGGGAGAAGACATTCCCGTCGACTACGAAGATATTTGTGGCGGCTACGTCAACCTCAAGATGTTCTGCCGACTCAGTCTCAAATATCCTCGATGTGCGTACGTGGATTCATATCAAATGTCCTTTATGTGCCAACGCTAACATTTGGCATTGCCAATACTTGGCAAGCTAACAATTGGCATTGGCAATATCAAAATTTGCCAATAATTGACAACTTTTTGTGAGATTGGCAAGTAAACATGGTAGGCAACCAATCACTAGCCAATATTTGGCATTTGCAAAATGTTGGCATGCCAATTTTTGGCATCAAACCAATTATGCTTGTGGATTCATAGGTTGAGTGCATGTGCGTGTATATAAGCATCCCGCGTCTGTTAAGAAAATAATATTATTTGACTTTTATACCCCGCGACATCTCTTTGGCTAAAAGAAAAATCTGGAGGATACCACCCCCCTGCTGAAACCGACGCGCGGCTCCTCCACGGCCGCTGCGGCCGACACCTGACGGCTGACGCGCCAACGCCTGGCTGGTGCTCCTTCCTCACGGTGGCGAGGCGACTTTCTGCCCCTCCGCCCGCCCGGTCTCGCACGCACCGTGAAGGACTCTTCCCCGCTTTATCCCTCCTCCGCCTACCCCACTAGGCCACTACCGCTCGCTTCTCTCAGCTGCTCCTCATTTCCTCCACGGCTGCTCTTCACCGGGATCCTTCCGAGAACGTGCGGTGCCTGGTGAGCGATCTCGCCGTGTGGTGTCGCCCGCCCTCTTCGGCGCCGAGAAAAGGGATCCTGATTCCTGAGGTGCGTAGCCGCCGCCTGCATCCCGGTTCCTCCTGTCAGACTGGTTCGGGCAGACGCGCCAACTGTTGCTGTGCTCTTTGGTTCTAGAGGCCGGTTCGATTGTAGATTTCTGGATTTCTAGATCCCTCGTCGGCGCTTGTCTCGTGTTGTTTTGGACGACTGGATGTGAGGAAATTTGCTAGATTTCGATCTGCTCCCCCTCCAATTCTAGCGATTTTTTCGCTGGTTACGCTCCTGGAAGATAGGAACCGCAGGTAGTTTGTTCGCCTTGACTTGATCTCGACATGGTTGTTCTTCAGCCCACCGACAGCTGTGTGTAGCATCAGTAGATCCAGTTCTGCAGGGAGAAAGGGACAACTGAGGCGTATCTAATTATTCCACTGCGTTGTCGCGTCTTGATCCTAAGGTGTTCCATCAGGCACAAGTATTATAATCGACGCTACAATGGAATTAGTGCCTTGCGCTTCTAGGTTCCTCCCATTTCCTTCCGCAAAAAAAAAAAAAGGTTCCTCCCATTTCAGAGGTCCCTGTGGTTTGTGGCTCATCCTGTTAATTTCCTCTTTTTTTTTTTTTCTGCGGCTCTTGGAGCTGTGCGTTTTTTTGTTATGAATTTCTTAGGTCTTTTTGTTCTAGTTACGAACCAGATTTTGTTAATTTTGTACTACATTGTTACCTGAATGTTTAGTTAATTCACTCCTTCCATCGCACTGGCTTACTGAGTTGTCATTGTTAAGGTGGGAAGAATAGCAACTTATATTATTAGGAGGCCAATGCCAACATATATACACATACATGAGGATGCCAAAAGGCTACAAGAGGATGCCAAGAGACTAGAATGCAAAAGATCAAAAGACATCACTTAATATAACTCTTAACACCCCCCCTCAAACTCATGGTGGATCCACAACACTGAGTTTGGAGAGATGAAATCCATGTTGCGCTCTTGTCTGAGCCTTCGTGAAGAAGTCCGCTAGCTGTAACTCAGAAGGCACATACTGAAGAGCAACAACATGATCCTGCACAGCAGCGCGCACATAAGAAGCATCAACACCAATGTGTTTGGTAAGCTCATGCTTCACGGGGTCCCGCGCAATACTGATAGCACCTGTGCTGTCTGATAGGAGGGTGGTAGGTGTAGAAACAGAAACACCAAAATCCTCCAGTAACCATCGTAACCAAGTCACCTCAGCCGTCAGAAGAGCCATAGCTCGCAACTCAGCCTCTGCACTCGAACGAGAAACTGCGGTCTGTTTCTTCGTCTTCCAGGAAATGAGGGAACCACCAAGAAAGACACAGTAGGCAGAAAGTGAACGGCGATCTGCAGGATCACTAGCCCATGTAGCATCTGAATAGGCCTGGAGCTGTAACGAGCTGGAACGGGGGAAAAAGAGACGATGAGAGATCGTTCCACGAAGATATCGTAGAACGCGAAGAAGGTGACTATAGTGAACTGAAGTGGGAGCAGAAACAAACTGACTCAGAATATGGACAGGATATGAGATATCCGGACGAGTGACAGCAAGATACACAAGACTCCCAACAAGATGACGATAACGTGTGGGATCAGACAAGGGCTCACCATCAGAAGCACGAAGGTGAACATTGAGCTCCATAGGAGTCTCTGCAGTGCGCTCATCACTAAGAGCTGCACGAGTAAGCAGATCCTGGATATACTTTTCTTGGGAAATAAAAAAGCCAGCAGAGGTGGAGGAAACCTCAATCCCAAGAAAGTAACGAAGAGGACCAAGATCAGACATAAGAAACTGCTCATTAAGACGAGCCTTGACAAAGGCAATGTACTCAGAATCGTCACCAGTGATGATCATGTCATCAACATATAGAAGAAGAAGAGTGCGACCACGAGCAGAAAGGTGAACAAACAACGCTGGATCATGATCACTGGGTGAAAAACCAGCAGCTGTGACCACAGAGGCAAAACGCTCAAACCAAGCGCGAGGGGCTTGCTTAAGACCGTAGAGAGAGCGACGAAGACGACAAACCATGCCATCGGGAACTGAATAACCAGGTGGTGGCTGCATATAAACCTCCTCATGCAACTCACCATTAAGAAAGGCATTTTT
Organism: Secale cereale; assembly: GCA_902687465.1. Lineage (NCBI taxonomy): Eukaryota > Viridiplantae > Streptophyta > Magnoliopsida > Poales > Poaceae > Secale > Secale cereale. Next base: position 279,236,140 of record LR738711.1, on the reverse strand, counting down.
AACATCAAGTTGTGAGACGGACCAGTGGCGAGCAGAGGCCACGGCGAGAAGTGTGCGAACAGTGGTCATATGGGCCACAGGAGCAAATGTCTCATCATAATCACGACCATGCTCCTGCTGAAAGTCGCGAGCCACAAGACGAGCTTTATAACGCTCAAGAGAACCATCAGAGCGAGTTTTAATCTTATAGACCCACTTACAAGTGATGGGACGAACACGGGGAGGAAGAGAAACCAAATCCCATGTGCCGTTGCGCTCAAGAGCGGCAATCTCCTCTGCCATCGCAAACTGCCATTTAGGATGAACAACAGCATCACGATAAGAGGTAGGCTCAAGTATAACCGAAAGGCCATATTGGCTAGGAGAATAGCGGTCAGGAGGAGGGCAAGGTCGAGCCCGAAGACCATAAGTCGGCTGGGACGAGGAAGACGGTGCACCAGAAGTAGATGGAACGTCAGTAGATTCATCCATAACACGTCGACGACGGGTATAATGAAAAGGAAAAGTGGGATGAGAAGGAACCACCGGAGGTGATGGAGACGGAGAAGAAATTGGTGATGAAGGTGGAGTGTCATGCAATAAGGAGGGAGAAGAAACAATAGGAGAAGATGGTGTCGGATCTGCAATAGTGGGACGAGAAGGAGGAGTAGGAATATGAGGTATCGAGGGAGGTGTATCAGGAAACATGAGAAAAGAGATATCCTCTACAGAAAAGGTCGAAGAGGATGGTCGTGGGTAGAATGGACGAGACTCATCAAAAGTCACATCCCTAGAAATACGCATCCGTCGACCGACAGGATCCCAACACCGATAACCCTTATGTTCATCACTGTAGCCCAGAAAAACACACTCAACAGACTGAGCGGTTAGTTTCGTGCGTTCTCGGGGGACAAGGAGAACATAACAAACACAACCAAACAACCGAAGAGCAGAATAATCAGGAGAATGATCAAAAAGACGCTCTAGAGGAATACCTCCCTGTAGAGCAGATGAGGGTTGAATGTTTATGAGATATGTGGCAGTGGAGACAGCCTCAGCCCAGAAATGAGGCGGAAGAGAGGCGGCAATCATCATCGCACGAGCTGTCTCAAGAAGGTGACGATGCTTGCGCTCAGCCACGCCATTCTGAGCATGAGCACCGGGACAAGAGAATTGAGCAAGAGTACCCTGCTCGGCAAGAAAACGACACAACATTTTGGAGATATACTCGCCAGCAGAATCAGCACGAAACACACGAATAGGTGTAGAGAACTGAGTGTGGACCATGGCAGCAAAACGCTTATAAATAGAGAGAACCTCGCTACGAGAAGACATGAAGTAAAGCCAAGTGTAGCGAGAGAAATCATCTATAAAAATAATATAGTAGCGATGGCCCCCTTTGGAAGAGAAGGGAGCCGGACCCCACACATCTGAATGTACTAAATCAAAAGGGCGCTGCGACACTGACTCGCTAGTAGGATAAGGTAACTGCACTTGTTTACCAAGCCTACAACCCTGGCATTGTAAGGAGACATCTCCTGAGACAGGCCCCAGAAGACCACGACGAACTAAAGACGATAGCCGAGAACCACAAAGGTGACCAAGTCGATGATGCCATTGCTGGAAGGAGCTGGTAGCTGATGCGGCGAAGGCGGATGGACTGGCGAGTGTGGTGGTAGCGGAAGGAATATTAAGCCAGTCCAACTCCCAAAGCCCCTGAGAATCACGGTGGCGCGGGCCAGCCCCAACCAGAGCCTTCGTGTGACGATCCTGGATAGTGCAAGAATCAACGTCAAGAATGATACGACAACCAGAATCAGTAAGCTAACCCGCAGAAAATAGGTTCATGGTAAGGCGAGGCACATGAGAAACATCTGGAACATAAAAGGAAGAAGTGGCAAGAGTGCCTCGACTCGCAACAGGAAGAGGAGTACCATCAGCAGTAAGAACATTAATTGGGAAATCGAGAGATCTACGAGAGGATAAAAATGAAGAATCGGAGGACATATGAAATGAAGCTCCAGAATCCAGAATCCATGGGGATGTACCTGACTGTGTCGACAGTGGTCGCTCAGCACTAGAAGCACCAGTCACAGAGCCTGCAGTACCTGTCGAAGAACCTGAAGCAGCAAGTAAACGCTTGAGCTTCACAATATCTTGCTCAGTCAAGGAGACAGTAGACGGCGTCGAGGAAGAAGCACGAGTCCCAGAAGAAGAACTGCGCTCCCTATTACGCATATCACGCTTCTTCTTGAAGCAGTCAGACTCAGGGTGACCATCCCTGTTGCAGTAGTCACAATGAGTACGAGGACGAGAGCGGCCTTCACGAGAGCGGACCTCACTACCCGGAGGAGTGGGTAGTAGCGGCGGAGCACTGGAGCGAGAAGATACTGGTGGAGTAGCACCTCGAGCAGCGAGCACAGAGGGGACCTGAAGCAAACCAGCACCACGGAGGCGAGTCTCCTCAGCACGAAGCTCAGAAAGCACCTCAGAAATAGGAACACGGCCACGAGCAAACAACTGAGCACGTCGAGGCTCAAACTCCCCACGGAGCCGTGACAAGAACTCATAGACGCGCTGAAACTCCAAGTCTGACCTCACAGTCTGGCAACACATGCAAGTGCCACAAACAGTAGTGCGAAGGGAGTCAAGCTGACGCCAGATAGCAGAACTTTGAGTGTAGAACTCATCAATAGTGGAGTCTCCCTGCTGAAGAGCATGCTCCTGACGTACCACAGACAAGTAGAGAGCATCACCAGAGGGCTGATAGCGCTGACGAAGATGAGTCCACATCTCAAAGACAGTACCGAGGCCTATAAACTCAGAAGCAAACTGAGGCAAAACACTGGAAGTGAGAACAGTCGCAGCACGAGCATCATCATCACACCACTGAGTGTAAGCAGCCAGATCGTCACGATAAACAGAAAGAGCATTTGAATAATCCAAGACCTCCTGATCATAAGCGGCATCTGCATCATCAGCAGCAACCCTGGCTGCAGCCCTATCATCATCAGAAGCATCAGCACCAAGAGCCGGTGGCGTCGGCGGTGGGATAGGCGCCACAGGAGGCACTGGGCGCGGAGGACAGGGGACCTCACCGGAAAGAACGCCCCAGAGACGAATGCCACGCATGTGAATGCGCATAAAGGCAACGAACTCAGCATAGTTAGCCCCATCAAAAATCACCGAGCAGCGCGGGATGGCAACATAGCCAGATGACGCCAAAGACATAGCAGATGATTTTTTTTTCTCTCTTTTTTTTTTTGAGGTAAAGATTATCCAATCTGCAAAGGCAACTGAACACCAACACCAGCAGCCACAAAACCTGAAGACAGTCAACCGAAAGAGCAATACCGGCAGCCACGAAACGCATACCACCCAAAGCACCAACACAATCGAGCGACCTCAGAAGAAAAGGGCGGCGGCTAGCGGAGGGATAGCAGGCCAGAGGAAAACAACGGCGGCTGGAACCTCGACCACGAGGCGGTGACCGGCGGAGAGGGTCTCGGGGCACCGGGGCGGGAGGAGGCAGAGGCCGGCGAAGAGGATCCCGAGGCCGCGGGTCGGGAGGAGGCGGCAGCCGGCGATGAGGATCTTCCTGGCGGCGGTGGAAGCCTTGGCGACCTCAAGGCGGGGGCCGGCGGAGAGAATCCAGAGGCTGCAGGGAACGGCGGAGAAGATCCCTGGGCCGCGAGCCACGGCGGCCTGGACGTAGTCGATGGAGTTGGAGTAGACGATCTGGAGGTGCAATCGATCAAGCGACAGATCGAAAAAAATTCCAGGTAGAGACCCTAAACCAGGCTCGATACCATGTTAAGGTGGGAAGAATAGCAACTTATATTATTAGGAGGCCAATGCCAACATATATACACATACATGAGGATGCCAAAAGGCTACAAGAGGATGCCAAGAGACTAGAATGCAAAAGATCAAAAGACATCACTTAATATAACTCTAACAGTCATTCTGTTCCTTCGCCAGTTTTTCTCCCATACGAAGATGGAGATAATTTATGTGCATTCATCCGTGTGATAATATTTTTCGCAGGTGTTTCATTTACATATATCTGATAGAGTCGTCCCCATTTACTTAGCAAAATGTCATTTCTATGGAAGTCAAGCAATGGTGGTACAACGGAGAAAACCTTGACCCTGGAAGAACAGCAAGAGAAAGTAAGATATTATTCTTCAACTTTAGAGCTCTATTTGTCTCAACTGAAGTACTTAATCTTAAGGCCATTTGGCTGTTCTATTTACCGAGCAGATAAATGAGGTACGAAAGCAACTTGAAGAACCCTCGTCTCTAGCAATACAGGGTTTCCTTTCGGATGCCTCGATACTGAGATTCCTTCGAGCTAGAAACTGGAATGTGCAGAAATCAAGTAAAATGCTGAAATCAGCTGTGAAGTGGCGGGCAGCATACAAGCCAGAAATGATTTCCTGGGTATGTCTGGTTTAACCAATTCTTATGTTCATGTTCGATTGCAGATTCATGCGTTTATTGGCAAAACAAAAGAGCAGTGTAACTAAGACATCGACCAGAAATTGTAAGAGCAGGTAGTACTTAAAAAGCATGCAGAGTAAGGTTAGTATAGGAGGAATAAGCTTGTTAGTGACAGTAACACACCACTGTGCTGATTGAATGATATAGATATTACTGAACTGTTGGCTGAAAACATTATAATACAAAAGAAGATTGTTCTTGATATTTCAGAGTTACTTGTATTTCCTGGTTTTCAAGGTAACATAAGCTTTTCATCCTTCCAACATCCAGGAAGAAATTGCACATGAAGCAGAGACTGGAAAGATATATAGGGCTGACTACAAGGACAAACTTGGAAGAACTGTTCTTGTTCTGAGGCCAGGCCTAGAGGTTAGCTCATTCACTGTAGAGTAAATATCTGAAAATAAGTTCATCATAAGATTCTTAAGATGTACTCCCTCCGTCCCAAAATAAGTGACTAAAAAATGACTCAACTTTGTACTAACTTTAGTACAAAGTTGAGTCACTCACTTATTTTGGGACTGAGGGAGTATATCAGTATATTTGGTATTTGCATAAAAAAAACATGATTATATAATTTATATATATTTACATGCATTGGAATAATCTTTGAAATCATATTGGAGTTGCTTGATCTGAATAAATCGTACTCCCTCCGTTCGGAATTACTTGTCTCGGAAATGGATGTATCTAGAACTAAAATACGTCTAGATACATCCATTTCTGCGACAAGTAATTCCGAACGGAGGGAGTAGAAGTGTGAAAGGGACATAGCGACTGCGAACCACAATTATGGAGCTATCATGATAACCCTGCTGGTATGAGCTCCAGAGTGACCTATCAACCTTTAAGAAGTTCAAAATTCATACTCAAATACTCGATCATTGTTAGGAGATATAGAAGATAATTTCTTGTTTGTGAATCATACATGTTTTCTTTCTTCGTGATGTGCATGAATCTTGGGAAGCAATTTTTGTTACTTTTTTGTTATAGTTTTATGCCTATTTAGTATTTACTTTATTGCATAAATTATGGGGATGCCTCTGTATGTTTTGTTTTCTAGTTTTGTGTTGACTCAACCTACATCACTCTGGAAGTCTGGAGTCTGGACTACACAAGTCTGTGGTTCAAATGTGAAATACTGTAGCTTTGTTTGTTCTAACTGTGCTTGCTTAATGTTGAAATATAACAGAACACTACCTCGGGGAAGGAACAAATTAAGTATCTTGTTTACTCTCTGGAGAAAGCGATTATGAATCTGACAGATGACCAGGAGAAGATGGTGTGGATGATAGACTTCCAGGGCTGGACCATGGGAAGCACACCGCTGAAGGTGACCCGGGAGACAGTTAGTGTCTTGCAAGACTGTTATCCCGAGAGATTGGGACTTGCAATCCTTTACAATCCTCCTAGACTATTTGAGTCTTTCTATAAGGTGAGCGGTTGCACAACCTCAGTTATCTTCATTACTCTGAACAACGTTTCTGCTTTCTGTTTTCCACATTCAAGAAGTGCAATCACGCCAGTAATCGGCAATTCTTTGCTGTATTGCTAATTCTCTAGTCAGATCACAGCTCTTTAGCTATCCAACCAATTTGTCTTTTTTTTAGAAATACCAATTTGTCTTTTCTAATTTATGTTAGCTGTATTGCTTCCTGATATTTGGCGGTCTCCTCAAGTATATCTATTTTAGCGTGAATGAACCATTAAAAATTCCACTGTGGTGCACTATGTTCCCTGATACAAAACCCAAACTGTGGAAGCACTTATAAACCACAACGTGGGCATGTTGGAAATATCATTACTGAGTCAGATTTGTCAGTCTCATTTTTTCTTAGATAGATTGCAGTGGTTATTCTAGGTTAAAAAGAACTACCACTCGTCATTGTTATTCTTTATTGTGCCACTATATTGTTGTAAGATCAAACTGCCTAACTTACAAAAACCAATGGCAGATAGTGAAGCCATTCTTGGACCATGAGACTAGCAAGAAGGTAAAGTTTGTGTACTCCAACGATAAGGAGAGCCAAAAGATAATGGCGGAGGTCTTCGACATGGACAAGCTTGACTCGGCATTCGGAGGAAGGAATCTAGCCACCTTTGAATACAGCAGCTACGCGGAACAAATGAAAGAGGATGACAAGAAGATGCAATCTAATGATGCGGGCTCTGACGCCTCAAGCGAGGCTTCCTTCTACAGCGGAACAGACTCCCCGAAGCACGAAGATGGAGAGCACGGCGCGACGAAGAAGGCCTGCGTCACTTAACTGCTAATAGTTGCTCTATTTGAAAGATGTGTAGTAAGAATACACAAACATCTAGCTAGACCTTTTGCGCCAGTGTTTATTATCCTTTTGTCGGTCACATTTTCAGGTCCAAGACTTAGAATGTTTTGTGTCCGTTGTATCATAGAAGATCAGGAAGAGAAGCTTGGGCCAGAACGTGTGATGCATTGACATCTACTCCCTCCGTCCGAAAATACTTGTCATCAAAATGGACAAAAAGAGGTGTATCTAGAACTAGAATACATCTAGATACATCCCCTTTTATTTATTTTGATGACAAGTATTTCGGGACGGAGGGAGTAGCAAGTAACATAAATGAGAAATCTTACAAGGGCTGTCCTGTTGCAGGCGCTTCTATACGAAATAATTTGATGTTCAGCTCGTGTTCCATGAGCAGACTAACCGATGCACTTTACTATTCGAGTGTTGTTCTGATTTATGTTTGATGGCTGTTACTTTATGGGGATCTGATGACAATTATGGAAATTAGCTACTCTGAATTAATTAATGTCGTTGCGGTCAATTAATTAACTGGGATCGGAGGGAGTAGTATTTTCATAAACCAGGCTATCTGGGTGGCTTCTTCCAAAGTGTAGGAACAGGTTGCCCAGTACGATCATCTTAAATTGACCAGTAGGCCATCTTAACACGCGTGGATATTTATAGCGGCAGCTATTTTTGATGATTTCTACAATCTGGCTTGCGAGTTCCCTCGAACTTATTTTGATCATTGTAATAGATTAGCAAATGCAGTAGCTCATGAGCTAGCTAGCACGGCTATGAGAGCACATTCTTCTCTGTGGGTGGATGATGCCCCGCCAGAGATTATCCCTCTCTTGTTGAATGATGTAACACTTATCAAAAGCTAATAAAAGGAGGAAAGTATTTTTTTTAAACATGCGTGGATATTGTAGATTTTCTTTTTTAGGGTTTTTTTTCTTCTAAAAACACTTTATTCATACTCGTAACAAATTATAGGTACATTGATTTGGATCTAACATCCAGGAAAATACAAAGTAACTAGATGCTTTTTTAGGGGTTGGTCCGTGGGTGGATATTTTAGATGCATTTTCTCATAGGATGGACTCTGAAAAGTCACATACCCAGTGGGCTGAGTTTTCAATGAGATTAACCCATTGGGCCCAAGCTTGACTTATCTGTAAAAATGTTAACAAAATTAAGAGGGCCTTTCTTTGGGCCGGCAAAAAAGATTACATGCGGAAAATTAAGAGGGCCTTTCTTCAACAAGGGTTTCTTGCACCGCCGCCATCGCACCTAAGAAATTTGGTCCCCTCGCCTTCGGCTGCCATTTTGGCACCGAGAGGCGGGGGACCTCGCATCTTCAAGACCTCTATGTTATTCGTCATTGTCTAGTGATCATTATAGTTTTGTGAGAATACATTTCCTCTCGTTCTTTTGGCGGCGCCATGAGGATAGAGAGTTTTATGTCCTCTCAGATCCGATTATTCAGATCTGATGAGTTTATTTTTCTATGTCAAGTCTTTTTTGTTGGTTTGATTTTTTGTGGAGGTGAAATCTTTCATCGACAACATGGTGAAGATATAGTGATTGGACGGCCTGCACTTCTAGGGGATCATCCCCGGCCCAAGTATGTTCATCGATCAAGGCTTCCCATCTCTTTGGATGGGCAACTCAAGTTGCTTTCAAAAACCATTACCGTTAATGTTTGTGCAGGTGAAAGAGTGACAACATCGTTGCTCCAGTCAAATTGCGGCCTCTTTACCGAAGTATTTGGAGTATTTCTTCGAGCAAATGCCTTGAAGAAGGTGTTTTCAAGAGCTTTCATTGTAATTTTAGCCATAGGAGTAACTTTGTATTTTTTTGGATTTTAAGTCCAAATAAGTGTACCCGTAACTGTTACGAGTGTGAATAAAGTTATAGGGATTTCTCCAAAAGAAAACCCCAAAGGTTAGCCTAAGTCGAAAAAAGCGCCAAAAGTTAGCCTTCGACTCAAAAAGAAAGAAACCACAAGTTAGCACCCCAAGGATCACTTTTGTCGTCTGGGAGCGCATCAACTAGCGCGTCCGGCCGCCGCCACGTGTCGCTTGTTGGGTGCTCCCTTTGTACTTTTTTTTTCTGCACGCGTTTTTGGATTTTAGATGGTTTCTTAGGTGAGGGGAGGGGGGTCGGCTTTTCTGTTTTGCCTGTTTTTTCTCAGGTTTTGGAGGAAAGAATTTTTTTTTGAACACATATTCCCTCCTTCCCAAAATCTCAGGCCTATAAGTTTTTGCATGCAGCCCCAAAATCTAAGGCGCAGATGCATTTCTCTCTCTCATTCCGTTACAATAACCACTCATGGTCACTATTTTTTTGAAAAGAAAAACAAATCTCTGGCTGGGTCTTTTGTGGATGCCTACATCTCGGCAGCATGTATGATGGTTTAAGTAACAATTAAACTATGCTAATTTTTGTGCTGGCTACTAATACGCCTAAGAATATGAGAAGGGGGTATGTGCTTTCACGAGTAGCAAGATTGTGTTCTCAGGCTGGTAGTAATGGGGAGTATCATACACTAATATCATCCGTATGATGATACTCCCTCCATTTTTTATATACAAGACCACAAACTCAAATTACAGGTACCAATGTAAAATTTAATGCCTGCTTTGCAAGTCAGCTTTTTTTTTCGTTTACTGGGATCATTAATACCACACATGCATGCAAGAACTCTGAGTGGAGGAAGTAGCTGATTATCATTATGACTACATGCATGCAACTATTTAAGAGGTTGCTAGTACGAGAAAATATCATTAATTTTGCCTCGATTACTGTTGGTGGCCTTGTATAGATGCAAAACGTATATTCCATAGTGGTCTTGTATATAAAAATAGAGGGAGTACTACTTTCGTAATGCATAGTATCATAAGTTAGTATTTTAGACTACCTTATTAATGACCATGCATGACACAAATCAGTACAACATTTAATATGATCATGATATGATATCACACGCTCTCTTTCCTCATTTAATTGTGTGACACATCATCCAAAAAGTCTAGTTGGTATGCATGATGGTCGTTATGATACTCTCATTAGACCCCTCTCCCAATGCTCCACCTTGTACATGTGCTAAGGCTGCCATGTAGGCAAAAAATCTGATGTGGCAAGGTAATTAAGAGGAGAGAGATGAGTGTGGTGACCCCAGAAGAAACAATGCCAAGCGCAAGAACCTAGGGAAAACATTTAAAGAGAATAATCCCACCAATGCATGAAGAACTTTAGTTGCAAAATCATTAAATGATGGATGCTTAGCACCAACAAGTTAAGTACCTATGCATTGAGGGATTTAGTTGCTAAAGTTTTTAATGTGCTTAGCACCTCATGTAAGCACCAATGCATTGGAAGTAGCCTTACGACCAGGAAGCACAATTTATTTCCCCGAGAAACAGAGCCTATGCTTCCACAAGAGACAAATCTTCTAGGGAAAGCACATATTTGCTTCCATGAAAAACATAATTGTGCTTCTACTCGAAAAGGGAAAAGTATATCATTGCTTCCACGAGAAGAAGAAACCTCAAAAAAGAGACCCATATACCTAGGAACGAGGGCACCTTCAAACATCAACATGGACTTACTGAAGGTAACAGTGACGCGGACTTTTTCATTAGCATACACTTTCTCTTCATAAAGAGGAACCGACAACCCTAGGGCTTCGAGCATTAAATCCAATATGGTTGCATAGGGAGTCCTCACGATCGTAGTAACTCATTGTCAATTTCAGCGACATAAATAAATCGTTAAGACAGCCCGCAGGCAAAACCATATAAACTGTGCGCAGGTAGAAAGACAACAACAAAGCATTCAATAACGATGAAAAATCCATGTGCATTAAACAACAACGGCGAAAACACAAAACTAACCTCAGGTAGCCTGGTAAAGGAGGACTGAGACCCCGAAGATTGATCATAGATGCCTCCATCATCAACCACCTCCATGCCCACAAAACCTAACCCTAATCCTGTATACAACATGAAGTTTAACGTCTCCTCCCTTCGCCGGAGCGCCACATGGAGAAGACGGGAATCCACGGCCTCACCGGCGAAGGGAGGGAACAGGACTTTAGGCCTCCAATATCGCCTACTCCAATAGCAGTAGGGAACAAAGCGGTTCCTTGGGGTCTCATCAATGCTAGGTTGCCCTAAGGCTGGTCGTAACGGGGAGTAACATATACTAGTATCATGCATATGATACCAGTGTATGATACTGCGTCCGTAATGCATAGTATCATACTAAATTAGTATTTTAGATTGCCTTATTAATTGTCATGCATAGCACAAAGTAGTACAACAATTAATATCATGATACGATACTTTTTCTCATTTAATTGTGTGGCATATCAACCAAAAAATCTAGTTGGCATGCATGATACCGTTTATGATACTCTCATTATGACCAACCTAAAGCCAGACAATCCTTTAACTGGCATCAATGCTAGAAATGTACATACTCCCTTCGTTTTTATTTACTCTTCATATTAAAGTTGACTTACCATAACAAATGTATATGATGTGAAAGTACATTTAGTACACAGTCTAATGATATTAATTTGTTATTGTATATGTTAACATTTTTGTTTATAAACCTTGTAAACGTTTACAAAGCTTCACAAGCATCATGCCCGCGAGTTTCAGGTAGACGGTCGCGGGGCAGCAATGCTACATCGACGGACATCTACAGGATTTTACAGGGTGTGTTTCAGCTGTCAAATTACGATTGGATTAAAGGGAGATTGCGGCCCCACACACCTGAAAATCAGGAGGGGCATGTTTAGTTGGTTAGGAAAGAGCCTATAGAAGCTTGTAAGGCTTTGTATGTCCAGCATTTTTGGTCGCGAGGCATGGAGGCGCAGCGTTTCTCGGCAGCTCAGGCAATCAGTTCGGGCGCGGCTTGCGTGGCGCATGGGCGACCCATCCCTAGTGCTGCCTTTCAAGGAACAGCAATCGACTGGAAGTGGAACGCCCCGGAGAAGACAAGAGAGATGGGATTTAGATATGGGAGGAGGTGCTGCTGACTGGCGAGGCGGCTGTGCGTGGCGGCCGCGCGGCCATGTAGGTTGCAACTGTGCGCAAGCTTCGGCTTGTGTTTTTGGTGCCATCCGGCGGGAGCAGCAGCAACTGGGATTGATTGATTGATTGTTTCTCGTTGTTGTCGTGCGCCTCCTCCATGCCTGGTACACGCTGGTCGCGACACTTGGTCACCTTATCCTATGCTGGAAGCCTGGAACACACTTGTCCTGATAGCAACTCCTGGGCAGGCCATGTACAGAAGCTCTGGAAATCAATTTATTGTGATAAGCACATTATATTGTACATGGTCTTAGTATTTACTTGTATAGTTTTGCAACTTCGTACTTGGATGGAATTTTTTGCTGATATCGGTTATTCAAAATTGCACACTTTTTCTTAACTAAGGTCAATATATAAAAATGAAGATGATACTAGTTACACCCAGTCTATGCAACGATACAATATCAAGAACTCGTCAAAACATCCAGGATATGCACACAACCAAACAAGATTAGAAAAATAAGAAGAAGAACTTGCAATAGACCGACGGTAATTTACTGGTCACATATGGGCAATCACCTAAATATATTGGCCATTTGGTATGATGCACAAATATTTTCAGTTTTCCTTTCCCAGTAAATTTCGCTGCCTTTGTTAACCTTGTCGTAAAATCCACACGGAAATGAATTCAAGAGGTGTTTCCTTTTTCGATTTGAGTCAAAAAGTGGTGTTGTTCGGGCCTTTTCTTTGTCTTGAAATCATGGATTGGTGATATGTGTTGCAAGACCTAGCTTGCTACAAACTAGAGCTTAAGATTATGCCTAGAGCCAAATATCACTCTGGTGACCATCTACATTGGTGTTCGCCATAGGAATGATGTGGAATAAAGATAATTAATGTGATCTAACCTATTATGAGAAAGGGGTGAAGGAGTGAGGAACATGAAACGAGAGGCGTAGTCTGTGGCAATGGGTAAGAACTAGTTCTTGGACGAAAAATATATGAAATACTTGACGTGCGTAAACTATTTCCTCCAGACAAAATAATTAAGCTTTAGGTTTGTCCTAAGCCAACATGTTTGACCACATTGATAGAAAAATATGTCAACATGCACACCACCAAATTAGTTCTTTTTTGTGGCAAAAAATAGTTCTATTATAAAACATAATTTTGTATATAACTAAAACCATAGATATTTGTATATTTTCCATAGTGGTCAAACTTTCTTTGCGAATGGAGATGGGAACATCTTTTATTTGAAGGGTGTAACCCGAACAAAGTTTATCAATCTCATTCGAACCCGAACACATCCAAACCTCCAAAAGGGGGAGGGGTGGCCCTAGACTATCTAGGCAATGGCTTACATTATTATTCATCTCTTTCCTAACAACTTTTGTCTTATGCTCCCTACCAGAATGAAGGAAGCGTTTAATTTCATTGATGAGAGGCGCGACTGGCGAGCGGTTGGTAGAAGTGTCTCGAATCATGTCAACAACTTAGCAGTCCATCTCGAGGATAAAAGGAGCGTGGCTCCACTCCAGCATGAGGGCGATCCCTTCAAAACATGTAGAAACTTCAGCTTTAAGAGCACTAGAGCATGTGATCAGGCATCGGTAGGAAGATAAAATGATGCAGCCCTCTTCATCTCGAAGTATCATTACTGCACCCCCATTGTCGTCATTCCACGAGAAAGCTACACCGACATTTAGTTTGACCCACCCAAGTGGTGGGGGTAGCCACTTGGTTAGATGGTTGGGCTTCTCCTTCACATGTGATATTGGCCTCGGTGTTGCACACAGGTGGATCGACATATTCCCTTTCACAAAGTCTCCTTGCGGGAATTGTTGAATACCAAGAAGGCAAACAAAATAGCTCTGAAGGAATCATTCAGAGACCTCAACGTGCGGTGATGGCTTCTCATGTATGGCCTCACTATGAACATGCTAGCATAGCCATAGGAACATTAGGAGGTGTCGGCTTTCATTCTCATATATGTCGATGAGGACCCCCAATAGCCTCTCCGAGCCGGTGTTGACGATCTCGTCGACGCTGGGAAGCACCCAGACCTTCGCCATGGTGTGCCAAAGCGCCCTAGCCATCGGACACCTACAGAAAGCATGAAGTGTGTCCTCCGCTCATGTGCACACATAGGACAAAAGTATAATTCAAGATGTTTGATAAATTTAGGATAAAACTTGGAGTTTCAGTTAGTTCAAGATGGAGGATCTGGTGCATATAAGGAGGAGACTGGAGCATATCTTCACAATAGCTTAACTATGAACCTATGTTGCAGGGCAACGAGGAATGGGCAATTTGCTATCAACCGTGCAATGTTTTCAGTCCTCCATCATTAAATAGGACAACTCACATCCTGGTTGGAATTGTCATAAGTCGATGCTATTGTTTCACCAAATGGCTTGAAAAGCAAAAGTTATCCCGAAAGGAGCATAGCCCCTGGTGCATGTCAGTTCTTACACGATTGGCAACATATGCATGCTTGGTCAGGTCACCCTGTATCTCGTGTTCGCAAGGAGAATTTGTTCAAATATATCATCTGATCCCGTCTCATGGTATGAGCTGCTTTTAGTTCCCAATGTCCATTTGTGAGCAAACCCAGTAAATTATTGCCGGTCAGTGGTGGTGGTGTGAGGATGGAAAGAAGAAGTTGCACCGGCGGTCTTGGGAGTGGCTGGCGACTCCTAAGGCCCTTGGCGGTATGGAGTTCCACGAGATGGCCTTGTTTAACTAGGCCATGCTCGGGCAGCAGGGCTGGCGGATTCCCTCTTCTCCGGTATCTATATGTTCACGAGATCTCAAGGGCAGGTACTTCCCTCTAGGTGATTTGTGGCATGTCGAGGCCCCACGATCAACTTCTTATACTTGGCGTAGTATCCTGTTTGGCCGAGAGCTTCTCAAACATGGCGTCCAACGGGGCATTGGCGGCCGTACGAAGGTTTGAATCATCAGTGGCCACTGTATTCCCTCCACGTCGCCACACCTTCTCCATCCGGTCTTCCCGATCTTAGTACATGCCACTATTTGGTGCCTCCTGGACGATGATCTTGGCACCTGGAACAAGGAGACTGTTCACGCTTTCTTCCATGCAGATATTGATAATGAGATTATGCAGCTTCGTGTTAGCCAACATGGTGGTGATGATTACGCTAGATGGCCTCACAACAAGTTTGGTGAGTACCCAGTTTGGTCGGCCTACAATCTGACTCGATCTCACCGGTTCCAGCAAGGTTATAGCTCCAAAGATCATGACATGGCGTCAAACTATGCTGCTGCAAAAAGGAGTTGGAAGGCCATTTGGTAAATCAAGGCACTGAGCAAGATGAAAGTGGTGCTTGTGGAGGATGGCACATGATTGTCTTCCCTCGGGTGTCCAACTCCAGCGCCGCCATATTCCGAAGTCGGACCTGTGTTGTTTCGACGGCTGGACTAAGAGTATCGATCAATCCCTTTTGCTCTGTCTGTTTGCTCAGGAGGTTTGGGTGTAGGTGAAGCAATCCTTTGGTATTAAGCTATGTAGTTCGAAGTTTACTTCGCCAAGGGAATTGCTATTCGACCTCCCCTCATAGGCCAAACAATCTGATGGCCACGATGATGATTGTGGCTGTCTGGCACATCAGGGAGGCGTGCAATTCATCATAGGAATAATGAGGAGGGGCCTCATCCACGTCGTACAACCTTCAAGGTCACAACCCCTTCAAACCGGTTCCTGAGCATAGACGCGAGACCCTTGCTTCAAGCATTTCATGGTCTTGCCACCATCAAGTACCTTATATTTCATGTGTGATGCTGCTATTTTTTTCGATCTAGGCAAGATGGGTGCAATTGTTGTCACACTGAATCAAGACGGTCAGTGTGTTATTGCATGATGTGGATCTCTCTCTGGGACACCTGCTACTGAAATGGCTGAAACTGTGGCCGTTCGTCGCACAGTGATCTTGCACGGGATTGCTCGGTGATCTTTGCCTCAGACTGCTTCTAATAGGTGCAACGACTAAATTCTTTTGTTCGTGATTGCTCGGTGGCTCAATGGTGGCGGACATAAAGCATGCAACTTCTGGCTTTTCTTCTGCGTTTTTTTTTTGCGAATTCTTCTGCGATATTTAAGCGTATCCGTTGATAGTCTGATGTTTTAGCACATGTTGTTGCTAAGTCTTGTATGAACCGTAGTGGTTTTTGTGTTCTACTCCATATCGCATCTAGGAGACTCTTGGTAACTACTGTATGTTGCTTGATTAATAAGGTGCGACGTTCTCTCTCTCATCAAAAAAAAAAACTCCCGGCGCATGTGTCAGTTAAAGAGCGTGCATCCACACTATTTCATCAACCACGTTGTCTGCGAGGACGCAAGGCGCAAGCTGGTCAGTTGGCCAATCCTCTACCTGTTATCGTCTGCGAGGACGCAAGGCGCAAGCTGGTCAGTTGGCCAATCCTCTACCTGTTATCGTCGCAATACAGCCCAAAAGGGGTTCATCCGCCGTCGTCCCGTCGCAGTCGCACAACGTCGCGCGCATCATTTCCAGTTATGCACGCACATGACATAATGCATGCCTAGCTTGTGTGATGTAACCGGACGGACATGGGCGTGGCAGGAAAATGCCCCGGCCCGAACGTTGGTTGCATCACTTATTCACTTTAGCAGTGGCATCAGGCTGGCGCTACGGCAAACTCGCCTCCGCTCCACGCTCGACGTTCCAACGTGATGAAGCAACTGAGTTGGGCACCGGTCGCGCCGTCCCGTCACATCACACACGACCACGCCAGCTAGCTGGTTGGTTCGTTTTAAGCTGCTACTGGTAGTAGCTGTTGAGCCTTCTCAATCAAGCGTGCGATCTGTCTAAAATATGTCGACAACAGGAAAGTGATCGCTGACATAACACATACTAGTATTAAGATCGATACATCAGACTTTTTTTTTTTTTTGCGGGGATCGATACATCAGACTTGCGGCGGCACGTTTTACTTCACGATAGTACTGTATATTACTTACTATAACTAATTACTTCACGATAGTACTGTATATTACTTACTATAACTAATTACAGTAGCTGACGACGTGATGTCGTCATCGCCATGCACGCACGCGTGCAAGTGTACGTGCCTGGAACAAACAAGAGAATTATGTACCGCACTGTACTTTCGTATAGGCGCCAGACGGAGAGCGCGCGCATCGATCACGTCCGCACCGGCATGTGGACGCGGCGGTTGTGGTACCGCGCGACGCCGCCGCTTTCCAACCCCATCGCCGTCTTGCCCGGGACCGCCGGCGGCCTGGCCACCCGGACCGGGGTCGGCCCGACGCTCACGGCCTTCTCGCACCGGCAGCTGTCCAAGAACCCGCCGCCTTTCTTGCGGCCGGCGCTTCGGGACATGGCGGCGGTGAAGCCGTCGTGGCCGCCGCCGGACCCCGGGCCCGGCGGGGCGAACCGGAACTCGTCGACGCCGCACGCGGACGCCGCGCTGGAGAAGTTGGCCACGCTGCCCGCGTCGTAGGCCACGCCCTCGGCCGTGGCCACGCTCCACACCACGCTCGCCTCGCTCGGCGCGTACATGCACTCGCTCAGCGCTGGCTCGGTGTTGGCGGCGGCTGCGTACGCCAGGTCGTCGTCCCCCGAGTTGCGCCGGCTGCTGCGCCCCCCGCGGTACGTGGTCGGGTAAGACGATGACGCCGCGAAGCTCTCCAGGTCGAACAGGTCCGAGCTCGCGTCGCTCATCGCGTCGTCCTCCACGGCCGACGCGCGAAGAAAGCCGGCCGCGGCGAGGGGCGGCGGCGGGTCCACGAGCACCACCGTGTCCTCGTCGATGGGACGGAACACCTCCAGCGACTCGCGCGGCGGCTCGTCAACAACGGTGAACTTCACCGGGCTGATCACCGCCGGGAACGTGAATCCGCCAGAGCTGACGACGCGGCGGCCAACGTCGGGCGGGAAAGCGGGAAACGGAGCCGTGCCCCCCTGATTCGGAGCCGAAGCGAGGATGCTGTTGTTGGCGCAACTCCCGGTCGTAAAAATCTTCATCACGCCGGGCTTGTCGTCTGGAGACGGAGGAGGCAGCCCGTTGGCCTTAAAGATGGCGCTCTCCTCCCTGGCGTGGATCCTCGGGGTGGTGGGCTCGGACGCGACGTCCACGGTTACGGCCTTCCTGCCGGCGCAGGGGCAGTCCCGGCTGAAGATCCCCCAGCGCTGCCTGCCGCCGCGGTGGTACCGATCGTCCCTTGTATCCGGGACGACGACGCCGTTGACGCCACCGCCATAGCCCTTGTCGTGCTGCCTAGCCACCGACGACTGGTTGCTGGCGAGCAGCCCGGAGCGGCTGTTCCAGCTGGCCTCCGACGACGCGGCGGTCCGGCCGCTCTGGCTTGCCGCCGCGTCCACGGCCGCGACGGGCAGCTGGCGCGGCGTGTCGTCCGCATGGACCGCTGCGGCGCTGTACTTGACGGCGTCCGCGGCGTTGAAGTAGCGCTCGGCCGTGAAGATGTCGAGCTCCCGGTCGGCGCCGCCCGAGCGCCGGCTAGCAGCCGCGGGCTGCAGGTGGCCGGAGAGGAAGACAGGCCGCGCCGGCGCCACTCTGTAGCGGTCCATGTAGGACGAGAGATAAGACGCGACGCTTGAGTCACTCGTTCAGTGTGTGCGAGAGAGCTGGGGGAGAGGGGCTGGTTGAGTGGAAGCATTTGTAGGAGCGGGAGCGCGGGCAGAGCCAAGGCGCGACAGGCTGGGCTTTTTTTTTGCGGGGACGGCGCGACAGGCTGGGCTAGACGGGGACGGCGCGTGGGCGGACCGAGACGCAGACGCTACTGCTTCCGCTTCCGCTTCCGCTACGGGCGGGACGGGCCGCGGGGAGGTGTAAGCGTCCGTGTCGCGTATAAAAATGTGTGTGGCTGGCGTCGCACGGCAGCCAAAGTGCGAACGAGCGAGGGCATGTGAGCCGGGAGGGAGTGAATTGCACAAAACATCAACATTGAAGCACAGTCTTGCAAAAATTACAAGTCTACAGTTTTGTGCCCAAAACACTAATTTCCAGGCTACTTTTTATATAAAAAACACTAGTCGCCGGCTTAAAACGTTTTGAGCACGATTATGACAAGAGGGTCCCGCTGGACAGGGCGACGTGGCACAATATAACAGATCACAAATAGAAACAATAGCATGGACAAAACTGTAAAAGGACAGAAGGGGCGACACGGGGGGACCTCAGCGCCGCCGCCGCTAGCTACTTCCATCCCCGCTCGCCCGCATCGCCGCCGCCGGAGGGGCCGCCGGTGAAGCCTGCGCGTGTCCCAGGGAAGGTGGCGGCGGGGCGTTTCCCTTGCGGCGCGGGGGCTGTGGCGCCCTGCCAGTTCTGGCCGCGTTCGGCTCCTGGGCGACGGCTTCGTCACGGCGGCGGGGGAGGTCCTCGGCGCGACCGGCGGAGCCTTCGTGTGGCGCGTGACGCGGGGGACATGCATCCTGCTCGCGGCGGTGGCCTGCTCTGGCCCGGCCGGCGCGCCGTTGGTCAGATCGGGGCAACTCCACCGCGGATCTGGCCGCGTTCGGCTCCTGGGCGGCGGCTTCGTCTCGGCGGCGGGGGAGGTCCTCGGCGCGACCTGCGGAGCCTTCGTGTGGCGCGTGACGCGGGGGACTTGCTTCCTGCTGGCGGCGGTGGCCTGCTCCAGATCCGTCGGGCTCGGGCCCGGATCCGTGGGCTGACGGTGGCTGCTGGGAGTTGGAGGTGGTGTGGTGGGGCTGGGGTTGCGCGGATCTGGTGCGCGAGGTGCGTCGCGGTGCGCGGCCGTTCCGCGGCCCGGGTTGGCGGCGGCGTGGGGGCGGGCCTGGCCGGTGTCCTGCTTTTTCGGCGGTGACTCCGGTCTCGGCAGCGACGTGGATCAGCA
>LR738711.1:279183760-279210571 GCA_902687465.1 Secale cereale | reverse complement strand
TTTTAAAAAAAAAGGGATTTAAAAGAAAACAGAAATAAATAAGATAATAATAATAAAAAATAATAATATAAATAATAATAATTAGTTAATTAATTAATTAATTAATTAGATAACTAAATAATTAACTTAATTAATCTGGATTAATTAAATCCTAATTAATCTAATTAGTTAATTAACTAATGTTTTAATTAACCTAATGACTATTTAACTTAATGATATACTGTTAAGTTAAACTAATTAATTGTGATTAACCTAATTAACTTTAATTAATTATATTAATTAGGTTTAATTAATTAATTAACCCTAATTAATGCTGTGTCACTGACAGGTGGGACCCACCTGTCAGGTTGACTAGTCAACCCCTGCTGCCGTCAGCATGACATCATGCTGATGTCATAAATCATTTTTAATTAATTTAATTAATATTAAATTCCAGAAATTAATAAAAGCTTTAGAAAATCATATCTTTTAAACCGTAACTCGGATGAAAATAATTTATATATGAAAGTTGCTTAGAATTTCGAGACGCATCCGAATACGCAGACCGTTCGTCCACCACACATCCCTAGCATACCGAACCCGCAACTTTCCCCCTCCGTTTCATCCGCCCGAAAACGCGAAACGCCGGGAATACTTTCCCGGATGTTTTCCCCCCCTTCGTCAGTATCACCCGATACTGCGTTAGGGCGCACTTAGCACCGTTACATGTCATGTCATGCATCGTCATGCATCTGTTTGCATTGTATTCACTGTTTCTTCCCCCCTCTTCTCTCCGGTAGACTATGAGACCGACGCTGCTGCTGCCCCGATCGACTACGGTGTTGACGACCCCACTTTGGCTGCCGAGCTTCCAGGCAAGCCCCCCCTTTGATCACCAGATATCGCCTACTCTTCTCTCTACTGCTTGCATTAGAGTAGTGTAGCATGTTACTGCTTTCGATAATCCTATTCTGCTGCATAGCCTGTCTTTGTTGCTATCACTGTTGATACTTTACCTGCAGTCCTAAATGCTTAGTATAGGATGCTAGTGTTCCATCTGTGGCCCTTCACCCTTGTCCGTCTGCCCTGCTATTCTATCGGGCCGTGATCACTTGGGGGTGATCACGGGTATATATATTACATACACATATACATGATACTTGATGTGACTAAAGTCGGGTCGGCTCGTTGAGTACCCGCGGTTGATTCACGGATTGGGGGCTGAAAGGACATACTTTCCCGACGGCCCTCTGTGTGGATCTTTGTGGCGGAGCGACAGGGCAGGTTGAGACACCTAGGAGACAGGTGGCCTGGCCCTGGTCGTTGTCCGTGGTTATTTCATAATAACACGCTTAACGAGTTTGGATATTTGATCTGAGTCTGGCCATTTGGTCTATACGCACTAACCAGCTACGTGGGAATAGTTATGGGTACTCGACGTCGTGGTATCAGCCGAAGCCTTCTTGACGTCAGCGGTTTAGCGGCGCGCGCCGGATTGGACTGGAAGCCTACTCTGGTATTAGGAGAGGCTAGGTCTGCTTACCGGCCGCCCTCGCAACGTGCAGGTGTGCATTGGGCGATGGGCCCAGACCCCTGTGTGCTTAGGACTTAGACCGACGTGCTGACCTCTCTGCTGTGCTTAGGTAGGGCTGCGACGTGTTGATCTTCCGAGGCCGGGCATGACCCTGGAAAGTGTGTTCGGCCAAATGGGATCAAGCGTGCTGGGTTATGTGGTGCACCCCTGCAGGGAAGTTAATCTATTCGAATAGCCGTGTCCCTCGGTAAAAGGACGACCCGGAGTTGTATTCCGACCTCATGATAACTAGAACCGGACACTTGATAAAACACACCCAGATGAGTTCCAGATATAACTCGGTGGTTGCTCTCTCACAGGGTGATGTGCGGGAGGATCGCCGAGTAGGATTATGCTATTCGATGTTACTTGGTGAACTTACCATCTATTCTCTTCTACTGCTGCAAGATGGAGGCTGCCTGAAGCGTAGTCTTCGTTCGGATTAGCTATCCCCCTCTTATTCCCGCTTGCTGCAGTTCAGTCCACCGATATTACCCATATCATTGTTACCATTGCATATGTAGTATAGATCCTTGCTTGCGAGTACTTTGGATGAGTACTCACGGTTGCTTTGCTCCCCCTTTTCCCCTTCTGTACCTTCTTCTCGGATGATGCGACCAGATGGTGGAGCCCAGGAGCCAGACGCCACCTACGACGACTCCTACTACACCGGAGGTGCCTACTACTACGTTCAGCCTGCCGACGACGACCAGGAGTAGTTAGGAGGATCCCAGGCAGGAGGCCTGCTCCTCTTTCGATCTGTATCCCAATTTGTGCTAGCCATCTTATGGCACCTTGTTTAACTTTATGTCTGTACTCAGATATTTGTTGCTTCCGCTGACTCGTCTATGATCGAGCACTTGTATTCGAGCCCTCGAGGCCCCTGGCTTGTAATATGAAGCTTGTATGACTTATTTTACTTTTAGAGTTGTGTTGTGATATCTACCAGTGAGTCCCTGATCTTGGCCGTACACATTTGCGTGCATGATTAGTGTACGGACAAATCGGGGGCGTCACAAGTTGGTATCAGAGCCGACTGCCTGTAGGAATCCCCCTTCCACACTCCTTGGCCGAAGTCGAGTCTAGACATTGCAAGACTTTTACTAACATGGCTGTGTGGCTTACGGGCCCACGTCGCCATTTGGGTGGTACTAACTTCTTTTACTCCTCGATCTATACTCCGGGATTCTGAACACTCTCCTATTTCGGGTAAAACGATTTTACTAACCCTAACATTAGGATCCCCGAGACCCCTCACCCCAAAGTTGGATTAGCCATAGTTATTGCTTAGACTAGAATTTTGCATAATCCCCACATTGTCATTTGACTCCTTTGAAACATCTTTGTTTTCAGATGGAACCCACGAGGCAGGTCGTGCGCCACACGCAGGCCTTTGGTGCCTCGGGATCACCTGCTGTGCTGGTCGAGATGATGACCTATCTGGGTTATCGCTGGCACCCTGAGTATACCGTGTACGAGCAGTACCAGGACTTTAACCAAGAGCAGTATCGTGCCATCGTCCGCCTCTACTCGCGAGCAGACTACTCCTCTACTGTGCTGCACACCGCTCATGGTGTTGGAGTGACCGTCGATATGGCAGTTCACGATGCTGCTTACGCTGCTCTGACACGCCTTCGTGGAGAGTATCGGGCATTGGACACTTCCCCTTTCAGACACGTTGCTATCGCCTCCGACGATGGAGCGGAGGGATACTACACTGCTGCCTACTCCACCCTCACCCGTGAGCCCTTCCATCATCGGAACCTTGTTCTGCATGCTGATGGACTGGATCGAGCTAACCGAGCTCTTCGCCACGAGTTGTACACCACCCGTCAGCACCTGTGCCGCGCCTTGACGCTGTTGCACCCCTTTGTCCTATCTGGACAGCTGTCTCCTACTGTGCTCTACCCAGCTAGGACCGTGATGCCTCCTGGTGTCGGTTGGCCAGCTGTGGGAGGCGACACTCCTGCACCTGGTCCTCTGCTGCCACGTGGACATCGGGTCCTGCACCGGAGTATCCACGGCCCTCAGGTTGATGGCGTGGAGGACTTCTCGTTGCAGCACTGTCAGCTGTCAGGCTACCTTTACCTCCACAGTACCGCCTGGGACTGATGTAGTCTTGCTTACTAGTACTGTATGCATTCGCCGCGAGCCTGCGTGCCGCCTATGATGTCCTTAGTTATGTACTGAACTTGTGTACTGAACTCTATGCATGCACCCCTTTTGTAGTATATGCCGACTACTATGTGGTATTTTAACATGCTCCTTTCATTATGCTTGTTTCATTTATGAATGATTCCTGTGTTTGCAAATTTCTCAATGCTGAACTACCCCTGTTATATATTAGCAGGATGGTTAGACCAGCTGGCCGTGGTGGCAATGCCCCACCACCGCCTGAATACATGGCCGGTATGATCCAACAGTTGGAGATGAACCGTCAGTTCATGGAGACTGTCATGGCTCAGTTCCCTCATCCCAACATGGGTCAGCAGCAAGGCGTAGTGACACTGAATGACTTTGCTCGCCTCAACCCCTCCATTTACCGCAGCTCAACTCAGCCTCTTGATGCTGATGACTGGCTCCGTGACATTGCTTTTGAACTGGAGTCTGCTGGAGTTGCCGCTGCCAACTATGTCACCTTTGCGGCATACTATCTGAAGGGTCCCGCTGCTCAATGGTGGGACAGCCACAGGCGTACACTGCCTGCTGGAACAGTCATCACTTGGCCGGAATTCCAAACTGCCTTCCGTGCCCGCTTCATTCCTCAGGGAATCATGGATAGGAAGAAACGTGAGTTCCGCAACCTCACCCAGGGCAACAAGACTGTGGATGCTTATCAGCGGGAGTTTCTGGACTTATCCCGCTAAGCTGAAGAAGACATTGCCACTGATGCTCGTAGACAGGAAAAGTTCCGTGACGGACTTCAAGCTGACATCAAGCTCGCACTTCTGGTGCATGACTTTGGAGATTTCGCCACCTTGGTGAACAAAGCCATCCAGGTTGAAACTGGTCTGCAGGAACACCACAGCACTATCAGGCGCAACCGTGAACCAAGCTCATCCTCGGGCCCTCCCTCTCAGAAGCGTAGGGTCTGGATTCCCAACAATGTGTACCGTCCAGCTGCACCTGCTCCAAGGCAGTCCTATGCTGCGCCTCGTCTGCCTCCACCACCTAGGCAGCCAAGACTTCCAGCTGCACCACTCCCAGCTCCTGCTTCTGCTCCCAATGATGGTCTGTGCTTCAGGTGTGGCCACCCAGGTCACCGCGCTAAGGATTGCACTCAGAACAAGAATCAACTGACACTTCCGGCAACTAGCCGTGGAGACAATCAGTCCCGCAACAACAACGCCAGGTCTTATGGCCGTGCTCAGGCCAACCACGTTGATCTCAATGAAGCTCAAGACCAACCTGCTACCGTGATGGGTACTCTCCTTGTTAATTCAGTACCTGCATCTGTTTTATTCGATTCAGGAGCATCGCATTCATTCATATCAGAAGATTTTGCATACAAGCATGGCATTAGAAGTGAGGACTTGAAAACCACGGTATTAGTACACACCCCTGCCGGCCAATGCCGAACCTCCATGGTTTGCCACGACGTCCTCATTGAAATCGATGGACTGGAATTCTATGCCTCTCCCATCATACTGGGGTCTTGTAACATCGACCTCATCCTGGGAATGGATTGGCTGAAAGCACATACCGCTTCTATCGCTTGCGGCACAAAAACCGTCCACCTATTACACCCTTCTAATGAGATAGTAAGCTACCAGGCTTGTCTGGTTCAAAATGTTGAAGCACGTCTTTATGCATTGAATGCATTGAACGCTTCACCACTCGAGGGCATCGAAAACATTCCCATCGTACGCGAGTTCCAGGACGTCTTTCCTGAGGAACTTCCAGGGATTCCCCCTGCTAGAGCTGTCGAGTTTATCATCGACTTGAAACCAGGCACCACACCTATAGCCAAACGACCCTACAAGATGCCACCTCATGAACTCATTGAGCTTAAGGAGGAAATCGACAAATCTCTTGCTAGTGGTTTCATTCGCCCGAGTTGCTCTCCTTGGGGAGCACCTTCCCTCTTTGTCAGGAAGAAAGATGGGACAAACCGATTGGTCCAAGATTACCGTCCTATCAACCAAGCCACTATTCAGAACAAATATCCGCTTCCTCGGATCAATGATCTGTATGATCAACTGGCTGGTTCATCAGTGTTCTCTAAACTCGACTTGAGGTTGGGTTACCACCAGATCCGTGTTCGTGAAGAGGATATTCCAAAGACCGCCTTTGTAACTCGATACGGTTCGTTCGAGTACACCGTCATGTCATTCGGCTTGACCAATGCTCCAGCTACATTCTCTCGCCTGATGAATTACATATTCATGGAATACCTCGACAAATTCGTCGTGGTTTATCTGGATGATATCCTTGTATTCTCCAAGAATAAGGAAGAACATGATGAACATCTTCGCCTTGTACTGGAAAAGCTTCGAGAGCATCAACTTTATGCTAAGTTTTCCAAGTGCGAGTTCTGGCTTCCTGAAGTAACCTACCTTGGTCATGTCATCTCCAAGGATGGTATTGCCGTCAACCCTGAACGAGTTCAGGCCATTCTCGATTGGACTCCTCCGAAGAATGTCAAGCAAGTCAGAAGTTTTCTCGGTCTCGCCAGCTATTGCCGTCGATTCGTCGAGAACTTCTCCAAGATCGCCAAGCCTCTGACTGGTCTACTTCACAAGGGCGTTAAGTTCGAGTGGACAGACAAATGCCAGGAAAGTTTCCAGGCACTTAAGGACAAGCTGACTTCTGCTCCAGTGCTTGCTCCACCTGATACTAAGAAGGACTTCGTCATTTACTGCGACGCTTCTCGTCAAGGATTAGGCTGTGTCCTAATGCAAGAGCGCAGGGTAATTGCTTATGCCTCTCGTCAATTGCGTCCTCATGAAGAGAACTACCCAGTTCACGACCTTGAGCTTGCTGCTGTCATATATGCGCTAAAACAGTGGCGACATTACCTTCTCGGTAACCGTTGCGAGATATTCACCGACCACCAAAGTCTGAAGTACTTGTTTACTCAACCAGACCTGAACCTCCGTCAGCAGAGATGGATGGAGACCGTAGCAGACTTTGATTTGGGTATTTCCTATACCCCGGGCAAGGCTAACGTGATGGCTGATGCCTTAAGCCGCAAGTCGTATTGCAACCACCTCCAGGTTCACAAGGTTCAGTCCTCACTCGTTGAAGAATTCAGAAAGCTGAACCTACATATTGTTCCTCCTGGGGCACTTGCTCCCCCTCGTCCGGAATTTCAGAAAATGAATCTTTGTGTTGTTTCCCAGGGTTCCCTTAATACCCTGGCTATCGTACCCGATCTCGTGAGCAGTATCAAAAATATGCAGCAGTTTGACCCTGAAGTCGATAAGATTAAACACTACCTCGCAGAAGGAAAGGCCTCATTTTTCACTATTGCTGATGATGGCGCCTTGTACTTCAAGGGCCGCCTAGTGGTTCCGAGTAAGAGAGAAAACCTGGACAAGACTCAGGAGGTTATGAAAGAAGCTCATGATACACCTTTGACTATTCATCCCGGTAGTACCAAGATGTACCAGGACATTCGTCAGAGATTCTGGTGGTCTAATATGAAGCAAGACATTGCTCGTTATGTTGCTGAGTGTGACGTTTGCCGTCGTATCAAAGCAGAACATCAAAGGCCTGCTGGAACCTTGCAACCTATCTCTATTCCCGAATGGAAATGGGACCATGTTGAAATGGACTTCGTCACTGGATTTCCCAAATCGCAGAGAGGTAATGATGCAATTCTTGTCGTCATTGACCGGCTTTCTAAAGTTGCACATTTTCTGGCAGTCAAAGAAACAATTACTGCTAGTCAGCTGGCAACTCTCTACATGTCCAGAATTGTTTCACTTCACGGTATTCCACTGGTTATCAGTTCAGACCGTGGCAGTTTATTCACTTCAAGATTCTGGGCAAGTTTCCAAGAAGCTATGGGAACACATTTGTCATTCAGTACTGCCTTTCATCCTCAGTCGCAAGGGCAAGTTGAACGTGTCAACCAAGTTCTCGAAGACATGCTTCGAGCTTGTGTTATTTCCTTCGGCAAGAAATGGGAGGAATCTCTCCCGTATGTTGAGTTCTCTTATAATAATAGCTATCAAGCTAGTCTAAAGATGGCTCCCTTCGAAGTGTTATATGGACGAAAGTGCCGAACCCCTCTGAATTGGTCAGAAACTGGGGAACGTTCACTCTTCGGTCCGGATATTATTCAACACGCTGAAGAGCAAGTCCGCGTCATTCGCGAGAATCTGAAGACTGCTCAGTCTCGTCAGAAAAGTCAGTATGATCGTCATCATCAAGACATGGTCTATCAACCTGGCGAAAAGGCTTATCTTCGAGTTACACCAATGAAGGGTGCTCACCGCTTCGGTATCAAGGGCAAATTAGCTCCTCGCTATATTGGTCCTTTCACTATTCTGGAAAGGCGTGGAAAGGTGGCATATCAACTGGAGCTGCCACCGAACCTTTCTCAGGTTCACGATGTGTTCCACGTGTCTCAACTCCGCCGCTGCTTCAAAGACCCAGTCCGCGCAGTGGATCACGAAGTGCTCGAGTTGCAACAGGACCTCTCCTATAAAGAGCATCCGGTCCGCATTCTCGACCAAGCTGAACGTCGCACACGTCAGAAGGTGATCAAGTTCCTCAAAGTCCAGTGGTCGCACCACTCGGAAGACGAAGCCACTTGGGAACGCGAGGATCATCTTCGTGAAGAATACCCCGCACTGTTTCCTTCTACCTCCTAAATCTCGGGACGAGATTTCTTGTAGTGGAGGAGATTTGTAACGCCCGGATAATCAAGCTACAGTAATCCCACGTTAATGGTGACACGTCATCGTGTTACTGTTGATAATATCGCTGTTATCGAAAACCCGTTCGAATTAAAAATCCAAATATAAATGCAACAATAAAAGTTTTCCAAAAGTCAAACAAAAATGTTCATGCGGTGCTAAATATTGCACCATTAATTTTGGTATAGGTTTTGCAATTTCTAAAAATGCCTAAGTGTTTTAAATAAATTAAAACTAAAACAGAAAATAAATAAAAGTAAATCCTAAACAAAAATAAAATAAAAACACCCCCCCCGGCCCAACTGGGCCCCGGCCCAGCCAGGCCGCCCACAACTCCCCCCCTCCCACCGGGCCGTGGCCCACCCAGGCCGGCCCACCGCAACCACCTATATGGCCTCCCCCAGGAGGCCACCGAAACCCTAACCCCACCCCCTCGTCCCCATTTCCCCCCGATCTGGATCGGGCCCCGTCCGCCCCGGACGCCGCTCGACGCCCATCGCCGCCGCCGCTCGGGACGTTGCCGGACCGCGCCCGCCGCCACCGGACTTCGCCACCTCGCCTCTCCATCACCGGCTCCACCGAGCCTCGCCGCCCCCCGCTTCCCTCCTCGCAAGTGAGCCGCGCCGCGCCGCCTCCCTCTCCCCCCTGCCCTGGTCACCGCGCCCTCCCCCCGCTACGGCCACGGCCTCGCCGCGCCGCGCCCGCCGCCCGCGCTCACCGCTCGCTGCACGCGCCCGCGCGCGAACCCGCACGAACGCCGCGCCCTGCCCGCGCTGCTCCGCCGCCCGCCGGCTGCTTGCGGCCCGGCGCCGCCGAGCGCGCCACCGCGCCGCAGCCCCGCACCGGAGCCCCCCCCGTCGCTCCTCTGGCTGGCCTCGCCACGCCGCGGCCACCCTCCCCTCCGGCCGCATCCACCCCTCCCCGCCCCGCTGCTAAGCTCCGCCGGGCCGGAGCCCCTCCCCCGCCTCTGCGCCCCTGCCCTGACGTCGCCCCTCCAGCCCGCGGCCACCCCGCCTCCGGCCGGTGGCCGTCGCGCCCTCGCCGCCGGTGATTGCACGCCCTGGCCGCCGATGCCGCACGGGGCTCCTCCCCGTTACAACCGTCGCCCGAACCGCTTGGCCCTCTGGGCCAATGACGCCTGGGGCCCGCCCCCAGAACGTAAAAAGAAAAATTAAAAAATAAATAAATAAATAAAAAATAATAATAATAATAATGAAAATAATATAAATAATAATAATTAGTTAATTAATTAATTAATTAATTAGTTAACTAAATAATTATCTTAATTAATCTGGATTAGTTAAATTCTAATTAAACTAATTAGTTTAATTAATTACTGTTAGGTTAACCTAATTATGATTAATCTAATTAACCTTAATTAATTTAATTAATTAGGTTTAATTAATTAAAATTATCCTAATTAGTTACTGTGTCACTGACAGGTGGGACCCACCTGTCAGGTTGACCAGTCAACCCTGATGACGTCAGAATGACATCATGCTGATGTCATAAATGAATTTTCGAATTAAATTAATTAATATTTAATTCCAGAAATTATTAAAAACTTAATAAAATCATATCTTTTAAACCGTAACTCAGATTAAAATACTTTGTACATGAAAGTTGCTCAGAACGACGAGACGATTACGACTACGCGGTCCGTTCGTCCACCGCACACCCCTAACATACCGAACCCGCAACTTTCCCCCTCCGGCCCCTCTGCCCGAAAACGCGAAACGCCGGGAATACTTTCCCGGATGTTTCCCCCCTTCGTCAGTATCACCCGATACTGCGTTAGGGCACACTTAGCACCGTTACCTGTCATGTCATGCATCGTCATGCATATGTTTGCATTGTATTCACTGTTTCTTCCCCCTCTTCTCTCCGGTAGACTACGAGACCGACGCTGCTGCTGCCCCGATCGACTACGGTGTTGACGACCCCACTTTGGCTGCCGAGCTTCCAGGCAAGCCCCCCCTTTGATCACCAGATATCGCCTATTCTTCTCTCTACTGCTTGCATTAGAGTAGTGTAGCATGTTACTGCTTTCGATAATCCTATTCTGCTGCATAGCCTGTCTTTGTTGCTATCACTGTTGATACTTTACCTGCAGTCCTAAATGCTTAGTATAGGATGCTAGTGTTCCATCAGTGGCCCTTCACCCTTGTCCGTCTGCCCTGCTATTCTATCGGGCCGTGATCACTTGGGGGTGATCACGGGTATATATATTACATACACATATACATGATACTTGATGTGACTAAAGTCGGGTCGGCTCGTTGAGTACCCGCGGTTGATTCACGGATTGGGGGCTGAAAGGACATACTTTCCCGACGGCCCTCTGTGTGGATCTTTGTGGCGGAGCGACAGGGCAGGTTGAGACACCTAGGAGACAGGTGGCCTGGCCCTGGTCGTTGTCCGTGGTTATTTCATAATAACACGCTTAACGAGTTTGGATATTTGATCTGAGTCTGGCCATTTGGTCTATACGCACTAACCAGCTACGTGGGAATAGTTATGGGTACTCGACGTCGTGGTATCAGCCGAAGCCTTCTTGACGTCAGCGGTTTAGCGGCGCGCGCCGGATTGGACTGGAAGCCTACTCTGGTATTAGGAGAGGCTAGGTCTGCTTACCGGCCGCCCTCGCAACGTGCAGGTGTGCATTGGGCGATGGGCCCAGACCCCTGTGTGCTTAGGACTTAGACCGACGTGCTAACCTCTCTGCTGTGCTTAGGTAGGGCTGCGACGTGTTGATCTTCCGAGGCCGGGCATGACCCTGGAAAGTGTGTTCGGCCAAATGGGATCAAGCGTGCTGGGTTATGTGGTGCACCCCTGCAGGGAAGTTAATCTATTCGAATAGCCGTGTCCCTCGGTAAAAGGACGACCCGGAGTTGTATTCCGACCTCATGATAACTAGAACCGGACACTTGATAAAACACACCCAGATGAGTTCCAGATATAACTCGGTGGTTGCTCTCTCACAGGGTGATGTGCGGGAGGATCGCCGAGTAGGATTATGCTATTCGATGTTACTTGGTGAACTTACCATCTATTCTCTTCTACTGCTGCAAGATGGAGGCTGCCTGAAGCGTAGTCTTCGTTCGGATTAGCTATCCCCCTCTTATTCCCGCTTGCTGCAGTTCAGTCCACCGATATTACCCATATCATTGTTACCATTGCATATGTAGTATAGATCCTTGCTTGCGAGTACTTTGGATGAGTACTCACGGTTGCTTTGCTCCCCCTTTTCCCCTTCTGTACCTTCTTCTCGGATGATGCGACCAGATGGTGGAGCCCAGGAGCCAGACGCCACCTACGACGACTCCTACTACACCGGAGGTGCCTACTACTACGTTCAGCCTGCCGACGACGACCAGGAGTAGTTAGGAGGATCCCAGGCAGGAGGCCTGCTCCTCTTTCGATCTGTATCCCAATTTGTGCTAGCCATCTTATGGCACCTTGTTTAACTTTATGTCTGTACTTAGATATTTGTTGCTTCCGCTGACTCGTCTATGATCGAGCACTTGTATTCGAGCCCTCGAGGCCCCTGGCTTGTAATATGAAGCTTGTATGACTTATTTTACTTTTAGAGTTGTGTTGTGATATCTACCAGTGAGTCCCTGATCTTGGCCGTACACATTTGCGTGCATGATTAGTGTACGGACAAATCGGGGGCGTCACAATTTGTCATTCTCATGATCGTTACTCGTCGCTCTTGTTGTTACAATATGCCTCGAAATATTCTCCATTGTTTCGAGAATCCTTTGAGTTTACTGTCTTGCAGTTTTATTTCGCATGAAAACCCTTACGGTTATTTCCTCACAATTATCGAGGTCTGTTCTTCTCAATTGTTCATGTGTTTAACAAAATTCTTCGGAATACTTTTCGATCTTTCGAAAAAAAATTGCAACCTGTTACTCTTGAAATTCTTGTCTGCTTGCATTATGGTTAATTCCATATGAATAGTAGTCTTCGTTAATATCCCTTGTCTTAGCCATTTTGAGCCTATTGATTCAATATGTGCGTATGCACGCAGTCATCACGCTATCCTTTTTAAAATTATCTATTCGACTCAGACGTTATACCGGACATGAGTTGGTCCTCGGCAATTCAAACCTTTACTGATTATCCAACTAAGTGTTTTCAACTTATCCATCCTTGATCAGAGCGTCTGCTTCTGATCCTTCGTTTTGGAAACCATAATTTCTTTCTAATTAAGCATGAGACTAATCAGGTGATTCTTGAATCTGATGCCTCTGTATTCTTTCTTCCTCTGAGTGAGTATTGATACTCACATCAGCTCCGTTGTGGATCGCCCGATCCATTGTTGGATTGTTATCCGACAATGTCCTTCATATTCAAGCACCTTATGAGTTCTTCACCTGATACATAATGCCTTTGGTAAATTGTATCCTCTGTTTGGCCAGCCATGCTCTACTGTCGAGCTGGTGTAACTACTTTTGAAATTGGTGGTATATGTTACTAAGATGCCCGATGGGTTGAACCTATGCCTTCCCCTAATTCGTGAGAACCCGGAAGTTTTCACAAGTCATACTCTTCTGGTATTCTACCAGATAAAATTCCAACACTACAGTTTTATCAAAGCGAGAGGAGAATGAAATGATATGCATTAAAGAACTGGGAGTCGACCTTGAACTTGTGTTCATGCCCATTAAAATGATGTAGACCGTCTCAGAAGATTCTTGCCAAATGATTATCCAACTGTATGATTCTTTCGGTATTCTTGAATTGATTCCTTACAGTTATGGTTCTGACCATGCTGTTCTGATCTAATATATCTGATGGGAATTCATTCCCATGCCTCGTCTATTTTTGGCAAGGTTGAAGTATCTACTGTCATAGGTCAATGACCCGGTTCTACTTCTATCATGTTCTACCTTCGAGTACTACCCCCTGGTATCTCGAAGATGTCTTGCCATTGCACCACATCTTACTAACTTTGTTGAAGTAATGTCTTTCCTTATCGTAATCACTCTACGGGTTCTGGGTTGTTGTCAACCGAGGACACCGACTAGTGAAATTATTCCGCACTACAAATCAAATACCCCTAGTATTTTTACTAGGAAATCTTGAACTCAATCTAGTCATTCCTAGAGTATCAGCTGTATCCTCGTCTCTCTATCTTAGACTATGCTACCTCGTCCTTCTCTGGTGCACGAATTCTTTAGTGTGTGAGCACGACTTACGTCGAGCTTTCAACATCATGTTGCTTGTCTTGAAAGGCAACTTTGTTTCCGAGCTTGCATCATATAGATTGATCCTATAACTTGCCACTTCGTCATTCCCTTACTTGTTGCCATTGTTGTTTGATTACATCCTCTTGAAACCTCCTGGCAAATGTGTCGGATCACCTTCAACACTTTGACTTCTTCCGAGATGTCAACTGTGTTCATGATGAGAATACCTTCCTTGCCCTCGATGATTTTTATTATCATCGACAACACCCTTGACTTCCTTTCATCGCAAACTTGTCCACATTATGATTACAACTTGCTCTCCAGCTAGTGTTGTGTTCTGCATTGAAGTATTACTGTCTTTTATGTCGAGATTGTTGTGGGGATTGCCCCATCTCTTAGAAATTCTCGGTATGAAGATACTTCTCATCATCGTCATTCTTCCTTGGTCCCCATGTTGTTTTCAACTGGGATACCAATATGCTAAAGATGCTACTTGAGTCCTATACTTCTAGCAACCCTATTGCTTTGAAGTTAACGATCAACAGTTCGTTCTTAGACTGTTGGTTATTGAATCATCACTCTAACATCGATCTTGCTGCCTAAGGTCATATTTCGGTCACACCTTTCAACTAATGATTAATGGTGTTTGTTTTCCTCGAACATACAACATTATATCATTTGAATTAACAAGTGTCATCTTCTTGTTCACATTATTGTGGAAATCCATCCGTTTGGAATTCTTGATGCATTGTCGCTGAGCCCATCAGCCACCTCCTCATCCTCTCTTTGGTTTAATGATGAACTATTGATTCGGGGACCTGCTCCCATAAGTTCATTTCCAGATAATCTTGCAATGTCATTTCGTTGATTTGTGTTGCACCCTTTCTTCTCGAACATCCTGAGACTGAGGTATCATGACACCAGTCGGATCTGAATCTCAGCTAGATATGATGGTTGGGACAACTTTCCAGGAGTTATAATATTGGTCCTTTGATGACTCGGTAATACGATGTCATGTCTAGCACCCCTGGCTGGGGGACCTATCATTATAATCTCTTTTGCAAGGATAACCATTCTTCCAGGAGGAAATTATAAGACTTATTCTATAAGTTGTTCCTGATGAATCCTTTGTGTATCCAAGTCTGACCTTTGCTTTAAGACCATGCCAATGCTATCTCGAAGCATGTCTGCGGTACTTCAATTTTCAACAAGAGCATTTGAAGCCCAATGCTAAATGTTTCTTGGTCAGTTATCCAGACACCGTTGTATGGGTAACATCTTGGTTAATCCTTGCCTCTTTATCTGAATGGTTGGGTACTTGCTCTCCTACCCTGTATGCCATGTTCTGCATGTCCATGGGAAGAATATACTCCTATTAATTGTGTGTAATCACAATTTTCCTTTCCATTTGTTTGTTTGACCTTTATTTGCTCTACATATATAATCTAAGCAGTAATAATTTTCTGCTTATGTAAACACCTTGGTGTACAACTCTGTCAATAAGACCTCGTTGCTATCGTTGTAACATTCCGTTAACTGTCGGTGAACGAGAACCTTGCCTATTGGTCCGCCTCGTTACAATGAGCAAGAAAATGGTTCTCTTCGTTCCCCGTCCTTGGTACCGACATTGTTGTCAAATTAGCTGACAGACTATCCTCTGACATGCCTTGCTTTTTGTGCAAGATGTCATCGCCCTTCCTACTCTTAACCCACATGGTGGGCCCATAACCCACAGGTCCACGGGATTGAAACCTGACTCTCCTGTACTGAAGGAAATATGCCCTAGAGGCAATAATAAAGATGTTATTTGTATTTCCTTATATCATGATAAATGTCTTTTATTCATGCTAGAATTGTATTAACCGGAAACTTAGTACATGTGTGGATATATAGACAAAACAGTATGTCCCTAGTATGCCTCTACTAGACTAGCTCATTGATCAAAGATGGTTATGTTTCCTAGCCATAGACATGAGTTGTCATTTGATCAACGGGATCACATCATTAGGAGAATGATGTGATGGACAAGACCCATCCGTTAGCATAGCACTATGATCGTTTAGTTTAACTGCTATTGCTTTCTTCATGACTTATACATGTTCCTATGACTATGAGATTATGCAACTCCCGAATACCGTAGGAACACCTTGTGTGCTATCAAACGTCACAACGTAACTGGGTGATCATAAAGATGCTCTACAGGTGTCTCCGAAAGTATTCGTGGTGTTGGCATAGATCAAGATTAGGATTTGTCACTCCGAGTGTCGGAGAGGTATCTCTGGGCCCTCTCGGTAACACACATCACAATAAGCCTTGCAAGCAAAAGACTAATGAGTTAGTCATGAGATGATGTGTTACGGAACGAGTAAAGAGACTTGTCGGTAACGAGATTGAACTAGGTATAAAGATACCGACGATCGAATCTCGGGCAAGTAACATACCGTTTGACAAAAGGAACAACGTATGTAGTTATGCGGTTCTGACCGATAAAAGATCTTCGTAGAATATGTAGGAGCCAATATGAACATCCAGGTTCCGCTATTGGTTATTGACCGGAGATGAGTCTCGGTCATGTCTACATAGTTCTCGAACCCGTAGGGTCCGCACGCTTAACGTTTGATGACGATCAGTATTATGAGTTTATGAGTATTGATGTACCGAAGGTAGTTCGGAGTCCCGGATGAGATCACGAACATGACGAGGAGTCTCGGAATGTCCGAGACATAAAGATTGATATATTGGACGGCTATATTCGGACACCGGAAGTATACCGGAAAAGTTTCGGATTTATCGGGAATGCCGGAGGGGGTTACCGGAACCCCCTACGAGAGGGGATGGTCCATAGTGGGCCTAAAGGGAAAGAGAGAGGCAGCCCATAGGGCTGGCCGGCGCCCCACCTAGGGTTCCTAGTTGGACTAGGATTGGGGGGGGGGGGCGCCACCTCTCCTATTCCTTTCCCCCTTCTTCCTTTTGGTGAATCCTACTAGGAATAGGATTGCAATCCTATTCCTAGTAGGACTCCTTCCCTAGCCACACCAGGAAGGGCCGGCCGGCCTCCCTCCCCTGCTCCTTTATATACGGGGGCAGGGGGGCACCCAAAGACACACAAGTTGAATTGTTTTAGCTGTGTGCGGTGCCCCCCTACACAGAATCACACCTCGGTCATACCGTCGCGGAGCTTAGGCGAAGCCCTGCGCCGGTGAACACATCATATCCGTCACCATGCCGTCGTGCTGACGAAACTCTCCCGTGAAGCTCAACTGGATCAAGAGCTCGTGGGACGTCATCAAGCTGAACGTGTGCTGAACGCGGAGGTGTCGTACGTTCGGTGCTTGATCGGTTGGATCGCGAAGAAGTTCGACAACATCAACCGCGTCACTTGACGCTTCCGCTCCCGGTCTACGAGGGTACGTAGACACACTCTTCCCTCTCGTTGCTATGCATCTGGTAGATAGATCTTGCGTGATCATAGGAAAATTTTAAAATACTACGTTCCCCAACAGTGGCATCAAGAGCCAGGTCTATGCGTAGATGATATGCACGAGTAGAACACAATGAGTTGTGGGCGATACTAGTCATACTGCTTACCAGCATGTCATACTTTGCTTCGGCGGTATTGTGAGATGAAGCGGCCCGGACCGACATTACGCGTACGCTTACGCGAGACTGGTTTCACCGTTACGAGCACTTGTTGCTTAAAGGTGACTGGCGGGTGTCTGTCTCTCTCACTTTAGCTGAATCAAGTGTGGCTACGCCCGGTCCTTGTGAAGGTTAAAACAGCACATACTTGACGAAACATCGTTGTGGTTTTGTATGCGTAGGTAAGAACGGTTCTTGCTAAGCCCGTAGCAGCCACGTAAAACTTGCAACAAACAAAGTAGAGGATGTCTAACTTGTTTTTGCAGGGCATGTTGTGATGTGATATGGTCAAGACATGATGAGTTATACGGTTTTGTATGAGATGATCATGTTTTGTAATGTTATCGGCAACTGGCAGGAGCCATATGGTTGTCGCTTTATTGTATGAAATGCAATCGCCATGTAATTGCTTTACTTTATCACTAAACGGTAGCGATAGTCGTAGAAGCAATAGTTGGCGAGACGACAACGATGCTACGATGAAGATCAAGGTGTCGTGCCGGTGACGAAGGTGATCATGACGGTGCTTTGGAGATGGAGATCAAAAGCACAAGATGATGATGGCCATATCATGTCACATATTTTGATTGCATGTGATGTTTATCTTATTATGCTTCTTATTTTGCTTAGATCGACGGTAGCATTATAAGATGATCCCTTACTAAATTTCAAGGTATAAGTGTTCTCCCTGAGTATGCACCGTTGCGAAAGTTCGTCGTGCCGAGACACCACGTGATGATCGGGTGTGATAAGCTCTACGTTCAAATACAACGGGTGTAAGCCAGTTTTGCACACGCAGAATACTCAGGTTAAACTTGACGAGCCTAGCATATACAGATATGGCCTCGGAACACTGGAGACCGAAAGGTCGAGCGTGAATCATATAGTATATATGATCAACATATGATGTTCACCATTGAAACTACTCCATCTCACGTGATGATCGGACATGGTTTAGTTGATTTGGATCACGTGATCATTTAGATGACCAGAGGGATGTCTATCTAAGTGGGAGTTCTTTAAATTAATATGATTAAATTGAACTTTAATTTATCATGAACTTAGTCCTAATAGTTTTGCATGTCTATGTCGTTGTAGATCAATGGCCCGTGCTACCGTTCCTTTGAATTTTAATGCATTCCTAGAGAAAGCTAAGTTGAAAGATGATGGTAGCAATTACACGGACTGGGTCCGTAACCTGAGGATTATCCTCATTGCTGCACAGAAGAATTATGTCCTTGAAGCACCGCTGGGTGACAAGCCCCCTTCCGCTAATGCAGACGCTTTGAACGTCTGGCAGTCGCGGTCTGATGACTACACAATAGTTTAGTGTGCCATGCTTTACGGCTTAGAACCGGGACTTCAACGACGTTTTGAACGTCATGGACCATATGAGATGTTCCAGGAGTTGAAGTTAATATTTCAAGCAAATGCCCGAATTGAGAAATATGAGATTTCCAATAAGTTCTACAGCTGCAAAATGGAGGAGAATAGTTCTATCAGTGAACACTTGCTCAGAATGTCTGGGTACTACAATCATATGACTCAACTTGGTTGCAAAGTTGACGAGGATAGTGTTATTGATAGAGTTCTTCAATCACTGCCACCAAGCTATAAAGGCTTCGTGATGAACTATAACAAGCAAGGGATGCAAAAGACAATTCCCGAGCTCTTCGCTATGCTCAAAGCTGCGGAGGTAGAAATCAAAAAGGAGCATCAAGTGTTGATGGTTAACAAGACCACTAGTTTCAAGAAAAAGGGCAAGGGAAAGAAAGGGAACTTCAAAAAGAATAGCAAGTCAGTTGCTACTTCCACGAAGAAACCCAAATCTGGAGCCAAGCCTGAAACTGAGTGCTTCTACTGCAAGGGAACTGGACACTGGAAGCGGAACTGCCCCAAGTATTTGGCGGATAAGAAGGATGGCAAGATGAACAAAGGTATATGTGATATACATGTTATTGATGTGTACCTTACTAATGCTCGTAGTAGTACCTGGGTATTTGATACCGGTTCGGTTGCTAATATTTGTAACTTGAAACAGGGACTACGGATTAAACGAAGATTAGCTAAGGACGAGGTGACGATGTGCGTGGGAAACGGTTCCAAAGTCGATGTGATCGCCGTCGGCACGCTACCTCTACATCTACCTTCGGGATTAGTTTTAGACCTAAATAATTGTTATTTGGTGCCAGCGTTAAGCATGAACATTATATCTGGATCTTGTTTATTGCGAGACGGTTATTC
Source organism: Secale cereale (assembly GCA_902687465.1). NCBI lineage: Eukaryota > Viridiplantae > Streptophyta > Magnoliopsida > Poales > Poaceae > Secale > Secale cereale. The sequence continues at coordinate 279,191,072 of LR738711.1, read as the reverse complement.
ATTTAAAAATCAGAGAATAATGGTTGTTCCATTTTAATGAATAATATCTTTTATGGTCATGCACCCTTGAAGAGTGGTCTATTCTTATTGGATCTCGATTGTAGTGATACACATATTCATAATATTGAAACCAAAAGATGCAAGGTTAATAATGATAGTGCAACTTATTTGTGGCACTGCCGTTTAGGTCATATTGGTGTAAAACGCATGAAGAAACTCCATAATGATGGACTTTTGGAATCACTTGATTATGAATCACTTGGTGCTTGCGAACCATGCCTCATGGGCAAGATGACTAAAACTCCGTTCTCCGGAACCATGGAGCGAGCAACAGATTTGTTGGAAATCATACATACTGATGTATGTGGACCAATGAGTGTTGATGCTCGCGGCGGGTATCGTTATTTTCTGACCTTCACTGATGATTTGAGCAGATATGGGTATATCTACTTAATGAAGCACAAGTCTGAAACATTTGAAAAGTTCAAAGAATTTCAGAGTGAAGTAGAGAATCATCGCAACAAGAAAATAAAGTTCCTACGATCTGATCGTGGAGGAGAATATTTGAGTTACGAGTTTGGTCTTCATTTGAAACAACGTGGAATAGTTTCACAACTCACGCCACCTGGAACACCACAGCGTAATGGTGTGTCCGAACGTCGTAACCGTACTTTATTAGATATGGTGTGATCTATGATGTCTCTTACCGATGTACCACTATCGTTTTGGGGTTATGCTTTAGAGACAGCTGCATTCACGTTAAATAGGGCACCATCTAAATCCGTTGATACGACACCTTATGAACTATGGTTTGGCAAGAAACCAAAGTTGTCGTTTCTTAAAGTTTGGGGCTGCGATGCTTATGTAAAAACACTTCAACCTGATAAGCTCGAACCCAAGTCGGAAAAATGTGTCTTCATAGGATACCCAAAAGAGACTGTTGGGTACACCTTCTATCACAGATCCGAAGGCAAAATATTCGTTGCTAAGAACGGATCCTTTCTAGAAAAAGAGTTTCTATCGAAAGAAGTGAGTGGGAGGAAAGTAGAACTTGATGAGGTAATTGTACCTTCTCCCGGATTGGAAAGTAGTACATCACAGGAAATTGTTCCAGTGATTCCTACACCAATTAGTGAGGAAGTTAATGATAATGATCATGAAACTTCGGATCAAGTTTCTACTGAACGTCATAGATCAACCAGAGTACATTCCGCACCAGAGTGGTACGGCAACCCAGTTCTGGAAATCATGTTACTAGACCATGATGAACCTACGAACTATGAGGAAGCGATGATGAGCCCAGATTCTGAAAAATGGCTTGAAGCCATGAAATCTGAGATGGGATCCATGTATGAGAACAAAGTATGGACTTTGGTTGACTTGCCCGATGATCGGCAAGCCATCGAAAATAAATGGATCTTCAAGAAGAAAACCAACGCAGACGGTAATATTACTGTTTACAAAGCTCGACTTGTTGCGAAAGGTTTTCGACAAGTTCAAGGAGTTGACTACGATGAGACTTTCTCACCTGTAGCGATGCTTAAGTCTGTCCGAATCATGTTAGTTAGCAATTGCCGCATTTTATGATTATGAAATCTGGCAAATGGATGTCAAAACTGCATTCCTAAATGGATATCTCAAAGAAGAGTTGTATATGATGCAACCAGAAGGTTTTGTCGATCCAAAAGGTGCTAACAAAGTATGCAAGCTCCAGCGATCCATCTATGGACTGGTGCAAGCATCTCGGAGTTGGAATATACGCTTTGATGAGGTGATCAAAGCATATGGTTTTATATAGACTTTTGGAGAAGCCTGTATTTACAAGAAAGTGAGTGGGAGCTCTGTAGCATTTCTAATATTATATGTAGATGACATATTGTTGATTGGAAATGATATAGAATTTCTGGATAGCATAAAAGGATACGTGAATAAAAGTTTTTCAATGAAAGACCTCAGTGAAGCTGCTTATATATTAGGTATCAAGATCTATAGAGATAGATCAAGACGCTTAATTGGACTTTCACAAAGCACATACCTTGATAAGATTTTGAAGAAGTTCAAAATGGATCAGTCAAAGAAAGGGTTCTTGCCTGTTTTACAAGGTATGAAATTGAGTAAGACTCAATGCCCGACCACTACAGAAGATAGAGAGAAAATGAAAGTCATTCCCTATGCCTCAGCCATAGGATCTATCATGTATGCAATGCTGTGTACCAGACCTGATGTGTGCCTTGCTATAAGTCTAGCAGGGAGGTACCAAAGTAATCCAGGAGTGGATCACTGGACAGCGGTCAAAAACATCCTAAAGTATCTGAAAAGAACTAAGGATATGTTTCTCGTATATGGAGGTGACAAAGAGCTCGTCGTAAATGGTTACGTCGATTCTAGCTTTGACACTGATCCGGATGACTCAAAGTCACAAACCGGATATGTATTTTTATTGAACGGTGGAGCTGTCAGTTGGTGCAGTTCCAAGCAGAGCGTCGTGGCGGGATCAACGTGTGAAGCGGAATACATAGCTGCTTCAGAAGCAGCAAATGAAGGAGTCTGGATGAAGGAGTTCATATCCGATCTAGGTGTAGTACCTAGTGCATCGGGTCCAATGAAAATCTTTTGTGACAACACTGGAGCCATAGCCTAGGCTAAAGAATCCAGGTTTCACAAGAGAACAAAGCACATCAAAAGACGCTTCAATCCGCGATCTAGTCAAGGAGGGAGACATAGAGATTTGCAAAATACATATGGATCTGAATGTTGCAGACCCGTTGACTAAGCCTCTTCCACGGGCAAAACATGATCAGCACCAAGACTCCATGGGTGTGAGGATCATCACTTTGTAATCTAGATTATTGACTCTAGTTCAAGTGGGAGACTGAAGGAAATATGCCCTAGAGGCAATAATAAAGATGTTATTTGTATTTCCTTATATCATGATAAATGTCTTTTATTCATGCTAGAATTGTATTAACCGGAAACTTAGTACATGTGTGGATACATAGACAAAACAGTATGTCCCTAGTATGCCTCTACTAGACTAGCTCATTGATCAAAGATGGTTATGTTTCCTAGCCATAGACATGAGTTGTCATTTGATCAACGGGATCACATCATTAGGAGAATGATGTGATGGACAAGACCCATCCGTTAGCATAGCACTAAGATCGTTTAGTTTAACTGCTATTGCTTTCTTCATGACTTATACATGTTCCTATGACTATGAGATTATGCAACTCCCGAATACCGTAGGAACACCTTGTGTGCTATCAAACTTCACAACGTAACTGGGTGATCATAAAGATGCTCTACAGGTGTCTCCGAAAGTATTCGTGGTGTTGGCATAGATCAAGATTAGGATTTGTCACTCCGAGTGTCGGAGAGGTATCTCTGGGCCCTCTCGGTAACACACATCACAATAAGCCTTGCAAGCAAAAGACTAATGAGTTAGTCACGAGATGATGTGTTACGGAACGAGTAAAGAGACTTGCCGGTAACGAGATTGAACTAGGTATAAAGATACCGACGATCGAATCTCGGGCAAGTAACATACCGTTTGACAAAAGGAACAACGTATGTAGTTATGCGGTTCTGACCGATAAAAGATCTTCGTAGAATATGTAGGAGCCAATATGAACATCCAGGTTCCGCTATTGGTTATTGACCGAAGATGAGTCTCGGTCATGTCTACATAGTTCTCGAACCCGTAGGGTCCGCATGCTTAACGTTTGATGACGATCGGTATTATGAGTTTATGAGTATTGATGTACCGAAGGTAGTTCGGAGTCCCGGATGAGATCACGGACATGACGAGGAGTCTCGGAATGTCCGAGACATAAAGATTGATATATTGGACGGCTATATTCGGACACCGGAAGTATACCGGAAAAGTTTCGGATTTATCGGGAATGCCGGAGGGGGTTACCGGAACCCCCTACGAGAGGGGATGGTCCATAGTGGGCCTAAAGGGAAAGAGAGAGGCAGCCCATAGGGCTGGCCGGCGCCCCACCTAGGGTTCCTAGTTGGACTAGGATTGGGGGGGGGGGGCGCCACCTCTCCTATTCCTTTCCCCCTTCTTCCTTTTGGTGAATCCTACTAGGAATAGGATTGCAATCCTATTCCTAGTAGGACTCCTTCCCTAGCCGCACCAGGAAGGGCCGGCCGGCCTCCCTCCCCTGCTCCTTTATATACGGGGGCAGGGGGGCACCCAAAGACACACAAGTTGAATTGTTTTAGCCGTGTGCGGTGCCCCCCTACACAGAATCACACCTCGGTCATACCGTCGCGGAGCTTAGGCGAAGCCCTGCGCCGGTGAACACATCATATCCGTCACCACGCCGTCGTGCTGACGAAACTCTCCCGTGAAGCTCAACTGGATCAAGAGCTCGTGGGACGTCATCAAGCTGAACGTGTGCTGAACGCGGAGGTGCCGTACGTTCGGTGCTTGATCGGTTGGATCGCGAAGAAGTTCGACAACATCAACCGCGTCACTTGACGCTTCCGCTCCCGGTCTACGAGGGTACGTAGACACACTCTTCCCTCTCGTTGCTATGCATCTGGTAGATAGATCTTGCGTGATCGTAGGAAAATTTTAAAATACTACGTTCCCCAACATGTACAACCTTGATTCTAATGTATTCTTTGCACTTGGCTTCGTGTGTAAATCACGAGCTAAATTCTACCATGTTTCATCCTGGTATCAAACACCATATTATTCTTGTTGATCAAGACCCCATTCCAGCTTCTGGTTAGGCATCGAATGACTGCCTACCCGTTTGAAACTTTGGTACCATCGCTTATCGTTCTCAATGCATGCACTGAAATACTATTCGTAGGGTACTTCGTGTATCACTTTCTGAATTCGCCGTCAGATGCCCAGACTTCATGGAGATACGTTCCTCCAACGTTTCCCTCCTTATCGCGTTCGTAGGACGATGGAGACCCCGAAGAAAGGATGACGACTTGATCACGATGACTTGAAGTAGAGAAATGAAGACATCAACGAAAGGGATCAACCTCTTCGAAAGGCCAGTCAAGACCGAGAAGACTCGTTAGGTTTTCGCTACCAGCACCCCCCCTTACTCCACCGCTTAAATCTCGGGACGAGATTTCTTGTAGTGGAGGAGAATTGTGACGCCCGGGTAATCAAGCTACAGTAATTCCCTACTAATGATGCCACATCACCACGATTATTGTCGTTAATCTCGTGTTGATCCAAACCAGTTCAAATTCAAATTTTAAAATTAAGCCAAACAATTAAAGTTTCCAAATGTCAAAACTAAAATGTTCAAATTGTGGCCAATAATCATCTGCAAATATTGGTGGTGATCCTATAATTTTTATAAGATATTAAATGCCCTAGAATATTTTAAACAGTGCCAAGATAACAATTGATATACTTTTCGAATTTATGAAGATTACAAATTAATTTATTTTACCTCTCAGACTTTTGTGGCAAGGTATAATATTGCCTCACTAATTATGGGCTAAGTCTCATGTTTTATAAAACACAAATAATATTGAAGGTAAATAGAAAACAGTGGAGAAAGAAAAGTAAAACTGAAGAAGTCTAGCTAAAAAAAGGAGAAAACAGGAGGACCTAAATCTACTGTGCACTTTGGCCCATCTAGAAAGTAACCCAGGCCTAGCCCATCTATCTCTCCTTCAACCTCACCTACAGGAGCATGTGCGTGGCGCACATCCAGGGCACCATGGCCATGGATGCCCTCCACGTCGCCCCCTGGCCCTATATGGGTGCCCCCCCCCCGAAACCCTAGCTCACACTCATCCATTCCCCCCGCTTTCCCCCATCGGGCCCCTCTTGTTCTTCACGAAATTGATCTCGAAATCACCCACGGTCACCGCTGCATCTTCGTCGTTGACGCGTCCATCGGCCGCTCCGGCGTGCGGGAGTATGTCCTCGAGGTCCACCGCCCTCGTCTTCATCCATTCTGGGTGCCTCATCAGCCCGGGGAGCCGCGTAGCTGACGCGGTCTTCATCTTCTTCCTCCGGCCGTCGCATCTCGCGTCACCGTTGCTGCTGCTCCGAGTCGTCCCCTGCTTCCCCGGCCTCGCCTTTGTAATCGCGGTGAGCTCCTCTTCCGAACCCCCCCCTTTCCCTGCCTTAATTTATTGCCGTTGGGGCCTCCCCCATGCTCGACCGCCATGGCTGACACATGCGCGTGCGCCCGCACATCCTCGCGCACCCACGCGGTGTTCGCGCTCCCGGCCACCACGCACGCGTTGTCCCATGCTTGGTCGCGCCTAGTCGGGCCCGCCGCTGCCTGTTGCTCGTGTTGCGCCGCCGCCGCCGCTGCCTAGCGCTGCTGCTGCTCTCAACTGCTGCGCTATTGGTTGGTCGCTCCCATGCGGCCCCGTCAGACTCGCCCCGCGCCTCACCTCCAGCGCGAGCCGCCCCGCGTCTCACCTCCAGCGCGGGTCACCCGCTCTCGTGCGAGCTGCTGGGCCTGGCCGCCGGAGCCTTGTGCCCGTGCGTGTCCAGTCGGCCCTTTGCTAGCTTAGGGGATAATCCCCGATTAGATAAATGGCCTATTAGTGCTAACTCCCCCCTAAATAGCCTATCACATCCGGCCCCATCATCTAATTAAACTACATTTAGCTAACTAGATAATTTACAAACAATAACATGTGGGCCCCCTATCCAGTTTTACCAGTCAAACTGTTGACTTAGCTGACCAGTCTATGACAAGTGGGCCTTGTTTACCTTGTTGACTAGTCAACAGCTGACTCGTGAGCTCCTGACTGGACTAGTTGACTGGGTCAACCCAGCCCTCTGGTCCCACCAGTAAGCCATTGTGGCTAGCTGCAGCTAGGTGTAAAAAGTATATTTTGTTTTTAATTCGAAATAATAATAACTTCAAAATTATTTAAAACTTCGAAATTTAATATAAAATAATCCGTAACTCGGATGAAAATAATTTATATATGAAAGTTGTTTAGAACGACGAGACGAATCCGAATACGTGGTCCGTTCGTCCACCACACACCTCTATCATACCGAACATGGAACGATCCCCCTCCGTTTCATCTTCCCGAAAATGCCTAACACCGGGAATACTTTCCCGGATGTTATTCCTCTTCGCCTGTATCGCCGAGCACCGCGTTAGGTCACACGTAGCACCGCCTTTTGCCATGTTATGCTTTGTGATGCTATTGTTTGCTCTGTTATTTATTTGTTTCCCCCTTCGTTGCTTATTTTCGGTAGACTCCGATACTGTGATAGACCCCGAGACCATTGATGCTTCGGTGTTCGACTACGGCTACGCTCCCGAAGATTCCTTTCGTCTGCAGAGCTTCC
>LR738711.1:279141855-279183747 GCA_902687465.1 Secale cereale | reverse complement strand
CCCCCCCCTTGATCACCAGATATCGCCCATTCTCTCTCTCTCTTATTCATGCATTAGATTTGCTACTGTTGATGATTTGATAGCTCCAATTATGTTGCATAGCCTGTCATTGTTGCTACCACTGTTGATACCTTACCAGCAATCCTAAATGCTTAGTATAGGATGCTAGTACTTCCATCAGTGGCCCCACATCCTTGTCCGTCTGCCATGCTATACTACTGGGCCGTGATCACTCGGGAGGTGATCACGGGTATATACTATATACATACTTTACATGATACATGATGTGACTAAAGTCGGGTCGGCTCATTGAGTACCCGCAACTGATTCCGATGTGGGGGCTGAAAGGACAGGTGGCCCCATCCAGGCAGCGGTGGGCCTGAGTTCCCGACGGCCCCCGAGTGGATCTTTGTGGCGGAGCGACAGGGGGAGGTTGAGACACCCAGTCGAGAGGTGGCCTGGCCCTGGTCGTTGTCCGCGGTGATTTTCAAAATAACACGCTTAACGAGTTTGGATATTTGATCCGAGTCTGGCCATTGGCCTATACGCACTAACCAGCTGCGTGGGAATAGTTATGTGCTCTCGACGTCGTGGTATCAGCCGAAGCCTTCTTGACGTCAGCGACTGAGCGGCGCGCGCCGGGTTGGACCGCGTAACGTAACTTCCTTAGTAATGGAGGTTGCTAGGTCTGCTCACCGGCCGCCCTCGCAACGTGCAGGTGTGCATTGGGCGATGGGCCCAGACCCCTGTGTGCTTAGGACTTAGACCGACGTGCTGACCTCTCTGTTGTGCTTAGGTAGGGCTGCGACGTGTTGATCTTCTGAGGCCGGGCATGACCCTAGAAAGTGTGTCCGGCCAAATGGGATCAAGCGTGCTGGGTTATGTGGTGCACCCCTGCAGGGAAGTTAATCTATTCGAATAGCCGTGTCCCTCGGTAAAAGGACGACCCGGAGTTGTACTCCGACCTCATGACAACTAGAACTGGATACTTAATAAAACACACCCTTACCAGTGCCAGATACAACTCGGTGGTTGCTCTCTCATAGGGTGATGTGCGGGAGGATCGTCGAGTAGGATTATGTTATACGATGTTACTTGGTGAACTTACCATCTACTCCCTTCTACTGCTGCAAGACGGAGGCTGCGAGAAGCGAGGATACTTGTTACTTTCCAGCTACCCTCATCTTCTGCTGCAAGATGGAGGTTACGAGAAGCGTAGTCTTCGATTGGATTAGTTATCCCCCTCTTATTCTGGCATTCTGCAGTTCAGTCCACATATATTACCCCTTTATACAGATACCATTGCATATGTAGTGTAGATCCTGGCTTGCGAGTACTTTGGGTGAGTACTCACGGTTGCTTTTCTCCCCCTTTTCCCCCTTTGTCCCTTCTTTTCGGATGACGCAACCAGATGGTGGAGTCCAGGAGCCAGATGATCCCGAGGATGATTCTACGCGGAGTTCGGCTTCGAGGAGTAGTTAGGAGGTCCCAGGCAGGAGGCCTTGCCTTTTCGATCGTTGCTATATTTGTGCTAGCCTTCTTAAGGCAAAACTTGTTTAACTTATGTCTGTACTCAGATATTATTGTTTCCGCTGACTCTTGTGTTTTCGAGCTTTTGTATTCGAGCCCTCGAGGCCCCTGGCTTGTAATATAAAGCTTGTATTATTTTAAATTTTTTCTAGAGTTGTGTTGTGATATCTTCCAGTGAGTCCCTGATCTTGGTCGTACACATTTGCGTGCATGATTAGTGTACGGTCAAATCGGGGGCGTCACACACGTTCACCGCGCAGCAGCTTATCGACTGGTTCAAGAACAAGACCCTCAACGCCGAGGAGATGGTCCTCCTCTCCGGCGCCCACACCGTCGGCCGCTCCTTCTGCTCCTCCTTCGTCAACCGCATCTGGAACGGCAACACTCCCATAGTACGCCCCTCGAGTCGTGTGAGACACTATACTAGTTCACGTATACGTGCGTTGACCTGCTATCATCTATCAGGTGGATGCAGGGTTGTGCCCGTCATATGCGGCGCAGCTGCGGGTGTTGTGCCCGTCGAACACGTCGCAGGCCACGGCGCCGATGGACCCGGGCTTGCCCAACGTGATGGATCCTTGGCCGCGTTGGCGTGGTGACTGGTGAGGGAGGGCGCCTCACAGCGTCCGGAGCTCAAGTCGCCGCCCCATGCTCCAGCCGCCGCCAGCGAGGTGACGGGAAGGCACACCGGATGGAGCAGCCGTGCGCCGGCCACGTACGGGCGCGAGTAGTTTTGCCCGCCACGGGCGCGAGCAGAAGTGGCGTCGGCCATGCTCACCGTCCATCCCGGCCTCACACCATGTTTCCCCCGGCTCTCAATGGTGGCAGCCCGGAGATGGAGTGGCCGGCGGCGTCCACCACTGGTCGCGGAGGACCTGATTGCTTTTTTTTCAGGGGTCCTTTTGTGAATCACGAATGTATCAAGGTGTAATTAGCATTTTTCTTTGCCACGTCGCCCTGTCCAGCGGGACCCTCCTGTCATAATCGTGCTCAAAAGGTTCTCAGCCGGCGACTAGTGTTTTTTGTAAAAAAATTAACCTGGGAATTAGTGTTTTTGGACATAAAACTGTAGACTTGTGATTTCTGCAAGACTGTGCTTCAATGTCGATGTTTTCTGCAATTCACTCGCGGCGGGGAGGAGAGGTGTTGTGCGCCAGCGGCCAACTGCAGCTCGGGTGGGCACCAAGACTGTGCCGTGCCGAGTGGTACATGCAGTCTTTTCGTTGTCGCGCCTGCCTCTCATCGCCCAGTTCTGCGTTCCTTTCCTCCGGGAGCGTGCAGGACATTTTTCACGCACGTTCCAGGTTGAAGTCCGCGTGCCGCCAACAGACCCCGAAACTGATTGCAATCGAGCTTCGGATAGTTCATGGCAGGCACTGGATGCATCCCACATCGCCAAGTGCAATGCATCATCATCGTTTCCACAATGATGAGTTCCATGCCATCCAAAACTACGCGCGACGATCCAATGAACGATGCAAGATACAGATACGTAGCTGCATGCAGTGTACTCTACTCACCGGGAAACGCCCAGGATATACTACGTGGCGTCCAAACGAACCACTACCACCGAATCGGCAACAGCCTCAGCGATGACAATATACCATCCACTCAACTAGCAATCGCTTATCTAATTCTATCAATGCCATTGGCAAAGCAGGCCACAATTTCTCTCTCTATATATATACTACTTAAAAAGAACGTAAAGGTTCTCATTTCACCTTTCTTTTCGTCATCCCTTGGTCCAACCTTCCTTGTATGATAATCAATCAACTTATAATTTACTTACTTTTTGGACCAATTTCACTTTAATTTACTTACTCCCTTCATTTTTATATACAATACCACTATCAAAATTACATTTTGCAGCTATATAAGACCAGTAACATTAATTAAGGCAAAATTGATGGGGTTTGCCTCGTGCTAGCAACCAAGAACATTAATATCACTTACATGCATGCGGGGCGAGAAGATTGGTTTGCATTGGCTGCATAAATCAACCAATGATGAGTGAGATAGTTTACTTGTTGTGCGTTCGAGAGAAAAATACACATTAGTTGACACGCCAAACGAAGAGAAGAGCTCACTTTCAACATTGCCTTAAACCAACATTAATATTTACTTTGGTACCTATAATATGGGTTTGTGGCATTGTATATAAATATGAAGAAAGTACCAAACTTCTGATCAAAATATAAGGTAATTCATGAGCAAAATTTGATGAACATTTATTTACACAATCACATATTACAAATAGGTAAATTATAAGCTAACATAATACTCCCTCTGTCTCAAAATAAGTGTCTCAAGCTTAATACAACTTTGTACTAGAGCTAGTACAAAGTTGAGACAGTTATTTCGGGACGAAGGGAGTAGAATATTTCATCCTGTTACTCCCTTCGTTCCCAAATATTTGTCTTTCTAGACATTTCAAATGATTACAACATACTGATGTATGTAGACATATTTTAGAGTGTATATTCACTCATTTTGCTTCGTATGTAGTCACTTGTTCAAATCTCTAGAAAGACAAATATTTGGGAACGGAGGGAGTACAACGCATGGACATTGTTCTAGTTCAAATCAAAGGAACGTAACAAGTAAAGGATTGGATGCCATGCCCCACTCCAATCCTTAAATAGGATTTCCCATCAGGTTTCACTTAATGGCGAGAATCCATAGGAATTAGATCAATTATGGACACAATCCTAAGGAATTTAGTGCATCCCTTCTTGTGAAGCAAATGACATACATATCGAAAACAAATTAAATCATATGCAAATCATCCAAAAGGTTTTCAAGGCAAGGCCTTCATGCAACGGTTAGAACCTGGTAAATACGACGGAAGCTGTCAAATCACGAACAATCAAAAGCTGCATTTGCATGACTCATGTCCTATCAAATGTAATTCAAGGTTGAACAATCATTCATAGACCAACGCATGCAGGAAATAAATGAACCTCGGGCTAGTTTTAAGTTGGTTCACAACACTGAATACTTATTTCAATACAAAAAATTAACGCAAGATAGAGGGCATAACCTATACATAGAGATAGATACCAAAGTGCAAGGAGCACATGTCAGTTAATTCTGCATGAAAATCTTAACATTTACAAAAGCATCCCCTGTTATAAGGTGGCACAGATTTCTTAGAGCATTACAATTCTGTGGCTGGTCTGTTGCGCCAGTAAGTTATAACGGCGAGGAGCCTCTGCTCTTGTGCATGTCATCGTGAGAAGCAGGACGGGCAAAAGAGGGCGATGACATGGCGGCGTGACAGGACGATGAAACCAGTTGTGCAAGGGCTGGTATTGTACCAGCTGCAAATAGAATTAAAACTTTAGCTCATCGAATGCATAGAAATGAGTAATAGCAGTGGCATAGTACAGACCATAGCTTTAAATGCTGTAGTATGTGTGTTGCAGAAGTCTTTTCTTTGTTTGATTAGACAGGACTTTGTAACTTAATCTAAAGATGAAACGTAATCTAACCAACACAGCAGCACTACATAGAACAACTAATCTCAATGACCGATATCTTATCTCCAATAAAAAGCTGCTAACAAAGCAGCCTGCACAGCACATCCTATGTACCTGAACAGTACTGTTGTTACTATACTATTCTAATTGCACCAATTGGTCCTCGCATTAAATCTGCAGTTCAAATGTGAATGTTCCAAATATAACAACTAACCCATTTGTGAGTTGGTTTGGAAATGCATATCAATTCCAGGATCACATCAACAAACAAAACACATGTTCCTCCAAAACGAGTTAGCTAACATACAGTATGCATTTTTTTCAGGCTTAGATAAATACCTTTTTTAGGGAAGGCTTAGATAAATACTAATACATCATATTATCATAAGATACATGTTCCTAAAAAACGTTCGGCACATAAAGCAACCTACAGAAAACCAATGCATTCCAGTCTGAAACACCCTCAATACCACCTCCCCTAGTCATCTATGTTAGAGTTATACTATAAGTCATGTACCACTTTGTATTTATCCCGTTGTATAAGGGGTTTCCTGCATATGTTCCACCTGTACATGTATATATATATATCGGCCTATGGCCTCATGGGAATACAAGTTGCATATTCCTAACATGGTATCAGAGCTAGGTTAATTTTTCGCACGCCGCAACTCGTGCGTTCGATCCCTCCTCTCCAGATCGATCTCTTCTCTCGATCTCTCTCTCCTCTCCGATCGAAACAGCAGGCCACAGGGGCGATAGCAGGCCACAGGGGCGATAGCAGGCCGCAGGGGCGATCTCTCTCCTCTCCCGATCGCTAAGCACCGCAGCTGCCGCTCCCGCTCGATCTCAAAGGACTCCTACTCGATCTCGAAGGCCTGGTGCTCTCTGTCCGCTCAATCTCAAAGTAGCAGATCGATCCCACGCAGTAGCAGATCCATCCCAGCCGGCCCACTTGGTGCAGAACCCTGCCGGCCTGCTGCTCCCGTCGGGCCCTGCGTTTCTTCAGCCGCCGACTGCCAGACGCCCTTGATCGATCTCTGCCCCCAAAAAAAAATGTCTGCTGCATCGGGCTATGTTTCTGTCCCTCGCTGTCCGGTGATCTTCGATGGTACTAACTACACTGAGTTCACTGGCTTCATGCGCATTCACATGCGTGGTATCCGTCTCTGGGTTGTTCTTTCTGGCGAGGTCTGCTGTCCGCCACGTCCGGTTCCTTCGGTGGCTCCTATTCCGCCGACTCCACCGGTTCTTCCTACGGATGCTAATCAGGCCACCAAGGATGCGGCTAAGCTTGCTATTGAGGCTGCTGATCGTGCTTATGATGAGAGGGTTTTGGCTTATGAGGAGGCTCTTCAGACGTATCATGGTGCTCTGTCTGTTTACACCCAGTGGCTTGATGATGATGCTCGTGCTGCAGCTGTTCTCACTGCTAGTGTTCTGCCTCAGTTTGCTTCTGAGTTTCTGAGTCTTCCTACTGTCTTTGAGATGTGGACCCGTCTTCGTCAGCGCTATGAGCCCTCTGGTGATGCCCTGTACCTTTCTGTGGTCCGTCAGGAGCATGCTCTTCAGCAGGGTGACTCTACTGTTGATGACTTCTATGCACAGAGTTCTGCTATCTGGCGCCAGCTTGATTCTCTCCGCAGTGCTGGTTGTCGTACTTGTCCCTGTTGCCAGGCTGTCCAGGCTGATTTGGAGTTTCATCGCGTCTACGAGTTCCTGTCTAGGCTTCGTAAGGAGTTTGAGCCCCGGCGTGCTCAGTTGTTTGCTCGTGGCCGTATTTCTCTCATGGAGGCTCTTTCTGAGATTCGTGCTGAGGAGACTCGCTTACGTGGTGCTGGTTTGCTGGAGGTTCCCTCTGTGTTCGCTACTCGGTCTTCTTCCACGCCACCTGCTGCACCGACCCCGTTTCGCTCGAGTGCTCCGCCACTCTTGCCCACTCCTTCTGATGGCTCAGGTCGCCCCCGTCCACATTGTGACTTCTGCAACAATGATGGTCATATTGAGTCCCAGTGCTACAAGAAGAAGACACACCTGCGCAAGGCACGACCATCATCTTCAGCGACTTCGTCATCTACCTCGACAGCTTCAGCCATTGCTTTGACTGAGCAGGATATTCTAAGACTTAAGCGTCTGCTCGCGGCTTCAGGTTCTTCCTCGACGGGTACTGCTGGTTCTGTGACTGATGCTTCCCGCGTTGAGCAACCGCCCTCTACACAGTCAGGTACATCCCCATGGGTTCTGGATTCTGGAGCTTCTTTTCATATGTCTTCTCATTCTTCCACTTTGTCCTCTCTTCGATTGTTGGATTCTCCTGTTCATGTCTTCACTGCTGATGGTACTCCACTTTCTGTTGCTAGTAGAGGCAATCTTTCCACTCCTTATTCTGTTCCTGATGTTGCTCATGTTCCTCGACTTACCATGAATCTGTTTTCTGCTGGTCAACTTACTGATTCTGGTTGTCGCGTCATCCTTGACGCCGACTCTTGTTCTGTCCAGGACCGTCGCACGCACACTCTGGTTGGGGCTGGCCCTCGCCGCCGTGATTCTCAGGGTCTTTGGGAGTTGGACTGGCTTCATGTTCCTTCCGCTGCCACCACCATCGCCAGTTCTTCCGCTTCTGTCGCCTCCGTTACTGGTTCCTTCCAGCAGTGGCATCATCGACTTGGTCATCTGTGTGGTTCTCGGTTGTCTTCTTTAGTTCGTCGAGGTCTTCTGGGGTCTGTCTCAGGAGATGTCTCTTTAGAGTGGCAGGGTTGCCGTCTTGGCAAGCAGATTCAGTTACCATATCCACATAGTGAGTCAGTGTCTAAGCGTCCTTTCGATTTAGTTCATTCTGATGTATGGGGTCCGGCCCCTTTCGCTTCAAAAGGTGGTCATAAATACTATATTATTTTTATAGATAATTTCTCTCGTTACACATGGCTTTATTTCATGACTTCTCGTAGTGAGGTGTTGTCTATTTATAAGCGTTTTGCTGCCATGGTTCATACTCAGTTCTCTTCACCCATTCGTGTTTTTCGTGCTGACTCCGCTGGCGAGTATATCTCTAAGATGTTGCGTGGTGTTCTTGCTGAGCAAGGGACTCTCTCTCAATTCTCTTGTCCTGGTGCTCATGCTCAGAACGGTGTGGCTGAGCGAAAGCATCGACATCTTCTTGAGACGGCTCGTGCCTTGATGATTGCTGCCTCTCTCCCGCCTCATTTTTGGGCTGAGGCCGTCTCCACATCCACCTATCTTATCAATATACAGCCTTCCGCTGCACTACAGGGTGGTGTTCCTTTCGAGCGACTTTTTGATCGTTCTCCCGATTATTCGATGCTTCGCTCGTTTGGTTGTGTTTGCTATGCTCTTCTTGCCCCTCGCGAACGCACCAAACTGACCGCTCAGTCTGTTGAGTGTGCCTTCTTAGGCTACAGTGATGAGCATAAGGGCTATCGTTGTTGGGATCCTATCGGTCGTCGGATGCGTATCTCTCGAGATGTGACTTTTGATGAGTCTCGTCCCTTCTACCCACGCCCATCTTCCTCGACTTTTTCAGTGCAGGATATCTCTTTCCTCACTTTTCCTGCCTCACCTATCACCCCCGTCGAGCCTGTACCTCTCCGTTCCACTTCCTCTCCTTCTTCACCTCTAGTTGATTTGCAGCCACCATCCTCCCCGGTCTCCTCGCCTAGCATGTCACAGGGTTCTCCACCTTCATCTCCGGTGATTTCCTCCCCGGTCTCCTCTCCTAGCATGTCACCGGGTTTTACACCTTCATCTCCGGTGACTTCTTCGTCGCCACCCCCCGATTCTACCTTGGCGATTCCTCCTTCTATTCTTCCATCTTTTCATCAGCATTACACTCATCGTCCACGACCTGTCGATGCCTCTATGGATGAGTCGTCATCTTCCTCTCAGCCTACTTATGGCTTGCGTTCTCGTCCTCGTCCGCCTGTTGATCGCTTTGGATTTCCCACCGTTGGTGCTGCTGTTCTTGGGCCGACTTCTTACCGTCAGGCTTTTGTTCATCCTGAATGGCAGTTTGCGATGGCAGAGGAGATTGCTGCTCTTGAACGAACTGGTACCTGGGATCTTGTTTCTCTTCCTCCCGAAGTCCGTCCGATCACTTGTAAGTGGGTCTACAAGGTTAAGACTCTCTCCGATGGTTCTCTTGAGCGTCACAAAGCTCGTCTTGTGGCTCGTGGTTTTCAGCAGGAGCATGGTCGTGATTATGACGAGACTTTTGCTCCTGTGGCCCATATGACCACTGTTCGTACACTTCTTGTCGTTGCCTCTGCACGCCACTGGTCTATATCTCAGCTTGATGTTAAGAATGCCTTTCTTAATGGTGAGCTGCGTGAGGAGGTGTACATGCAGCCACCACCTGGGTATTCGGTTCCTGATGGCATGGTATGTCGTCTTCGTCGCTCTCTCTATGACCTTAAGCAAGCCCCCCGCGCCTGGTTTGAGCGCTTTGCCTCTGTGATCACTGCTGCTGGTTTTTCAGCCAGTGCTCATGATCCAGCATTGTTTATTCACCTTTCTCCTCGTGGTCGGACTCTTCTTCTCTATGTTGATGACATGATCATCACGGGGGATGACCCCGAGTATATTGCCTTTGTAAAGGCCCGTCTTAATGAGCAGTTTCTTATGTCTGATCTTGGACCTCTTCGCTACTTTCTTGGGATTGAAGTCTCTTCTACCTCTGATGGCTTTTTTATATCCCAGGAAAAGTATATCCAGGATCTTCTTGCTCGTGCTGCTCTTACTGATGCGCGCGTTGTTAAGACTCCTATGGAGCTCAATGTTCACCTTTGTGCTACTGATGGTGATCCTCTCCCTGACCCGACGCGTTATCATCATCTTGTTGGCAGTCTTGTCTATCTAGCTGTCACTCGTCCGGACATCTCTTATCCGGTTCATATTCTGAGTCAGTTTGTCTCTGCTCCCACATCGGTTCATTATAGTCATCTCCTACGTGTTCTCCGATATCTTCGAGGCACGATCTCTCACCGTCTCTTCTTTCCTCGCTCCAGTTCTTTACAGCTTCAGGCCTATTCGGATGCTACGTGGGCTAGTGATCCTTCAGATCGCCGTTCACTTTCTGCTTACTGTGTTTTTCTTGGTGGTTCTCTCATTGCCTGGAAGACGAAGAAACAGCTTGCAGTTTCCCGTTCGAGTGCCGAGGCTGAGTTGCGAGCAATGGCTCTTTTGACGGCAGAGGTGACTTGGTTACGATGGTTACTTCAGGACTTTGGTATTTCTGTCACTACACCGACTCTGTTGTTATCTGACAGTACAGGTGCTATCAGCATTGCGCGCGATCCTGTGAAGCATGAGCTCACCAAGCATATTGGTGTTGATGCTTTCTATGTGCGTGCTGGTGTGCAGGATCAGGTTATTGCTCTTCAGTATGTGCCTTCCGAGTTACAGTTGGCGGATTTCCTGGCGAAGGCCCAGACTAGAGCACAACATGGCTTTTATCTCTCCAAACTCAGTGTTGTTCCTCCACCATGAGTTTGAGGGGGGGTGTTAGAGTTATACTATAAGTCATGTACCCCTTTGTATTTATCCCGTTGTATAAGGGGTTTCCTGCATATGTTCCACCTGTACATGTATATATATATCGGCCTATGGCCTCATGGGAATACAAGTTGCATATTCCTAACAATCTACTTCATGGCTTTGTCTGTGTTCATCTCATCTAGTTTAAACTTTAAACCTTCTGGTTATAAAGGGTGATCTGGATTGGACAGGACCAAGTTCTCCTCACTTGCTTTATGAGCAGACCAATATCATACTGCACTTCATAATTACTCCAAAATAAGGGAAATACTGTTACAAACACCAACATAACAAACTGTGTACTACCTCCGTTCCAAAATACAAGTCTTTTTAGAGATTCCAATGCGGACTACATACGGAACAAAATGAGTGAATCTACATTCTAGAATATGTCTACATACATCCTCATGTAATTCTTATTGAAATCTCTAAAAATACTTATATTTAGGAATGGAGGAAGTAGTTCACATGGTAAATTTGCATGTGTTGTGCTTGTGCTAGACAGGTATCTGATGAGGTTATCCAGGTGCACAGCTATAGGCCAGTTCTCAGAGCTCTAGGCTCATACGTAATACACCCACGGCTATGCAGCTCCGGCCAATACTCATTGGCAGCTACACCAGTTAGGATCTCGTTATCCTCCTGTATATACTTCGACTGGACATACTCATCTATTATCATGTGCTTGTAATCTATGTATTGGTGGGAATGAATACAAACCAGTGAAAAGGGAACATGGGGTTCAATTCAGTGCAGAAGCCTTCATGAAAATGGAACTTCATAAAAGCATTTGCTTTGGAATCCCCAAAAGGTATAAGTGTGTTTTATAGCCCATAGGCAGGCTATAAGTGAAACCTTACTGGTGACAAAAACTGTCAAGTGGAGCCCAGGACTGAAATCTGTTCAATACACATTTCTATAAATTTGTTGTAATGATGTCCAGCGAAATACAAAAAATAATCTACCAACCATGGTAACAAGGAAATAATAATAGAGATAACAGAATTATAAGCATAAAATACATAATAAATATATTAAAATACAAAAGAGTATTGCTTCACCTGCTAATCCAGCACACGCAGAAGAGAATACAACAACTGGAGGGGCCTGCAAGAGGAAAAGGGTCAGGCCAAAGGACCACAGATTGAACTTGGTAGAATCAAGTACTCTACTAGGTCTAGGGCGTAGGTGGTAAGGGAAGGATGGAGGAGGGCGTGGCGAGGAGCGGGCGCGTCGGCGGCAGGGCGCCGTCGCGAGCTAGGGGAAGGGCGGCGGCTAGGGTTGTAGGCGGCTAGAGTTCCGGCTCCTCTGGGAGCCGGGCAATAGGAGATAATATTCTTCTTATTTCTTAATCTGAAAAAGAGTCTTACAACTTGTATTTATAACCTAGATAACTTGCATACGAATTAACCTAAGATAACTTATGGGCTAAGATTGCCCGGTGGGCCTAGGCCGGCCATAACACTTCTCCCCGCCTGCACAAACAGCTCGTCCTCGAGCTGTAAGGTGGGGAAGCGCTTGCTGAGCTCCTCGAGGTGATCAACCAGCGTCAAACACCTTCTCGTCAACTGGGGCGGCCAGGTCGGCGGCGACGGCGTCCTCCGGAATGTAGTCTGCAACCTCCAGGTAGAAGAGTCGCGGGCAGGCGTGGCCGGGCGTGTAGGGCTCGTCGCAGTTGAAGCACAACCCTTGGCGGCGACGCTCGAGTAGCTCGGCCGAGGTGAGCCGGCGGAACGGGCGCGCCGCGGTCGCGGCGAGGGGTGCCGCGGAAGCCTGAACAGGCCGACCAGGAGCGGGATCTGGCCAGGGTAGCGACCCAGTGGCCCGGGACGGTGACTCCTGCTGGATGGCCACCGCGCGGCGCTCAAATGCGCGGGCGTAGTACATGGCCGTCTGGATATCCTGGGGTCCCTGAAGCTCCACGTCCACGCGGATGTGATCCGGAAGTCCACCAACAAAGAGGTCGGCCCGCTGCTGCGCCGTCACACCCGCCGCGTGGCATGCCAGGGCCTGGAAACGGTCGGCGAAATCCTGAACCGTGGAGGTGAAAGGAAGGCGGTCGAGCTCCGCCAGTCGGCTCCCACGCACCGGAGGCCCAAAGCGAAGGAGGCAAAGCTCGCAGAAGCGCTCCCAAGGGGGCATGGCGCCCTCGTCCTGCTCGAGGGCGTAATACCAGGTCTGCACCGCGCCGCGGAGATGATATGAAGCGAGCCAGGCCCGCTCCGACGCGAGGGTGCGCTGCCCGCGAAAGAACTGGTCACACTGGTTGAGCCAGTTGAGGGGGTCCTCGGTGCCGTCATAGGTGGCGAAGTCCAGCTTGGCGAACCGTGGCGGTGTTGGCGTCGGGCCGCCGTGGCCATGAGGCTCGGCGGTGCGGAGCAGCGAGGAGGGCGGCGCCGGGTTGGTGGGCTCCGGGTAGTGGCCGACGGAGCCGGAGGGCCCGCCGAACTGCAGGGATGGTGTCGGATGTTCCGGAGCCGTGGTGTAGACCGGGACCGGCGATGATCCGGCCACCCAAGCCGGTAGGGGCGAAGGAGACGGCGGGAACCGGACTTGATGGATCGGCAGTCCGGCTGGCATGGGCGATGGCGGTCCCGACGTAGACGGTGGTGGCGCCTGCAGGTGTTGCGGCTGCGATGCGGCCAGAGCCGATGTGGCCGACGGAGACACCTGCAGCAGCTGCTGCTGCGGTGCGACCAGAGCCGTGGTGGCTGGCGGCTGCGGTGCAGCCAGAGTCGCGGTGGCCGGCGGCCATGGCGGCCATAGGGAAGCCGTGGTCGGGGGAGGGTGGTGCAGGTGCAGCGGTGTCGGGGCCGGGCCGCCGAGGGTGATCGGGGCTCCTTGGGCGTGTGGCGACCACGCCTGGAGTGGCAGCAGGTGGTGGCCCCTAGGGTCGGGCGCACCCTGGGTCGTCCACGGCAGCGCCGGATGACCGTAGATGGCGTTGGGCGCGACCGGTGGGGGAGCGTGCGGCCCGGCGAGGTAGAGGCTGATGCCGCGGACCGCCGTGACGAGCTCCCTCAAAGTGCTGGAGACCTCCTCCGGCGAGAGGAGGGCTGCTGGTTGCGCCGTGGTGGAGACCGGCGTCGACGGGGTGGGGGCCCCGGAGGTGGCGGTGGTCATGGACGCGGTGGTGGTGGCCAGCAGCGGTGGCGGCGCGGTGGTGTTCGACAGCGGCGACGGTGGGGGTGGCGAAGACATGGTCGACCTGGAGTCTCTGGATACCAAATTGGTAGAATCAAGTACTCTACTAGGTCTAGGGCGTAGGTGGTAAGGGAAGGATGGAGGAGGGTGTGGCGAGGAGTGGGCGCGTTGGCGGCAGGGCGCCGTCGCGAGCTAGGGGAAGGGCGGCGGCTAAGGTTGTAGGCGGCTAGGGTTCCGGCTCCTCTGGGAGCCGGGCAATAGGAGATAATATTCTTCTTATTGCTTAATCTGAAAAAGAGTCTTACAACTTGTATTTATAACCTAGATAACTTGCATACGAATTAACCTAAGATAACTTGTGGGCTAAGATTGCTCGGTGGGCCTAGGCCGGCCATAACAGAACTAAAAATAGCACCCAATGCGATCTTTGCACCAAATACCATGAGAGCATTTTAAAAATTCTCAAAGAAAAGAATAGAAGGCGATAAACTCTATTGGGATGCAACTGTAGCTGGGTGTACACTCAAGCAATGCTAATCTGGGAGGGAACCCGTCCCAGTAATAAAACTTGGTGATGTACGGAATGGTATGAAACTCAGCACATGGGCACACTGAATATTCAGTGCTCTGTTTATAGACGAGACTACATGACTGATTCCACCCGACTCCTTGATGTTAAACTTAAGAATGCTAATTTAAGAACGAGTGGTTGTGCGCATAAAGAAATTTCAAGAAAACTAGAGCTTGATGACACGTCCAGATAAGAAAAGAAAACTCCGCCTATTTTCTCTCAACATAGCCGGCTCCAAGCCCGGGTAAAGGAGGATTGTGATAGGCTTGGAGAGACAACATCAAAATTCAGCCACTCTTGTGGAGATGAAACCCAAAAGAAAATCGTTAAGGCGTAGACCTAAAGGACTGGAATATCACCAGAGAACTAGCCATGGCAGGGGGTGCGTGGAAGTTAGCTATCCTCGTGCCAGAACCATGAGTAGGTTTCAAGATCTTATGGGGTTTAACTCTAGCCTATCCGGTTTGGGCAGTGGATGACCTTTAGAGCATACAAATGTACCCATCAAGTATTAAAAGAACATCTTAGAGCTGCATCATTCAAAACAATTCATGCTAAACAGATCATGGATACGATAATATCAACATATGAAAAAGGTAAAATGGAGGACTTACACCAACAAGAAAATGCATCCACATTGGCCCTTTTATGTAACGCCGAACAACAGGCATAGCTACATAAAAAAAAGGCCAAAGTTAATGCTAATCTGGAGAAACTATTATTATCTATATATCATTGAATAATGCATAATAATTAAACAATTAGCATAAAAAGCTACCCAATTTCATTCTAGATCCATTTGCAACAAAATACCAAGCAGGTAAATCCACTTGATGTAAATGAAGTTGAGCCAATATCATGTGCGATAAAGGGAGAGAAAAATTCCATGCATGTCGGCATGTCCAGGGAGGTGCTTTACAAGAACATAAATAATCATTTTTGATAGAGCAACAAGCTACATGCATATCTGAATATTTTCCCGAGATTTGAAAGGCTATCGAGGATCACTATAAGATGAATAACAGGTATTACAACGCGAACTAGCAACACGTCTCACAAGTCACAACTAGACAAACAAGTTGATGTGCTGCACAAGGAATTATAGAATCTCGAACTAACTAAACTATATATAATTCAAGCAACACATAATGAAGAAAACAAAACTATTTCTCACAACATAATAGATTAATTGTCACGCAAATATATCAGCATGTGCTAATTAACTGAACATTTAGAACAACTGAATGTATCAATCACTCATTGATCAAAAGGGCAGCCATCATACCATGATTAAACGCATAAAACGCGCCTGCAGTACCCCCAACAGCAGAACCAATCTGTTCCAACATGGCCATACTTATATATTAGTACATGTGTGGAAAGCAGAAAACAAAAGGCAATGCTTGGAAAGTTTCCAGTTTGGATTAAAAAGACAAATAACTTGCACTGGTGAGCAGTAAAAGGCGATGTAACAAACCATTGAGAAGCTATCTCGAACCAATGGAGTCACGGTCCAGCTGCTAGTTTCCTTCATCAACCCAAAAACATGCATTAGCGCAATTGACCACAATCAGTACAAGCAGATTAGAACAGCACAAAATTGGATCAGTTACATCAGTTAAAAATACTCCCTCCGTCTCGAAATAAGTGTCTCGGCCTTGGTACAACTTTGTACTAAGCTAATTTTGGGACGGAGGGAGTAATACAACAACGGGCGTTTGATTAGCGAGCAAAAACAAACACGAACCAGCATACAAGCAATAGTCACACTATAATTCAGGAAAAATCTAAAAAGGGTTGCAAACCTAGACGAAGATTCAACACGGCCAAAATCTACAAAGGGGGAGAAGGCGGCAGAGAATGTGAAGGGGGAGAAGGCGGTCACCGTACCATGTCCTTGGAGAGGGGACCTGCGCAGTGGTGACACCTCTTGGGTAGCTCCGGGGCGGCGTGCTCCGCCATGGCGCCCGCGAGAGATCAGAGATGGATCCGCCCCCAGCTAGCGGGAGGAAGGGAAGCTCTGTCTGACCTGTCGCCGCAGCCGCAGAAACAAAACCGAACAAGCCCCCCTTCGTTAAAACCCTTCGATTTTTGAGCGGCCACGATTCGACCGCCGCCTAGCTGCAGCCGTCCGATTTCTTCTTTCTTCGTCTCCAAGTCGTGATTCTTCGGCCTTAGCCGGATCGGGCCAAGCCGGTTGCAACAGTCAAGGCCGGCCTGTCATGTTAAAGGGCCAGGCTGATCTTGTCGTCCCTAGCTCTGAGCATCGAGCATGAGTTTATGAAAGAAAAAGAAAAAACGGAATCAATAAGTTCCGAACGGGCCACATTTTTGCATCTCAGCCCGAACGCACTCAGCGCCGTTGGATTGTTTGCACGAATCCTGACATCAAGGCTCTCGAATTTGGAGAAATCCATCTGCGGCATCCAAGGTTTTCTGCTGTTTGACTCTCCATTAGTTGCTGGTTTAAACTGATACCGATCGCCAGAGCCGCATTGACCTGTACCTGAGCCTACACGGGTTGTTGAGTTTGCTTCCGAGTAGGTAATCTGAGGATACCATTGCTGAATATGAGATGGGCTTTGGGCCTATTTAGCAATTACAGAAAAAAAAATTCTAAGGGCCCATGCTGCGGGTTGCGGGAATCTCGCCGAGCCGATGTGTTCTTTTTGTCACGCAGGATTGGAATTTGAACAGTCAACTGAAAAACAATTAATGGAAAATGAATACGAGCTGAAACGTTTCGTCTTAAGTACGGCCGTTACCAGAATTCATTGTGATTCATTATGTGCGGTCTTAAGTACGGCCGTTACCAGAATTCATTGTGATTCATTATGTGCGGTCTTAAGTACGGCCGTTACCAGAATTCATTGTGATTCATTATGTGCGTTTATGCTGGACCGTTTGTCTCCTCCTCTGCGCCTATATAAGAGAGGTCGCTCCTCTCCAGAGAACAAGATAGATCACATCTGCTCTGCCACCACCACCTCTGTCGTTTCTCTCGCTGCTGCTGTCGCCGGTGACTCCATCCCGTCTTCCGCGTACACGGCCGACGGGAGAGCAGGCCTCCGAAACCCCGCCTCTCCAGATCCTGTACGGGAGAGGGGCGATTAGGTTTTTGGGGAGCGTCTTCTACGCGACTGCTCGCCTCGGTTCGACTGCTTCCTCTACGTCGACTACATCTCCGTCCGCGTCGCCTTCGTCTTCACCATGAGCACCAGCACCGACGCTGACAAGGCTGCTGCCGACAAGGCCGTCTCCGACAAGCGCATCGCCGACGAGGCCGCCGCCTCTGCTGCTGATCCGGCCAACTGGCCTACTGGAGGGTATAACATGCTTACCCTTATCCTGATTATTTCCATGTGTGCAGTACTAGTAGTTTGCGTAGATGTTTCTACTATATGTCTAGTATGTGCGTACATCATGAATTTTCAGTATGTCATTAGCACTGTCTATATCATGTTCATGATTCATTCTTGGATTAAATTAATCGAACAATTGCTTAATTTCTCAACAATCCAAAAACCTAATCTGTATAGGCAATTTTCGATCCATGGTTTTGCTGCTGCACTGAAACCTGCCCCGTTTACGGGGACATACTTTAAGCGTTGGCAGATCAAAACCGTCTTATGGCTCACGGCGATGAACGTGTTCTGGGTCGCCGGTGTGACTCCCACGGGAACGATTGCTCCTGAACAGGAGAAGGCGTTCAGGGAGGCCACCGTCGTCTTTGTTGGATGCGTTCTGAGCGTGATCGGAGATAAGTTGGTTGATGCATATTTACATATGCGGGATGCCAAGGACTTGTGGGAGGCGCTCGAATCTAAATTCGGCGCAACCGATGCTGGAAGCGAGATGTATATTATGGAGCAGTTCCACGATTACAAGATGGTTGAAAACCGTCCTGTATTGGAACAGGCTCATGAGATACAGTGCATCGCTAAGGAACTTGAGGTTCTGAAGTGTGTGCTGCCGGGCAAATTTGTCGCGGGATGCATCATCGCTAAGCTACCCAATTCTTGGAGGAATTTTGCTACCACTCTGAAACATCAGAGGCGTGAATTCTCAGTTGAGGATGTCATTGGCCATCTGAGTGTTGAGCAGAACTCGAGAGCAAAGGACTCGAATGGAAAAGGGAACGAAGGGACCTCTGTCGCCAACATGATGCAGAAGAATTTCAACCCCCACAAGCCCAAGGGAAAGACTGGTGTCCAACAGAATACCGAGTTTAAGAAGAAGGGCAAGAAGCCTTTCAAGAAGGATAAGAAGAAGGGTGGCTGTTTCACTTGTGGTTCTGATGAACATTGGGCTGTCAAGTGCCCACACAAGTTTAAGAAGCCAGGACAGGACTCCAAGACTGTCAACATGATTGTGAGCAACAATGAGAGTGGGCCATCTGGGTACGGTAATTTGTTTACTGTATTTTCAGTTTGCCAGTCTACCGATTGGTGGATTGACACAGGTGCAAATATTCATGTGTGTGCTGACATTTCATTGTTTTCTTCTTATCAGGCCACAGGTAACGGGTCCGTACTGATGGGGAATGGCGCGAGTGCTTCTGTTCATGGTGTTGGCACGGTCGATCTGAAGTTTACTTCGGGAAGGATCGTGCAACTGAAGAACGTGCAGCATGTCCCCGCCATCAAGAAGAATCTCGTTAGTGGTTCCCTTCTATGTAGAGAAGGGTTTAAGCTGGTATTCGAGTCTAATAAAGTAGTTGTTACGAAATATGGACTGTTTGTTGGAAAAGGTTATGAATGTGGAGGTCTATTCCGCTTTTCCCTCGCTGATTTTAGTAATAAAGTCGTGAACAATATTCATTCAAATGTTAATGAAACAGAAGTTTGGCATTCACGTCTTTGTCACATTGGTTTTGGTTGTATGACGCGGTTAGCAAAGTTAAATTTAATCCCAAGTTTCACTTTAGCCAAAGGTTCTAAGTGCCATTCGTGTGTGCAAGCAAAGCAACCTCGCAAGCCCCATAAGGCTGCGGAGGAGAGACACTTGGCGCCATTAGAACTCATACATTCTGATCTTTGTGAGATGAATGGTGTGTTGACTAAAGGTGGAAAGAGATACTTCATGACACTGATAGATGATTCTACTAGATACTGCTATGTATATCTTTTAAACACTAAAGATGAGGCTCTACACTACTTTAAAATCTATAAGGCAGAAGTTGAGAATCAACTTGAAAAGAAAATAAAACGAGTCCGGTCAGATCGTGGTGGAGAGTATTTCTCTAATGAGTTTGATTCCTTTTGTGCGGAACATGGTATTATTCATGAGAGGACGCCTCCCTACTCACCTCGGTCAAATGGGGTTGCCGAACGGAAAAACCGTACTCTAACTGATTTGGTTAACGCCATGTTAGATACATCGGGTTTATCCAAGGCATGGTGGGGGGAGGCTATATTGACATCATGTCATGTCCTGAATAAAGTTCCGACAAAAGACAATGAGACCACTCCCTATGAACAATGGGAAAAGAGAAGAACAACACTCTCATACTTACGTACTTGGGGCTGTTTGGCGAAAGTCAATGTGCCGATCCCCAAAAAGCGTAAGCTTGGACCAAAGACTGTGGATTGCGTTAATTTGGGCTATGCTAAGAATAGCGTCGGCTATAGATTTCTGGTAGTGAAATCTGAGGTACCTGACATGAAAGTCGGTACGATTATGGAGTCTAAAGATGCTACATTCTTTGAGGATATTTTTCCTATGAGAGATATGCAAAGCACTTCTAGACTGGAATCTGATGAGACTCCTGAACCTGCCATTCCGATGAAATATTATGAACAAACACATGATGAAAATCCTGAGGAGGAGGACAAGGAAACCCTTGGTAGGGGCAAGAGACAGAGGACTGCAAAGTCCTTTGGTGATGATTTCCTTGTGTACCTTGTGGATGATACTCCCACTTCTATTTCAGAAGCTTATGCGTCTCCAGAATCTGACTACTGGAAGGAAGCGGTCCGTAGCGAGATGGATTCCATCATGGCTAACGGGACATGGGAGATTACTGATCGTCCCTATGGTTGCAAACCATTGGGATGTAAGTGGGTGTTCAAAAAGAAGCTTAGGCCCGATGGTACGATTGAAAAGTACAAGGCTAGGCTTGTGGCCAAGGGCTATGACCAAAAGGAAGAGGAAGATTTCTTTGATACTTATTCACCTGTGGCCAGACTGACCACCATTCGAGTATTACTCTTGTTGGCGGCCTCGCATGGTCTTCTCGTCCACCAGATGGATGTTAAGACAGCTTTCCTGAATGGAGAGCTAAACGAGGAAATCTACATGCAACAGCCAGATGGCTTTGTGATAGATGGTCAAGAAGGAAAAGTGTGTAGGTTGATAAAATCTTTATATGGCCTGAAACAAGCACCTAAGCAATGGCATGATAAGTTTAATACAACACTGACATCTGTTGGCTTCATCGTTAATGAAGCTGACAAATGTGTATACTATCGCCATGGTGGGGGCGAAGGAGTTATAATGTGCTTGTATGTTGATGACATACTGATATTCGGAACCAACCTCAAAGTAATTGAGGAGGTCAAGTCGCTTCTATCTCAGAACTTTGAGATGAAAGACCTTGGTGTGGCTGATGTTATCTTGAACATCAAGCTACTGAGAGATAATGAGGGTGGGATTACACTTTTGCAATCCCATTATGTTGAGAAGGTGTTGAGTCGTTTTGGATACTCGGACTGCACACCATCTCAAACACCATATGATCCTAGCGTGTTGATTCGAAAATCCAAAGGCACGGCTATAGATCAATTGAGATACTCTCAAATCATTGGTTCACTGATGTACCTAGCTAGCGCTACGAGGCCTGACATCGCTTTTGCTGTGAGCAAACTAAGTCGGTTTGTATCAAAACCGGGTGATGTACATTGGCATGCTGTTGAAAGAGTTATGCGTTATCTGAAGGGTACTATGAACTATGGACTTCACTATACCGGATACCTGTCGGTACTTGAAGGGTATAGTGATGCGAATTGGATCTCTGATGCTGATGAGATGAAGGCCACAACTGGGTATATATGTTTACTCTTGGAGGTGGCGCTGTTTCCTGGAAGTCTTGCAAGCAAACGATCTTAACGAGATCGACAATGGAAGCAGAATTAACAGCATTAGACACATCTGGTGTCGAAGCGGGATGGCTTCGAGATCTCTTGATGGACTTGCCATTGGTTGATAAACCGGTTCCGGCTATCCTTATGAACTGTGACAATCAGACCGTCATCACCAAGGTGAAGAGTTCAAAGGACAACATGAAGTCCAACAAGCACATAAGAATGAGATTAAAAGCTGTCAGAAAATTGAGAAACTCCGGGGTGATAGCGTTGGAATATGTCCATACGGCTAAGAATCTGGCAGATCCCTTCACAAAAGGGCTATCACGTGTTGTGATAGATAATGCATCGAGGGAGATGGACATGAGACCCACATGAGTTGCCATGGTGGTAACCCAACCTATGTGATCGGAGATCCCGTGAAGTAGGACCTGGGAAAACAAGCCAGTGGTGAACTGAGGAGAGTAACTATACTAACCCACTCCGCTGGAGATGCAATACTCTCAATACTGTATGGGAGGATGACTACTGTCTTAATGTGTTCCAAGGCTTATATGTATAAGCAAGATGCTATCCTACAGAGCGATCTTTGGAGGAACACACCTATATGAGCCCGACTGCTGGTCACAGTCTATGAGATTGGGGTGATCTCTAGTAAGCTCATGAACAGGCCAGGAGTGTGACTTATATGCTCCACCCGAGGGGTCAGCCTTCGGCAGCCTAGTATCAGTAAGACATGTGGTGAAACCTCTTTACGCCAAACTGACAATTCAAGGCTTAGTCCATTGTTCAGTTGTGGAGGGGTGTAGCTATTTGCTCTAGGTGGATGTTCAATCTTAACAGGTCTCCACTGAAATACTGGTATATCAAAACAGAGTTTGGAACAGAGGACAACACCATGGGCCTTTGGGATCTGGTGGGGGATTGCTGAATATGAGATGGGCTTTGGGCCCATTTAGCAATTACAGGAAAAAAAATCCCTAAGGGCCCATGCTGCGGGTTGCGGGAATCTCGCCGAGCCGATGTGTTCTTTTTGTCACGCAGGATTGGAATTTGAACAGTCAACTGAAAAACGATTAATGGAAAATGAATACGAGCTGAAATGTTTTGTCTTAAGTACGGCCGTTACCAGAATTCATTGTGATTCATTATGTGCGGTCTTAAGTACGGCCGTTACCAGAATTCATTGTGATTCATTATGTGCGGTCTTAAGTACGGCCGTTACCAGAATTCATTGTGATTCATTATGTGCGTTTATGCTGGACCGTTTGTCTCCTCCTCTGCGCCTATATAAGAGAGGTCGCTCCTCTCCAGAGAACAAGATAGATCACATCTGCTCTGCCACCACCACCTCTGTCGTTCCTCTCGCTGCTGCTGTCGCCGGTGACTCCATCCCGTCTTCCGCGTACACGGCCGACGGGAGAGCAGGCCTCCGAAACCCCGCCTCTCCAGATCATGTACGGGAGAGGGGCGATTAGGTTTTTGGGGAGCGTCTTCTACGCGACTGCTCGCCTCGGTTCGACTGCTTCCTCTACGTCGACTACATCTCCGTCCGCGTCGCCTTCGTCTTCATCATGAGCACCAGCACCGACGCTGACAAGGTTGCTGCCGACAAGGCCGCCTCCGACAAGCGCATCGCCGACGAGGCCGCCGCCTCTGCTGCTGATCCGGCCAACTGGCCTACTGGAGGGTATAACATGCTTACCCTTATCCTGATTATTTCCATGTGTGCAGTACTAGTAGTTTGCGTAGATGTTTCTACTATATGTCTAGTATGTGCGTACATCATGAATTTTCAGTATGTCATTAGCACTGTCTATATCATGTTCATGATTCATTCTTGGATTAAATTAATCGAACAATTGCTTAATTTCTCAACAACCATCACCGCTTGCTGCTGATGACCGTGGTGATTGTTTGTTCATCAGCTCTCTCACTGTTGTTTCCTGCTCCTGTCGGGCTTCACCCATCGATTCCATCGTTAGATTCACATTACCTTGCACCGCATACAGCCGTTCCACCTGCTCTGCCATCTTCAAATCCAGCCCATCCAAACGGGCTACGATCTCGTCAATTCGTCTGAGATGCTCGATGGCTTTGGAGAGAGCTTCAAGTTGCTTCACAACTGATGCCTCAAATCTCGGCATCGAATCAAGCACCAACCGAGTCTACACACTTGCCTTCATCAGAGCCCTAGCGCCCTCGTCTACCACTGCCGGAGTCAGTCGGCGAGCCTCAGGAGTTTTACAGACGCCCTCAAGCTGAGCTTCTACAACTGACCCTCTCGACGCCCTTGCCTCGCAAATCCATCTACTCGCCGCAATTTCACATGCTCAGAA
This sequence comes from Secale cereale, assembly GCA_902687465.1. Classification (NCBI taxonomy): domain Eukaryota; kingdom Viridiplantae; phylum Streptophyta; class Magnoliopsida; order Poales; family Poaceae; genus Secale; species Secale cereale. Next base: position 279,160,055 of record LR738711.1, on the reverse strand, counting down.
GGAATCAAGGGAAACCGTGAGCGTACATGAATCCGTAGCCGAACAATCTCCGCCGCCACAGAAAACGCCACCGGCGCCGAATCTGATAACAACCACAACGCCGCCGCCGTGAACCCCGATCATGGCTCGAAATTTCACGGGAGAGCCCAACCTAGCCGTAACCGAGCTCGATTCACCACAACCCCGCCGCCGATCAACCGAATCTAATACCAACTGGATGTACAAGGTAATCACTCGCGAATCACATATCAGTTTCAGATTTCCTCACTTTAATTCGAGAGATACAACCCGAGAGATAAAGGGGATGAGGAGGGAAGGAGACTTGCAGAGGAGGAAAGAACAGAAAGTGGATTGGGTATGTTCAACTACTCCCTTGGTTTCCAAATACAAGTCTTTCTAGAGATTTCAACAAGTGACTACATACGGAGCAAAATAAGTGAATCTACATTCTAAAATATGTCTACACACATCTCCGTAGGTTGTAGTCCATTTAAAATGTCTAAAAAAACTATATTTAAAAATGGAGGGAGAACTCATATAGTCCTGTCTTCCAATCACAGGCTGCGGCCCAAACTACCTTAGGCCCACTAACTCACTCGTTTGAATTACGTGCTCTTACCACTAGACCCTAAAAGAAAACATGCTGAATATCAGAGAAACCTCGTGTCTCTCCCTCGAAACCCTCGCTGCCGCTTCTTCCCCCCTCGATCCCGGCAGACTCCAGCGGATCTCGCCGCGCGCAGGACGGATCCGGGCTCTCCTTCCTCTGCTCTTCCCTCCCCTCCCCCGGATCCACCCTCACGCTGCCTCCCCGGGAGGCGGCGGGGCGACGCGCGCCTCTCCCCTTCAGCCCCCTTCCTCCCCTCCTCCCCCCCCGCCGGCGGGTGCCCCCGGCTCTGGCTTGGGTGGTGTTGGCGGTGGCGGGATGTCCTCTTCCCGCGCGCGCGTCCTCCCTACCCGAGGTGGGGGGCAGTGCTGATCGGCTAGGCGACGACCCGGCGGCGGTGGCCAGCGGCGGACGTTGTGGCGGCGCGGCTCCTTGGCGGCGGGGCGGCTTGGTCCCGCAGGGTGGCCGGCGGCGCGCTCCCGGCTCAGATCTAGGCCCTATCTGGGTCCTAGCGTGTCAGCCCCCTGCATGGCTTCGTTGTGCTCTGCGTGGTGAGGAGGAGGAGCGGCTTGGACCGGGGGCGGCGACGCCAACGGCGTGCTGGCTGCAGCGCGAAGGCGGGAACTTTACGAGCCTCAGAGATCCCAGCCGGGCCTGTGCGGCCACGGGCCTGGTATGTTCCTGTTATTGCGTCAAGTCAGCTACTGTCGTTGACGGTGGAGGTGGGGCCCTCCCGCATGCCGACGGTGTTGCTGCCCTAGTGCCGGCTCCTCTTCTTCATTTTGCAGGCCATGCTTCGTGGTGTCGTGGTGAGACAGCGTGGGAAGCTTCATGACCGGGTTGGCGCAGGGTGGTGGTCGGTTTGGTGGCGAGCCCCGGAGTGCCTGATGTGAAGGTTGAGACCGGAAGAAATCCCTGTTGGCTTGACCGGCACCGACGCGGTGGCGCATGAGGGTGCTGTCGGACCTTTCTGGAGGGCACCGGGACTACCCTTCCTCTCTCCTCTCCACGTACTGAGGGAAACCCTTGGTGGCAGCGTCGTCATCATCGCGTCCCTTCTTGGAGGTGTTGATTGGTACCAGCGCTTCGAAGGCTCGAAGCTTGGTGGGCGATCTCCGGTGGATGCAGCGGTCACGAGGCTTCTTCGTTTTTTGTCGATCCGCCGTTGTCAACATTTGTTTCTCTTGTATTTTCTCTTTCATTTCTTTTGAATGTGATTGTGCTGCTTCCCTCCCAGTATCTATCGTTGGTTTATCTCGATTGGTTGCTTTGTATACAAAGCGGGAGAAAATCCTTTTTCGGCAAAAGAAAACATGCTCGTACCACTCTGTTCGGTTGACTCTTCAGTGTTTGTCGTCACTGTCGGTACAGGTGCAGCGGACGGAAATTTCCTCTCCAGCACTGATATACACACGATTTCGCCTGGCCGATTCATTGACGATGTTGTTAATCAAGCCGTTGGTGCTATGAAGCAGCACCCACGCCATCGTTCGATTATGTAATCGTGCACAAACCGCCCGATTATGTCGTGCACAAAGTAGTTTCGTTTCCTCTCAGGTGCTAGTGCGGCAATCGAGAAATATGGAACGTGGATTTGCGGGATCCGACAGCTAATGACCGCAAACCCCTGCGAGCCTCTACTTAAGCAGCGATCCCTGCAACTATCAAAGAGAACAGGCCAATGTAGCAGAAGCTAGTAATAGTAAAGAAAGCAAGAATAATCTAGAAGACAGACAAGAACTCAATCTATAGCATTGTGTTGACGTTTAACTGATGTTTACACACGATGGGGGCAACCAGAAGTCTTAAAAAAAAAGAGGCTTGCACTGTTGCTGTAGGTAGATACCAGAGTAGAGAACAACTGGGATATCCTGATCCTGGACCTACCAACAAGAGAGCCACAACTACGCAAGGTGTCATGTAATGCGTGTAGGCTAAGTCTTCATTGCAGTTGCTGCCCTGTGATAACAAAGTCAAGGTGAGCATAAGGAGCAAAGCTTTCTTTTCCAAAATAAAAATAAAAGTAGAACAAAGGTCCCCTCTCTTTTTTCATAAATTTGTAGAACCACCTACAACTGTGACTCTAAAACCTCAACAGGCCCTAAATGGCAGAACCCACCTCACATCCAACTACAGTTTAGATCATCCTTCATATACAATAAAACTTAAGACGGGAAAAAAAATATCACTCACTTGCACTGCATAAAAACTTCGCAGTTTTATATAAGAAATGATTTTTTTTTTATCTTTCACATGACTAGGAGAACATGGGAAATTTACCTTAGAGCATTCTCAATGTCAACGGCTTTGGGGTCCAACTTTAGGCCATCTGCGAAAGCCTCACATGCTTTTTCGTAGTCCTATAAGTAAACAGCACCGATGAATTCCATGATCGTACAAGATTGAACATAACTACTTTGTTGTTTTGTTACCTTCAGACACATAAAAGCAGCCCCTTGTCGATAGCAGGCTTTTGGCCAGTTGGGCCGCATCATTCTACACAAAGTGGCATCTTTGAGAGCCATAGATCCATTTTCCAAGCGCAACAAACAGAGACTCCTATTTGCTAGCAGGGTTGCATAATCATCTGAGCTAGGGCCAAGTTCCATTGCCTGCATTACAGCAATTACATTCCTTTTTGCCATACTAAAACAGAGTTCCGGCAGTAAAAGCAAAAAACAATACTGCAGGCAATGTAATTGGCATTTTTAGTAACTGAAGTAGAGCCTCAACCCTTTTTCTATTAATACTCAAAGCAGCCTTCAAGCAAGTTCCGTAGTTGGCATTTTTTTAATCAAACAGCCTTCAAGAAATAAAGATTAAGCACAGTAACTTACAATACTATACATCTCTGCTGCCTTCATATATTCACTTCTCTTAAATGCCTCAGCAGCTTTTAATTTCAATTCAGCTCTTTTCTTCTGACACTTCAGTTTATCCTGATTACAAAAACATCCAAGGTCAAAACAGATATGTCAAACTAATACTAACAAGAAGCTGTATTTAGACACTTTGCACATAAATTTCAGTTGTTATCATTTATCAATATCATTACCATGGCTAAGCATAATGACATAAGAACAGGCGATTAATAGCAACTATAAATAATTTTCCCTCCATTTCACTAAGGGCATCTCTAGCCAATCCCTTATAATTTAGCCCCACCAATAGCGGGATGGCCGTTTTGGCTCTGAGGAGCATATGCTCCAGGATGAACAGTAATTCAGAAATAATAACAATAAATGTTAAAATTCTGATTTTTTGTACATGTTCATGTTAGTGTAACAAGTGTGCTTGACAATTTTCATGATGAACGGAATAGCAGTGCTTCGTTAGTAAAAAAATAATAATAACATTTGGCGTTCAAAATGCCTAAGCTTACGTGTGATGACGTACATATCGTTCTTTTTTTTTCAAAATTTTGACAGTTGCAAAAAGTATTTTTGACACGCAGGAGCGTATGCTCTGAAGCGCTGAATTGGATTTCTGCTCAAACAGCTCCTTATACTCCTTATATTTCTTCCGCTAATGAAAAACGATTCCTAGCCGAACCCTTAAAACTTAAATCGCTAAACAAAAACTTTCGACAATTCTTCTCAGTTTTTGTGTGTGCACTACATTTTAACTACATATTTGCACACATATTAAATCCAAACTTAACAATCAAAGTTCACAAATTTCATGAATATTACAAAATTTAAGTTCACAACAAATTATTCGGATTCAAACACACAAAAGGGTCCAAATAAAGTAAAGAGCATGATAGAAGCTCAACAATCATTGGTGATGTACAGAAAACTGTGGCATGGGGCTCTCATCTTCAATGATCATGTTATGCAAGATGATGCAACATGTCTGTTATGACCGGCATATTAGGGGTTTAGCCCAGTGGGTTGTGGCCCAAGTTATCTTATAGTTATTATGATCGCTTGCTTAGGAGTCAAGTAAACCTCTCTATATAAGGAGATGAGATGTATCAATCTAATCAAGCAAGAAGCAATCATAATTTGCTCGGCTTCCCTTAGGGAGCCGGGAGACCTAAACCCTAGTCGCCTCCTGCCTTCGCCGCCGCTGCTTCGGTCGCAAGGACGGCGCCACGCCGCCGGCTGCCGCGCACCAGCCCTCGTCCTTCCCCCTCCTTCCCCTACAACCTACGCCCTAGATCTGGTAGGGCCCTAGCTCCTAACACCTTGGTATCAGGTAGCTCAGTTCCGATCATGTCTTCGCCGCCGCCCATCCCATCGCTTCCGCTGCCAACCGCCACCACCGCGCCGCTGGCCTTCTCCACCGCGCCACTGCCCATCACCACCACGCCGCTGATTTCCCCATCCGCACCGCTGCCGGCCCCATCCGCGCCGCTGGACTTCACCACCGGCGCCGCCACCGCCCAGATGCATCCCTCCACCGCGCCCCCGACCGTCGTCTTCACTCCGGAGCAGATCACTGGGGTCCTCAACGATCTCGTCACAGCTGTCCAGGGGATCTGCCTCTACTTGGCCGGGCCCTACGGGCTGCCGCCGACCGTGTCCCCAACCATCATCACCGGGCCGATGATGCTGCTGTGGCAGCCGCCGCACCCGGCGGCCTCCGCCGCGCTCGCCGGGCCGCTGCAGCCATAGCTGCAGCTACCGCCGCCACCGCCCTGGCAGCCCTGGCAGCCGCCGCGGCGCTGGTCGGGCCGCTACAACCCCCGCTACAGCTGCAGCTGCAGCCAGCCCCCGCCACCGCCCCGCTCTGGCCACAATGGCCAGCCGCGGCCATCGCTGTTTCCACGCAGCAGCAGCAGCCGCTGCAGGCGCCTCCGCCGCCCAGCACCGGGCCGCCTACGACCGCGCCGGCGGGCGTGCCGATTCAGCAAGTGCGGTTCCCGCCCTCGCCGTCACAGCTTCCAACCTGGTTGGCCGGGACGTCACCGCCGCCAGTCTACACCATGGCCGCGGACCAGCCGGCGCCCTCCCTGCCGTACGGCGGGCCCTCCGGTTCCACGAGTTTCCACGCTGGCTTCGACGGGCCACCGCTTTCCAGCGGACCACTTGTGCACACCAGACCGACGCCATCCTCTTCGCTGCTCCGTACCGCCGAGCCGTACGCTCACTGTGACATCCCCAGATTACTAAATCGTGCTTATGCCAGTTAGTCATGCTAATTTATCATCATTAAACCCTGAGAAAACAATTAAGTAATAATCCAACTTTAAATTCAAATTAAAAATGGAAGTCAAATAATTACTTCTTTGGATAATTAAATTAAATAAAACGTAATATTGTAAGTAACCCCAAAGCAATGGTAAGAACAAAACCAACATTATTTGAGTTTCCAAATTGACCCTAGCAACCAAAACAGTGGACCAGCATGCGATAAATTAACATTTTCAATTTCTAAAAATATTTCAAGTTTACTAAATGCTCTAGAATTTTGTGTATAACACCACAACGATGCCCAGAGTTTATATGCCAAGTTTATGAACTAACTAAAATCATTTAATATTAAAAATTAAATTGCAAAACATAGTAGAAAAAAAAGGAAACTAATAAAAATGGAGGGGTACTGTGCACTTGGGCCTGCACAACACAGTACAACCCGGCCCAGCACCCCAGGCCTTTTTCCCCACCTCTGTTCATAGAGGAAGCAGAGGCCATGGCACCGAGCACGCACGCGCGCCGTCCATGTCCCCGATCTCCTCGTGTCGACCATCCCCGGTCGCAAGGTTGGATAAGAGCAAGCCCCCTCCCCCCTTACCCTAGCTGCTTTTCCATTTTCTCCTCGCTCGTTCTCCTCTTCATAACACGCGCACGAGACACCGTCGCCGCCTTCGTCGATCCCGCGGTCACCGCCCTTTCCTCGTCGCGCCAAGACGTCCAGGAGCTGCGCCACCTTCCCCTGCTTCGACTACAAGCGTCGGCTCGAGCTAGGAGGCCGCGTACACTCACCATCGACGTCGTCTTCGCTCACGGCCGCCACATCTCGCCGTCAAATTCGTTGCGTCCCGGCCACCCCCGACCTCCGAACCTCGTCCACGAGCATCAGGGTGAGCACCTCCTTCGATTCCCGGCCTTTACTCCATCGATTCGTTGCTGTATCGTCATCCCCACGAGCTCGAGCGCCATGGCCGAAACCTCTCGTCCGCGTGCGCGCCCACGTGTTCCTGGTCGCGCCCTCGTCAGCCACCCACGCCCGCGCCCTTGGGCCTCGCATGAGCCTGCGGTCCTCCTCCCCTGCTTCCATAGCTGTTGCTACCCTGCGCCGTCGTGGCCGCGTGCTGCTCTACCTGCTGTTGCTTGCGGCGCTGCCACTGCCGTTGCTGCTGCCCCGCTACACCAGCCAGCGTGCGTGCGCCCAGTGCCCCTGCTCGCCTTCTGCTGATGCGACCTTGCCGTGCCTGCTGCTGTTGACTGCTGTCGCTGCTGCCCTTTCCTGCTGCTTCTTCTATCTGGTACTGCGCGGCTACTTCTGCCTGTTAGTTGCTGCTGCTGCTTAGTGTTGCTTTGCTGCTGCTACTTCTGCTTGCAATCGCTAGCTTCTGCTAGTGGTTTCTATGGCCATGTGTGCGTGGAAGCGGATCCTCTAACATCTTCAAGGAATGTCACGAAGCTACAGTGAAATGTGTATGTAAAGCGAAGAAGGGATGTCAGGGTTACTGTAGCAACATCTGTGCGAATTTACTGTAGCATGTGCAAAAATAAATCAAAAAATAATTTTATTGCATCGTAATTTTGTTTGTATGTAATTTTTATAAATGTATACAGTAGATTTGTAATTTGTAAATTAATTATAATCATTTTAGGCTTAACCATGTGGATGTGAAGAAGGGATGTCATGATTACTGTAGCTTAGGTGACATCCCCTGAGGATGTTAGAGGATCCGGTTCCTGTGTGCGTAGGTGTTGTGTGTGGCCGGCTTAATTAGTTTAGGCTATTTTTAGACTACTTAGGTAATCTTTGTTAGGTTAGTTGCTAGCCTATGGCAGGTGGACCCCATTTAGTTAAAGTTAGATTTTAATTATTTTGTTTACATATAGGCCATGACATGTGGGTCACACCTCTCCTTTTGACTAGTCAAATTGACTTGGTCAATTCGAATTAAAGGTAATTTAGAAAGTCTAGAATATTGATAAAACTTAAAAAAAATCATAGAAAATAATCCATAAATCGGATGATAAAACTTTATACACGAAAGTTGCTCAAAACGACGAGGCGAATCCGAATACGCGGCCCGTTCGTCCGCCACACATCTATATCATACCGAACATGCAACATTCCCCTTCGTTTCATCTAAGCGAAAATGCCTAACACCGGGAATACTTTCCCGGATGTTATTCCTCTTCGCCTGTATCACCGAGCACCGCGTTAGGTCACACGTAGCACCGCCTTTTGCCATGTTATGCTTTGTGATGCTATTGTTTGCTCTGTTATTTATTTGTTTCCCCTTCGTTGCTTATTTTCAGTAGACTCCGATACTGTGATAGACCCCGAGACCATTGATGCTTCGATGTTCGACTACGGCTACGCTTCCGAAGATTCCTTTCGTCTACAGAGCTTCCAGGCAAGCCCCCCCCCTTTGATCACCAGATATCGCCTATTCTTCTTTCTACTGCTTGCATTAGAGTAGTGTAGCATGTTACTGTTCGGTTACTCCTATTCTGCTGCATAGCCTGTCATTGTTGCTACAACTGTTGATACTTTACCTGCCATCCTAATGCTTAGTATAGGATGCTAGTATTCCATCAGTGGCCCTACATTCTTGTCCGTCTGCCATGCTATTCTATCAGGCCGTGATCACTCGGGTGGTGATCACGGGTATATACTATATACATACTTACATACACATGATGATGGTTCGGAGATGGGGGCTGAAGGGGCAGGTGGTTCCACCCAGGTAGTGGTGGGCCTGGGTTCCCGACAGTCCCCTGATGGTTACTTTGTGGCGGAGCGACAGGGCGGGTTGCGGCCACCTAGGAGACAGGTGGGCCTGGCCCTGGTCGTTGTCCGCGGTTATTTCCTAATAACACGTTTAATGGGATCTTGGTATTTGATCTGAGTCTGGCCATTTGGTCTATACGCACTAACCAGCTGCGTGGGAACAGTTATGGGCACTCGACGTCGTAGTATCAGTCGAAGACTTCTTGACGTCAGCGACTTAGCGGCGCGCGCCGGATTGGACTAGAAAGCCTACTCTGGTATTAGGAGAGGCTAGGTCTGCTTACCGGCCGCCCTCACAACGTGTAGGTGTGCATTGGGCGATGGGCCCAGACCCCCGTGCGCTTAGGGTTTAGACCGGCGTGCTGACCTCTCTGTTGTGCTTAGGTAGGGCTGCGACGTGTTGATCTTCCGAGGCCGGGCATGTCCCTGGAAAGTGTGTCCGGCCAAATGGGATCAAGCGTGCTGGGTTATGTGGTGCACCCCTGCAGGGAAGTTAATCTATTCGAATAGCCGTGTCCCTCGGTAAAAGGACGACCCGAAGTTGTACTCTGATCTCATGACAACTAGAACTGGATACTTAATAAAACACACTCAGACAAGTTCCAGATACAACCCGGTGATCGCTTTCTCACAGGGCGACGAGGGGAGGATCGCCGGGTAGGATTATGCTATACGATGTTACTTGGTGAACTTACCATCTACTCCCTTCTACTGCTGCAAGACGGAGGCTGCGAGAAGCGATGATACTTGTTACTTCCATCTGTTCTCTTCTACTGCTGCAAGATGGAGGTGGCCAGAAGCGTAGTCTTCGTTTGGATTAGCTATCCCCCTCTTATTCTGGCATTCTGCAGTTCAGTCCACAGATATTACCCCTTTACACAGATATCTTTGCATATGTAGTGTAGATCCTTGCTTGCGAGTACTTTGGATGAGTACTCACGGTTGCATTTTCTCCCCCTTTTCCCCTTTTCTCCCTTCTTCTCGGATGACGCAACCAGATGGTGGAGTCCAGGAGCCAGAGGATCCCGATGATGTTTCTACATGGAGTTCGGCTTCGAGGAGTAGTTAGGAGGTCCCAGGCAGGAGGCCTTGCCTTTTCGATCGTTGTTAATTTTGTGCTAGCCTTCTTAAGGCAAACTTGTTTAACTTATGTCTGTACTCAGATATTGTTGCTTCCGCTGACTCTTGTGTTTTCGAGCTTTTGTATTCGAGCCCTCAAGGCCCCAGGCTTGTAATATAAAGCTTGTATTTTTTTAATTTGTGTCTAGAGTTGTGTTGTGATATCTTCCAGTGAGTCCTTGATCTTGGCCGTACACATTTGCGTGCATGATTAGTGTACGGACAAATCGGGGGTGTCACAAGTTGGTATCAGAGTCGACTGCCTGTAGGAATCCCCCTTTCCAACTCCTTGGTCGAAGTTGAGTCTAGTCTTTGAAAAACAAATTTACTAACTTGTTGTGTGGCTTACGGGCCCACATCACTAATGGGTGGCGTTAGGATCTTTTATTCCTCATCCTTACTCCGGGACTCTGATCTCTCTTCTATTTGGGTTAAGTGATTTTGCTAAAATCTAACTTTAGGTTCTTGAAAATAGTTTCTCCCGGTGAGCCCCTTCAGTCAAGATGGTCGCCTGCTTCGTCAGAAGATTCTAAGGATATCCCTCGATATTTTCTCGAGACCCTTGTGCTCATCGTCTTTGCAATTCACTGCCACTGATATATCCCTATGGATATCTGCTTGTACTCGTCATTCTCATGATCATTCCTTGTCGCTCTTGTTGTTACAAGATGCCTCGAAATATTCTCCGTTGTCCCGAGAATCCTTTAAGTTTACTGTCTTGCAGTTTTATTTCGCATGAAAACCCTTATGGTTCTTTCCTCAGAATTATCGAGGATCCGTTCTTCTCAATTGTTCATGTGTCTCATAAAATTCTTAGGAATACTTTTCGATCTTTCGAAGACCCTCTGCAGCCTGATACTCTTGAAATTCTTGCCTGCTTGCATTATGGTTAATTCCATATGACTAGTAGTCTACGTTAACATCCCTTGTCTTAGCCATTTTGAGCCTATTGATTCAATGTTTGCATATGCACGCAGTCATCAGGTTATCCCTTTTAAAATTATCTTTCCGGCTCAGACGTCATTCCGGACATGAGTTGGTTCTCGGCAATTCTAACCTTTATTGGTTGTTCAACTAAGTGTTTTCAACTTATCCATCATTGATCAGAGTGTCTGCTTCTGATCCTTCGTTTTGGAAACCATAATTTCTTTCTATTTAAACATCAGACCAATCAGGTGATTCTTGAATCTGTTGCCTCTGCATTCTTTCTTACTCTGAGTGAGTACCGATACTCACATAAGCTCCATTGTGGATCGCCCGATCCGTTGTTGGATTGTTATCCGACAGCGTCCTTCATATTCAATCACCTTGTGAGATCTTCCCCTGATACATAATGCTTTTGGTAAATTGTATCCTCTGCTTGGCCAACCATGCTCTGCTTTCGAGCTTGGGTAATCACTTTTGAAACTTGTGGTATATGTTACTAAGATGCCTGATGGGATTAATCTATGCCTTCCCCTAATTCGTGAGAACCCGAAAGTTTTCACAAGTCATACTCTTCCGGTGTTCTACCAGATAAAATTCCAACACTACAGTTTTATCAAAGCAAGAGGTGAATGAAATGATATGCATTAAAGAAGTGGGAGTCGACCTTGAACTTTGTGTTCATGCCCATGAAAATGATGTAGACCGTCTCGAAAGCTTCTTGCAAAATGATTATGCAGCTGTATGATTCTTTCGATATTCTTGAATTGATTCCTTACAGTTATGGTTCTGACCATGCTGTCCTGATCTGATATATCTGATGGAAATTCATTCCAGTGCCTCGTCTATTTTTGGCAAGGTGGAAGTATCTATTGTCATAGGTCAATGACCCAGATCTACTTCTATCATGTTATACCTTCGAGTATTACCCCCTGCTATCTCGAAGATGTCTTGCCATTGCACCGCATCTTACTAACTTTGTTGAAGTAATGTCTTTCCTCGTCGTAATCATTCTATGGGTTCTGGGTTGTTGTCAACCGAGGACACCGACTAGTGGAATTATTCCGCACTACAAATCAAATACCCCTAGTATTTTCACTGGGAAATTCTGAACTCAATCTGGTCATTCCTGGACTATCGGCTGCATCCTGGTCTTGCTATCTTTGACTGTGCTACCTTGTCCTTCTCTGGTGCACGAATTCTTCAGTGTGTGAGCACGACTTATGTCGAGCTTTCACCATCATGTTGCTTGTCTTGAAAGGCAACCTTGGTTCCGAGCTTGCATACTATATATTGATCCTATAACTTGCCACTTCGTCATTCCCTTGCTTGTTGCCATTGTTGTTTGATTGCATCCTCTTGAAACCTCCCGGCAAATGTGTCGGATCACCTTCAACACTTTGACTTCTTCTGAGATGTCATCTGTGTTCATGATGAGAAATACCCTCCTTGCCCTCGATGATTTTTATGATCATTGACAACACCCTTGACTTCCTTTCATCGCGTACTTGTCTACTCTATGAATAACATTTGCTCACCAGCTAGTGTTGTGTTCTGCATTGAAGTATTACTGTCTTTTATGTCGAGAATGTTGTGGGGATTGCCCCACCTCTTAGAAATTCTCGGTATGAAGATACTTCTCATCATCACCATCCTTCCTTGGTCCCCGTGTTGTTTTCAATCGGGATACCAATATTCTAAAGATGCTGCTTGAGTTCTGCACTTCTAGCAACCCTATTACTTTGAAGTTAATGATCGACAGTTCGTTCTTAGACTGTTGGTTATTGAATCGTCACTCTAACATTGATCTTGCTGCCTAATGTCATATTTCGGGCACACCTTTCACCTAATGATTAATGGTGTATGTTTTTCCTCGAGCCTACAACATTATATCATTTGAATTGATAAGTGTCATCTTCTTGTTCACATTATTTTGGAAATCCATTTGTTTGGAATTCTTGATGAATTCTCGCTGAGTCCATCAGCCACCTCCTCATCCTCTCCTTGGTTTAATGATGAACTATTGTTCTGGGAACCCGCTCCCATAGTTCATTTCCCGAGAATCTTGCAATGTCATTTCGACGATCTGTGTTGCACCTTTTCTTCTCAAACATCTTCAATTTGAGGTATCATGACACCAATCAGATCTGAATCTCGGTCACATGTGATGGTTGGGGCAACTTCTCAGGAGTTATAATGTTGGTCCCTTGATGACCCGGTAATATGATGTCATGCCTAGCACCCCTGGCGGGAGGGCCTATCATTATAATTTATTTTGCAAGGATAACCATTCTTCCAGTAGGAAATTTTAAGACTTATTTTATAAGTTGCTCCTGAGGGATCATTTGAGTATCCAAAGTCTGGCCCTTGATTGAAACACCATATCATTGCTACCTCGAAGCATGACTATGATACCCCGCTCATCAACAAGAACATTGGAGGCGTGATGCTAAATGTTTCTTGGTCAGTTATCCAGACACCGTTGTATGAGTAACATCTTGATTAATTCTTGCCTCTTTATCTGAATGGTTGGGTACTTGCTATCCTACCCTGTATGCCATGTCTGCTTGTCCATGGGAAGGATATACTCCTAATAATTGTGTGTAATCACAATTTTCCTTTCCATTTGTTTGTTTAACCTTTCTTTGATCTACATATAATCTAAGCAGTAATAATTTCTGCTTATGTAAACACCTTGGTATACAACTCTGTCAGTAAGAACCTGTTACTATTGTTGATAACATTCCGGTAACCACCAGTGGGCGAGAACTTTGCCTATTGGTCCGCCTCATTTCAACGAGCGGGGAAAATGGTTCTCTTCATTCCCCGCCCTTGGTGGCGACATAGCTGACAAACTATCCACTGACATGCCTCCCTGTCGCGGCTGTGCAAGATGTCACCACCCTTCCTACTTTCAATCCACATGGTGGGCCCATAACCCACCGGTCCACTGGATCGAAACCTGACTCTCCCGTACAACCCGGATTCTAATGTATCCTTTGCACCTGGCTTCGTATGTGATTCACGAGCTAAATTCTATACCATTATTCATTCTGGAATCAAACACCATGTTATTCTCGTTGTTCAAACCCCCATTCCATCTTCTGTTTAGGCATCGAACGAATGCCTACCCATTTGAAACTTTTGTACCATCGCGTATTGCTCTCAATGAGTTCACTACAATACAACTCGTAGGGTACTTCGTGTATTTCCCAATTAGTTCACCGTCAGATGCCCAGCCTTGTGGAGATGCGTTCTTCCAAAAATTCCCCCCTTATCGCGTTCGTAGGACGATAGAGATCCTGAAGAAAGGACGACGACTTGATCACGATAACTTGAAGCAAAAAAATGAAGACTTCAACGAAAGGGATCAACTTTTTCGAGAACACAACCAAGAACAAGAAGACTCGTTAGAATTTCGTAGCCAAACCTTTTTCCCCTATTCTACCTCTTAATTCTCGGGACGAGAATTTATTTTAGTGGAGGAGAGTTGTGACATCCCCAGATTACTAAATCGTGCTTATGCCAGTTAGTCATGCTAATTTATCATCATTAAACCCTGAGAAAACAATTAAGTAATAATCCAACTTTAAATTCAAATTAAAAATGGAAGTCAAATAATTACTTCTTTGGATAATTAAATTAAATAGTTCGTAATATTGTAAGTAACCCCAAAGCAATGGTAAGAACAAAACCAACATTATTTGAGTTTCCAAATTGACCCTAGCAACCAAAACAGTGGACCAGCATGCTATAAATTAACATTTTCAATTTCTAAAAATATTTCAAGTTTACTAAATGCTCTAGAATTTTGTGTATAACACCACAACGATGCCCAAAGTTTATATGCCAAGTTTATGAACTAACTAAAATCATTTAATATTAAAAATTAAATTGCAAAACATAGTAGAAAAAAGGAAACTAATAAAAATGGAGGGGTACTGTGCACTTGGGCCTGCACAACACAGTACAACCCGGCCCAGCACCCCAGGCCTTTTTCCCCACCTCTGTTCATGGAGGAAGCAGAGGCCATGGCACCGAGCACGCACGCGCGCCGTCCATGTCCCCGATCTCCTCGTGTCGACCATCCCCGGTCGCAAGGTTGGATAAGAGCAAGCCCCCTCCCCCCCTTACCCTAGCTGCTTTTCCATTTTCTCCTCGCTCGTTCTCCTCTCCATAACACGCGCACGAGACACCGTCGCCGCCTTCGTCGATCCCGCGGCCACCGCCCTTTCCTCGTCGCGCCAAGACGTCCAGGAGCTGCGCCACCTTCCCCTGCTTCGACTACAAGCGTCGGCTCGAGCTAGGAGGCCGCGTACACTCACCATCGACGTCGTCTTCGCTCACGGCCGCCACATCTCGCCGTCAAATTCGTTGCGTCCCGGCCACCCCCGACCTCCCAACCTCGTCCACGAGCATCAGGGTGAGCACCTCATTCGATTCCCGGCCTTTACTCCATCGATTCGTTGCTGTATCGTCATCCCCACGAGCTCGAGCGCCATGGCCGAAACCTCTCCTCCGCGTGCGCGCCCACGTGTTCCTGGTCGCGCCCTCGTCAGCCACCCACGCCCGCGCCTTTGGGCCTCGCATGAGCCTGCGGTCCTCCTCCCCTGCTTCCATAGCTGTTGCTACCCTGCGCCGCCGTGGCCGCGTGCTGCTCTACCTTCCTGTACGCTGATTTTTCCTGTATTTTCCCTGGAATTTTTGGAGCACTTTTAATATGGGGGAAACCTGAAATAGAAAAACAGCAGAAAACAGGAACTGGCACTGTGGTGCACTGAGTTAATAGGTTAGTCCAAATATGATCAAAAGTGCATGGAAGTGCATCAATATCATAACAATATCACACAAAAAAGCATGGAGCAAGCAGAAATTATAGATACGTTTGGACGTATCAATACCAGGCATTGTGCGTGTGTGTATACTATCGAGGAACTAGCCCCCAAGCTTCTATAACATACTGGGGGCCTAGGGTTAAAAATCATATATAGTCGGCTTATCACCAGTGGGGATAGAGTCCTCTGCGACTCTGGTAGCTAGCTTCGTGTTGTACGTCGAGTCCTCCACATGGGTCTTCGTATAACGCCTCTCGATCCAACCTATGTGGCGCATGATGGAACCGACCCATGAGTCCTCATGTTGACCCACCACAACTAGAAATGATGTGCCCACCACACCATACACGCAATCGACCACTACGAAAATAAGCATATACAATAGTACAATGTTATACTTGAAAGTTAATTGGATGGTGCATCCAAAAATATTTGTTCTGCATTGTGAATGTTTATATATTCTCCTAAAATATTAGTCACGGGAAAGAGAAACGAAGGGCATATCTCTCCTTGTCTCCACCGGACATCCCCTCTTTCTACACCACTTTCACGTACGCACACAAACTATCTCTCGGCCCTCTAAAATTATGCATGCCCACGACACATTCACGCATGACGGTCACTGTATTTCAAGCTAAAGCACTATACAGTTACTAGAGTTCAGAATATGCTCAGTACGGTCACCATATACATTCTCGTGGTGATCATACGGTATCTAGCTCACGATATGTCTCCGTATTTTCTTGATGACACTAATGGACTTTGCATTTGATGCGTGCTCCGTATTTTGTTGACGACACTTACGGTCATTGTATTTGAAGCGAAAGCACGATATGGTCACTGGACTTCAGAATAAGCTCATCACGGTCACCATATACATTTTGTCGTGCTAACCAACATGTGGTTGGATGGTTAGGAGGACAGTGGTTTCTCGAGCCCACCAGGGTTAAAGTCCCGGTGCTCGCATTTATCCTGGGTTAATTTCAGTATTTTCCGGCGATGTGCGTTCAGTGGGAAGAGACGTTCCACTCGACTACGAGGCACCTATGGTGACTTCGTAAAATCTCAAGACCATATGCTGGCCCACTCTCTCGAAGGTGCTCATAGGGGTAGGGTCTGCGTGTGTGCGCTTATAGCGGTGAGTGCTTGCGCGTACATATGAGCCCTTGCGTCTACACCGTGTTAAAAAAATACATGTCATGATTATACGGTCACTGGCTCACCCGTACAACTCCGTATTTTGCTGATGACACAATCAATTAACCAGTCAAACGTTCCACGTGGTGCAACTAGTGTTGCACCATCGGGGCGCGTAACCATGGGGCCCACGTGTCAGCACGTATATGAAAGAAAGAAATGGTAGTTTGAGTATGCACTATTGTCGGTGTATTTGGATCGACACCTATGGGATCACAAGAATCCCTACTACGGTTGCGGGGCGCGGGGTTGAGAGAAGAGCGGATCTAACGGTCAGGACACGGTTCCTTTACCCAGGTTCGGGCTGCAAAGATGCGTAAAACCCTACTCCTGCTTTGGTGGATTATATGTTGGTGTTCTTCAGCTGACGAGGAGCTCCAAGAGAGTCGTGAGGAGTTCTAAAATGCTGAATCCTCCTCCTGGTCGCCTCGGGCCTCCTTTTATAGGAAAAAGGGGCTGCCACAGTGGCACACAGGAGGTGGAAAGGGTACAGTGATGCGAGGTTATCCCTCGCATTACAGGACAAGGTGCATTTAATGCGCCCAGCTTAGGTGTCCTTTCTTTATCGGGGATGGGGGGAGACGTCCGTCTTGTCCGTCGCCGCTCCTCCTCGTGTTGACACGCGCCCTGGCCAGCGGCGCCTGAGGTGCCATGTAGGCAGACATGCAGCTGAGGTGGCGTAACAGCGGGTCTCCACGAGGATCTGCGGGTTGCCATGCAGGAGCCTGTCCAGCTGGTTGGGTCGACAGCTGCGCGGGCCGGTGAAACCCAGTTGATGCGGGCCTGACGGTTGCCCCGTGGGTGTCCTCGCCAAGGGCCTTGCTAGGGCCCCCGGCAAGGGTCTTGCCGTGGCGCCTGCTGTCATCCCCGGCAAGGTGCTTGCCGGGGGCCTTCTAGTCCTCCTTGGCTGGGATCCCGCCAAGGGTCGTTGTCTTCTTAACTTGCATCTGATCTTGAATGTCTTCACAAAGATCTGCATGCTACCACGGGGATATCTCCCGAATCCTCGCCCCATGGGGGCGGTGGACTCAAGAGTGATTCGCTCCGTAGGCGCGGGGCGAGCTGCCGCGGCAAGGGTCTTGCCGGGGCTGCCAGAGCCGGCCCCGGCAAGGATCTTGCCGGGGGAAGCCATTTTGTCCCTTTGCTCTTTGTGGTCTTGTTCTTGGCGTCGCTCCAGTCTCCATCGTGCTTCAGTCTCGCCCTGGCTTGCCTCCCTCGCCATGCTTGGTGCGGTGGTGCCGTGGCTCAGACTGCGCGTGCACAGTCATAGGGGTACACAAAGTGTACCCCTCTTTTTGTACACCGACAACTATGTTAATAAAATACATTTTAGGGTGATCATACGGTCACTGGCTCACCATACAGCTCCGTAATTTGTTTATGACACGATCAATTGACCAGTCAAACGGTCCACATTCAGCAGCGCACATTACCATAGGGCCCACCCGTCAGCGCGTATATGAAGGACATAAATGGTAATAAATTATTGGTCGGTGGGTACTCAAAGTCGTGAGACCTCTGGTTGGCAGTCGCCGACGGTGGGGGGGTGCGTTGATTGGGTGGTGGGGTGGGGATCGCCGGAGAAAAAGCTCGGCGCG
>LR738711.1:279121554-279141817 GCA_902687465.1 Secale cereale | reverse complement strand
CGGTGCGGCGGCGGACCGGCGGTGAGGAGTGGTTTCAGGGCGGGCGGGGCGGCGTGGCGGCGTGGGCCGGCCGCGGGCGGTAGGGGCCGGCGGTTCGGCCGGTGGTGGCTGGAGGCTCAGGCGGGTGGAGTTTGATGATAAACTCCAGGCCCTTGATTTCGTATCCAACGGCTGGAAAATCTAATGACCAGAGATGAAAAAGTCAGTCGACTGACGTGTAGCCTCACCCCGCATGTACACATGCACGCACGCATGCAGGCGTGCAACACTGACACGTACACATAACGAACACACGCACGCATACAGGCGTGCAACACTGACGCGTACACATGCACTCACGAACACATGCATGTACGCACACATGCATGCAACACTGAAACGTACCCTTGCACGCACGCAACACTCGCACGCCTGGATGCACACAACACACGAGGCAAGACACACGCTTAACCTATACGTGCATGCACCCTTTGTTAAGGACATGGATTGTTACAGGTATTAATCAATCTTATCTGTGATAAGCAGAACATTGATGTTTGTAGCGGTCTTTATGAATCACAACTTGTCGAACAGGCTATCAACATAGTAGGCTTATCTACATGAAATAGATGATGTCACACTCAATGAACAATCATCGGTTTATGAAATGCCCGCTTCTGACCGCCCTGGCTCACCAAAGGTTCCTCTGCTATGTGCTGCCTGCGTTGGGTCACTGACATGCAGGCCATGTACCCAAAGAGCCCACGTGTCAGTGGAAGAACAGCGCGATGTCCTACGTCAGAGTCGAGGGCGCCACTCGCTGCACGCCCGGCTAAACACGCCTCCTTGCCGCATTCAAACGCCTCCATGAAACTCGCCCGTGTGGAAGCCGATAAACCCACTCTGGACACACGTCCGTTCATGACCAGGCCGGCATTAAACGCAACGCCGGCCGAGCTCCTCCCGTCCGCCATCTATTTAATCTCCTATTTAAACGAGGCCAAACGCCGGCCAAGAATCGCTCACTTCCGCCGCTCCCCTATCTCCTCCTTCACCATTTTGTCCACTCTTACAATGGCTTATGAAGAGTAGTTATTCCGCATCCAAGCCGGCTGGGTGGCCCGCCGAGCCCGCCGGATATGAGCTATGCAGCTCGCTGATCCACCTCCCTCCCCTCGCCCGACGGAGCTAGTTGTTGCCCCAAGCCAGCGCGCGGTTCAGCAACTTGCCGCTCCAGTCCAGCTCGACAAGGAGCGGCGCACGGGCATCGTTGCTACAGTCCACGCCGCTGCCTCATACCGCGTCTCTCGTTTCTGTGGCCAAGACTCCCATGTCGACGGTCGCGCCATGCAAGCAGCGATAGAAGCCGGGTGTGCGGAGAGCGATGAGTCGGTGGCCAGTGCCTCCGCATCCGCCACCAGCATCGAGGAGAACTAGAACACGAGATTCCGCCGCCGCTTGGGTCCCATGAAGGCCACCACAGAGGCGACGCCGGCGTACACATCAAGTGTCTTGCCGGATCCTTTTGTTGCGAGGACCTTCGTTGACCCCGCATATACCTCCAAGGCTCCCGGCAGTCCGGTGATCGTACTGCCGGACATGAGGAACACAAATCGATCGGCGGGCGACCATTTAGGCCAGGTATTATATACCTGTGCTATCCGGAACTAGCACCGCGTAGTTCATTTGAATGTAATGAAATCCGTCATGTTTGTATGAAAATACGGTATCTTATATGATTTCCGTCGTTGTTTATATGAAATATCGCCATGTTTGCGTGAATTTCGTCCGGTTGGTTGACTTGCTATCATAATGTGTGCGGCTACGGTTGGATGGCGTAATTTGCGGGTCGCCGGTCGGTCTGCGGGCGGCTCGGGCGGTGTGGTGGGACAAAAATAACACAGCTCGTGCGAGCTCGTCTCCAACGTGCGCGCTGGAGGATGCATGAGAATCCGAGACATTTCTCGCTCATCGGTGGCAAAGGCACCGGTGGACAAAAGGATCGCCAATATTTTGGCTACCCCGGGCAAGATCCCAACAGCCCCTCCCAACAGATTCAAATCCCTCGTTCGCCGTGGAATTTTGCCATGTGTTGTTTTCATGGACTTGCAAGATGCCCGTGCATTGCATGGAAAATCAAGATGCATTTTTTTACAAAACACCTGTTGTGATTGACCCATGCAGGAGTAATCCCATTTTGTAAAAACTAATGATTGCTCGAGAATTTTATCGTATAAATGGTATCTCGAGAATTTTATCGGACTCCATTTTTGTATACAAGGCCACAAACCCATATTACAGGTACCAAGGCAAAATTAATGTCTTCTAACTCAATGTTGCAAGCCACCTTGTTTCCTTGTTTGCCGTGTAAATTAATGTGTATTCTTCTCTTTCATGCACATCAAGCCAATGCTCACACTCCTGCATGCATGCAAGGGATAATTAATGTCCTCCTTTGCTAGTAGTACTACGAGGCAAACACCATTAATATTGCATCGATTAGTGTTAGTGGCCTTGTATATCTGCAAATTGTAATTTTGATAGTGGCCTTGTATATAAAAATGGAGGGAGAAAGATGAGAGATAAGGTGAGGAGGAGTGGGGCGTGGTGATGACTGGTGGTCGGACTGGGCGGAGGCATGGGGATGGACGTCGCATTATGTCTAGGTTTGTATCTCTATAGTCCCTCTCAAACACACCCACGTAGGTAGGGGACGTTCACGGAGAGAAGAGGTGCACGCACGGCGCACGTACTCCCGTCTCCTTCGCAACCACACCCGCGCGAGTACACGGTGGAGCTCACTTCTGTACAAAAAGGCAGCCCACGTGGTAACTGGATACGTGTACTGGTTGTCCACTAGATGGAGGGAGGATCGTCTACCACGGGTGAACAAACAAATTGCGACTTGACGCGTTATGTTAAAAAAGAGGCAAACCATGTGGGGCCTACCTTAGAGGCAAGGCTCTATACACTGGAGTACTTTTGATGTGTCCCGTCAACTTGCAGAACGAGGAGAAGTTTGCTTAGTACGCCGTCTCCCCCGCCCACGAGCACGGTGGCTCGCAGGATGAGGTGAAGCTTGCTTACTACGCCTTACGCCCGCTCCCTCACCCACGCGCGCGGTGGTTCGCAGGACGAGGAGAAAATCTTACTACTCCCTCCATTTACTCCTCGTCCCTACTACCTTGGTTAGAGAGATTATCATATTGTTTGGAATATATATGTCCTTTAGTACTCCCTCCATTTACTTATACAAGGCCACTATAAAATATACATTTTGCATCTATACAAGGCCACAAATAGTAATTGAGACAAAAGTTACTACTCCCTCCTTTCCAGTTTATGGCTCAATTTCAAAATCACTCCAACCAAGGTAGACGGTGAGTGGCCGAATTAATTTCATACTCCTAGTTTGCACAAGTAATTAGTACGCTCGTTTTTCTCAAGAAGTTATTTTTACCGAGGCATTAATTAGAACGAATGCATGAATGACCACTAAATTTCCATGAACTTCTACATGCATTGGTGAGTTTTCTCTTGACACTGCTTGCATCGGGTGATCTAACGCACCTCGAAATCCAACATGTGATGATACTACTACTAGTAGTATAATTGAGACTTATAAAACGGAAAAACAAATGTTTTTTAGATGAGCCCTATAAAACCTAGTGGGTACGTATTCCGTAAAATCAAATTTTCCCAAAACTAAGCCGCTCAACCTTTATTTGCTTGTTTCCCTTCCTGCCTCCTTGCCTCGAACAGACTATGCCAAACTCCCCTGCCTGCTGCGCGGGAAAAGACCCGCCCTCGCCTTTTTTTAGTCCGGGGTTGTATCGATGGATCACGCGAAGCAACAAAAACCCAAGCCGTGTCTTGTACTCCTCCGTCGACGCTCGCTTTCATGAATTCTGTACTTCCTGTCGCCGACTGCTACCTCTTGAGCTTGCGTTGTATTCCCTCGAAGAGGAAAGGGAGATGCAGCATAGTAGCGTAAGTATTTCTCTCAGTTTTTGAGAACCAAGGTATCAATCAGTAGGAGACCACGCGCCAGTCCCTCGCACCTGCACAAACAAATAAGAACTTCGCAGCCAACGCGATAAGGGGTTGTCAATCCCTTTACGGTCACTTACGAGAGTGAGATCTGATAGAGATGATAATTATATTTTTGGTATTTTTGGTTTAATAAAACAGCAAATAAAAGCAAGAAAAGTAAAGTAGATGTAGATTGATATGTTGAGAATAGACCCGGGGGCCATAGTTTTCTCTAGTGGCTTCTCTCATGATAGCGATATTCTACGGCGGGTAAACAAATTACTGTCGAGCAATTGATAGAAAAGTGAATAATTATGAGACTATCTAGGCATGATCATTGTATATAGGCATCACGTCCGAGACAAGTAGACCGAAACGATTCTGCATCTACTACTATTACTGCACACATCGACCGCTATCCAGCATGCATCTAGTGTATTGAGTTCATACAAACAAAGTAACGCCTTAAGAAAGATGACATGATGTAGAGGGATAAACTCAAGCAATATGATGAAACCCCCATCTTTTTATCCTCGATGGCAACAATACAATACGTGCCTTGCTGCCCCTACTGTCACTGGGAAAGGACACCGCAAGATTGAACCCAAAGCCAAGCACTTCTCCCATTGCAAGAACTATAGATCTAGTAGGCCAAACCAAACCAATAATTCGAAGAGACTTGCAAGGATATTATGAGCACACATAAAAAGTTCAGAGAAGAACCAAATATCTTTCATAGATAACCTTGATTATAAACTCACAATTAATCGGATCTCGACAAACACACCGCAAAAAGAGATTACATCGAATAGATCTCCTCGAAGACCGAGGATAACTTTGTATTGAGATCCAGAGAGAGAGAGAAGAAGCCATCTAGATACTAGCTATGGACCCAAAGGTCTGTGCTAAACTACTCACAACTCATGGTGAGGGCGATGATGATGATGATGAAGGCCTCCGTGATGGATCCCCCTCCCGGAATAGGCTCCAAGATGGGATCTCCACGGGAACAGAAGCTACGGCGGTGGAGTTAGGGTTTTCTCTCTGCGTATGGAGTTTCTGGGGTACGTAGGTATATATAGGAAGAAGGAGGGCACCTGGGGCCACACGGGCCAGCCTCGAGGCAGCAGGCAGGGGGCGCGTCCTGGGAAGGGGGGGCGCGCCCCCCACCCTCGAGGGCATGCCCTTTGTCGCCTGACTTGGTACTGAAGTTTCCCGAGCGTGATTTTCTCCAAAAATATCTCTCGCGAAGGTTTCATTCCGTTTGGACTCCATTTGATATTCTTTTTCTGCAAAACCCTGAAATAGGCAAAAAGCAACAATTTGGACTGGGCCTTTGGGTTAGTAGGTTAGTCCCAAAAATGATATAAAAGTGAATGATAAAGCCCATTAAACATCCAAGACTTCATAAATAATAGCATGGAACAATAAAAAATTATAGATACGTTGGAGACGTATCACCGACATGTGGGACATATAGCAACCGGGTCGACGTGTCAAGCACCAAATAACAGTGCAGGACAACAGTGGGGGGACACCCTAGTCGTATCACCCCAGTAGTAGTAGTAATGAGCAATGATACGTCAAATCACAATGCCGCACCTTCCCAGACGGATGAAGAAACCATTATTTCACACTTCGGTTCGCCATCATCTCAAACCAGGTAGTATTGCTTCTGCCTCAAGAGGGACACGCGCATCGCCTTGGTACATCATGACACGTGGGACCGCATGACAGGCCATGCTACCCCGCCGATCGCTCAGTAAAATCACCTCATTTTTACTACTATACTATCTCCGTATCGGTTTACATGGCATGCACGTCGTTCTAGGTTGAGAATTTAACTGGCTATATATGTGATGAACATTATATGTTTAGAAACTACATCCGCTTAATAATCCAATGATATACTTTTTGTGACATAGTACCTCAGATTTAGTTAGTCAAATGGATGACCTAGAACTACGTGCACGGCCTATAAACCGAGACGTCTAAAAAACGAGACGGAGAGGGTAGTTCAGTACGTATCTTTTTAGATCAATATAGTCGGGATTGACTAGGAGCAAAACCAAGTGGTAGGCTGCACCTGTCGTGTTGGCGTAGCGACTCAAGCAGGGTCAGTCCGCACACAAAATGGTGACACACTTAACAGGACCCCTTTGGACGACATGTGGCTCATCTACCATCTTGTTCCACAAGCGATGCACCAAATTACAGTTCGGAGCAGCGGTTGGAATTGGAGGCACCCCGGTCGTAGCGCCGCAGTAGTAGAAAATGAGTGATGAGGGGTCAAATCACAAAGCCCCACCTTTCCCGCATTAAGTTGGACGGACGAAGCAACCATCATTTCACTCTAGGGCGCAAGAGCATAAAGAAAAGAGAAAACCAATGATTCGTGCGGCAGCTACCTAGGGCACCCTAGGGTAGGGGTCTCCACTACAGATCAATTTTTTGAAAGCGCCTCCACTACAAATTGGCTTCTCCCTCGTCCTCTTGAAGAAAACCGATGATGAGTGTGGCGGTAGGGTTTGTAGGAGTACTATTAGGGTGTGCGGGGCCAGGTCATAGTAAACGGGAGAGGGATTGAGTTCGAGTCGATGCCTTAAATATGTGTGGGCCGCTTGGTTTTAGGGGAACGAGGCAGCATTTTGGGTTCGGGGACCAGTGGAGATATAGTACGTACAAAAAATTGTGGACGTAGGTTCGACCGAAAGGCAATGATGCATGGGCCCTGCATTTTGATATACCCGGGGCCGCGTGAAATTTGCTACTCTACTCAAAACTAGTAAGGTACACATGCATTGAACGCATGAGATTTCGAAACCAAATTATGAATAAATACACACTATAGCATGTAAAGCTTTGAGTCATATATGCATGATGTAGATGTTCGTTTAGTTCTTATAGTTCATCTCATTCAAAATCAATTAGTTTTATAAAAAATGTTAAGATTCATGGGGTTGTGCATTGTAAAGCATAAAGTAAAAAACAAATAATGGAAATTCATTTAGAAAAAATCAATTATGATACGGAAGATTCTAGAACAAAGGAGAAGTGCTTGTGTTTTGAGGTTTGTGCATTATGCTTAAGTTCAACAATGGAGTCTTCTAAATTGTACATGTGGCAGATCTGGTGGAATGTTGATGATATCCAATGGCCAGTAGTGCTCGGATTTGCCATCTCTGCACTGTCGGATTAGCTTCATCCAGCGACCATCTTTAAAGTTATTCGCACACTATATAGTTCTTGTGCCGTAGTTGCATGTCTTGGAAAAAAGCTACTAGTGGGTTGTACTAGCTATTTAGGAATAGAACATGTATACATGGAAGTTGTAGGGAAAGCGATGACATGGAGTATCTCAATTCCTATGAGTAGGGATTGGAAAAGAGATGTCATTTGGTTGACATCATAGGAACTTTTCTATTGAATCTAGAGATGACATGTATCTCAATTCCTATGAGGAGGGATTAGAAAAGAGATGTAATTTGGTTCATATCATAGGAACTTTTCTATTGAATATATGCTAATGTTTATTTTCCTTTGAAATTATGGGAGTATAGGAATCCATTCATATGAACCAAGTGGCTCTAAAGCTATAGAATGATATCATGTTTATTTCCTTTGAAATATGGAGTATATGAATCTATTCCTATGAACCAATTGGCTCTAAAGGAAAAAAATCCTATAAAAATCATATCATATAGAGTTCCTATGATATTCCTCCACACAAAGGTGAAATTGTTGCAGGTGATACGATGGTCTTTCTTTGTAGACTCCTCCCCCATCTTTATAGTTACCTCTCGAAGATGAATGAAATGATATATACATGGTATTCTACATGTGCAATTTGGTACACGAAAAATCGGTAAAAGTTTGCGAGGTTCGAATTTTCAATAAAGCTATATGCACTGCATTTTGGAACGGATGGAGCATATGACAGTTGCTTACACTCACGTGGAAGATTTGTGTGTAGGAGGAGTGGTTGTTCTGTTAAATGACATGGCAAAACTGACACTGTAGGATGCCAAGCTAACGGTTCTTATGGCATTCGTGAGGAAAAGGCTTGTGGCGAACGTTTGTCGGATACTAATTTACGAACACATGCATTGCATTGATACGTGCCCCACTCTCTCTCACGCACACGCACCCTCCCGTGTCCTCTCGCACCCACTTTCTATATACAGGTCGACATCACACACATATGTGCTCTTCACACCCTACCCTCAGAACTTCTAAAAAACAAAAGACGTCGCATACATTTTATTTTAGCTCACACGTCACACACTTATACTATTACTCTTGTGGCGAACGTTCTTTGGGCATAGTATATTGTACTCTCACGAAGAGAAGCGGTGTACGCACGCACTAGTTCTCTCGAACCCACTCGCGATACATCTAGGAGCGCATTTTTTTGAAGCTGGTACAACAAAATCACTCCACTATATATATAAGTAGGAGCCTTAGCGCTTGCTTTACTAGGGTTCCTCTCGTTCACTCTCTCATGCTCTCCAGATCTAAGCAAGACATAGGTGGCCACACTCTTGTTGGGGAACGTAGCATTTAAAAAAAATACTACGATCACACAATATCTATCAACCAGATGCATAGCAATGAGGGGGAGACTGTGTCTACGTACCCTCGTAGACCGAAAGCGGAAGCGTCTAGTGACGCGGTTGATGTAGTCGAACTTCTTCGCGATCCAACCGATCAAGCACCAAACGTACGGAGCCTCCGCGTTCAGCACACGTTCAGCTTGATGACGTCCCATGAGCTCTTGATCTAGTAGAACCTCGCGGGAGAGTTTCGTCAGCACTACGGCGTGGTGACGGATATGATGAAGTTACCGGCGCAGGGATTCGCCTAAGCACTGCAACGATATGACCGAGGTGTGTTTCTGTGGAGGGGGGCACTGCACACGGCTGGAAAGATCAACTTGTGTGTCTAGAGGTGCCCCCCTGCCCCCGTATATAAAGGAGCAAGGGGCAGGCCAGCCGGCCCAAGCCTGGCGCGCCAAGGGGAGTAGGATTCCTACTCCTAGTAGGAATAGGAATCCTCCTTCCTATTCCTACTAGGAGTAGGAAAGGAAGAAGGAGAACAGAAGGAAGGGGAGAGGTGGCTCCCCCTACTCCTAGTCCAACTAGGATTCTCTAGTGGGGGCGCCGGCCAGCCCCTATGGGCTGCCTCTCTCTTTTCCCTCAAGGCCCACTATGGCCCATACTCCCCCGGGGGGTTCCGGTAACCCCCTCCGGCACTCCGGTTAAATCCGGAACTTTCCGGAACACTTCCGATGTCCGAATATAGTCGTCCAATATATCAATATTTACATCTCGGACATTCCGAGACTCCTCGTCATGTCCGTGATCTCATCCGGGACTCATAACTACCTTCGGTACATAAACAATCATAAACTCATAATACTGATCGTCATCAAACGTTAAGCGTGCGGACCCTACGGGTTCGGGAACTATGTAGACATGACCGAGACTCATCTCCGGTCAATAACAAATAGCGGAACCTGGATGCTCATATTGGCTCCTACATATTCTACGAAGATCTTTATCGGTCAAACCGCATAACAACATACGTTGTTCCCTTTTTCATCGGTATGTTATTTGCCCGAGATTCGATCGTCGGTATCTCAATACCTAGTTCAATCTCGTTACCGAAAAGTCTCTTTACTTGTTCTGTAATACATCATCTCGTGACTAACTCATTAGTCATTTGCTTGCAAGGCTTATTATGATGTGTATTACCGAGAGGGCCCAGAGATACCTCTCCGACACTCGGAGTGACAAATCCTATTCTTGATCTATGCCAACACCACGAACACCTTCAGAGACACCTGTAGAGCATCTTTATAATCACCCAGTTACGTTTTGACGTTTGATAGCACAAAAGGTGTTCCTCCGGTATACGGGAGTTGCATAATCTCATAGTCATAGGAACATGTATAAGTCATGAAGAAAGCAATAGCAGTAAAACTAAACGATCATAGTGCTAAGTTAACGGATGGGTCTTGTCCATCACATCATTCTCCTAATGATGTGATCCCGTTGATCAAATGACAACTCATGTCTATGGCTAGGAAACATAACCCTCTTTGATCAATAAGCTAGTCTAGTAGAGGCATACTAGGGACATACTGTTTTGTCTATGTATTCACACATGTACTAAGTTTCCGGTTAATACAATTCTAGCATGAATAAAAGACATTTATCATGATATAAGAAAATACAAATAACATCTTTATTATTTCCTCTAGGGCATATTTCCTTCAGTCTCCCACTTGAACTAGAGTATATAATCTAGATTACAAAGTAATAATCCTAACACCCATGGAGTCTTGGTGTTGATCATGTTTTGCCCGTGGAAGAGGCTTAGTCAACGGGTCTGCAACATTCAGATCCGTATGTATCTTGTAAATCTCTATGTCTCCCTCCTTGACTAGATCGCGGATGGAATTGAAGCATCTTTTGATGTGCTTTGTTCTCTTGTGAAACCTGGATTCCTTTGCCAAGGCTGTTGCTCCAGTGTTGTCACAAAAGATTTTCATTGGACACGATGCACTAGGTATTACACCTAAATCGGATATGAACTCCTTCATCCAGACTCCTTCATTTGCTTCTTCCGAAGTAGCTATGTATTCCGCTCCACACATAGATCCCGCCACGACGCTCTGCTTGGAACTGCACCAACTGACAGCTCCACCGTTTAATAAAAATACATATCCGGTTTGTGACTTAGAGTCATCCGAATCAGTGTCAAAGCTAGAATCGTCGTAACCGTTTACGACGAGCTATTTGTCACATCCATACACGAGAAAGATATCCTTTGTCCTTTTCAAGTACTTCAGGATGTTCTTGACCGCTGTCCAGTGATCTACTCCTGGATTACTTTGGTACCTCCCTGCTAGACTAAGAGCAAGGCACACATCAGGTCTGGTACACATCATTGCATACATGATAGATCCTATGGCTGAGGCATAGGGAATGACTTTCATTTTCTCTCTATCTTCTGTAGTGGTCGGGCATTGAGTCTTACTCAACTTCACACCTTGTAACACATGCAAGAACCCTTTCTTTGACTGATCAATTTTGAACTTCTTCAAAAATTTATCAAGGTATGTGCTTTGTGAAAGTCCAATTAAGCGTCTTGATCTATCTCTATAGATCTTGATGCCTAATATGTAAGCAGCTTCACCGAGGTCTTTCATTTAGAAATTATTATTCAAGTATCCTTTTATGCTATCCAGAAATTCTATATCATTTCCAATCAACAATATGTCATCCACATATAATATCAGAAATGCTACAAAGCTCCCACTCACTTTCTTGTAAATACAGGCTTCTCCAAAAGTCTGTATAAAACCATATGCTTTGATCACCTCATCAAAGCGTATATTCCAACTCTGAGATGCTTGCACCAGTCCATAGATGGATCGCTGGAGCTTGCACACTTTGTTAGCACCTTTTGAATCGACAAAACCTTCTGGTTGCATCATATACAACTCTTTTTTGAGATATCCATTCAGGAATGCAGTTTTGACATCCATTTGCAAGATTTCATTGTCATAAAATGCGGCAATTGCTAACATGATTCGAACAGACTTAAGCATCGCTACGGGTGAGAAAGTCTCATCGTAGTCAACTCCTTGAACTTGTCGAAACCCTTTCGCAACAACTCGAGCTTTGTAAGTAGTAACATTACCGTCTGCGTCGGTCTACCTCTTGAACATCCATTTATTTTCGATGGCTTGCCGATCATCGGACAAGTCAACCAAAGTCCACACTTTGTTCTCATACATGGATCCCATCTCAGATTTCATGGCCTCAAGCCATTTTGCGGAATCTGGGCTCATCATCGCTTCCTTATAGTTTGTATGTTCATCATGGTCTAGTAACATGACTTCCATAACTGGGTTGCCGTACCACTCTGGTGCGGAACGAACTCTGGTTGATCTACAAAGTTTAGCAGAAACTTGATCTGAAGTTTCATGATCATCATCATTAGCTTCCTCACTAATTGGTGTAGGAATCACTGGAACTAGTTTCTGTGATGTACTACTTTCCAATTCGGGAGAAGGTACAATTACCTCATCAAGTTCTACTTTCCTCCCACTCACTTCTTTCGAGAGAAACTCCTTCTCTAGAAAGGATCCATTCTTAGCAACGAATATCTTGCCTTCGGACCTGTGATAGAAGGTGTACCCAACAGTCTCCTTTGGGTATCCTATGAAGACACATTTCTCCGACTTGTGTTCGAGCTTATCAGGTTGAAGCTTTTTCACATAAGCATCGCAGCCCCAAACTTTAAGAAACGACAACTTTGGTTTCTTGCCAAACCATAGTCCATAAGGCGTTGTCTCAACGGATTTAGATGGTGCCCTATTTAATGTGAATGCATCTGTCTCTAAAGCATAACCCCAAAACGATAGTGGTAAATCGGTAAGAGACATCATAGACCGCACCATATCCAATAAAGTACGGTTACGACGTTCGGACACACCATTACGCTGTGGTGTTCCGGGTGGCATGAGTTGTGAAACTATTCCACATTGTTTCAAATGAAGACCAAACTCGTATCTCAAATATTCGCCTCCACGATCAGATCATAGGAACTTTATTTTCTTGTTACGATGATTCTCTACTTCACTCTAAAATTCTTTGAACTTTTCAAATGTTTTAGACTTGTGTTTCATCAAGTAGATATACCCATATCTGCTTAAATCATCAGTGAAGGTCAGAAAATAACGATACCCGCCACGAGCTTCAACACTCATCGGTCCACATACATCAGTATGTATGATTTCCAACAAATCTGTTGCTCGCTCCATTGTTCCGGAGAACGGAGTTTTAGTCATGTTGCCCATGAGGCATGGTTCGCAAGCACCAAGTGATTCATAATCAAGTGATTCCAAAAGTCCATCACTATGGAGTTTCTTCATGCGTTTTACACCAATATGACCTAAACGGCAGTGCCACAAATAAGTTGCACTATCATTATTAACCTTGCATCTTTTGGCTTCAATATTATGAATATGTGTATCACTATAATCGAGGTCCAACAAGAATAGATCACTCTTCAAGGGTGCATGACCACAAAATATATTATTCATAAAAATAGAACAACCATTATTCTTAGATTTAAATAAAAACCCGTCTCGCAACAAACAAGATCCAGATATAATGTTCATGCTTAACACTGGCACCAAATAACAATTATTCAGGTCTAAAACTAATACCGAAGGTAGATGTAGAGGTAGCGTGCCGACGGCGATCACATCGACTTTGGAACCATTTCCCACGCACATCGTCACCTCGTCCTTAGCCAATCTTCGTTTAATCTGTAGTCCTTGTTTCGAGTTACAAATATTAGCAACCGAACCGGTATCAAATACCCAGGTACTACTACGAGCATTAGTAAGGTACACATCAATAACATGTATATCACATATACCTTTGTTCACCTTGCCATCCTTCTTATCCGCCAAATACTTGGGGCAGTTCCGCTTCCAGTGTCCAGTCCCTTTGCAGTAGAAGCACTCAGTTTTAGGCTTGGCTCCAGACTTGGGTTTCTTCGCGGGAGTAGCAACTGTTTTGCTATTCTTCTTGAAGTTCCCCTTCTTTCCCTTGCCCTTTTTCTTGAAACTAGTGGTCTTGTTAACCATCAACACTTGATGCTCCTTTTTGATTTCTACCTCCACAGCCTTGAGCATAGCGAAGAGCTCGGGAATTGTCTTCTGCATCCCTTGCATATTATAGTTCATCACGAAGCCTTTATAGCTTGGTGGCAGTGATTGAAGAACTCTATAAATAACACTATCCTCGTCAACTTTGCAACCAAGTTGTGTCATATGATTGTAGTACCCAAACATTCTGAGTAAGTGTTCACTGATAGAACTATTCTCCTCCATCTTGCAGCTATAAAACTTATTGGAAATCTCATATTTCTCAATCTAGGCATTTGCTTGAAATATTAACTTCAACTCCTGAAACATCTCATATGGTCCATGACATTCAAAACGTCGTTGAAGTCCTGGTTCTAAGCCGTAAAGCATGGCACACTGAACTATCGGGTAGTCATCAGACCGCGTCTGCTAGACGTTTGAAGCGTCCACATTAGCGGGAGGGGGCTTGTCAGCTAGCGGTGCTTCAAGGACATAATTCTTCTGTGCAGCAATGAGGATAATCCTCAAGTTGCGGACCCAGTCCGTGTAATTGCTACCATCATCTTTCAACTTAGCTTTCTGTAGGAATGCATTAAAATTCAAAGGAACAGTAGCACGGGCCGTTGATCTACAACACCATAGATATGCAAAAACTATCAAGACTAAGTTCATGATAAATTAAAGTTCAATTAATCATATTACTTAAAGAACTCCCACTTAGATAGACATCCCTTTGGTTATCTAAATGATCATGTGATCCAAATCAACTAAACCATGTCCGATCATCACGTGAGATGGAATAGTTTCAATGGTGAACATCTTATGTTGATCATATCTACTATATGATTCACGCTCGACCTTTCGGTCTCCAGTCTTCCGAGGCCATATCTGCATATGCTAGGCTCGTGAAGTTTAACCCGAGTATTCTACGTGTGCAAAACTGGCTTACACCCGTTGTATCTGAACGTAGAGCTTATCACACCCAATCATCACGTGGTGTCTTGGCACAACGAACTTTCGCAATGGTGCATACTCAGGGAGAACACTTATACCTTGAAATTTTGTATGGGATCATCTTATAATGCTACCAACGTACTAAGCAAAATAAGAAGCATAATAAGATAAACATCACATGCAATCAAAATATGTGACATATATGGCCATCATCTTCTTGTGCTTTTGATCTCCATCTCCAAAGCACCGTCATGATCACCTTCGTCACCGGCGCGCCACCATGATCTCCATTATAGCATCGCTGTCGTCTCGCCAACTATTGCTTCCACGACTATCACTACCATTTAGTGATAAAGTAAAGCAATTACATGGCGACTGTATTTCATACAATAAAGCGACAACCATATGGCTCCTTCCAGTTGTCGATAACTTTACAAAACATGATCATCTCATACAATAACGTATAACTCATAATGTCTTGACCATATCACATCACAACATGCCCTGCAAAAATAGGTTTTACGTGGCTGCTACGGGCTTAGCAAGAACCGTTCTTACCTACGCATACAAAAACCACAACGATTTTTCGTCAAGTATGTGTTGTTTTAACCTTCACATGGACCGGGCGTAGCCACACTTGATTCAGTTAAAGTGAGATAGACAGACACCCGCCAGTCACCTTTAAGCAACGAGTGCTCATAACGGTGAAACCAGTCTCGCGTAAGCGTACGCGTAATGTCGATCCGGGCCGCTTCATCTCACAATACCGCCGAACCAAAGTATAAAATGCTGATAAGCAGTATGACTAGTATCGTCCACAACTCACTTGTGTTCTACTCGTGCATATCATCTACCCATAAACCTGGCTCTGATGCCACTGTTGGGGAACGTAGTATTTCAAAACAAAAATCCTACAATCACGCAAGATCTATCTACCAGATGCATATCAACGAGGGGGAGAGTGTGTCTATGTACCCTCGTAGATCGAAAGCGGAAGCGTCTAGTGACGCGGTTGATGTAGTCGAACTTCTTCGCGATCCAACCGATCAAGCACCGAACATACGGAGCCTCCGCGTTTAGCACACGTTCAGCTTGATGATGTCCCACGAGCTCTTGATCCAGTAGAACCTCGCGGGAGAGTTTCGTCAGCAGTACGGTGTGGTGACGGATATGATGAAGTTACCGGCGTAGGGCTTCGCCTAAGCACTGCAACGATATGACCGAGGTCTGTTTCTGTGGAGGGGGGCACCGCACACGGCTGGAAAGATCAACTTGTGTGTCTAGAGGTGCCCCCCTGCCCCCATATATAAACGAGCAAGGGGGAGGCCGGCCGGCCCAAGCCTGGCGCGCCAAGGGGAGTAGGATTCCTACTCCTAGTAGGAATAGGAATCCTCCTTCCTATTCCTACTAGGAGTAGGAAAGGAAGAAGGAGAAGAGAAGGAAGGGGAGAGGTGGCTCCCCCCACTCCTAGTCCAACTAGGATTCTCTACTGGGGGCGCTGGCCAGCCCCTATGGGCTGCCTCTCTCTTTTCCCTCAAGGCCCACTATGGCCCATACTCCCCCGGGGGGTTCCGGTAACCCCCTCCGGCACTCCGGTTAAATTTGAAACTTTCCGGAACACTTCTGGTGTCCGAATATAGTCATCCAATATATCAATATTTACGTCTCGGACATTCCGAGACTCCTCGTCATGTTCGTGATCTCACCTGGGACTCTGAACTACCTTCGATACATCAATACTCATAAACTCATAATACCGATCGTCATCAAACATTAAGCGTGTGGACCCTACGGATTGGATAACTATGTGGACATGACCGAGACTCATCTCCGGTCAATAACCAATAGCGGAACCTGTATGCTCATATTGGCTCCTACATATTCTATGAAGATCTTTATCGGTCAAACCGCATAACAACATACGTTGTTCCCATTGTCATCGGTATGTTACTTGCCCGAGATTCGATTGTCGGTATCTCAATGCCTAGTTCAATCTCAATGCCTAGTTCAATCTCGGTATGTTACTTGCCCGAGATTCGATTGTCATCGGTATGTGTATTACCGGGAGGTCCCATAGATACCTCTCCGACACTCAGAGTGACAAATCCTATTCTTGATCTATGCCAACACCACAAACACCTTCGGAGACACCTTTAGAGCATCTTTATAATCACCCAGTTAAGTTGTGATGTTTGATAGCACACAAGGTGTTCCTCCGGTATACGGGAGTTGCATAATCTCATAGTCATAGGAACATGTATAAGTCATGAAGAAAGCAATAGCAGTAAAACTAAACGATCATAGTGCTAAGCTAACGGATGGGTCTTGTCCATCACATCATTCTCCTAATGATGTGATCCCTTTGATCAAATGACAACTCATGTCTATGGATAGGAAACATAACCATGTTTGATCAATAAGCTAGTCTAGTAGAGGCATACTAGGGACATACTGTTTTGTCTATGTATTCACACATGTACTAAGTTTCAGGTTAATACAATTCTAGCATGAATAAAAGACATTTATCATGATATAAGGAAATACAAATAACATCTTTATTATTGCCTCTAGGTCATATTTCCTTCAACTCTCTCTCAACTCACGGCTGGTCACAAATCCGGCCGGAAAACCTCGACCGGTGCAGGGGTGTAGGTGCATCGTTCACGCTGTCGTCAGCGGCGAGGAAGGAGACCAACGACTGACCACACGTCCCGATCGGCGGCCGTGCCACTCTATCCGAGAGAGCGCCGGCTCTGGAGGGCCTCCGACTCCTTCTTCCTCCCTGCGGTATTGTGGCCAAGATGCGGCTTCCCGACGCCGTCTTTGCCACATGCCGACGACCCTCGGGTATATATTCCTTCGAAACCTGCCTTGCTCTACTGCCTAGCTCCCCACTTGGCTTCGTGTGGATCTTTTTCTACTTCCGTCTGCTGTTCCAAAGCCTCCTAGACTTTTACTATTATTAGAGGTAAAGCTAGTTCATACAGTCGACTCTAAGAGTTGGTTCAAATAGGGACTAAAGTGGGAAAGGTGTAGCATGAATCTAGGACTTGGTTCTAAGAGGAAACGGGGGAAAGTAGTAGATACTGGCTACCCAACCGGTCTCTTGGTTGAAAAGACGAAGAAATCATGGTGGATGGCGAAGGGTGGGGGGAAGTGGACCTATCTCTTGGTTGAAAAAGGAAAGAAAGTGGCGGGTCTTGGGGGACAATGCAAATGAGAATGAGCATGTCTAGATTTCCTGTGCTCACATAGGAAAATGTCGCCGAGGAGATAAAAAATGGGACAAATGCAGACATGCTACCTGAGTGTTTGCCGCTCTCGGCAACCACATCTGCCTCACCACTTTATGCCTGTGCTGTCCCTACGCCCATATCGTTACCGTTAATGTAAAATCACATGAAGCATTAAGCAATGCCACCTAATGTCACTATAAGTAATGGTCGAGTGCCGTCGATAAATTGAAGCAATGCCACCACCATTTTATGAAGTGCTTCCGTCTTGCTTTTCCCATGAACTGTGTTTTTGCAGTTACACTTAAATCTCATACCGCTAACATTGCTTCATCCCAGTGGAACTGCACAAATTTGATTGCACATTTACTAATGATGTGCTGCTCTCATGACAGTAATACTAATGCTATTGTTCTGCATGTTAATCTAGTGGCAGTGTTGATGTGATGTGATGCTACTTACTTAAGGACACTTTCATACTGTCAATCTAGTGCCAATTATACCACAATAGATGCTGCTCTTAATCATACGCCACTACAAATATCTGTCACTGTTTAAATAACCGTATTTCGTATTTGCGCAAACAGGGATGTCTGTCTCCATATCGTTTCGGGATGTCTGTCTCCGTATCGTTTCTATCCACGCAATCAAAAGCACACACCTCAGTTTTAGTAGAACTGCGCAAAATGAGATGGCTATCCCTCATTGCCGTCGTCTAACCACCCGTCTTCCAGGTATTCCTACATTGGTAGTTACTAGGTAGAATGACCAACACAATATAAAAGAAGTTGATTCGTACGTTTTACTTCCTGATTGCAGTGTAGGGCCGAGCGAAAACAACTGCATCCTAGTCCGGAATGCACTTTCTACCAGTTTATCCATGGACCAAGGACTAGCTGGCACGGCTGCACGACAGTTTTTTTGGACAAGTGCACGGACAAGAGGCGTTGTGGTCTGCTTATTTCTACAAATAGCGGTGCTTAAATTTAGTGGAATGCACAAGAATTTCAGCTGGTCAGTACACTACATGGTTTAGTTCAGCATTCCAGCTGAGAACACAATTATAATTGGTTATTCTGGAATGAGAGAACCTAACCCTGGATGGTGGCAACAAGAAAAAACCAGAGTGAACTCCAGGAAATTTAAGCCTGCCGGGAGGCCCTTTGCTCAGAGAAGCCTTGCTTGGTTTTTCCTGATTTGTAAACCTTCTCACAACTTTGTCTTTTGCTGTGAACTTGTATATGTTTGTTATGTTCCATGAATCATTGAGATGTATAAAATTGATTAACTTACGCTTTTCAAGTTTTTTATGAAGCCGAGTTTAATGTGAGTGATCCACATGAACGCTGGACTAGCGTGTGAACGTTTGGAATTTACATTGTGGCCTCAGTTAACTGCATGAACCACTGTAAAAAAATACATAGTTGCTTATATGTCAGACAGCAGATTGTTGATTAGCTGGTCGATAGCCTAGTGTTGAAGCGAGCTGAGCCAATGTGCCGTGTTTTGCACAACTGCTGACAAGTGGGGTAGCACCAACAGTGTTTACAAGTACTTATGTATACGTCGGCGCATAGTTCTCAAACAAGTACTCTATTTCATCAAAACACACACTGCTCGTATGATAAAACTAGTGAGGACACATCTGTTTCGGCAACAATTACGATGATTCACGAGCACACAAAAGTAGCAGCAGTTCCCATAGACGGATTCAAACAGAGTACTAGCCCCAGAGGGCTCGATAACAGGCAAGGTTCGGATAACTAGACAGAATCCAGACTACTATTAAATACTAGCTGGGGCAACTATTTATGCCTTGATCTAATTTGGGTTGGACACAAGACGGACCTTGCCATGAACATCATCGAGGACGTTCGGCAACAGCTCAATCCTGTGAACCTTCATGAAGACAACCTTGTGGCCTTGCCACTCATAAACTTGTTTGTGGAGGCATGCCATGTCATCTTCCTCGTAAGCTTGACAAGAACAGTATGCCTCACAAACGAAGGAGTAGCTTTGAACTTCTTGTGCTTCAGTACACCCTGGACAACACGCCTGACAACAGTGAGGCTGGAATACAACTCTTCATTGGTATAAGCGCAAATGGCTTCCAGGATCCAACAACCTAAGAACTCTGTTTTCCCAGTGCATATATTCAGGTCATCCGCCTCATAGCGAGTGACATGTACAACCACACAATCCTTGTCTGCATCAGCGTTCTAATTGAAACAGAACAAATTCTGAATTACTTTCCAGTATAAGAAACACAAGTTATTTAAACCACTATGTATAGCATGGCATTGAAGCAAATTTTGCATTATTCATCACCACATACTTAGATGAAAAACCACAATTGAGACCAGCAAAGAAGAAAATCACCTTGGGCAGCTCAGCGGGG
>LR738711.1:279030912-279121480 GCA_902687465.1 Secale cereale | reverse complement strand
GGGGGGGGGGGGACACATCCTCGAAGGGGGAAAATTGCTCCTGCAGTGCCACGGGGCTGTAACCTCAAACGGGGCGTTGACCATCTCAGTAGTGGCCGTGAGCGTATCTGGGGTCGGCTCGGTGGCTGCCTCCATCTTCTTGGAGCTCTCTGTCTCGTGGGGATCAGCCTCCCGCGTCTGCTCCAATATCGGCAGATCTTTGCCTGGTTCTCCTTGGTCCATCATGAAACTGATGAATACTAGGAAACCACTGAAAGGAAAACACAATTGCAATGACAATGAAACAAAAAAGAGAGTGAGGATCGGTTACTGCTTTACAAAAGTTCTTTTTTTTCTCTGAACGAAAATATACCGACATCACGGATCCGCTTACCTTCCCTTCGTTCGGAGAGAAGAACAGTGACAGATGCGAGTGTTGCCTTTCTTGAAGACGGTGAGGGAGAAGGGGATTCAGCGAAGAGTGAAATGATGGTTGCTTCGTCCGTCAAACTTAGACTGCGGGGAGGTGGGGTTTTGTGATACGACGGCTCGTTATTGCCGCGCTACGACCGAGGTGACTCTCCGCCTGCATACTGCCTTCTAATTTGGTGGATGGCATTTGGGCCCGCGCGCTGCATGGCCCGCATGTCGGTGAACAAAAGTATAAGAGCATTCAGTAGAGGCAGACGTTTCGATGACCTAGGAGGAGCCAGAAGCGGTATTGTATCCACTGTACTAGTAGTAATTGTTTTTCTAGGTAGCTGTCGAATGTCTCCACTGTACTAGTAGTAATTGTTTCTCTAGGACCAAGACAAAACAGCCCATCCACCCTAGTAAATAGTAACAACGGGGTTGTGCGGGGGCTGTGGCCCGTCTAGCCAGGGTTTTATTTATGTTTACCACATCATGAGCCCAGTTGTGTTTTTTTCTTGCTGAAAATGGCTAGCCCAGTTCTATTTTTTTAAGAAATACCCAAATGAGGCCTACTTGCTTTATCAGCCCTGCTGGGCTACAAATCTTTCAAGACGAGGAGAGTTTCATTCAGTTTGCCCAGAAATGGGCTGTACATTTTTAAAACACAACAAACCGGGAATCAGTTTCAATTTTTTTTCATTACAAGATTTTAAATTCCATTGATTTTTATGCGTGGACAATTATTTGGATTTTATACTTATATAAATTATTTTTTAAAATATTTTGAATGTGAATCGATATTTCGGGATTAAAAACAGTTGACCGCACCGAAATATGCAAAAAACAAAAATCGTATACGTTTTAACCGTGGCCACAATATGGGGTGTAATGCTAACAAAAAGAAGATGGACTCCAAAAAAATTCTTAAGAATTAGCAAATGGGATGTGCATTATTAGAAATAATGCACACGAGAGCAGTGACTGTTGGATGTCCATCCAACGGCTGTCGTGCTTCTTCAATCTCTGCTTTTCCTGCTCCAGCCGCTCAAACAAGCGCCGGCGGGATTGCCTGCTCCCTCCTCCCGCGGCCGGCTATGCTGCCGCGCATGCCTCACCACCCCACCGGACTCCCATTGCTGGCCTAGCCATGCCTCTACTCACCCACACCTGCTGTTATTCTCCAGGGACGGCAGATGGACCAGTAAACCCTCGTACTCCTCTGCGTGGGAAACAACTGCCGAGTCCTCCCTAACTCTGCATCATTCCCTTCCTAGGCCTTGCCGTCGTCCACCGCCCTGGTGCTCTCGGCGCGGCCTAGTCAACATGGTCAATGAACGACATCCATCGGAAGTGGACTGTACGTGGAGAGGCTGACAGCTGGGTCCACGGCCGCACGCAAGGAAATGCCTCCTTATTACGTGCAAAATAATGATTCCTCCACCTGACAGCTAGGACCCACGGGAAGGGCTTCTGTATTTCGCAAAAATAACGTTCCCCCCGCTGACAGGTCGGACCACCAGCTATATCTTCGCACGCAAGGAAGTGCCTCCTTATGACGCACAAAAAAATGAATACCCCCAGCTAGCTGGGACCCACCATTGTGGGTGGATGACTTGTGGGCCTACTAAGTTGACAGCGACAAAGGGCTTTGTCAAGTTAGTCAATATGAACGATTCTAGCTCCAGTGATCATACGATGTCCATCCAACAACCATAGTGCTTCTTCAACCTCTGGTCTTCTTGCTCCAGCCGCCCAAAGCAGCGCCGGTTGTGCCGCCTGCTCCTCCCTCCCATGGCCGGCTATGCTGCCGTGGAGGCCTCACCACCCCCATACTACCCCCACCGCTGGCCAAGCCATCCCTCCACTCACCCACACCACCTGTTATTCTGCGGCGACGGCAGCCTCACACCGCAGCCGAACCAGTGAACCCTCGTACTCCTCTCCGCGTGGGCATCCACTATCGCGTCTTCCCCGGCTTCGCATCGTCCCCTTCCTAGGCCTTGCCGTCTTCCACCACCTTGGTGCTCTCGGCGCGGCGTGGTCAATGTGGTCAACGACCGACTTTCATCGGAAGAGTACTGTACGTGGATAGGCTGACAGCTGGGTCCACGACCGCAGCTGGGTCCACGGACACAGCCTAGTTTTTTTGTAATTTGCCAAGTAAGTCGCTTTGTCAGGCCCCTTGGGCTGAAAATCTTTCAAGACGAGGAGAGCTTCATTCGGCTAGCCGAGAAAATGGCCTATCAGTAATGAGAAATGGGATGTACATTATTAAAACACATCAAACCCACAATTAGTTTCAACTTTTTTTTCATTTTGAGATTTTAAATTGCATTGATTTTTATGCGTGGACAATTTGTTGGATTTTATATTGATATACATTTATTTTTTAAATCAGTTTGAATGTGACTCAAAATTTTGGGATTAAAAACAATTCGGACCACACAGAAATATGCAAAATTTCATATAATTTTTTAACCGTGGCCACAATATGGGCTGTAATGCTAAAAAAAGAATATGGGCTCCAAAAAAACCTTAAGAATTAGGAAATGGATTGTAAATTATAAGAAATAATGGCAGATGGGTTGTATGATGTTTTCCACAGATTTTAGGCTTTCCTAACAAAAAAGGTTGACGCACAAGCAGTGACTGTTGGATATCCATCCAAGGGCCGTCGTGCTTCTTCAATCTCTTCTCTTCCTGCTCCAGCCGCTCAAACAAGCGCCGGCGGGACTGCCCGCTCTCTCCTCCCCGCGGTCGGCTGTGCTGCCGCGCAGGCCTCACCGCCCCACCGTACTCCCATCGCTGGCCTAGCCATCCCTCTACTCACCCACACCTACTGTTATTCTCCGGCGACGGTAGACGAACCAGTAAACCCTCGTACAGTTGTACTCCCCTCAGTGTGGGAAACAACTGCCGAGTCTTCCCTGCCTCTGTGTCGTTCCCTTCCTAGGCTTCGCCGTCGTCCACCGCCCTGGTGCTCTCGGGGCGGCCTGGTCAACGTGGTCAACGACCGACATGCATCTGAAGTGGACTGTATGTGGAGACGCTGACAGCTGGGTCCACGGCCGCACCCAAGGAAATGCCTCCTTATTACGCGCAAAATAATGATTCCTCCACCTGACATCTGGGACCCACCGAAAGGGCCTCTGTATTTCGCGAAAAAACGTTACCGCCGCTGACAGCTCAGACCGACCAGCTATATCTTCGCACGCAAGGAAGTGCCTCCTTATTAGGCACAAAAAAATGAATACTCCCCCTATTAGCTGGGACCCAGTATAGTGGCAGGCTGACTTGTGGGCCTACTAAGTTGACGGGGACGGAGGGCTTTTTCAACTTAGTCAATATGCATGATTCTAGCTTCAGCGACCGTACGATGTCCATCCAATGGCCGTAGTGCTTCTTCAACCTATGGTCTTCTTGATCCAGCCGCCCAAACCAGCTAGCAAACCAGCGTCGGTCGTGCCTCATGCTCCTGCTTCCCGTGGCCGGCTGTGCTGTCGCGGAGGCCTCACCGCCCCCTACTACTCCCACCGCTGGCCAGGCCATCCCTCCACTCACCACACCCCCTGTTATTCTGCGGCGATGGCAGCCTCACACCGCAGCCGAACCAGTGAACGCTCGTACTCCTCTCTGCGCGGGCTTCCACTGTCGCGTCTTCCCCGGCTCCGCGTCGTCCCCTTCCTAGGCCTCGCCGTCGTCCATTGCCCTGGTGGTCTTGGCGTGGTGTGGTCAACGTGGTCAAGGAGCGGCTTGCATCGGACGTGGACTGTACGTGGAGAGGCTGAAAGCTGGGTCCACGGCCACAACAAGGAAGTGCCTCCTTATTATGCGCAAAATAATTATTCCTCCACCTGACAGCGGGAACCCATCGGACGGGCCACCGTATTTCGCGAAAAAATGTTTCCCCGTGACTACTGGGTCCCACCAGCTACATCTTCGCATGCAAGGAAGTGCGCCCGGGCAAAAAAATAACGATTTGCCTCCCTGACTGCTAGGACCCACCAGCTACATCTTCGCAGGCAAGGAAGTGCCTGACAGTTGGGACCCACCTGGTCGAAGCGTATGTAGCGTTGTCATTCTGGACGCGAACGTGTACGTACATACTGGTCGATGTAGAGGTGCGCACGTGTCGTAGTAGAGGTGCACACGTAGCATGTACACATACGTACAACGGCGAGTGTGCAAGAAAGAAAATACGACCACATGCGTACATATCGGCAGGGTCTCGAACACCTACTCGCGCATACGTACGGCCAGGGCTCGTGTACATGGCTGGGTCAGAATGGAGAAACTGCGTCGTCGTTGTGTTCATGGGGAGGCAATAGAATGCGTCGTGTTCATCGGGAGGCAACGGAACGCGTGGGAGCCAACCGGCTTGGACGGAACAACCGATGGAAACGAGGCCTGGCGAACCGTAGAACGGAGGAAACGGCCTTGTGTTCGATCGGCCATGGTCGAAACGAGATCCTGTTCATTGGGAGGGGTCTGGCGTACCGCAAAACGGAGGAAACGGACCTCCTACGGTCGAAACGGGGGTTCTATTGATCGGGAGGGGTGTGGCGTACCACAAAACGGAGGAAACAGACTTGTGTTGGAGCGCTACGTCGAAACGGGGGTCCTGTTCATCAGGAGGGGTGTGGTGTACCGCAAAACGGGACTCCACGGGATACTGTTCATCTCCACCGTCGACCCCGTCCAGCCTCCACGTGCTACTGTTCATCCACCGTCGACCTCCTCCAGCCTCCACCTGCGACTGTTCATCCATGGGCTCCTGTTCATCCAGCCTCCACCGCGCGCTACTCCATCGGCTACTCTTCAACCAGCCCTCTCCACAGGCTCCTGTTCAACCACCCCTCCACGGGCTACTGTTCATCCAGCCCTCCACCGTATACTGTTCATCCAGCCCTCCACGGGGTGGTCCTGTTCATCCTGCCCTCCACGGGGTCCTGTTCATCCAGCCCCAACCGACTCGATCGATCGGGATCCTGTTCATCCAGAGGCAACACCACGGGGTCATGTTCATCCACCCCCACTGGGAACTGTTCATCCAAACCCCCCAGCAACGCTCACTGTTCATCCAGAGGCAACATCGATCGGCTTCAATTAGCAGCAGTAGCGAAGGAATCGCTTGATCGGGTTCAGTTAACAGCCATGGATCGATCGCTCGGGTTCAGTAACGCGTAGCCTGCAGTGCAATCGCTCGGGTTCAGTTAGAGCCCAACGTCTTGCTCGGGTTCAGTTAGAGCCCAATGCCTCGCATCCACGCGCGTGCATGTACGAGAGAAACACGCATCGCTCAGCCCCGACCACCCACCGTAACCGGGAACACCCCGATATTTTCCTCGCCCTCGCTTCTACCACTGTTTTTTCCGTCATGGACGGCTCAAAGAATGTCATGCAGCTGCGTCTCCGGCCCGCCTAGGATGAAAATCCCATTTTTTGTCATGATTTTTTGTCATAGAAGTAGGACCCCACCACATCTATGATGATACCGGGTTTTGTCACAATTATCGTCATAGAAGTATCATAAGTATGACAGAAAAAAATTTCATTCGGCCCAAAATGTGACAGAAGTGTCTTTTTTTTGTAGTGTATTCTCGCGTGGCGGTTAGTGCGTAAAGGCAAGAGGCCAACTCAGAACAAATACCCAAACCATTAGTGTATTAGGAGCTCCCGAAGACAAGGAGAGACTCACGATGATGTGCCCCCATGGCCCATGTCTCGAGAAAATACAGCAAGGGCC
This sequence comes from Secale cereale, assembly GCA_902687465.1. Lineage (NCBI taxonomy): Eukaryota > Viridiplantae > Streptophyta > Magnoliopsida > Poales > Poaceae > Secale > Secale cereale. Next base: position 279,115,341 of record LR738711.1, on the reverse strand, counting down.
AGGCCCAACCCTCTCTCCCTATGGCGATCTACCTGCCCGGCCGTGCCTCGTAATTATCTCGCCGGTGCTCTCCGGGCCCGCCCGACTTTCACATCAACTCGCAGGTACCCCTCGGGGCCGACCCGACTTTAACAAAGGTCTCAATTAAAGTCCAGATAACCGTGTGTCTGAAACATCAAGGGGGGAAACCCGAGGAATCACCCTTGAGGGATTCCACTCGATGTAAACGTTAAGCTGAACTTAGGAGGAATCACCCTCGAGGTTCACACTTTAGGTGTTGTACGACAGAGTCATATCGGGAGTGGTTAAGGAGGAATCACCCTTGATGACCACGACCGAATAGCTACACTAAAGAGTTATAATCAGGAGTGCGTTACAAGGTATCACCCTCGACACTCGATAGTAACTATGCAGAGTCATACAACTAAGGGGGTGTGCGGTGATGTGTCGGTCTCTGGTCATCGATCACGTTGATCGAGTCATTGGTTAACAAGCTGGGGCAACTGGGACAAGGTGGGGGTCACTGGTGAATTACTAACCAACCTATATTAAGTAGTTTAGGATAAGCAGGTAGGTAACAATAGTAGGTACAAAAGCAGGCTATGCATTAGAATAGGAGTAAAAGTAGGTGCAAGCAAGAAAGAGAATGGAATGGGCGATATCGGGATGATCAAAGGGGGGGCTTGCCTCGAAGCTCCGCTAAAAGGGAAGAAGGTTCGTCGTTGATGTAGTCGATCACAGGGGAAGCATCAGTCTTGGAGTCTACCGGAGAGAAGAGGGGGGAGAAACAGTAAATATAAAGCACACATTGAAGGACATATTGCCTAGAGGAAATAATAAAGTTATTATTTATTTCCTTATATCATGATAAATGTTTATTATTCATGCTAGAATTGTATTAACCAGAAACTTAGTACATGTGTGAATACATAGACAAACAGAGTGTCACTAGTATGCCTCTACTTGACTAGCTCGTTAATCCAAGATGGTTAAGTTTCCTATCCATAGGCATGAGTTCGCATTTGATGAACGGGATCACATCATTAGATAATGATGTGATTGACTTGACCCATTCAACTAGCTTAGCACTTGATCGTTTAGTACGTTGCTATTGCTTTCTTCATGACTTATACATGTTCCTATGACTATGAGATTATGCAACTCCCGAATACCGAAGGAACACTTTGTGTGCTATCAAACGTCACAACGTAATTGGGTGATTATAAAGATGCTCTACAGGTGTCTCCGATGGTGTTTGTTGAGTTGGCATAGATCGAGATTAGGATTTGTCACTCCAATTGTCGGAGAGGTATCTTTGGGCCCTCTCGGTAATGCACATCACTATAAGCCTTGCAAGCAATGTTACTAATGAGTTAGTTGTGGTATGATGCATTACGGAACGAGTAAAGAGACATGCCGGTAACGAGATTGAACTAGGTATGATGATACCGATGATCGAATCTCGGGCAAGTAACATACCGGTGACAAAGGGAACAACGTATGTTGTTATGCGGTTTGACCAATAAAGATCTTCGTAGAATATGTAGGAGACAATATGAGCATCCAGGTTCCGCTATTGGTTATTGACCGGAGATGTATCTCGGTCATGTCTACATAGTTCTCGAACCCGTAGGGTCCGCACGCTTAATGTTCGATGACGATTTGTATTATGAGTTATGTGATTTGATGACCGACGTTTGTTCAGAGTCCCGGATGAGATCACGGACATGACGAACAATCTCGAAATGTTCTAGACGTAAAGATCGATATATTGGAAGGCAATATTCGGACATCGGCAAGGTTCCGAGTGATTCGGGTATTTTTCGGAGTACCGGAGAGTTACGAGAATTCGTATTGGGCCTTAATGGGCCATACGGGAAATGAGAGAAAGGCCTCAAGGGTGACCGCACCCCTTCCCCATGGACTCGTCTGAATTGGACTAGGGAAAGGGGCGCCCCTTCCTTCCTTCTCCTTCTCCCTTCCCCTTTTCCTATTCCATGTGGGAGGTGGAATCCTACTAGGACTAGGGAGTCCTAGTAGGACTCCACACTTTGGCGCGCTCTATGAGGGCCTGCCTCCTCCTCCCTCCATCCTTTATATACGTGGCCAGGGGGCACCCCATGGACACACAAGTTGACTTGCAAGCCGTGTGTGGTGCCCCCTCCACAGTTACACACCACGGTCATACCATTGTAGTGCTTAGGCGAAGCCCTGCGCCGGTAACTTCATCATCACCGTCACCACACCGTCGTGCTGACGAACTCTCTCGTGAGGCTCAACTGGATCAAGAGCTCGTGGGACGTCATCGAGCTGAACGTGTGCTGAACGTGGAGGTGTCGTACGTTTGGTGCTTGGATCGGTTGGATCGCGAAGACGCTCGACTACATCAACCGCGTCACTAGACGCTTCCGCTTTCGGTCTACGAGGGTACGTGGACACACTCTCCCCGCTGGTTTATATGCTTCTCCTAGATTTATCTTGTGTGATCGTAGGATTTTTTTTGGAATACTATGTTCCCCAAACAATGGTATCAGAGCCAGGTCTATGCGTAGATAATATGCATGAGTAGGACACAATGAGTTGTGGGCGATAATAGTCATACTGCTTACCAGCATGTCATACTTTGATTCGGCGGTATTGTGAGCTAAAGCGGCCCGGACCGACATTACGCGTACGCTTACACGAGACCGGTTTCACCGTTATGAGCACTCGTTGCTTAATGGTGACCGGCGGGTGTCTGTCTCTCTCACTTTAGTTGAATCGAGTGTGGCTACGCTCGGTCCTTGTGAAGGTTAAAACATCACACTTGACGAAAAATTGTTGTGGTTTTTGTATGCATAGGTAAGAACGGTTCTTGCTAAGCCCGTAGCAGCCACGTAAAACTTGCAACAACAAAGTAGAGGACGTCTAACTTGTTTTTGCAGGGCATGTTGTGATGTGATATGGTTAAAACGTGATGAGTTATACGTTATTGTATGAGATGATCATGTTTTACAAAATTATCGGGAACCGGCAGGAGCCTTATGGTTGTCTCTTATGAATTGTGAAGGCCATGTAATTGCTTTACTTCATCACTATGAGTTAGCGATAGTAGTAGTAGCAATAGTTTGCGAGACAACCACGACGCTACGATGAAGATCGTGGTGTCTAGCCGGTGACGATGGAGATCATGACGATGCTTTGGAGATGGAGATCAAAAGCACAAGATGATGATGGCCATATCATGTCACATATTTTGATTGCATGTGATGTTTATCTTTTTATGCTTCTTATTTTGCTTAGTACGACGGTAGCATGATAAGATGATCCCTTACAAAATTTCAAGGTACAAGTGTTCTCCCTGAGTATGCACCATTGCGAAGGTTCTTCTTGCTGAGACACCACGTGATGACCGGGTGTGATAGGTTCTACGTTCACATACAACGGGTGCAAGACATTTTTGCACATGCGGAATACTCGGATTAAACTTGACGAGCCTAGCATGTACCGACATGGCCTCGGAACACTGGAGACCGAAGGTCGAGCGTGAATCATATAGTAGATATGATAAACATAAGATGCTTGATAACCCACAAGTGTAGGGGATCGCAACAGTTTTTGAGGGTAAAGTATTCAACCCAAATTTATTGATTCGACACAAGGGGAGCCAAAGAATACTCTTAAGTATTAGCAGTTGAGTTGTCAATTCAACCACACCTGGAATTAGTATCTGCAACAAGATAGTTTAGTAGCAAAGTAATATGATAGTGGCGGTAGCAGCAATAAAAGTAACGATAGTGTTTTTGTAGTTTTTGTAATAGTAGCAACGGAAAAGTAAATAAGCGACAAGCAATATAGGTAAAGCTCGTAGGCATTGGCTCGGTGATGGGAAATTACGTCGGTTGCAATTCATCATGTAGAAGTTATAACCTAGGGTGACACAGAACTAGCTCCAGTTCATCAATGCAATGTAGGCATGTATTCCGAATATAGTCATACATGCTTATGGAAAAGAACTTGCATGACATCTTTTGTCCTACCCTCCCGTGGCGGTGGGGTCCTATTGGAAACTAAGGGATATTAAGGCCTCCTTTTAATAGAGTACCAGACCAAAGCATTAACACATAGTGAATACATGAACCCCTCAAACTATGGTCATCACCGGGAGTGGTCCCGATTATTGTCACTTCGGGGTTGCCGGATCATAACACATAGTAGGTGACTATAGACTTGCAAGATAGGATCAAGAACACACATATATTCATGAAAACATAATAGGTTCAGATCTGAAATCATGGCACTCGGGCCCTAGTGACAAGCATTAAGCATAGCAAAGTCATAGCAACATCAATCTCAGAACATAGTGGATACTAGGGATCAAACCCTAACAAAACTAACTCGATTACATGATAGATCCCATCCAACCCATCACCGTCCAGCAAGCCTATGATGGAATTACTCACACACGGCGGTGAGCATCATGGAATTGGTGATGGAGGAAGGTTGATGATGACGATGGCGACGATCTCCACTCTCCGGAGCCCCGAACGGACTCCAGATCAGCCCTCCCGGGAGAGATTAGGGCTTGGCGGCGGCTTTGTCTCGTGAAACGCGATAATTCCTTCTCCCTAATTTTTTTCTCCCCGAACATGAAGATATATGATCTGGGGGTACGTCGGTAAGGCACCAGGGGGCCTATGAGGCAGGGGGCGCGCCCTGGGCAGGGAGGCGCGCCCCCACCCTCGTGGACAGGCCCAAGGCCCCCTGGTGTGGATCTTCTTGCAGGTATTTTTATATTTTCCGAAATAATTCTCCGTTGATTTTCAGGCGATTCCATGAAATTTTTATTCTGCACAAAAACAACACCATGGCAGTTCTGCTGAAAACAGCGTCAGTCCGGGTTAGTTCCATTCAAATCATGCAAGTTAGAGTCCAAAACAAGGGAAAAAGGGTTTGGAAAAGTAGATACGTTGGAGACGTATCAACTCCCCCAAGCTTAAACCTTTGCTTGTCCTCAAGCAATTCAGTTGATAAAGAAAAACTTTGACAAACTCTGTTTGCTCTTGTTTATGTAAATATGTAAGCTAGCATTCAGGTTTTCAACAAGATCATGAACTAACCAAATTCACAATAACTTTCAGGTCTCAAGACTACTCACATCAATGGCATAATCAACTAGCGAGCAATAATAATAAACCTCGGATGACAACACTTTCTCAAAACAATCATGATATGATATAACAAGATGGTATCTCGCTAGCCCTTTCCGAGACCGCAAAACATAAGTGCAGAGCAACTTTATGGATCAAGGACTGACTAGACATTGTAATTCATGGTAAAAGAGATGCAGTCATGATCATACTCAATGCAAATTAATAGTAATACATGCAACGACAGAGGTGCTCTCCTACTGGTGCTCTTTGATAAGAGGATGATGACTCTGCGTAAAAGTAAATAGATAGGCCCTTTGCAGAGGGAAGCAGGGATTTGTAGAGGTGCGAGAGCTCGATTTTTAAATAGAGATGAATAACATTTTGAGCAGTATACTTTCATTGTCAACATAACAACCAAGAATCTCGATATATCCCATGCTACACACATTATAGGCGGTTCCCAAACAGAATGGTAAAGTTTATACTCCCCCAACCACCAACAAGCACACTCCGCGGCTAGCCCGAAACAACGGGTACCGTCCAAACCAGGAACAACCCTGGGGGAGTTTTGTTTAATTATTATGATTTTGAGCATGGGACTGGGCATCCCGATTACCAGCCATTTTCTCATGAATGATGAGCGGAGTCCACTCATCGTGAGAATAACCCACCTAGTATGGAAGATATAGACAACCCTAGTTGATACATGAGCTGTTCGAGCATACAAAACAGAATTTCATTTGAAGGTTTAGAGTCTGGCACATACAAATTTACTTGGAACGGCAGGTAAATACCGCATATAGGAAGGTATGGTGGACTCATATGGAATAACTTTGAGGTTTATGGAAGTGGAGGCACAAGCAGTATTCCCGCTTAGTACAGGTGAAGGCTAGAAAGAGACTGGGAAGCGACCAACTAGAGAGCAACAACGGTCATGAACATGCATTAAAATTAATCAACAATGAATGCAAGCATGAGTAGGATATAAATCACCATGAACATAAATATCGTGAAGGCTATGTTGATTTGTTTCAACTACATGCGTGAACATGTGCCAAGTCAAGTCACTTAAATCGTTCAAAGGAGGATACCACCCATCATACCACATCACAACCATTTTAATATCATGTTGGCACGCAAGATAGACCATTATAAACTCTCAGCTAATTAGGCATGGCATGAGCAGCTATGATCTCTAATTGTCATTGCAAACATGTTTCATTCATAACAGGCTGAATCAGGAACGACGACCTATCATATTTACAAAAACAAAAGAGGTCGAGTTCATACCAGCTTTTCTCATCTCAATTAGTTCATCATATATCATCCTTATTGCATTTCACTCGCACGACCGAACGGTGTGTATAACAATAATAGTGCAGGTGCATTGGACTAAGCTGGAATCTGCAGGCATTTAATACAAGAGAGAAGACATGGTGATATGTCTCAAGGTTAATTCAACAACAAAGCATATGAGAGCCATTAAGCATTTTCAATCATGGTCTTCTACTCTTAACCCCTAAAGATGAGAAAAGAAACTATTTACATGGGAAAGCTCCCAACAAGCAAAAGAAGAACGGGAAATCTTTTTGGGTTTTTATTTTTTCAACTACTACTTCAAGCAAAGAAAGTAAACTAGCTAGAAGCCACAACTAATATTTGTTTTGTTTTTCTGGGTTTTTCTAGCACACAAGAAAAAAACTAAGAAAAAGAAATTAAAACTAAGCATGGATGGTACAGTGAAAGAGTGTGAGCACCGACAACTAAATAAGTGTGTGATCATGAATGTAAGTCGGTGAGAAACACGTACTCCCCCAAGCTTAGGCTTTTGGCCTAAGTTGGTCTATGGCCATAGATTGAAGCCACTCCCTCCAGTGTACTGAGATGCATCCTTTGGGTGCCACTGGTTGGCGAGCTCGTCCAGCTCCCACCCATAAATAGATTGACGGGAAGGATCAAGTGGTGGTTCTGGCTCAGGCTTTGAAGCTTGTGCCTGGCCTTGGTACTTGTAGAAGGCATCTGATGTAATGAGATACTTGCCTGTGGACAGATCAAACAAAGATGGTGCAGGCAAGGTAACAATTTCACAACATATTTCATCAAATCTTAACTTATAATTAAGTTGCATATTCTTATCTTTAACAATAAAATCATGAGCTACCATGCTCTCGTAGTCTAGATAAACAGGGGCAAGCAATTTTTATTCCTTCTCATGATGCCTAATAGGTATATTAAAATATTCAGCAAGGCGAGAAGCAAAGATGCCTCCAAAGACGGGCCCCTTTGAGCGGTCCAGACTCAATCGTTTGGCAACGACGGCGCCCAAGCTAAAAGTTGTGTCTTGAAACAAAGCATGGTGTAAAATGATAATATCAGGGGAACTGAGATTCCCACTGTTCCTGTGACCAATTAAACATCTACTAGCAAATAAAGCAAAGTAGCGCAGAACAGGGAAGTGTATACTAGTGATTCTTGCCCCTGAAACTTGTCTCGTTTCTCCTACGTCTATCATGTTAATGAACCCTTCAACGTCTTCACGACGTGGTTCATCAAGTCTACCTCCAAAGGGCACTTTGCATATTTCACAAAAGTCTAAGAGTGATATCTCCTTAATCACATCATATAAATGAAACTCCACCGTAGGTGGTGTTTTCCTAGAATGAAAATGAAAGCTTTGCGTGAAAATATTGGTGAGTAAGAGATACTGTTCTTTCTGGTCGTTGAGGAAGTCGATGAGGCCTGCATTATTTGCCAACTAATAAAAGTCTTCGTAAATACCGGCGGACATCATGAAATTATTACAAGGCCATTCGCACGGTCGAACTTCCGCCATACGAGGAAGGTTATACTTGGGCTTCTTATTTTCTTCTTTCTTCTTCTCCTCTGAACTCTTGCTAGAAGAGCCCCTCAATAATCTTTTTTAACATTTTCCTTTCTGAAAATTTCTGAAATTTTTAGTAACTTCAAAATAAAAGTTAACCAAACTCAACAAGATTGATAGCAACAACTCCTATAAGTGCCTAGAGGCTATATCATGCATTAGAACTACTTGGGACCAAGAAAATTTGACATGCAAGCTCAAGAACAAGGTCACCACAGCAGCATAAATTTGCAACGAATAAAGCACTAGAGAAAAAACTAATTGGACCAATGGAGGAGTCACATACCAAGGAACAATCTCCCCAAAAAGTTTGGTGAATGGTGCTTTGAGCAAGGAGATCGAAAATGGCAGCAAGATGAGCTAGAACTCGGGTTTGAGCTGGTTGGGGATTTTTTTGGGAGGAAGAAGAAGAGCATGGGTGCAGGAATAAGTGTAGGGGGGCCACGTGGGGCCCACGAGGCAGTGGGCAAACCCTGGGCAGGGGGGCGCACCCTGGACCCTCGTGGCCACGTGTTGGCTCCCCTCGCTGTGTGTTCAGTGCCATATTTCCTCAAATATTCTAGAAAAAATCATATTTCATTTTCATGGCATTTGGAGAACTTTTATTTTCGGGATGTTTTTTTATTGCACAGATAAGTCTGGAAACAGACGGAAAATACTATTTTCCTTTTATTTATCCTAATTAACAGAAAGTAAAAAGAGGGTACAGAAGGTGGTGATATCTAGATTCACCTATCCCATGCTCATCAAAAGGAATCCATTAACAAGGTTGATCAGGTCTTGTTAATAAACTCTTTCCGAGTAACATGAAACCGGAGAATTTTTGAATAACACTAGGTTACCTCAATGGGGATATGTATGTCCCCAACAATAAGTATGTCATATGTTTTCTTGATAGTAGGAAGAGGAAACTCAAAACCTCCAATAGTAATAGTTCAAGTTTTTCCAATATAATTGATACTGTGGGCCTGAGGTTGTTTCCTCAGAAAGTGTACCGTATGCTCATTACCATTGACATGAAAAGTGGCATTGCCTTTGTTGCAATCTATAACAGCCCCTGCAGTATTCAAAAAGGGTCTTCCAAGAATAATAGACATACTATCATCCTCGGGAATATCAAGTATAACAAAGTCCATTAGAGTAGTAACATTTGCAACTACAACAGGCACATCCTTACAAATACCGACAGGTATAGCAGTTGATTCATCAGCCATTTGCAAAGATATTTCAGTAGGTGTCAACTTACTCAGGTCAAGTCTATGATATAAAGAGAGAGGAACACTGGCTCCAAGATCACACAAAGAAGTTTTAAGATAGTTTCTCTTAATGGAGCAAGGTATAGTAGGTACTCCTGGATCTCCTAATTTCTTAGGCATTCCACCCTCAAAAGTGTAATTAGCAAGCATGGTGGAAATTTCTACTTCAGGTATCTTTCTTTTGTTGGTAATAATGTCATTCATATACTTAGCATAAGGATTTGTTTTAAGCACATCAGTCAAACGCATACACAAAAAGATAGGTCTAATCATTTCAGCAAAGTGCTCAAAATCCTCATCATCCCTTTTCTTGGATGGTTTTGGAGGAAAAGGCATGGGTTTCTGAACCCATGGTTCCCTTTCCCTATCGTGTTTCCTAGCAACAAAATCTCTCTTATCATAACGTTGATTCTTTGATTGTGGGTTATCAAGATCAACAGTAGGTTCAATATCTACATCATTATCATTGCTAGGTTGAGCATCATTATGAACATCATTATTAATATTATTACTAGGTTCATGTTCATTACCAGATTGTGTCTCGGCATTAGAAACAGATATATCATTAGGATTCTCACGTGTGTCAGCTACAGGTTCACTAGAAGCATGCAAAGTCTTATCATTTTTATTTTTCTTCTTCTTAGAAGGCCTAGGTGCATCTAAATTAGCTCTCTGAGAATCTTGCTCAATTCTCTTAGGGTGGCCTTCAGGATATAGAGGTTATTGTGTCATTTTACCACCTCTAGTTGCAACTCTAACAACATAGTCATTATTCTTACTATTTAATTCATTAAGCAAATTGTTCTGAGCCTTAAGTACTTGTTCTACTTGAGTGGTGACCATAGAAGCATGTATACTAATGAGTTTAAGTTCACCTTTAGCTCTAGACAAATAATCACTCAAGCGTTCAATCATATAAGCATTGTGTTGTAATTGTCTACCAACATAAGCATGGAAGTTTTCTTGTTTCACAATAAAATTGTCAAACTCATCTAAGCATTGGCTAGCAGACTTATAACGAGGAATATCACCTTCATCAAATCTATAAAGAGAATTTACCTTTACTACCTGTGTCGGGTTATCAAGACCATGTATTTCTTCAATAGGTGGTAAATTCTTAACATCTTCAGCTTTAATACCTTTTTCTTTCATAGATTTCTTTGCCTCTTGCATATCTTCAGGACTGAGAAATATAACACCTCTTTTCTTTGGAGTTGGCTTAGGGGCTGCTTCAGGAAGTGTCCAATTATTTTCATTGGCCAACATATTATTCAATAATAATTCAGCTTGTTCAACTGTTCTTTCCCTGAAAACACAACCAACACAACTATCCAGGTGGTCTCTGGAAGCATCGGTTAGTCCATTATAAAAGACATCAAGTATATCAGGCATCTCAGGAGGATCATCATGCAAAGCATTAAGTAACTGGAGAAGCCTCCCCCAAGCTTGTGGGAGACTCTCTTCTTCAATTTGCACAAAGTTATATATTCCCCGCAAGGCAGCTTGTTTCTTATGAGCGGGAAAATATTTAGCAGAGAAGTAATACATCATATCCTGGGGACTACGCACACAACCAGGATCAAGAGAATTAAACCAAGTCTTAGCATCACCCTTTAATGAGAACGGAAATAGCTTAAGGATATAGTAATAACAAATCTTTTCCTCGTTGGTAAACAGGGTGGCTATATCATTCAACTTAGTAAGATGTGCCACAACAGTTTCAGACTCATAGCCATGGAAAGGATCAGATTCAACCAAAGCAATTAACTCGGGATCAACAGAGAATTCATAATCCTTATCGGCAACACAGATAGGTGAAGTAGCAAAAGCAGGGTCATGTTTCATTCTAGCATTCAAGGACTTTTCTTTCAGCTTAGCTAATAATTTCTTAAGATAATATCTATCATTGCAAGCAAGAAAGTCTCTAGCAGTTTCTTCATCCATAACATAACCCTCAGGAATAACAGGCAATTCATATCTATTGGGAGTAGTTTCATCGTCGCTTTCATAAATATCATCAGTTTCAACACCTACATTCTCCCTAACCTTAGCAATTTGTTCATCTAGAAATTCACCTAGTGGCATAGTATCGGGCATAGAGGTAGTTTCATCATACATAGCAGAAGTAGCATCATCAAGAACATACGACATATCAGATTCAATAGCAGGCGTATGTGTCGCGATTTTACTCATAACAGAAGGAGAATCAAGTGCAGAGCTAGATGGCAGTTCCTTACCTCCCCTCGTAGTTGAGAGTAAGATATTGATTTTTGAGTCTTTCAAATTCTTCATAGTGATCAACAGATATAAATCCCAAGTGACTTAAAGAATAGAGCTATGCTCCTCGGCAACGACGCCAGAAAATAGTCTTGATAACCCACAAGTGTAGGGGATCGCAACAGTTTTCGAGGGTAAAGTATTCAACCCAATTTATTGATTCGACACAAGGGGAGCCAAAGAATACTCTTAAGTATTAGTAGCTGAGTTGTCAATTCAACCACACCTGGAAGCTTAGTATCTGCAGCAAGATAGTTTAGTAGCAAAGTAATATGATAGTGGCGGTAGCAGCAATAAAAGTAACGATAGTGTTTTTGTAGTTTTTGTAATAGTAGCAACGGAAAAGTAAATAAGCGACAAGCAATATAGGTAAAGCTCGTAGGCATTGGATCGTTGATGGGAAATTACGTCGGATGCAATTCATCATGTAGAAGTTATAACCTAGGGTGACACAGAACTAGCTCCAGTTCATCAATGCAATGTAGGCATGTATTCCGAATATAGTCATACGTGCTTATGGAAAAGAACTTGCATGACATCTTTTGTCCTACCCTCCCGTGGCAGCGGGGTCCTATTGGAAACTAACGGATATTAAGGCCTCCTTTTAATAGAGTATCGGACCAAAGCATTAACACATAGTGAATACATGAACCCCTCAAACTATGGTCATCACCGGGAGTGGTCCCGGTTATTGTCACTTCGGGGTTGCCGGATCATAACACATAGTAGGTGACTATAGACTTGCAAGATAGGATCAAGAACACACATATATTCATGAAAACATAATAGGTTCAGATCCGAAATCATGGCACTCGAGCCCTAATGACAAGTATTAAGCATAGCAAAGTCATAGCAACATCAATCTCAGAACATAGTGGATACTAGGGATCAAACCCTAACAAAACTAACTCGATTACATGATAGATCCCATCCAACCCATCACCGTCCAACAAGCCTACGATGGAATTACTCACACACGGCGGTGAGCATCATGGAATTGGTGATGGAGGAAGGTTGATGATGACGATGTCGACGATCTCCACTCTCCGGAGCTCCAAACGGACTCCAGATCAGCCCTCCCGAGAGAGATTAGGGCTTGGCGGCGGCTCCGTCTCATGAAACGCGATAATTCCTTCTCCCTAATTTTTTTCTCCCCGAACATGAAGATATAGGATCTGGGGGTATGTCGGTAAGGCATCCGGGGGCCCACGAGGCAGGTGGCGCGCCCAGGGCAGGGGGGCTCGTGGATAGGCCCAAGGCCCCCTGGTGTGGATCTTCTTGCAGGTATTTTTTATATTTTTCGAAATAATTCTTCGTTGATTTTCAGGCGATTCCAAGAACTTTTTATTCTGCACAAAAACAACACCATGGCAGTTCTGCTGAAAACTGCGTCAGTCCGGGTTAGTTCCATTCAAATCATGCAAGTTAGACTCCAAAACAAGGGCTAAAGGGTTTGGAAAAGTAGATACGTTGGAGATGTATCAATGTTCACCATTGAAAACTACTCCATCTCATGTGATGATCGGTTTAGTTGATTTGGATCACGCGATCATTTAGATGACTAGAGGGATGTCTATCTAAGTGGGAGTTCCTTAGTAATATGATTAATTGAACTTTAATTTATCATGAACTTAGTACTCATAGTATTAGCATATCTGTGTTGTAGATCAATAGCTCGCGATGTAGCTCCCCGTTTATTTTTATATGTTCCTAGAGAAATATAAGTTGAAAGATGTTAGTAGCAATGATGCGGACTTGTTCCGTGATCTGAGGATTTTCATCATTGCTGCACAGAAGAATTATTTTCTTGATGCAACGCTAGGTGACAGACCTATTGCACGAGCAGATGCAGATGTTATGATTGTTTTGACAAAATCTCGGTATGATGACTACTTGATAGTTTATGGCACCATGCTTTACGGCTTAGAACCGGGACTTCAAAAACGTTTTGAATACCACGGAGCATATAAGATGTTTCTAAGAGTTGAAATTGGTATTTCATACTCATGCCCATATCAAGAGGTATGAGACCTCTGAGAGTACTTTGCCTACAAGATGGAGGAGAATAGCTCAACCAGTGAGCATGTGCTCAGATTGTCTGAGTACTACAATTGCTTGAATCAAGTGGGAGTTAATCTTCCAGATAAGATAGTAATTGACAAAGTTCTCTAGTCACTATCTCCAAGTTACTAGAACTTTGTGATGAACTATAATATGCAAGGGATGACGAAAGTAATTCCCGAGCTCTTCTCGATGCTGAAAACGACGAAGATAGAAATCAAGAAAAAGCATCAAGTGTTGATGGTTGACAAGACCACTAGTTTCAAGTAAAAGGGCAAAGGAAAAGAAAGGGAACTTCAAGAATAATGGCAAGAAAGTTGCTACTCCCATGAAGAAACCCAAAGCTGGACCCAAGCCTGAAACTGAGTGCTTCTACTGCAAAGGAAGTGGAACTACCCTAGAAACTTGGTGGATAAGAAGGATTGCGAAGTGAACAAAGCTATATTTGATATACATGTTATTGATGTGTACTTTACTAGTGTTTATAGCAACCCCTCGGTATTTGATACTGGTTCAGTTGCTAAGAGTAGTAACTCAAAACGGGAGTTGCAGAATGAACAGAGAGTAGTTAAGGGTGAAGTGACGATGTGTGTTGGAAGTGGTTCCAAGATTGATACGATCATAATCGCACACTCCCTATACTTTCGGGATTAGTGTTGAACCTAAATAAATGTTGTTTGGTGTTTGCATTGAGCATGAATATGATTTGATCATGTTTTTTGCAATGCATTTATTCATTTAAAGTCAGAGAATAATTGTTGTTCTAATTACATGAATAAAACCATCGATGGTCATACACCCAATAAAATTGTTTGTTGGATCGCGATCGTAGTGATACACATATTCATAATATTGAAGCCAATAGATGCAAAGTTAATAATGATAGCGCAAATTATTTCTAGCACTGCCGTTTAGGTCATATTGGTGTAAATCGCATGAAGAAACTCCATGCTGATGGGATTTTGGAATCACTTGATTATGAATCATTTGATGCTTGCGAACCATGCCTCATGGGCAAGATGACTACGACTCCGTTCTCTGGAACAATGGAGTGAGCAACTGACTTATTGGAAATAATACATATTGATGTATGCGGTCCGATGAGTGTTGAGGCTCGCGGCGGGTATCGTTATTTTCTGACCTTCACAGATGATTTGAGCAGATATGGGTATATCTACTTGATGAAACATAAGTCTGAAACATTTGAAAAAGTTCAAAGAATTTCATAGTGAAGTGGAAAATCATCGTAACAAGAAAATAAAAGTTTCCACGATCAGATCGCGGAGGCGAATATTTGAAGTTACGTGTTCGGCCTTCATTTAAAACAATGTGAAATAGTTTCACAACTCACGCCACCTAGAACACCATAGCGTACCGGTGTGTCCGAACGTCGTAACCGCACTTTATTAGATATGGTGCGATCTATGATGTCTCTTACCGATTTACTACTATCGTTTTGGGGTTATGCATTAGAAACAATTGCATTCACGTTAAATAGGGCACCATCTAAATCCATTGAGATGACACCGTATGAACCGTGGTTTGGCAAGAAACCTAAGCGGTCATTTCTTAAAGTTTGGGGTAGCTATGCTTATGTGAAAAAGCTTCAACATGATAAGCTCGAACCCAAATTGGAGAAATATGTATTCATAGGATACACAAAAGAAACTGTTGGGTACACCTTCTATCACAGATCCAAAGGCAAGATATTCGTTGCTAAGAATGGAGGCTTTCTAGAGAAGGAGTTTCTCTCGAAAGAAGTGAGTGGGAGGAAAGTAGAACTTGATGAGGTAATTGTACCTTCTCCCGAATTGGAAACTAGTACATCGCAGAAACTAGTTCTAGTGATTCCTACACCAATCAGCGAGGAACCTAGAATCAGCGAGAATCATCGTAACAAGAAAATAAAGTTTCTACGATCTGATCGTGGAGGCGAATATTTGAGTTACGAGTTTGGTCTTCATTTAAAACAATGTGGAATAGTTTTGCGACTCACGCCACCTGGAACACCACAACGTAATCGTTTGTATGAACGTTGTAACCGTACTTTATTAGATATGGTGCGATCTGTGATGTCTCTTACCCATTTACTACTATCGTTTTGGGGTTATGCTTTAGAGACAGCTGCATTCACATTAAATAGGGCACCATCTAAATCCATTGAGACGACACCTTATGAACTTTAGTTTGGCAAGAAACCCAAGTTGTCGTTTCTTAATGTTTGGGGCTGCGATGCTTATGTGAAAAAGCTTCAACCTAATAAGCTCAAACCCAAATCGGAGAAATGTGTCTTCATAGGATACCCAAAAGAAACTGTTGGGTACACCTTCTATCACAGATCCGAAGGCAAGATATTCATTGCTAAGAATGGATCCTTTTTAGAGAAGGAGTTTCTCTCGAAAGATGTGAGTGGGAGGAAAGTAGAACTTGATGAGGTAATCGTACCTTCTCCCGAATTGGAAAGTAGTTCATCACATAAATCAGTTCAAGTGATTCCAACACCAATTAGTGAGTAAGCTAATGATGATGATCATGAAACTTCAGATCAAGTTACTACTGAACCTCATAGGTCAACCAGAGTGCGTTCCGCGCTAGAGTGGTACGGTAACCCGGTTCTGGAAGTCATGTTACTAGGCCATGATGAACCTACGAACTATGAGGAAGCAATGATGAGCCCCGATTCGGCAAAATGGCTTGAGGCCATGAAATCTGAGATGGGATCCATGTATGAGAACAAAGTGTGGACTTTGGTTGACTTGCCCGATGATCGACAAGCCATTGAAAATAAATGGATCTTTAAGCGGAAGACTGACGTCGATGGTAATGTTACTGTCTACAAAACTCGACTTGTTGCGAAAGGTTTTCGACAAGTTCAAGGTGTTTACTACGATGAGATTTTACTCGTAGCGATGCTTAAGTCTGTTCGAATCATGTTGGCAATTGCCGCATTTTATGAAATCTGGAAAATGAATAACAAAAATGCATTCTTTAGTGGATTTATTAAAGAAGAGTTGTATATGATGCAACCAGAAGGTTTTGTCAATCTTAAAGGTGCTAACAAAATGTGCAAGCTCCAGCGATCCATCTATGGTCTGGTGCAAGCATCTCGAAGTTGGAATATACGCTTTGATAAATTGATCAAAGCACATAGTTTTATACATACTTGCGGTGAAGCATGTATTTACAAGAAAGTGAGTGGGAGCACTACAACCTTACTGATAAGTATATGTGAATGACATATTGTCGATCGGAAATGATGTAGAATTTTCTAGAAAGCATAAAGGAGTGTTTGAAAGGAGTTTTTCAAAGAAAGACCTCGGTGAAGCTGCTTACATATTGAGCATCAAGATCTATAGAGATAGATCAAGACGCTTGATAAGTTTTTTCAATGAGTACATACCTTGACAAGTTTTTGAAGTAGTTCAAAATGGAACAGTCAAAAAAAGAGATCTTGCCTGTGTTGCAAGGTGTGAAGTTGAGTAAGACTCAAAGCCCGACCACAGCAAAAGATAGAGAGAGAATGAAAGTCATTCCCTATGCATCAGCCATAGGTTCTATAAAGTATGCCATGTTGTATACCAGACCTACTGTATGCCCTGCCCTGAGTTTGGCAAGGGAGTATAATTTTTATCTAGGAGTAGATCACTGGACAGCGGTCAAAATTATCCTTAGAGGACTAAGGAAATATTTCGCGGTTATGGAGGTGATAAAGAGTTCGTCGTAAAGAGTTACGTCAATGCAAGATTTGACACTGGTCTGAATGACTCTAAGTCTCAATCTGGATACATATTGAAAGTGGGAGCATTTAGCTAGAGTAGCTCCGTGCAGAGCATTGTAGACATATGAAAGTGCAACTAATCCCCGGGTGGTTTTGGTAATTAATAACAACATATATATCATTGAACTAATATTTACTTGAGAATCATTTCAGAAAAGTTCGATGATATGGGTATGGAAATGTCTGAAGAAGTGGACCCCTCAAAATGCTAAGACAAGCATTGGCAAAAGCTCAAGACTCTATTTTTGGTTTAGTGATCAAAGATCACATTGAGTCCATAGGAAAAGCCAATACTATTAAAAGGGGATGAGGTTGTGTTAATGATCTAGTTGCTCAAGTGCTTGGTGATCTAGCTCCCTCAACTATCAGCACTCTTCACTACTTAACACACTCATAAGTAATCTCGGACAAACCAATTCTGCAAACTCAGTCCCACCGAGATGAACCACCTCAGTTATTCTTCCAAATCCTAATTTCTCGGTCCATCCGATTCTGAGTTTCGGTCTCACCGAAAATGGACTGCCAACCTTCTGTAACCATGTGACATCACTTCGGAATATCCGAGTTGTTACTTTCGGTCTCACCGAGATGGCAAGCTCCAACCTTTGACTCACTTCGGACACACCGAGATGGTATTTTCGGTCCCACCGAAAATCCCAACGTTCACTATATTTGAACTTTCGGTCTGACCGAGTTTTAACTTCGGTCTCACCGAGATTGGTCAAATGTGTGTGTAACGGTTGGATTTTGTGTGGAGGCTATATATACCCCTCCACCCCCTCTTCATTCGTGGAGAGAGCCATCAGAAAGTCTACCACTCCTACCATATACTTTCTGAGAAGTGAACCACCTACCCTTGTGTTGAGATCAAGCCATTCCATTCCTACCATATGAAACTTGATTTCTAGCCTTCCCAAGTTGCTTTCCACTCAAACCTTTCTTCCACCACAGCCATATCAGTGAGGAGAGTTGAGTGTTGGGGAGATTATCATCTGAAGCACAAGAGCAAGGAGTTCATCATCATCAACACTGTCTATTACCTTTTGGGGGGTGGTGCCTCCTAGATTGGTTAGGTGTCGCTTGGGAGCCTCCGTCTTTGAGATGTGGAGTTGAACCAAGAAGTTTGTAAGGGCAAGGAGATCGCCTACTTCGTGAAGATCTACCCCGAGTAAGGCTAGTCCTCCGTGGGCGTAGGCCATGATGGAATAGACAAGGTTGCTTCTTCGTGGACCCTTCGTGGGTGGAGCCCTCCGTGGACTCGCGCAGCCGTTACCCTCCGTGGGTTGAAGTCTCCATCAACGTGGATGTACGATAGCACCACCTATCGGAACCACGACAAAAATCTTCGTGTCACCAAACTGCGTTTGATCTTCTCCACCTCTCTCTTACATGTGCAATTTACTTTCCGCTGCTATTACTCTAGAATTGCATGTGTAGGGTGATACTTGAATTGATCTTAATTGTGAAACTGCCAAAAACTTTGCATGATCAAAAGGCAGATTTTTTATATTGTCAAGTAGTCTAATCACCCCCCCTCTAGACATACTTTCGATCCTACAAGTGGTATCAGAGCTTTGGTCTCCATTGTTTTGGTTTCCATTGCATTGGACTCCATAAGCTTGGTTTCACAACCTAGGAGAGTATGGCGTCTAGTGAGGGTAATTATCGTAGAGGTCCTTACTTTGATGGTACAAATTTTGCTAGTTGGAAGCATAAAATGAAAATGCATATTCTTGGTCATAACCCAGCCGCATGGGGCATTATTTGTGTTGGTATGCAAGGTGATTTCTTTGAAGAAGGAAAAGTTCCGGATCGCGAAGCTACACCGGAAGAGTTGCGGATGTTGCAAAACAATGCTCAAGCTTGTGACATTCTCTTCAATGCTTTGTGTCCCGAAGAGTTCAACAAAATCAGCCGTCTTGAGAATGCTAAAGAGATTTGGGATACTTTGGTTGAAATGCACGAAGGTACTGAATCTGTGAAGGAATCAAAGCTAGATATTCTTCAAGGTCAACTTGACAAGTTCAAGATGAAGGATGGTGAAGGAGTCGCTGAAATGTACTCTAGGCTTGCTCTCATCACAAATGAGATTGCCGGCTTAGGAAGCGAAGAAATGACCGACCGATTCATCATTAAGAAGGTTCTCAGAGCTTTGGATGGAAAGTATGACACCGTGTGCACTTTGATCCAAATGATGCCAAACTACAAGACTCTCAAGCCAACTGAAGTCATTGGAAGAATTGTTGCTCATGAGATGACACTTAAGGATAAGGAAGAGCTTCACAACAAGTCAAGTGGTGCTTACAAAGCTACACGTGATGCTCCTACTACCTCAAGTGACAAGCTAATTTCCAATGAAGAGATAAGCCTAATGGTCAGGAACTTCAACAAGTTCTACAAGAATAGAGGCAAAGAAAGAAGCTCAAAATCTAGATCATATGATGAAAAGAGATCTTCTAGTCGTGATCGAAACTGCTACAATTGTGGAAGACCCGGACACTTCTCAAATGAGTGTACGGCTCCCCACAAGAGAAGAGAAGAATCTCCAAGAAGAAGAGCAAGAGATGAGTCACCTCGGAGAGAGAGAAGGAGCAGAGATGATCGTTATGAACGAAGACCCTCTCGGAGAAGCAAAGATTCGGAGAGGAAAGACAAGTCATCAAGGAGCTACACAAGAAGAAGACATCAAGCTCATGTAGGTGAATGGGTCTCCGGCTCCGACTCTGACAATCAATCCGATGAAAGCTATCACTCCGACTCCGACTATAGTCAAGATGAAGGTGTTGCCGGACTTGCACTCGTATCCTCCAACTCCAACTCCTACGACTTATTTGATTCACCAAATGAGGGAATTGGAAGATGCTTCATGGCTAAAGGCCCCAAGGTAACACACCCTGAATTCATTGACTTTGATAGTGATGAGGATGACTTGCTTGGTGAAGATGAGCTCTTGCATGATAAATCTAGTGAGCTTAGTAATGATGAAAATGCTAGTAGTCTTTATAGTCGAGAAGAGTCAAATGACAATGCTATGAAGGAGATTGAGCGTCTAACTAAAGAACTAAACACTCTTAAGTTAGCTCATGAAACAACTCAAGAAGATCATAGAGAGCTCCTAAGATCTCATGAGAAGCTACGCTTCGAGAAGCTCACTCTAGAGCAAGAACATGAGTTTCTAAAAGCGATCAATGACGATCTTCGAAAGAAGAGTTCTTCACATCTTGCCAAACGACTTCTCTTGTCTAATTTCTTGCCACCTATTAAGACTAAGCATGACAAATATAAGAAAAATTCTTCCTCTAGTAGTAACAATAACAATGTTAAATCAAATGTTGTTACTTCTAGTAGTTCTCTTGATTCCACTAACAATGTTTCAAGCCAAGTTACACTTGAGCAAGAAAATAGCTTATTGAAGGAAATCATAGAGAAAGGTGTCTACAAGAGTCTTGCCGGAAGAAAGAACTTTGAGGAGATTGTTCGCAAACAAGGAAGACACCGGAAGAATCAAGGGATTGGTTTTGAGCGAAAGTTCAACGCCGAAGGTGTTGAGTGGGAAGAAGGTCAATACCCTACTCCACAGTTTGTTTCACAAAAGGAGAAGTATGATCCTACTTCTTCCAATGTGGAACAAGCTCAAGATGATCTTCCACCACAAGACCACAAGCTAAAGGCCAAGGACAAGCTTCAAGAGGAGATTGATGCATTCATTGAAGCACCTCAAGCCATGGTCAAGTGGGTTCCCAAGGACACATCAAGTTCTACTTCGTCAAGCTCAACTACAACCCCAAGGATTCCCATCAAGATGATGTGGATCCCAAAGAAGAAGAACTAGAAGGTTCTTGAGGGTGACTCCGCCAATAAACTTCACTCATATTCATTTTGGCAAGAACTTGTGCAATCAACTTCCACATCATGCACTAGTTCATGGAGTCACAAACCCTCTTGTTGGTAAGTCAAGGGACAAGGTAATCATTGCTTTCATGGACATCATCTTTTGTGAACTTCAATCTATGTCTATGGATATTCTTGTTTGTTCCTTGTGGGACTAACCCATGTAGGTATTGAAAGTGCCCTAATCCAAAGGATTGCTCCCAACTCTTGATGATCTACATCAACATTGAGCATCCACATCTTCAACATCTACATGAAGTCTTCTACGACAACCCAAGGTTAGTTTGACCCTTTAAAAGGGGTTCTCACATCTAGGGGGAGCTTTGCTCTAAAAAATTGAGCTAAAGCATCTTCAAGTGATGTGAACACATAAATGCTTTATGTAAAAGTGGTAACCCCACTTGTGCTTAAACGATGAGTATGACCTATGATCAAATGTTCTCATTTGGCTCCTAAGTCAATATACTCATATATAGATGACCTAGTCATCGACAAATTGTGTGCTAGTAGCTAGAGTGATTGGTTGTGCATGTTTGACACATATTTCAGTTGCTATCTTATTGTGTGAGCATGTTGAATGCATGATTTTATCCATTCAAGGACATCCATTTGTTGTTTTGATTGTTTTGTTTTCTTTTTCTGGCCAAATGGATGGACAAGAATGCCTAAGCACCTTTCCCTAGCTATCTATGCTTTCTTGTCTCAAATTCTATTCATGCTCATATCACAACTTTGAACAAGTCTTTTTCGGACAGTCCGAGTGAGGAGCACTCGGAGCCACCGATTCGTCTAAGGCTGACTTCCAAAACCTTCTAAGTCCATTTCGGTCTGACCGGCTTCTCAATCTCGGTCCAACCGAAACTCTTAGACTGATCTAGGTTTCATCTCGGTGAAACCGAGTTCAAACTCTTGGTCTGACCGATATGCGTAACTGCACAGCAGTTATACATCTCGGTGACACCGAGTTTTTCAACTCGGTCCCACCGACAGCATGGGGTTATATATACCTAAGGGCTGCGCGCGATTCAATTCTTCAAACCGTTCGCCCCCAAGACCCCTGCTGCCGTCGCCCTGGTCTACGGATCGTCGCCGTCGTCGCCTGTGCGCCCTCGCCGCAGGTCTCCGCCGCCGTCAACGGTAATCATCTCCACCGTTGCCGCCGTAGAGGGACACCACCAAGTTAGGGTGTGTCCCGATCCCTTTTCGTGCTCCCCTTCCGATTCTTGCATGATAGGCTTGCCATGATTCAATCCACGTTTGAGATATTCCCTATACATTAGTTCAGATCTTCTAGTTTCGAGGAAAATTCTTAGGTTTAGGTTTCCACGGAATGCATCTCGGTGAAGCCGATTTTGAAACTCGGAATGACCGATTTGGCCTCTGGCCATTGCACTGCACCATTCGGTTTAACCGAGTTGTGCCAATCGGAATGACCGAAATGTAGTTTCAGTGAAACCCTAAGTTATCGGTAGGACCGAAACCCATTTCGGTCTGACCGAAAGTGGTGTGTAGGTTTCTGTTGAGCACTTCGGTTGCACCGAAACTTGAAATCGGTTTGACCGAAATACATTCTGTGAAAACTCAAAACTAAGTTTTGAACTCATTTCTTTTGCAAAAACCTCTGCAGTTGTGATAACTCTTCTACTCTGCCTATACCTTATCTTTTCACAGGTTTTCAGTCATGTCAGATGTCAGTGACAACCAGAACAGGTCTGAGTCACCTTTTGCTGAAATTCCAGAGACAGAAACAAGTCCTGCTAGCAGCTCCAGTGATGATGGTGAGAGGAGCACCCCTAGTGGTTTGCCTCCTGCAGCCACCAGAACCAGGAAGAAGAGAACTTCTGATGATGAGGACTCTGACTTTGTTGCTGAGGAAGTTACCTCCAAGCCAAAGAGGAATGTGGTTGCTAAAGAGCACCAAGGGCAGCAGTCAAGGAAAGGCACAAGCAAAGTAAAGCAGTCAGCAGTTGCAAAGAAGCTCAACTTGGAAGAGCCTGCTCCAAGCAAGGTGAAGAAGACTTCCAAAAGGAAGAGGGTAGTATATGCTGAACCTCAAGTTGATGCTGCAGAAGAAGAAGAAGAAGATGCACCCCAGCCTCCTCCTCAGAAAGCTAAGTTCATGGGTGATGCTATTCGGGCTCAAGCCTCCTCTAAACCCAAGAAGCCTGCTCAAGCCAAGGCAGCTCCAGCCAAGCCCAAGAGAACAACCAGAAGCATTCCAGCTTCTGAGAAGAACAAAGGTGAGATGCCACCGTCTGAATCAGATGAAGAGCATGTGTTGCTTAAGCTCCGTCCCAAGTTGCCACTCCACAATGATGCTCATCCTCAAGCTGAGGACATGAAGGCAAGGAAGGACAAAGGTCTCAGGCTATGGAGACAGTCTGATCCATATGCTGTAAGGAGAAGGACTGCTGTGGACCCCAGATTCCACACCAGAGAGCAGCAGGATTTCTATGAGACTGTGCTGATGGATAAGAAGCCCATTGTTGCTGACACCAGGTATGTTGACTGGAAGTATATTGACAGTGAAGAGCACCGGGACTTCTTTCCCCATGTGCATGAGAGCTTTACTGCATGTGGAGTTGCTGATTTTGTGGGTCAAGAGCTGACAGCTTGGAATGACGAGATGATCATGCAGTTCTATCCCACAGCCCACTTCTATCCTGATGGCAAGATCACCTGGATGACTGAAGGTCAAAGGTTTTCTTCGACTGTTGAAGAATGGCAGAACTTCTGAACGCTCCAGTGCAGAGAGAGGACGACATTGATGTCTATGGGATTCCTAAGAAGAGTCATGATTCCATGAAGAACATGTACAAGGAGATCCCGGCTGCTGATTTGGAAGGATGGAAGCTTGGCTCAGTGTACTATCTCCAGGCAGGTCTGACCACCACTAACACTATTCTGAGGCATACATTGATGCCTAAGTCTGGAGACCACCGCATGATTCGAGGCTATTCTATCAACATGCTGCACATTCTCGATGAGAAGGCACCTTTCAAGGTGATGGACTTGATGGTAGAGACCATTAAGAGGACTGCAGCCGACCAGAAGAGGTCGTGTGGGTTTGCTCCGCAGATTCAGATGCTCATCAACGCCAAGTTTGGCACGGGCAAATTCATGTTGGATAGCAAGCACTTGCCACTGCAACCAGAGCATGAAGACAACGTAGTTGTGATGGATGAAGAGGATCCTACCTCAGTTGAAGGACAAGCCAAAATCGAAGCTGCGAAGAAGGCTAAAGCTGACAAAGAGGCAGCAGCAGCAGCAGCTAAGCCAAAGAGCTTTGGAGAACAAATTCTTGAAGCTACCCAGAGGGTTGAACAACGCCTGGCCAGCATTGAGCAATCTCAGGAGAGCCTAGAGAGGATTGTCGAGGACAAGATCCACGCTCTGGACGTGAAGCTGACTGAGATTCAGGTGTCTGTCAACAAGCTTGAGGCAGACATGGAGGAGACAAGGCAGGAGAGAGCAGAGCTTATGCAGGATGATCTAGTCCAGGACTCTCATCGCCAGACTGCTCAGGTTCCCAGAGGATCCAGATCTGCAGCTATCCCAGTGACAGACTCCAGGGCTACCACTTCAGCACCAGCTACAGCTCCAACAGTTGCTCCAGCTCCAGCATCCACTCCTCCACCGCAGACATCAGCAGAAGTCTTCGCCGATGCCGCTATCTCTACACCGACATCTACCCAGACGGGAGCCGCCAGCAGAGCCCGCAGTGACGCTTAGCTCTATACCTTTTCGAACTTTTTGGTAACTTGTTGCCAAAGGGGGAGAAATTGTTATAGATCATAGGGCTTCGAGAGAGAGAGTGCTCTTTCGTCTTTCGTTCTTTTGCCAGTTTCCTTGAGATACATTGGTTTCTTTTGGTCTTTCGAAACTTTCAGTGTGCTTGTTACTACGTTTGATGCTATCTTAATGAGTGCTTAGTCATACTATGCTTTAATGTGTGCTTATTGCTTATCATATGCTATTCCTTATTGTATGGCTATTTACTCTTGTCTTGGTGATTGAGTGCTTGTTATTCATTCTTATCATTTTGTGCGCTCCACCAAGATGTATGTGACATGGAAGAGTGACCCATAATCCTAATCGATTGTGCATTTGCATTCAAACGCAAATTTTAAATAATGCACAAATTTAGGGGGAGCTCTTGTTTATCACATACTTCTCAAAGCGACGATATTATTCATTGATTATATCTTTTGTCGAAGCTTTGATCTATATGTTGTCATCAATTACCAAAAAGGGGGAGATTGAAAGTGCAACTAATCCCCGGGTGGTTTTGGTAATTAATAACAACATATATATCATTGAACTAATATTTACTTGAGAATCATTTCAGAAAAGTTCGATGATATGGGTATGGAAATGTCTGAAGAAGTGGACCCCTCAAAATGCTAAGACAAGCATTGGCAAAAGCTCAAGACTCTATTTTTGGTTTAGTGATCAAAGATCACATTGAGTCCATAGGAAAAGCCAATACTATTAAAAGGGGATGAGGTTGTGTTAATGATCTAGTTGCTCAAGTGCTTGGTGATCTAGCTCCCTCAACTATCAGCACTCTTCACTACTTAACACACTCATAAGTAATCTCGGACAAACCGATTCTGCAAACTCAGTCCCACCGAGATGAACCACCTCAGTTATTCTTCCAAACCCTAATTTCTCGGTCCATCCGATTCTGAGTTTCGGTCTCACCGAAAATGGACTGCCAACCTTCTGTAACCATGTGACATCACTTCGGAATATCCGAGTTGTTACTTTCGGTCTCACCGAGATGGCAAGCTCCAAACTTTGACTCACTTCGGACACACCGAGATGGTATTTTCGGTCCCACCGAAAATCCCAACGTTCACTATATTTGAACTTTCGGTCTGACCGAGTTTTAACTTCGGTCTCACCGAGATTGGTCAAATGTGTGTGTAACGGTTGGATTTTGTGTGGAGGCTATATATACCCCTCCACCCCCTCTTCATTCGTGGAGAGAGCCATCAGAAAGTCTACCACTCCTACCATATACTTTCTGAGAAGTGAACCACCTACCCTTGTGTTGAGATCAAGCCATTCCATTCCTACCATATGAAACTTGATTTCTAGCCTTCCCAAGTTGCTTTCCACTCAAACCTTTCTTCCACCACAGCCATATCAGTGAGGAGAGTTGAGTGTTGGGGAGATTATCATCTGAAGCACAAGAGCAAGGAGTTCATCATCATCAACACCGTCTATTACCTTTTGGAGGGTGGTGCCTCCTAGATTGGTTAGGTGTCGCTTGGGAGCCTCCGTCTTCGAGATGTGGAGTTGAACCAAGAAGTTTGTAAGGGCAAGGAGATCGCCTACTTCGTGAAGATCTACCCCGAGTAAGGCTAGTCCTCCGTGGGTGTAGGCCATGATGGAATAGACAAGGTTGCTTCTTCGTGGACCCTTCGTGGGTGGAGCCCTCCGTGGACTCGCGCAGCCGTTACCCTCCGTGGGTTGAAGTCTCCATCAACGTGGATGTACGATAGCACCACCTATCGGAACCACGACAAAAATCTTCGTGTCACCAAACTGCGTTTGATCTTCTCCACCTCTCTTTTACATGTGCAATTTACTTTTCGCTGCTTATACTCTAGAATTGCATGTGTAGGGTGATACTTGAATTGATCTTAATTGTGAAACTGCCAAAAACATTGCATGATCTAAAGGCAGATTTTTTATATTGTCAAGTAGTCTAATCACCCCCCCTCTAGACCTACTTTCGATCCTACAACATAGAAATTTGCAAAATACATACGGATCTGAATGTGATAGACCCATTGACTAAACCTCTCTCACAAGTAAAACATGATCACACCTGAGTACTCTTTGGGTGTTAATTACATGCCGATGTGAAATATATTATTGACTCTAGTAAACCTTTTGGGTATTGGTCACATGACGATGTGAACTATAAAGTGTTAAATCACATGAGGATGTGAACTATTGGTGTTAAATCACATGGTGATGTGAACTAGATTATTGACTCTAGTGCAAGTGGGAGACCGAAGGAAATATGCCCTAGAGGAAACAATAAAGTTATTATTTATTTCCTTATATCATGATAAATGTTAATTATTCATGCTAGAATTGTATTAACCGGAAACTTAGTACATGTGTGAATACATAGACAAACAGACTATCACTAGTATGCCTCTACTTGACTAGCTCGTTAATCAAAGATGGTTAAGTTTCCTAGTCATAGACATGAGTTGTCATTTGATGAACAGGATCACATCATTAGAGAATGATGTGATTGACTTGACCCATTCTGTTAGCTTAGCACTTGATCGTTTAGTATGTTGCTATTGCTTTCTTCATGACTTATACATGTTCCTATGACTATGATATTATGCAACTCCCGAATACCGGAGCAACACTTTGTGTGCTATCAAATGTCACAACTTAACTGGGTGATTATAAATATGCTCTACAGGTGTCTCCGATGGTGTTTGTTTAGTTGGCATAGATCGAGATTACGATTTGTCACTTCGATTGTCGGAGAGGTATCTCTGGGCCCTCTCGGTAATGCACATCACTATAAGCCTGGCAAGCAATGTGACTAATGAGTTAGTTGCGGGATGATGCATTACGGAATGAGTAAAGAGACTTGCTAGTAACGTGATTGAACTAGGTATGATGATACCGACGATCGTATCTCGGGTAAGTAACATACCGATGATAAAGGGAACAACGAATGTTGTTATGTGGTTCGACCGATAAAGATCTTCGTAGAATATGTAGGAGCCAATATGAGCATCCAGCTTTCGCTATTGGTTATTGACCGAAGATGTGTCTCAGTCATGTCTACATAGTTCTCGAACCCGTAGGGTCCGCACGCTTAACGTTCGATGATGATTTGTATTATGAGTTATGTGATTTCATAACCGACGTTTGTTCAGAGTCCCGGATGAGATCACAGACATGACGAACATTCTCGAAATGTTCGAGACGTAAAGATCGATATATTGGAAGGCTATATTCGGACATCGGAAAGGTTCCGAGTGATTCGGGTATTTTTCGGAGTACCGAAGAGTTACGAGAATTTGTATTGGGCCTTAATGGGCCATACGGGAAAGGAGAGAAAGGCCTCAAGGGTGACCGCGCCCCTTCCCCATGGACTGGTTCGTATTGGACTAGGGAAAGGGGGCGCCCCCTTCCTTCCTTCTCCTTCTCCCTTCCCCTTTTCCTATTCCATGTGGGAGGTGGAATCCTACTAGGACTAGGGAGTCCTAGTAGGACTCCACACTTTGGCGCGCCCTATGAGGGCCGGCATCCTCCTCCCTCCATCCTTTATATACGTGGCCAAAGGGCACCCCATGGACACACAAGTTGACTTGCAAGCCGTGTGCGGTGCCCCCCTCCATAGTTACACACCTCGGTCATATCGTTGAAGTGCTTAGGTGAAGCCCTGCGCCGTTAACTTATCATCACCGTCACCACGCCATAGTGCTGACGAAACTCTCCCGTGAGGCTCAACTGGATCATGAGCTCATGGGACGTCATCGAGTTGAACGTGTGCTGAACGCTGAGGTGCCGTACGTTTGGTGATTGGATTGGTTGGATCGCGAAGACGTTTGACTACATCAACCGCGTCACTAGATGCTTCCGCTTTCGGTCTACGAGGGTGCGTTGACACACTCTCCCCGCTCGTTGCTATGCTTCTCCTGGATAGATCTTGCGTGATCGTAGGATTTTTTATAAATACTACATTCACCAAACACACATATGCAACGGGGATGCAAGACATGATAATAAGCGGTGCTAGGTGTGACCTAATGCAGTACTACACGATACCGGCAAAGGGGTGTCGGTGTACAAAAGTAGGGGCGCTCTTTTATACCCCTTACTTGTGCACGGTCAGTCAGAGCCACACCAGCGACCACACATAAGAAAGCAGAGGAGGGAAGCCAGAGACACAAAGTTACCAGAGCAACGCCAAGACGGTGGCACAAGAAGGCCAAGCAAGAAGACATGCTCTCCCCCCAACAAGCCTCTTGTCGGGGCGGCCTGCGCACCCCCGGCAAGAACCCTTGCCGGGCAACTCACCCAAACGCCTTCGTTGCAGCCACCCTTGAGCCTAGGAGCTCCAACATCATCAGCGGCATTGGAACCAAGGCTCGGGAGGCGCCCATGGGATGGCATGCAGATTTTGTAAAGACAAAGGTCTATGACTCCCAAGATGAGAACCAGAAGACAAGGCAATCGCAAGGCTCCTTGCCGAGGATGCCCACGATGCCCCAACAAGGCTCCTCGCCGAAGACACCCCGAGGCCCCGGCAAGCCTCTTGCCGAGGACGCTCGCAGAAGCCCCGGCAAGTCTCGTGCCGAGAACGCTCACGGAGGCCCCGACAAGACCCTTGCCGGGAACAGGCGCAGGACCACGGCAAGCCCTTGCCGTCCCATTGTCGCCCCAGCTCGGCGGCTGACCTACAAGCCCAGGCAGTTACCCACGTGGCGGCACGTGGTTCCTGGTCCAGCTAGTCAAGCACCTGCGTGGTGGCATGCAGTTCTTCGTGAAGGCCCTACCACCACGCCATCTCAGCTACCTGCCTCGCTGGCTTGGACGCGTGTTGCAACCAGACGGAACGGCCACGGACGGGACGGGCCTCGTTTTCTTCCCCGGTAAAGCGAATGGACACCTAAGGGACGCATTTAATGTGTCTTGTCCCGTAATGGTATGAGATAAGCCTATGCACTGTACACCTTTCCACCTCCTGTGTGCCACTGTGGTAGCCCCTTTGGACTATAAAAGGAGGCATGAGGCATACTGGAGAAGGATTTGGATCTTTTGGAGCTAGACATGCACCGTAGCTAGTTCAAGAACTCAAGAACACTCAAATACACACCAAAGCAGGACTAGGGTATTACACATTTCTGCGGCCCGAACCTGGGTAAACGATCCTTGTACTGACTCTTAGACCTACTCTTTGCACAACCTCGCGCCCGCCAACCGTAGAAGGGATTCCAGTGGTCCCATAGGTGTCCTTCTTCACCGACATCTTTGGCGAGCCAGGTAGGAGCGCAATTGTGAAAATCCAGTCTAGCAGTTCGTTATCGCCATGGTTCCCAAGGAAGAAGATGACTGAGCATGCGGCATCATCAGCGAGTACAATGGACGCTCATGCAGCAACAGAAAAGATAAGTCATGCAAAACTTTGAGTAATTCCTTTTTACATAAGGTTATTTTCCTCGGGGATCTTGCCCTATGTATGATAAATCTGTACGCAATGGGGCCCCTCCGCTATTGGCAACGCCTTCGTCCTATTTCGAGTCCGCTCAACAGTTCGAGCGGCCGCGTCGAGAACGGCACGGTAGCGTTTTCGTCACTGGCAACGCTTTTGTCCTGTTTCGAGTCCACTCGACAGTTCAAACGGCACATTGGGGCGGTAAGGTGGTTTGCCTGACAGCAAGCACACCCGGCAGGCCATTGGGGATCCGTCCTCAAGGCGCAGTGGCTTGAGTTCGCGCGCCGGCAAGCCTATCCAAATTAAGCGTAGGGTGGACATACAAAGGGAAATCAAACAGGAAAGTAGCGCGCATTACTTCAATGTACTGCAGACTTATGTTACATCAATTGTTGTTGCGGTTCTAACTAAAGATAATAATTGTCTTGGTTGTGAACCTGCAGCGGCGATAAGAAATAGGGTGCCTAATCCCGATGCTGGCCTTCTACCCTCTGGATTCCGTCGACGCGATTGATGATGGGCTTGATACGCTCCTTGAGCGCCGTGAGATCTACATCATCCGACAAGCTGTCCAGCACGGCGTCGAAGTCGAGGTCGGGGTTTGAGTATGCCACCTTGGTGAGAACCTTGGTCAGGGCGCCCCGGCAGAGCCTCCGGGACTTGTCGGCCAGATAAGTCGCTCGGTCGGAGCGGAGCTTTTCCAAGGCATCAAGGATCCACTCAAAGAACACGGTTAGGCTGGCGTTGATGGTGAGGTTCGCCTCCCGGGAAAACCTGAAGTTTGGCATGCCCATGGCGGCCAACTGCGCGGTGTGCTTCTCCGCGACAGCGACGAGGCGGCTGATCCAGAGGTTCTTGCCCTTCACGTAATCCGCGTAGCCAGCGGCGTCGTCCTTCCGCAGCTGCTTCTCCTTCTCTAGATCCTTGTTCAGAGTCTCCTCCCAAGCCTTGGCCTCCAAAAGCTTTCCCTTAAGGCCCTCCAGCTCCAGCTTCAGGTCTTTGATGGAGTCCTGGGCCACGAAGAGCTGCTCGGCCTTGCCAAGAACTTCGGACTGTGACTCCGTCAAGGCAGTGTTGATCATGTCCTTCTCCTTTGTCAGCCTGTGAACCTGTGCATTCAGGCCATCCCGCTCCACCTCCAGCTCCTTCACCTTGCTGGCATGGACTAGAGCTTGAGCATTGAGTGCCTCTTCGTGCCTCTGCTCTAGCTCCTGAGTCTGCTGCGTGATGAGCTTCTCGACCTCTTGATCCTTGCCGCGGAGTGCAGCGGCAAGTGCCTGCTCACGAGCGACGAGGTCTTCCTCCTGGGAATTCAGTCGAGCTTGGCACTGGTTGTGGACGGCCTCGTCCTGGGAGGAATGCTCCTTTGCCATCTCCTTGGCCTTCTCAAAATCAGACTGCGCCAGGAGAAGATCACAGGCGCGCTCGTCCAGCTACTCCTGAGAAGTCCTCAGCTCATCCCAGGCCTGGGCAAACCAAGTCTGTGTCTGGGCGACGCGCTCCTGGAAGTCCGTCTCCGCCTTATCCACCATCGCCCACCTAGATTTCTCCTTGTCCAGGCGGGCGCGGTGGAGCGCTTGGAGCTTCTCGAAGCTAGCGCCCATGGCCCGAAGGAGCTGCTCCTCTTGAGAACCGTCGCCACCAACGCTCGACTCATCAACGACCTCGAGCCCAGCGGTGGCAATCACCTCATTATCAAAAACCTCCCCCTCGGTTGGCGCCCTGCTGCTCGCCGACCATGGGAGGTGGACGAACAGATCGTCGCTCACCTTCAAGTAACGACCCGAGCTAAAGGAGGCAGAGGAGGAAGGTTGGTCCTCGGCAGCAGTCGTGCCGGCCTCCCCGGCAGCAGCCGTGCCGGCCTCCTCGGCAGCAGCCTTGCCGGCCTCCTCAACAGTGGCCTTGCTGGCCTCATCGGTCCCTCCGGCGGGCTCCTTGGTGGTCTCCTCAGCAGTGGTTTTGGCGGCCTCCTCGGCAGCGCCCCTGCCGGCCTCGGCCCCAGTGTCCTTGATGACCTCCTCGATGATGGAGTCGACATTGACCTGATCCATCGGGGGTGAGGCTAAAAACCAGAAGAGAAAGGGAATGCAAAGTCAGGGGCAAGGATCAACTTGAAGAGAACAGAGCGAAAACAGGAAACAAACAATTTGTCCGTACCTGGCTGGGAAGAAGCGGCGCCCTCCCCGCCAACGATCGTTGTCGGGGGAGAGTCACCAGCGCCCAAGTTCGTCTCCTCCTCCATAGGCGCGGGCTCGGTGGTCGGTGCCCTTGCTGGGGACGCTCCTCGGGGCGGTGTAGTTGAGGGGGGGGGGGGCGGCATGTTAGGAGTGGCCCCCTGCGGGCCCTCCTGCTGCCGTTCCACTCCTACAAACCCGGCAAGGTCAGCACCAAAGATTCACGCCCCAATGTGTTCATCTGTGGAGAAGTGAGTAATAAACTTACGCTGGGGGCTAGAATGGGGGCTATGCCAGGGGTTGTTCTCCGGGCTACTCTCCACCAGCAGCGGTGTACTTGAAGTACCCACCGGGGGCTTGTCGCCAGCCGAGGCCCTGGCCCTCTTTGCCGCCCTCTGGGCCAGCGTCTCCAAGTCCCTGCAAAGGCAATATCGAATCAGGGAAAGATAGCATAGAGGTGGGGTCGGGACGTAATTCAGGGAGCAAGGTACATACTCGTCCTCCGCCTCCTCCTCCTCCTGTGGCTTCCTCTTCCTCCTTGGGCTGAGAGACCCAAGGTCAAAGTCAACATCCGCGGCAATATCCGCGGGAGGGGGAGAAGGAGATGGGGTCCGGCCGCGTTTGGACAAAGACCTAGCAGTTGCCGTCCTCTTCACCACCGCGGTCTTCCCCGCCTTTTTCTCTGTCGCGGCCTTCATCCCCCTCATCTCACGCATGAATAGCTCCTAGGGCTGCCGCGGCTGCGCGATGCTGCCAGGCCGGACCGGCTCACCCGAGCCAGCCCGCCGCAGGACCCACCGCCTCCCCGAGATAGGAGGGTTGGCGGCCTCAGCCTCCTCATCGGTCGACTCCTCGATCACGTCTTCGACAAGAGGAGCGTCGGCGTCGATGCCAGCGCGGCTGTCCTCCCCGGTGGACTTTGCCCATCCGGCGAGCTCCTCTTCCTCAGTGGCCACGTTGGCCTCGTCCTCCACATGGATGGCGCTGCCGGCCTCCAAGGCAAGAGCCTTCTCCGCTGCCCTGGCGGCAATATAATCTAGCTCCGCCTGGGTAGTATCATGGACGAGCACCGGCTCTTCGCAGACGCGGCTCTTCGACAAGGTGTCAAAGAACTTGTAATGCCCATGATGGAGTTATACCTCCTACGTGTCGAGGCACGACTTAAAGGCATAAATCCATCCTAGAATGATCTCAAGTTTGGTAATCTTCGCACAACTCATGTAAAAGAGGGAATAGTAAACAGAAAATAGTTGGCTTACACTCGCCACGTCACAGAATAACAGTACAAGTCTCAAACATCATACATTAAGAACATCACAACCCTCTAAGGGCAAAAGCCAAATGTCAAAGTACCAAACTTAGATAAATAAACCACAGGCGGATCGAATCCTAGTAAGAGACTCCACTACTGATCATTCGGGTATCGCACATAGTACCGACTACGCTCCTCGTCGTACTCCCAATCCAGCTCGGTGCCATCACCTGGATAGCTCACAGCTGGACCTGCATCTGGTGTGGTGAAGTAACTGTGAGCCACAGAGGACTTAGCAATCCCGTCTCCGGGTAACAAGACTATCAAAGCCTTTGGGTGAGGATAAGGCTGAAGAAAAGAATAAGTCTGCAGCAGCAACTAGCATCTAGCTTACGTAAGTGAGAGCGAGAAGAGAAAGCCTCGGCGAGAAGTGATCACGAAGTGATCCTAGCTACAAGCTCCACAATCATAACCCCTCCGTGTTCAACTCCCGAATCCCTATTCGGAAATTGACAGTCACGGAACACACGCTGGTAGTGTATTAGTAACATTGTGTCAAGTTATCTACAACCGGAATTAACAAGCTCCCATCTGCCACATAACCGCGGGCACGGCTTTCGAAAGTTCAAACCCTGCAGGGGTGTTCCAACTTGACCCATTACAAGCCCACGATCCGCGGAGTCGCAACTCCAAAGTGGGAAGACCCGAGTATCCTCGGAATCCCGTGCTCAAGATATACCGTGCTAAGGTAAGGCTAATCCAGCAAATCCTCCCGGCGTGCCGACACCCTGATAGTAGCCGCGCGTATCTAGTCTCAGGCCACGACCTGATGAGCACAGCGTACAGTGGCCGAAATACCCAAGTTGCCAAGGGGGGCCCCGCACACGACTCTAGTTTGGACCAACACTCAAATCGAGCACTGGCCCAGGGGGGTTGAATTAATTAAGCCTCGGGTTAATTACTCCCTCGGAAAGTTTTAGTTGTTTAGGCAAATAGTACCAAGGTTGGGACTTGCTGGAAAAGACTTAGCACTTAGCGGTTTATCGAGGGGGTCCCATACACCCCAACCGTGTTAGGAACGCATAATCAAGGAACATAACACCGGTTTATACGGTTCCTAACGGCATGAGTGGAACAAATCACCAAGCAAAAGGCTTAGCCTTCCACCCTTCCCAATATATAGATGATTTCATTTTAAGCATTTATATAGTGTGATATAACCCAACCAAACTTCAACATGAAGCAAGCATCTTCGATCTTCACCTGCAACTAGCAATGCTATAAGAAGGGCTGAGCGAAGCGTACTTAGCCAAGCAACGGTTTACATAGGTAGGTTGGTTAAACATGGCAATGGTTTACAAGTAGGAGGCTGACAAGACGATCATGGGCATCGAGGCAAAACTATAGATCGAGACTACTAGCAATAGGCAAAGATAGTAATGTTATCGGGGTTCGGTTATCTTGCCTGAAGAGAAGTCGTTCGGATCGTAAGAAGGGTCCTCGTGCTCAACCTCGTTGGAAACCTCGTGCTCGTGCTTGAACTCAGTCTCGGCTTCCGGCTCTAAACAAAACAATCACACCAAGCACCAATCAACAAGATGCAATGCGCACTCGGAAAAGATGAATGCATGATGGATGCACTAAGGATGCACACGGAGCACGGCAAATATCACTCAAGCAAATCACCTCAAAACATGATAACAATCTGATATTATTAATCTACACAGAAAATCAATCAAGTTTGATATAAGATTCGCTGAAATCGGAGTTACGGGCTAAAAGTTATGCCCGAAACAAGATTTGAGCGAAAGCTGAAAATTACAGCAACATAGCAACTTCGGAGCTCAAAATAATTAAGCTACAACACTCAAATAACATGGAAAAGGGCATGAACACAAACTAGACATATACTACAGCAACTAAGTCCAAAGGTGCACCCCAACGGAGCCACGGATCAATAGCAATGATCTTGGACATATTGAACTTGACAATAAAATTCTGGCAGCAGAATTTTATTGAAACTTTGGAGCAAAAGATAAACATGCTACAGCCACTTAAATGGACATGTGAGGACATGGATGGAAAGACAACAATATATACTACAAGGAACAATCAAAATCCACTCCAAAACTACCATGCTTTGTCCTAGAACATCACACGAACATGGCATCGGAACGTTACAGATTTCAGACTTAGTGAAAAACCACTAAGTCCTAAAACAGCAATATCATCATAGCAACTAAAAGAGCATGTTTAAGTCACCTCGAAACTAAACATGGCAAAGGGTAAGCACCTCATCAAAGTGCACATGAAGGTGATCCCGAAACACACAAGCATGCTTCATGGAGGTAAACACAACGATAGCAACGAGCTCAACAAGATGGCATTTCATAACAAGTGAAAACACATCACAGCCACATGGCACTTTGCAACGATGATAACAAGGAAATAATAAATCTACCATGCAACCTATCACAAGCAACACGTAGTTCGTGGCAAGACGAACACGTGGACATGTCATTTGCATCATTTGGACAAACGAGCTAGAAGATATCACATGGCAAAGGTGGCATAAAAATAACACATAACAGCAGTTTAAATCATGATGCACTCTTGCAACAGCAAAACAAGCACCTAGATGATCTCTAACATGCATGACAACAGCAGGTAAAACGTAGAGCAAGTCTCCACGAACGTCTGGACATATTATACGCACGAATCGGAGCAACAGGCAAAAAGTTAGAGCAAGTCAAACAACGCATCTCAGATTAACAGATCTGGGACTTAGTGGGAAAAAGGGTCAACCTCAAAACAGATCTGAAGGAATTGGGCCGGAGGAGGCAGATCGGGCCCGGGACCGTGCGGATCTGGATCGAGGCAGCTCGTCGGGACCAGGAGGCGGCGGGGTCCGGCCCGGCGGCTGGAAGGGAGCCCGCGCCCAGCTGGCGGCGGCGCGGCTGAACGAGGCCCGGGCGGGGCGTACGGCCCAGGTGGGAAGGAGCGAAGCCGGCCCGCTGGAGCTGCGGCCTGGCGAGCGGGAAGCGGTGGAGCGGCGTCGTGGGCCGGCCCGTGGAGTGGCGCGGCGCCCCGACGCGGAGCTCGGCCTGGCGGCGGCGCCTGGGCCCGCGTCGGAGGGAGCAGCCCAGCGAAGGGGGGAACGGGCTCCCTGGCGCGGCGCAGCGACTGCGGCCTGGAGCGGAGCCAAGCGTTGACTCGCGGGACGGGGGATCGCTGGCTCGGGAGATGCGGGCCGCGGGGAAGTGGTCCCGTCGCGGGCTGGAGCGGATCGGCGAAGGAAGCGGTCGGGGCGACTCCAGGAGCGGATCTGACGAGGCGGTTCCCTCGTTTCGATCGAGGAGGCGACCCAGTCCTTCGACCCGGCAGAGTTTGCGGCGGCGGTCGGCTGGTCCGACCGGCCGGCGCGATTTCTGGAGGAGGGAATTGGATAAGCACGGAAAAAGAAGAGGGGGTAGGATCTAGAGGATAGGGATGCCCAAAATGGACATAGGGGGGCCTAAATATAGCAGTTTTTAGGGTTAGGAGGGAATTTAGGGGCGCTAGGAGCCCTCCGATCGCGATCCGACGGATCCGATCGCGGGGGTAGATTTAAAAGGCCTAGGAGGAGATAAAAGACTGCAGTAGGGGTGTTTCCGGGACACGAAGTGAAGGCACTTTGGACCCACACGTACAACGGATGGGAAAGCCAACGGAGTCCAAACGAGACGAGATTTGAGAGGCGGGTTGCACACAACAAAACAACAACACACACAACAACCTCGCGGCACACCGGTAACGTTACACGCCCGAACAACAAAGTAGGCCTACGGGACGTCACGGGCACGTGAGGGAGCTCCGGAACGCGTAACGGACAACGGGAAGAAACACGCGGAACCGGATGCAACCGACAACACAAATGCAATGCAATGCACATGTCTACATGATATGAATGAATGCCACACACTCACACAACAAAACGACGAAAACCCGAAAGACAAGGAACCCGGAATGGAATAAGATGAAGCCGGAGATATATTATATACCCAAAAGGGAAAGTATTACATCCGGGGCATTACAAACTCTCCTCTACTACAAAAAGATCTCGTCCCGAGATCTAGGACTGGAAAAAGGAAGGGTACTCGGAACGAAGATGATCTTCTCGTTCCGAGGTAGCTTCTCGGTCGGTGTGATGTGACCACTTGACTTTCAGAAATTTGATGGACTTGTTGCGGGTCTTGCGTTCGGTTTCTTCGAGAATTGCAACGGGATGCTCTCGGTAGGACAGGTCTTGTTGAAGATCAATCTCTTCAAACTGAATCATGCGCTCAGGTGCCTTGAAGCATTTGCGAAGTTGAGACACATGGAAGACATCATGAACATTTGCAAAGTTGGAAGGGAGCTCGAGCTGATAGGCTAGATCGCCTCTTTTGCCAAGAATCTTGAAAGGACCGACGTATCTAGGAGCAAGTTTCCCTTTGATACCGAATCTTTGGGTGCCTTTCATCGGAGACACACGGAGATAGACATGATCATCAATGTTGAATGCCAAATCACGATGCTTGCCGTCATAGTAGCTCTTCTGACGCGACTGAGCGGCCTTGAGATTCTCACGTATGACTTTGCACATTTCTTCGGCTTCTGAGATCAAGTCATTGCCAAGGAGTTGACGTTCGCCTGTTTCAGACCAGTTGAGAGGCGTACGGCACTTTCTGCCATAGAGAATTTCAAAGGGTGCTTTGCCTGCACTTGCTTGAAAGCTGTTGTTGTAAGAGAACTCGGGAAATGGAAGACAGTCTTCCCATTTCATGCCGAAGGAGATGATACAGGCTCTGAGCATGTCTTCTAGGATCTGATTCACACGCTCGACTTGACCACTAGTCTGAGGGTGAAAGGCAGTGCTGAACCTGATCTTCGTGCCCATGGCGGACTGAAAGGAGTCCCAGAACCTTGATGTGAACAAGCTTCCACGGTCTGAGGATATAACTTGAGGAATGCCATGTAAGGA
The DNA here is from genome assembly GCA_902687465.1 of Secale cereale. NCBI lineage: Eukaryota > Viridiplantae > Streptophyta > Magnoliopsida > Poales > Poaceae > Secale > Secale cereale. The sequence continues at coordinate 279,076,429 of LR738711.1, read as the reverse complement.
CACAATTATGGAAGTGTACAACTCTGCAAGTTGAGCTGCATTGATTGATTCTTTGACTGGAAGAAAGTGAGCGACTTTGGTAAGCTTGTCAATCACCACAAAGATAGCATCATTTCCTCGCTTGGATTTAGGAAAACCAGTGACGAAGTCCATTTCAATGTGGTCGAACTTCCACTCGGGAATAGGAAGAGGTTGGAGAAGACCGGCTGGACGTTGATGTTCTGCTTTCACTCTTCTGCATACATCACATTCGTTCACGAATTGGGCAATCTCCCTTTTCATGCGTGTCCACCAGTAAGACTGCTTGAGGTCTTGGTACATCTTGGAACTGCCAGGATGAATGGAAAGGAGAGAGTCATGAGCTTCTTCCATTATGAGCTTCCTGAGATCACCTTTGGGAACAACGAGTATGTCCTCGAAGAACAAGGTATCTCTCTCATCAACACGGAAGCACTTGTATTTTGGAGTGCCCTTTGCAATCCCATGTTTCACTTTCTTCACCATGGTATCACTGAGCTGGGCCTCACGGACTTGATCTTCCAAGGTAGGAGCAATTTGGAGATTTGCAAGAAAACCCTGCGGAACAACTTGGAGGTTGAGCTTCCTGAAAGCTTCACAAAGCTCAGGCTGGTACGACTTGATAAGAAGGCTGTTGCAATATGCCTTTCTGCTCAAAGCATCTGCAATCAAATTCGCCTTGCCAGGAGTGTATTCGATGCTGGGATTGTACTCTTGGATCATTTCAACCCAACGAGTCTGACGGAGGTTCAGATGCGGCTGTGTGAAGATGTACTTCAAGCTCTTGTGATCAGTGAAGATGTCGACCTTTCTGCCCAACAACAGATGTCTCCACGTAATCAGAGCATGTACCACAGCTGCTAGCTCGAGATCATGTGTGGGATAGTTCTTCTCACTTGGCTTTAGCTGACGAGAAGTGTATGCCACAATTCTCTTATCTTGCATAAGCACACCACCAAGACCTTGAAGAGAAGCATCACAAAATACTTCATAGGGCTTAGTTTCATCCAGAGGAGTCAGAACTGGAGCGGAGACAAGCTTATCTTTGAGGGTTTTGAATGCCACTTCACACTCTGGAGACCAAAAGTATTTGACATTCTTCTGAAGCAGGTTGGAAAGAGGCTTGGCAATCTTGGAGAAGTTCTCAACAAACCTTCTGCAATAGCTGGCAAGACCCAGAAAACTGCGGAGCTGCTTGACGTTCTGAGGAGCTTCCCAGTTGACAATTGCTTCAACTTTCTCGGGATTAACCGCAATACCGTCAGCTGAGATGATGTGGCCCAGGTACAAAACCTTATCGAGCCAAAACTCGCACTTTGAGAACTTGGCATAGAATTTATGCTCTCGGAGTCGATCAAGAACCAGACGCAAGTGCTTTTCGTGATCTTCTTCATTCTTGGAAAACACCAGAATATCATCCAGATACACAAGCACGAACTCGCCCGTATAGGGGTTGAAGATGTAATGCATCATCCTTGAAAAGGTAGGAGGAGCATTGGCGAGACCGAAGGACATGACGGTATACTCGTATGAACCGTAGCTCGTTCTGAAGGCCGTCTTGGGAATGTCTTCCTCGCGAATGCGAATTTGATGATAGCCCATTCGGAGGTCAAGCTTAGAGAACACTTTAGCTCCTTTGAGCTGCTCAAAGAGTTCGTTGATGTTGGGGAGCGGATACTTGTTCTTAATCGTCTTCTTGTTCAATGGCCGGTAGTCAACACAGAGACGCTCCGTGCCATCTTTCTTCTTGACAAATAAGACACCACAGCCCCACGGAGATGTACTAGGCCTGATGAGACCCATACTCTCCTGCTTATCAAGCTGCTTCTTCAACTCCTTCAATTCATCCGGAGAGAGCTTGTACGGACGCCGGCACGCAGGTTCAGTGCCCGGCTCGAGTTCAATGACAAACTCCACCTGACGGTGTGGAGGCATGCCTGGAAGTTCTTCAGGAAAGACGTCTTGATATTCGTTCACCACTGGAATTTGATTTATGGCATTAATTTCACCCTTATCATTGAGAGAGAAAAGTCGGATAGTGTTATCCCTGGAGGCGAAGATAATCACATCTTCATCAGAATGAGTCAACTTGACTTCCTTTTGAGCACAATCAATGTGAGCATCATGCTGAGAAAGCCAATCCATTCCGAGGATGAGGTCAATGTCAGAATTACCAAGAACCACCGGATTAGCCAGAAATCGATAATCACCCATGCGGATAGAAACATTCGGAACAAAGTTGTTGGAGTTCATGAGCAAACCCGGAGAAAGCACAGACATCGGACTCGGCAAAGCTTGCAATGGCATATCATGTGACAATGCGAAAGGTCTTGACATGAAAGAATGTGAAGCACCTGAATCGAACAAAACTTCAGCTGGAAAAGAGTTCACTGAGAGGTTACCCAAAATGACATCAAAAGAGTTCTCCGCTTCAGCTGCATTCATCAGATTGACCCTAGCAGACTTTGGATCATGCTTGACAATCGCTGTACTGACAGGCGGAGGAGGAGGAAGGCGCTTCGGATTCGGACATCTGTTGGCATAATGACCCTTCTGGCCACACTTGTTGCACACCACTTCAGAGAGAGGACGGAAATGAGAGCCACTTGACTTGGAGCCTTGAGACTGAAACTGCTTCTTCGACTGGTTGCTCGGGTTGGGTGGGTGGGAGAAACCACGACCACCAGAGTTCTTGTAGTTGGAGTTGTTTGAGTTGTTGGAGTTGTTGTATGGAGCTCGAATCACTGAACGAGGAGGAAGCCAGAATTTCTGATGCTTCGAGACCAACTGAGATGATGAGGAAGAGTGAACAGCTTCTCGAATTCTCTTCTTAGAAGCCTCCATCTTAAGCTGAGCTGCTTCTTGTTTCAAAGCCATGTTATAGAACTTGTCGAATTCATCGGGCTCGAACAAAGTGAGAGAAAGCTGAAGTTCATCTTTGAGACCTCCACGGAACTGATAGATTTTACTCTTGGCATCAGGAATGTCTTGCTTAGCATAGCGAGCGAGGTTTTGGAACTTGACATTATACTGATAGACTATCATGGAGCCCTGCTTCAGGTTGCGGAATTGCTCACGCATACCCTCGATGACACTTGTAGGAATGTGGTGCGAGTGGTAATCCTTGCAGAAATTCTCCCAAGAGATCACTTGACCCGGCCTGGAGTCTTTGTACTGCTGCCACCAGTCAGCTGCTTGATCTTTCAGTTGGAAGGCTGCAAACTTCACATAATCCTCTTCCTTCACGTTACTGCACTCAAAATGCTTCTTTATGTCGGTCAACCAATCCTCAGCATCAAGAGGGTCGACACAGTAACTGAAAGCTTTAGGATTGTTAGCCAGGAACTGGTTGAGAGTAGCATGGTGCTGCTGGTTGAAGAAGTTGCCTTGGTTCCCTGGAACACCCTGATTAGCTTGATTAGCTTGCATCATCTGCATCATCTGCATCATCAACTGAGTGTTCTGAGAAGTAGTCTGCATAATTGCTCTCCAAGCCTCAGGCGGAGGAGGAGGGGAAGGAGGATGATCTGGGACCTCTTCCACCTCTGGGTTAGCGTTGGGAACCCTTTTCGGAGCCATCCTGTAAGAGATGACCACGAATCAGCAATTGATTGACAAAAGGAATAAGCTGAATCAATGGCATGAATTGCAACAAGTCTTCACAATAATCATTCGAACAATAAGAACGAATGAAATCATCCGAACAAGAGGAACGAATGATATTCTCAGTTAAATGATAACATCAATCTTCACGAGAAGCCACATAGGGGACAAAATTAAAATAAGAAAACAACAAGGTACGGACGGGAACAAACACAAGAGAGGAGTTTCGTTCTAACATCTTTGTGCTGAAAGCATATGAACGCGTTACGAAAAGGTTTTGCAATCCCCGGATCAGCATAGCCAAGGACCCTTTAAGATGCAACTCCTGATAGTAACATCGGTCATATAACCACTTCACTCAATGTCGAACCCCGAACTCACTAACCTGCATTCGTTGGAAGAATGCCTACGATCTACTGGATAAAACCCACCTATAGATTTCCGAAAGATTCCAGTTATGCAATCAGGTGTTGGGGATACACGGGAAGCACCGCGCAATCAACTCTAAACCTACATCCAAGTGTATCCATCCTTCAACACATAACCAGTCTTTCTCGGAAACTGTGTACCTCGGACCTTCGAAAAGCATCCACTATAACAAGCTATGGCAATACTCCCGAACTACCTCCCCAGTACTGGGTGATGTCGGGGTTATCTTGCCACTGGCCGTATAGGGGAGATTTTCGATGTCGGCCGTCTTAAGTATTTAGTACTGCCGCGATATACTTGTTACAATGATACCCCAAAGCTCAACTCCTCGGTAACAGGAGGCATCGAGAACAATATCCTTGTCACAAGAACATCGAAACAATCCCAGAATACTCGCGGGATTCCTAAAAAAAAATTTGTGCAATTTTTGAAGATAGGAGAGACAAGAGTAGTCGTCAGGAGTCCTCACCAGAGAGAAAGGGGATGAGAAGCAAAGAAATCCTACTCTCCGATATAATATAGGACTCAAAAAGTTTTTAGTGTGTGCCTAGACTCGATCGTCAACGATTCGATCAAACAGTGGGGGCTCCTAGGTCGGAGAAGGCTCTGAATACCAACTTGTAATGCCCAGGATGGAGTTATACCTCCTACGTGTCGAGGCACGACTTAAAGGCATAAATCCATCCTAGAATGATCTCAAGTTTGTTAATCTTCGCACAACTCATGTAAAAGAGGGAATAGTAAACAGAAAATAGTTGGCTTACACTCGCCACGTCACAGAATAACAGTACAAGTCTCAAACATCATACATTAAGAACATCACAACCCTCTAAGGGCAAAAGCCAAATGTCAAAGTACCAAACTTAGATAAATAAACCACAGGCGGATCGAATCCTAGTAAGAGACTCCACTACTGATCATCCGGGTATCGCACATAGTACCGACTACGCTCCTCGTCGTACTCCCAATCCAGCTCGGTGCCATCACCTGGATAGCTCACAGCTGGACCTGCATCTGGTGTGGTGAAGTAACCGTGAGCCACAGAGGACTCAGCAATCCCGTCTCCGGGTAACAAGACTATCAAAGCCTTTGGGTGAGGATAAGGCTGAAGAAAAGAATAAGTCTGCAGCAGCAACTAGCATCTAGCTTACGTAAGTGAGAGCGAGAAGAGAAAGCCTCGGCGAGAAGTGATCACGAAGTGATCCTAGCTACAAGCTCCACAATCATAACCCCTCCGTGTTCAACTCCCGAATCCCTATTCGGAAATTGACAGTCACGGAACACACGCTGGTAGTGTATTAGTAACATTGTGTCAAGTTATCTACAACCGGAATTAACAAGCTCCCATCTGCCACATAACCACGGGCACGGCTTTCAAAAGTTCAAACCCTGCAGGGGTGTTCCAACTTGACCCATTACAAGCCCACGATCCGCGGAGTCGCAACTTGTAGGATCGAAGAAGGTGAGAGTGTCTAGAGGGGGGGGGGGGGTGATTAGACTACTCGACAAGATAAAAATTCTGTCTTTTATCAAGGACAGATTTTGGCAGATTTTGTATAACACACAAGTCAAGTAGCACACTACACATGCAATTCTAGAGTATGGGCAGCGGAAAGTAAATTGCACAAGTAGTAAAGAGAGGTGGAGAAGATCAAACGCAATTTGGAGACGCAATGATTTTTCCCGTGGTTCCGATAGGTAGTGCTATCGTACATCCACGTTGATGGAGACTTCAACACACGGAGGGTAACGGCTGCGCGAGTCCACGGAGGGCTCCACCCACGAAGGGTCCACGAAGAAGCAACCTTGTCTATTCCATCATGGCCTACGCCCAGGGAGGGCTAGCCTTACTCGGGGTAGATCTTCACGAAGTAGGCGATCTCCTTGCCCTTACAAACTTCTTGGTTCAACTCCACATCTCGATGACGTAGGCTCCCAAGCGACACCTAACCAATCTAGGAGGCACCACCCTCCAAAAGGTAATAGATGTTGTTCATGATGATGAACTCCTTGCTCTTGTGCCTCAAATGATAATCTCCCCAACACTCAACTCTCCTCACTGATATGGCAGTGGTGGAAGAAAGGATTGAGTGGAAAGCAACTTGGGAAGGTTAGAAATCAAGTTTCATATGGTAGGAATGGAGCAACTTGATCTCAACACAAGGGTAGGTAGTTCTCTTCTCAGAAAGTGTAAGGTAGGAGTGGTAGTTCTTTCTGATGGCTCTCTCCACGAATGAAGAGGGGGTGGAGGGGTATATATAGCCTCCACACAAAATCCAACCGTTACACACATATTTGAGTAATCTCGGTGAGACCGAAGTGGAAACTCGGTCAGACCGAAAGTTCAAATATAGTGAACATTGGGGTTTTCGGTGGGACCGAAAATACCATCTCGGTGAGACCGAAAGTGCAAATGATATGAACGTTGGGATTTTCGGTGGAACCGAGAAAGAAAACTTGGTTAGACCGATTTGAGAAAAGACAGGAACATGCCAGTTTCGGTGGGACCGGAAATGCAATATCGGTGAGACCGATTTGAGCCAAGACAGAAGCTTGCCAATCTCGGTGAGACCGATAATGCAAACTCGGTTATTCTGATATGATGTCAAATGGTTACAGAAGGTTGGCAGTCCATATTTCGGTGAGACCGAATTCAAAATCGGATTGACCGAAATTTCTAGGGTTTGGCTTATGGCTGAGGTGGTTCATCTCGGTGGGACTGAGTTGGAAGAATCGGTTTGTCCGAGATTACTTATGAGTGTGTATAGTAGTGAAAGTTGCTGATAGTTGAAGGAGCTAAATCACTAAGCACTTGAGCAACCAGATCATCAACACAACCTCATCCCCTTTTAATAGTATTGGCTTTTCCTATGGACTCAATGTGATCTTTGATCACTAAACCAAAAATGGAGTCTTGAGCTTTTGCCAATGCTTGCCTTAGCATTTTGAGGGGTCACTTCTTCAGTCATTTCCTTAGCCAATGTGATTGGATTTCCTGAAACATACTTGATAAAAGCATTAGTCCAACCACAGAGTATGTTGTCATTAATTACCAAAACCACCCGGAGAGCAAATGTGCTTTCAATCTCCCCCTTTTTGGTAATTGATGGCAACACACTAAAATCACACTAAACAAGACATCAAAGCTTATTGAAAGAAGGACAGAATTATCACGAAAGCTTTGACAAGCATGTAGTACACAGGCTCCCCCTACAAGTGTGCAAGATTTTCATATATTTTGGTTTTGGACTACCACAAGCACACAAGAGAGATAAGCAAGATGTGCTACATGCAGCTTGGCTATATGCATCAGAGCAGAAGAAAAAGAAGTGAGTGATAATGCATATGTGCATGGTGATTTCTTGCAAACAAGTATTTACAAGCAAGTCACCATCATGCACATTCTGCAAGATGCATATACTTACCTTGAGGTTCCTTGGCATTGTACCTGAAGGGATAAACTTGAGAAAACAAGGTTAGATAACACAAGAGTATTCCTTCAACCAACTGCAAGAACATCAAGAGTACCAAGCCAGGGATGACATGTATAAGGAGTGTCTCATATTGAGCACAGGCTTGATTCAGCAAACATGTCTCCGAAACTAAAGGATTTTCAATGAACACTGAGAGATTTTGCTTTCCATAAGATATAAACTGTGAAGATTTCTCTCCCTTTGAGTTCTCTCAGAACAAGGGGTTTGATGGAACAAGCAAAATCAAAAGAATGATGCCAAAGAGAATGATGTCCAATGTAAGACACGATAAAGCTTTGATGTGATTCTCTCCCCCTTAAGATAAGATTGCTTTTCTTCTCCCCTTAAGTCTTCTCTTCTCCCCCTACTCCCCCTAAGTCTTCTCCCCCTTTGACATCAAGTGCCGAAAAGGACAGCAAACTAGGAAGGACAGGAAAGATGAAAGGAAAGAAGTGGGATCCTTAAGAATCACAACAGGGCAAATAAGAACATTCCAAGAGAACCAATGAGTGGAGCTGCAGGAGATGATATCCTGGAGGAAATAAATCACTGACACCGAATTGAGTTAGGGTAGACCCTTTTCGGTTAGACCGAAATAAATAAATCGGTGACGCCGAGTTTAATTCCAAGGAAATACAAAAAATAATTCAGCTCACTTTGCGAGGAATGTTTCAAAAGATTTGCAATGAATTTGTAAAAGATTTTCGGGGAATTGATCAGAGCCAAAAGGATATTCACAAAGAAATGAAAAAGATTCCTAGATGAAGTTTTTTTTTCTTTTTTTTTTATTAAAGAAAACTCAATGAGAGAACATAAGAGAAAACAGAAAAACTCCAAAAGCATATGTACTTCATCTAGATAAAGGTCGGCGACAAGATCACCTATGTTTGAGTATATTGACTTAGGAATCAAATGAGGACATTTGATCATAGGTCATACTCATCATTTATGCTCAAAATGGGGTTGCCATTTTTCGATTAAGCATTTGATGTGATCACATCTTATGAAGCTGCTTGTACTCATGACTTCGAGCAAAGCTTCTTAAAGATGTGAAGAACATACCTTGGGCTTGTTGATGCTTTGCTCATGTAGGTAAGCTCGATGTAGGTGCTCATTGAATGTGAAGTTGGAGCGCCATTTCTACTTGTGTAGTTCATCTTCCTACATGGGTTAGGCAAGCAAGGAAATACTCGAGGATATCCAAGATGACAAGAGTGAAATACTAGATGTATAAGATGTCAAAAAGGATATGTGGAATTTTGTTCCTTGAACTCAACATCCCAAAGGGCTAGATACTTGGTCAATGACAAGACTACTCATGAATTGAGTGTGAGTGGTAACCTTGTGGAATGTAGATCATCCAAGTACCTGCAAAGAGTTAGATGCAATACAAGGAGGCAAATGTGTCCAAGACATATGATCATCATCATAAGAGAAATATCAAGGATTAGTCAAGAGGGCTCATGCCTTGCATGCATCAATGGAGTTATCACTCCAAGTTTGAAGCATCAATGATGTTCAACTCACTCCTTAAGCGACAAAACACCTTCTCATCAAGAGGTTTTGTAAAGATATCAGCAAGTTGTTTGTCAGTACGAACATGCTTAAGATTAATGTCACCCTTGGCAATATGATCACGAATAAAATGGTGACGAACTTCAATATGCTTTGTTCGAGAGTGTTGCACTGGATTGTGTCCAATTTTAATTGCACTCTCATTGTCACAAAGCAAGGGAACACGTCTCACATGTATCCCATAATCTTTAAGCGTTTGTGTCATCCATAGCAATTGAGCACAACACGAACCAGCAGCAATATATTCCGCTTCAGCAGTGGATAATGATACCGAATTTTGTTTCTTGGAGGACCAAGATACAAGGGATCGACCAAGGAATTGACACGTACCCGAAGTTGACTTTCTATCAACCTTGTCACCGACATAGTCCGAGTCGGAATAGCCAACAAGGTCGAAAGAGGCTCTCTTAGGATACCAAATGCCAAAGTTTGGTGTGTGTATCAGGTATCTCACTATCCTTTTAACAGCTTTAAGATGACATTCTTTAGGGGCTGCTTGATATCGTGCACACATGCATACACTCAACATTATGTCAGGACGAGAAGCACAAAGATATAGTAGAGAACCAATCATAGAACGGTAAACCCTTTGATCAACGGGTTCTCCATCTTTTGTCAAGTCATTATGTCCACTTGTAGGCATGGGGGTACTCATACCTTTGCTTTCTTGCATGTTGAACTTCTTGAAGAGATCCTTGGTGTACTTTGTTTGTGAGACAAAGGTACCCTCCTTAGATTGCTTGATTTGCAACCCAAGGAAGAATTTGAGTTCACACATCATGGACATCTCATACTTCTCCGACATGAGCTGTCCAAACTTCTTGCTAAAATGAGGGTTAGTTGAACCAAAGATAATATCATCAACATATATTTGGCACACAAATAGTTCACCATTAACCCTTTTCGTGAACAGCGTTGAGTCTATCTTTCCAATCTCAAAGCCTTTTTCAAGAAGAAAGCTAGTCAAGCATTTGTACCAAGCTCTAGGAGCTTGTTTAAGACCATAAAGAGCTTTATGCAACTTGTAAACATGATTAGGCTTTTTGGGATTCACAAATCCGGGAGGTTGTTTCACAAATACTTCCTCCTCAATTTCACCATTTAGGAAAGCACTTTTGATATCCATTTGATAGAGAGTAATATCATGGTGATTGGCATAAGCAAGAAGAATGCGAATGGATTCAAGTCTAGCAACGGGGGCATAGGTCTCACCATAGTCCATACCTTCGACTTGTGTGTAACCTTGAGCTACGAGACGAGCCTTGTTGCGGATGACTTGTCCATCTTCATCTTGCTTGTTCCGAAACACCCATTTGGTTCCAATGATGTTTTGATCATCCTTGGGCTTCTCTACCAAAGTCCACACCTTGTTCCTCTCGAAGTTGTGTAGTTCTTCGTGCATAGCGTTCACCCAATCCGGGTCTTCAAGTGCTTCTTCTACCTTCATAGGTTCAATACTAGAGATAAATGAGTAATGCTCACAAAAGTTAGCTAAGCGAGTTTTAGAGCGAGTAATTCTCCCGGAGTTGATGTCGTTCATCATTTGTTCCACGAGATGATTCTTCTTGACTCTTGCTCGAACTCGGGATAGCTTTTGTTGATGTTGTGGCTGAGCTTCCTCATCATCTTCATCTTCCTCTTCTTCTTCTTCTTCATTGTTGTTGGTGTTGTCTTGAGGTGGTGGAGAAGGAGGTTGTGGTGGATCTTCTTGTTGCACTTCCTCATCTTGGTGAGTTCCACTTGTGGAGGCCTCCATGTTGCCTTGAGGTTCATCTTGCCGTGAGGTAGGTGGCTCCACATATGTAGATGAGGTACTCTCCTTCACTTCCATGGGACGGATCTTTCCAATAGATAAGTCTTGGATAGCTTCCGATGGGTCCTTGTCCCCTACATCAATAGGCATTTGCTCTACTTGCGAGCCATTAGATTCATCAAACTTCACGTCTACCGTCTCTTCAACCTTTCGGGTGAAATTATTGTAGACACGGTAGGTGTGGGAGTTTGATCCATAACCAAGGAGAAAGCCTTCATGAGATTTAGGAGCAAATTTAGACCGACGATGCTTATCAAGGATATAGCATTTTGAACCAAAGACACGAAAGTATCCCACTTGGGGTTTGTTACCGGTGAGGAGCTCGTATGATGTCTTGCCGAGGAGCTTATGAAGATAAAGCATGTTGATAGCATGACAAGCTGTCTTGACCGCTTCTCCCCAAAAATGCTTCGGTGTCTTGTATTCATCAAGCATCGTTCTTGCCATCTCTATGAGCATTCGGTTCTTCCTCTCAACAACTCCATTTTGTTGAGGAGTGTACGTAGCCGAGAACTCATGTAGAATCCCTTCCTCATCGAGAAAAGAGTCTACATTGGCGTTCTTGAACTCCGTTCCATTGTCACTCCGAACTTTCTTGATCTTCACCTCAAATTGATTTTGGGCCTTTTTGGCAAAGGCCTTGAAGATTTTCTGAACCTGCGATTTATCATCAAGGAAAAATACCCACGTAAATCTGGAATAATCATCAACTATAACTAGACCAAAGGAGTTACCACCAAGGCTTTTGTAAGCATTGGGACCGAAGAGATCCATATGAAGAAGCTCAAGCGGTCTCCTTGTGGTCATGATGTTCTTCACGGGATGACTTCCACCTACTTGCTTTCCTGCTTGACAAGCACTACAAAGTCTATCTTTGTCAAAGAGAACATCTTTAACACCAAGAATATGATCACCTTTGATTAGCTTGTCTAGATTACGCATACCAACATGTCCTAGCCTTCTATGCCATAACCAACCTTTAGAGGATTTAGCAATGAAACAAGCTCCAGGTTGGGCTTTCTTAGTGAAATCAACAATATATAGATCACCTCTACGGATACCGGTGAATGCCATGTTTTGATTGTCACGACGAAAGACTTGGCAATCTACTTTGGTGAATAGCACATTGAATCCAAAGTCAGCTAATCTAGACACGGAAAGTAAATTGTATCCAAGAGATTCTACAAGCATGACATTTTGAATAGAGCTATTATGGGATATGGCCACCTTACCAAGGCCAAGTACCTTACCCTTGGAGTTGTCTCCAAAAGTCACATACTTGCGTGGACCATCGTTCTTTGCAAGCTCTCGAAACATGTCTTTATCTCCGGTCATGTGATCGGTGCATCCACTATCAAGAATCCACTCTTTTCCGCCGGACATGTAGTCTCTCAGATTTGCCATGAGATTGAGACTCTTCATGACCTTGTCTAGCTCGGTGTCCGAATCGGAGTAATCATCATCTTGCTCATGCTCATCATCATATTGACCCATAGATTGTTCATCATCAACACCTAGGTCAATTTGATAAGTACTTGCATTAGTTTGGTCAATGTGACAATAATCTTCGGAATGCACTGCAAGAGCATTTCTAATTATAATATTGATAAGACCGGGATCACCCTTCTTTTTCATAAGATCACGAAGCTCAAAGAAGCATTTATCAAAGTTGGGATCATTGGGGTGCAACTTATCAAATTCAATAGTCTTGTGTAGAATTTCATCAAGACTTCTCAAAGAGTAGTCCGGATAAAGTTCTTCCAAGAACTTTCATATAGCATAGGCACACTCAAAGTTTGTAACAAGCTTAAGCAAATCATCGGGTAACCCTCTAATGATAAGATTTACAGTTCTAAGGTTACAAAGCAAATCAAGCTCTTCATCCATGGTAGGGTGCAAGGGATCAAGAGGAGGCACATAGGGGGTCTCAACATATTTGCACAAATTGTACATTTTAAAGATACTAAGCATTTCAGACCTCCATGAGTTATAGAACCTTCCATTAAGAACAGGCACTCTATGGCTAACACTCCCAAACGTAGACACGTCCATCTTCCTCCAATGGTGTGTAAACCAAAGCAATGGAGACCAAGGCTCTGATACCAATTGTAGGATCGAAGAAGGTGAGAGTGTCTAGAGGGGGGGTGATTAGACTACTCGACAAGCTAAAAATTCTGTCTTTTATCAAGGACAGATTTTGGCAGATTTTGTATAACACACAAGTCAAGTAGCACACTACACATGCAATTCTAGAGTATGGGCAGCGGAAAGTAAATTGCACAAGTAGTAAAGAGAGGTGGAGAAGATCAAACGCAATTTGGAGACGCAATGATTTTTCCCGTGGTTCCGATAGGTAGTGCTATCGTACATCCACGTTGATGGAGACTTCAACCCACGGAGGGTAACGGCTGCGCGAGTCCACGAAGGGCTCCACCCACCAAGGGTCTACGAAGAAGCAACCTTGTCTATTCCATCATGGCCTACGCCCACGGAGGGCTAGCCTTACTCGGGGTAGATCTTCACGAAGTAGGCAATCTCCTTGCCCTTACAAACTTCTTGGTTCAACTCCACATCTCGATGACGGAGGCTCCCAAGCGACACCTAACCAATCTAGGAGGCACCACCCTCCAAAAGGTAATAGATGTTGTTGATGATGATGAACTCCTTGCTCTTGTGCTTCAAATGATAATCTCCCCAACACTCAACTCTCCTCACTGATATGGCTGTGGTGGAAGAAAGGATTGAGTGGAAAGCAACTTGGGAAGGTTAGAAATCAAGTTTCATATGGTAGGAATGGAGCAACTTGATCTCAACACAAGGGTAGGTAGTTCTCTTCTCAGAAAGTGTAAGGTAGGAGTGGTAGTTCTTTCTGATGGCTCTCTCCACGAATGAAGAGGGGGTGGAGGGGTATATATAGCCTCCACACAAAATCCAACCGTTACACACATATTTGAGTAATCTCGGTGAGACCGAAGTGGAAACTCGGTCAGACCGAAAGTTCAAATATAGTGAACGTTGGGGTTTTCGGTGGGACCGAAAATACCATCTCGGTGAGACCGAAAGTGCAAATGATATGAACGTTGGGATTTTCGGTGGAACCGAGAAAGAAAACTTGGTTAGACCGATTTGAGAAAAGACAGGAACATGCCAGTTTCGGTGGGACCGGAAATGCAATATCGGTGAGACCGATTTGAGCCAAGATAGAAGCTTGCCAATCTCGGTGAGACCGATAATGCAAACTCGGTTAATCCGATATGATGTCAAATGGTTACAAAAGGTTGGCAGTCCATATTTCGGTGAGACCGAATTCAAAATCGGATTGACCGAAATTTCTAGGGTTTGGCTTATGGCTGAGGTGGTTCATCTCGGTGGGACTGAGTTGGAAGAATCGGTTTGTCCGAGATTACTTATGAGTGTGTATAGTAGTGAAAGTTGCTGATAGTTGAAGGAGCTAAATCACTAAGCACTTGAGCAACCAGATCATCAACACAACCTCATCCCCTTTTAATAGTATTGGCTTTTCCTATGGACTCAATGTGATCTTTGATCACTAAACCAAAAATGGAGTCTTGAGCTTTTGCCAATGCTTGCCTTAGCATTTTGAGGGGTCCACTTCTTCAGTCATTTCCTTAGCCAATGTGATTGGATTTCCTGAAACATACTTGATAAAAGCATTAGTCCAACCACAGAGTATGTTGTCATTAATTACCAAAACCACCCGGAGAGCAAATGTGCTTTCACAACTCCAAAGTGGGAAGACCCGAGTATCCTTGGAATCCCGTGCTCAAGATATACCGTGCTAAGGTAAGGCTAATCCAGCAAATCCTCCCGGCGTGCCGACACCCTGATAGTAGCCGCGCGTATCTAGTCTCAGGCCACGACCGGATGAGCACAGCGTACAGTGGCCGAAATACCCAAGTTGCCAAGGGGGGCCCCGCACACGACTCTAGTTTGGACCAACACTCAAATCGAGCACTGGCCCAGGGGGGTTGAATTAATTAAGCCTCGGGTTAATTACTCCCTCGGAAAGTTTTAGTTGTTTAGGCAAATAGTACCAATGTTGGGACTTGTTGGAAAAGACTTAGCACTTAGCGGTTTATCGAGGGGGTCCCATACACCCCAACCGTGTTAGGAACGCATAATCAAGGAACATAACACCGGTTTATACGGTTCCTAACGGCATGAGTGGAACAAATCACCAAGCAAAAGGCTTAGCCTTCCACCCTTGCCAATATATAGATGATTTCATTTTAAGCATTTATATAGTGTGATATAACCCAACCAAACTTCAACATGAAGCAAGCATCTTCGATCTTCATCTGCAACTAGCAATGCTATAAGAAGGGCTGAGCGAAGCGTACTTAGCCAAGCAACGGTTTGCATAGGTAGGTTGGTTAAACATGGCAATGGTTTACAAGTAGGAGGCTGACAAGAAGATCATGGGCATCGAGGCAAAACTATAGATCGAGACTACTAGCAATAGGCAAAGATAGTAATGTTATCGGGGTTCGGTCATCTTGCCTGAAGAGAAGTCGTTCGGATCGTAAGAAGGGTCCTCGTGCTCAACCTCGTTGGAAACCTCGTGCTCGTGCTCGAACTCAGTCTCGGCTTCCGGCTCTAAACAAAACAATCACACCAAGCACCAATCAACAAGATGCAATGCGCACTCGGAAAAGATGAATGCATGATGGATGCACTAAGGATGCACACGGAGCACGGCAAATATCACTCAAGCAAATCACCTCAAAACATGATAACAATCTGATATTACTAATCTACACAGAAAATCAATCAAGTTTGATATAAGATTCGCTGAAATCGGAGTTACGGGCTAAAAGTTATGCCCGAAACAAGATTTCAGCGAAAGCTGAAAATTACAGCAACATAGCAACTTCGGAGCTCAAAATAATTAAGCTACAGCACTCAAATAACATGGCAAAGGGCATGAACACAAACTAGACATATACTACAGCAACTAAGTCCAAAGGTGCACCCCAACGGAGCCACGGATCAATAGCAATGATCTTGGACATATTGAACTTGACAATAAAATTCTGGCAGCAGAATTTTATTGAAACTTTGGAGCAAAAGATAAACATGCTACAGCCACTTAAATGGACATGTGAGGACATGGATGGAAAGACAACAATATATACTACAAGGAACAATCAAAATCCACTCCAAAACTACCATGCTTTGTCCTAGAACATCACACGAACATGGCATCGGAACGTTACAGATTTCAGACTTTGTGAAAAACCACTAAGTCCTAAAACAGCAATATCATCATAGCAACTAAAAGAGCATGTTTAAGTCACCTCGAAACTAAACATGGCAAAGGGTAAGCACCTCATCAAAGTGCACATGAAGGTGATCCCGAAACACACAAGCATGCTTCATGGAGGTAAACACAACGATAGCAACGAGCTCAACAAGATGGCATTTCATAACAAGTGAAAACACATCACAACCACATGGCACTTTGCAACGATGATAACAAGGCAATAATAAATCTACCATGCAACCTATCACAAGCAACACGTAGTTCGTGGCAAGACGAACACGTGGACATGTCATTTGCATCATTTGGACAAACGAGCTAGAAGATATCACATGGCAAATGTGGCATAAAAATAACACATAACAGCAGTTTAAATCATGATGCACTCTTGCAACAGCAAAACAAGCACCTAGATGATCTCTAACATGCATGACAACAACAGGTAAAACGTAGAGCAAGTCTCCACGAACGTCTGGACATATTATACGCACGAATCGGAGCAACAGGCAAAAAGTTAGAGCAAGTCAAACAACGCATCTCAGATTAACAGATCTGGGACTTAGTGGGAAAAAGGGTCAACCTCAAAACAGATCTGAAGGAATTGGGCCGGAGGAGGCAGATCGGGACCGGGACTGTGCGGATCTGGATCGGGGCAGCTCGTCGGGCCCAGGAGGCGGCGGGGTCCGGCCCGGCGGCTGGAAGGGAGCCCGCGCCCAGCTGGCGGCGGCGCGGCTGAACGAGGCCCGGGCGGGGCGTACGGCCCAGGTGGGAAGGAGCGAAGCCGGCCCGCTGGAGCTGCGGCCTGGCGAGCGGGAAGCGGTGGAGCGGCATCGTGGGCCGGCCCGTGGAGTGGCGCGGCGCCCCGGCGCGGAGCTCGGCCTGGCGGCGGCGCCTGGGCCCGCGTCGGAGGGAGCGGCCCAGCGAAGGGGGGAACGGGCTCCCTGGCGCGGCGCAGCGACTACGGCCTGGAGCGGAGCCGAGCGTTGACTCGCGGGACGGGGGATCGCTGGCTCGGGAGATGCGGGCCGCGGGGAAGTGGTCCCGTCGCGGGCTGGAGCGGATCGGCGAAGGAAGCGGTCGGGGCGACTCCAGGAGCGGATCTGACGAGGCGGTTCCCTCGTTTCGATCGACGAGGCGACCCAGTCCTTCGACCCGGCGGAGTTTGCGGCGGCGGTCGGCTGGTCCGACCGGCCGGCGCGATTTCTGGAGGAGGGAATTGGATAAGCACGGAAAAAGAGGAGGGGGTAGGATCTAGAGGATAGGGATGCCCAAAATGGACATAGGGGGGCCTAAATATAGCAGTTTTTAGGGTTAGGAGGGAATTTAGGGGCGCTAGGAGCCGTCCGATCGCGATCCGACGGATCTGATCGCGGGGGTAGATTTAAAAGGCCTAGGAGGAGATAAAAGACTGCAGTAGGGGTGTTTCCGGGACACGAAGTGAAGGCACTTTGGACCCACACGTACAACGGATGGGAAAGCCAACGGAGTCCAAACGAGACGAGATTTGAGAGGCGGGTTGCACACAACAAAACAACAACACACACAACAACCTCGCGGCACACCGGTAACGTTACATGCCCGAACAACAAAGTAGGCCTACGGGACGTCACGGACACGTGAGGGAGCTCCGGAACGCGAAACGGACAACGGGAAGAAACACGCGGAACCGGATGCAACCGACAACACAAATGCAATGCAATGCACATGTCTACATGATATGAATGAATGCCACACACTCACACAACAAAACGACGAAAACCCGAAAGACAAGGAACCCGGAACGGAATAAGATGAAGCCGGAGATATATTATATACCCAAAAGGGAAAGTATTACATCCGGGGCATTACAGAACTCCTGCACCCGATGCGCCATCGGCTCGACCCAGGCCGGGTCAAGGCCGTGTGCGTTGAATTCCGGCATCATAGCAATGATGGTGGACTGGCGAGAGTTGTTGCTCAGCAGGACCACTCCCGCCGACAACCCAAATAGAGGCCCCTTGACGGCCTTGCCGGTCCTCTCGACCCTGCCGTTGCGGTCCATGTCAAGCTAGAAGAGCTTCTGGCAAGGATGCGCATGCTCCATCATCATGAAGTTGTGCTTCAGACCAGGGCGGAGCCTCATGACATCAGCCGCATTCTGGAAAAGCCAAGCCGGCCTCCCCTTGTTAAGCAGTGGCGCAATTCAGCGGTGGATGAAATCAGCCCCAATCATCTCGAGGGTGAGCCCGGCCTGGGCGAGACGGTGGATCCTGGTGGTGGAAATCGAGAGCTTCTTCTCGTTGACGTCGACGTACCCCTAGTCCTTGCGGCAAACCGGCGGGCTCTGACGAACTCGGCAGAACTCCGGTGGGTCATCCTCCTCAATCCACAGCCACCGGCTCCTCCACTCCTCCCACCTCTAATTCCGCGCACCATCCAGATACGTACCCTCCTCCTGGGTCCGTGGAATCTAGGTGATGCAGCCGGATATGGCATCCCCCTGGATGCGAGGGAGGAAGTAATGATGGAAGACCGCCGTGCTGGGAACCACCCCGGCGAAACCCTCGTAGAGGTTGGCGAAGAAAGCCATGCATGCCACGGCATTCGCCGTGAAATCAAGGAGATGGAAGCCGTAGGTATGCATGATATTGTTGAATAAATCGGAGAAAGGGGGACAGAGGCCGCAATAGAAGTAGTCGACGAAGAAGGGGTACCGATTCGGGCCGGCCTGGGCGAATTGGGCAGGGACGACGCGCGTGGCTGGATGCCCCGTCGTCTTGCACCCCCACAGGGGCTGGAAGTAGTCCCTAAGATGGACCGCGTCGACCGTCGGGGGTAGGCGTGCTGCATCCGAAGTGCCGCCAACTCGCTCTCCGGTAGGTACTTCTCCCCCACATCCTCAACCACTCCCTTTCCCTTGCTGGACTTGGGTGACATAGCGGCTGGGGAAGAGCAGAGGAATCGGGGGCGAGGGGAGCATGGCGGCGGCGAGCGGGGGCGAGAGCTTTGGCTTTTCGCTTGGAGAAGAAGTAGAGGAACGGTGAACCCGAGATTGGAGAAGCGCAGGAGGTAAATGAGCGCCGCGCCTACGGTTTTACCCCTTTTTATGGGGAAGGCGCGGGCCACCCCCTTTACCATTTACTACAACGTGACACCGGCGTGCAGCAACCGCCCCACGTACGACCCCCACATCAGCATAGATCATGGGGAAGCGCAACCACCGGAGGAGTTACTGCGATAAAAAGGATCCAACCCCACTACCCGCACACCATTCTGGGCCTAGCCCAACAACGCGTTGCCCTCATGTGTGACCCAGGCCCAGGGGCTCCTATCGGTGTACAAAAGTAGTGGCGCTCTTTTATACCCCTTACTTGTGCACGGACAGTCAGAGCCACGCCTGCGACCACACATAACAAAGCAGAGGAGGGAAGCCAGAGACACAAAGTTACCAGAGCAACGCCAAGACGGTGGCACAAGAAGGCCAAGCAAGAAGACATGCTCTTCCCCGACAAGCCTCTTGTCGGGGCGGCCTGCGCACCCCCGGCAAGAACCCTTGCCGGGCAACTCACCCAAACGCCTCCGTTGCAGCCACCCTTGAGCCTAGGAGCTCCAACATCATCAGCAGCGTTGGAACCAAGGCTCGGGTGGCGCCCACGGGATGGCATGCAAATCTTTGTAAAGACAAAGGTCTATGACTCCCAAGATGAGAACCAGAAGACAACGCAATCACCAGGCTCCTTGCCGAGGATGCCCACGAGGCCCCGACAAGGCTCCTCGCCGAATACACACCGAGGCCCCGGAAAGCCTCTTGCCGAGGAAGCTCATAGAAGCCCCGGCAAGCCTCTTGCCGAGAACACTCATGGAGGCCCCAACAAGACCCTTGCCGTGAACAGGCGCAGGGCCGACAAGACCTTGCCGCCCCATCGTCGCCCTAGCTCGGCGGCTGACCCACTAGACCAGGCAGGTACCCACGTGGCGGCACGTGGTTCCTGGTCCAGCTATTCAAGCACCTGCGTGGTGGCATGCAGATCTTCGTGAAGGCCCTACCACCATGCCATCTTAGCTGCCTGCCCCGCTGGCCTAGATGCGCGTCGCAACCAGACGGAGCGGCCACGGATGGGACGGGCCCCGTTTCCATCCCCGATAAAGCGAATGGACACCTAAGTGACGCATTTAATGCGTCTTGTCCCGTAATGGCATGAGATAAGCTTGTGCACTGTACACCTTTCCACCTCATGTGTGACAGTGTGGCAGCCTGATGGCTTCTCACCCCTCGTTGGTTACCCCAAGTGGAAGGTTTGAGATGTAGCGTAGCGGCAAATTTCCCTTGGCAAAGATACCAAGGATCGAATCCCGTGAGACTCCGAGGGTCAACAAGAAGGTGTCAATGGCGCCAGAAAATTTTGCTTGACAGGACCTGCACACAGATACAAATAACTTTGCTCCCAACGAGTACAGAGAGGTTGTCAATCCCTCCAGCCTTGTCGTTTACAAAGGATCAAATGCAAGAGATAATAGTGATAGGTATGACTGCAACTAGGAAATAAGAACAGGAAGTAAATAGAGGGTGTGATCAGTGATGGTAATATGGACCGGGGTCCCATGATGTTCACTAGTGATGTCTCTCTCCCAAAAGACGATAAAACAGCTAAGCGAGGTAAACAAATTACAGCTGGGCAATTGACAGGATTATGTGCGCAAACCAATGCTAACTATGCTGTAAAGAAAGGTAGAGGCTCAAAAGCATGGGCGGTACGCCAAGGCAAGTAGACCTAAATCCATCTGCATCTACTACTAATCATCCACCTTGAGATATCTATCCAGAACATCTCGCTGGTATTAAGTTGCGAGTCCCACCCAAAGTGTAAACTCAAAGCAACAGACAACTGCATTAAAAGAACTTTGCGTAAAGTAAACAATCCTTGCACCCGCAAGTACAAGCACCGTTGTTTTCCCCCTTGTGGCAACAACACATCCCCTAGACTCATGTTTCTGTCACTGAAGCTAGTCATCGAGGGGCATGAACCCACAATCAAGCATAACGTTCCCTCTTGGAGTTACTACCTACTACTCGGCCAAAGCAATAAATAGCAACGGAGAACATGCAAGAATTACTCAAGAACATAAATATAAAAGAGGTGAATCAAATATATTACTCACACACAATCTGAACATAATCTCATAATCCATTGGATCCCAGCAAACTCAGCAGAGCAACAACATAAAGATTACATATGTGCCTCGATCATGTAGGGCAGCTCACGAGGTCTAATCGATGAAGAATAAAGAGGGGAGGAGAACATCACATAGCTACTGGTCATGGACCCATGGTCCAAGGGAGACTACTCACAACTCATCCGGGAAGCGTCCATGGTGGTGGAGAAGCTCTCGGTGGTGGTTCTCCCCTTCGGCAGGGTGCCGGGAAGAGTTCTCCTGGTGCTCCCGATCTTGGAAGCGCGGCGGCGGCGGAACATAGATGAGATCGCGAAAAAGGGTTCCGTCCTCGAGGGTTTCGGGACGCGAGCAATATATATGCAAAAGGGGGTCACCAGAGGCGGAGGTGGGGCCCCAGGCGCCCCCCTGGCGCGGCCAGGGGTGGGGCCGCGCCGGGTGGCCGCCTGGGCCACCCCAGGCTCCCCTCTGGCCCTGCTTAGGTTTTTCTGGAAGCTCCCGATACGCTGATTTTTCCAGTATTTTTCCCGGAATTTTTAGGGCACTTTTAATATGGGGGAAACCTGAAATAGAAAAACAGCAGAAAACAGGAAATGGCACTGTGGTGCACTGAGTTAATAGGTTGGTCCAAATATGATCAAAAGTGTATGGAAGTGCATAAATATCATAGCAATATCACACAAAAGAGGCATGGAGCAAGCAGAAATTATAGATACGTTTTGGACGTATCAACATCCCCAAGCTTAATTCCTGCTCGTCCTCGAGTAGGTAAATGATAACAAGCATAATTTCTGTGGTGACATGCTATCAACCATATAAGAACTTTTAAGTAAAGTAATCAAGGCATGTAATCCAATTCAAGTCATAACAAGCAAGAGTCTATATTAGCATTGTAACAAGTAACATAAGAACATAAAGGTGCAAGAGCTCTCGCTGTCCGTGACTCGAATGTCTCCAAATGGTGTTTGCGTGCAAGAAAGGGGATAGGGATATATGAGAGAGTAAAACATAGGTTTTGTATTGTTGAGAACTTAATCTACTAAAGTTTCACACTTGGTCTTCTTTGGAATCTTATCTTGACTTATCCCCAGACCGTCAGCCAGGTACAAGTCAAAATGATCCACTCCCTTTCGATATTTTGAGCACTCATGCAATGGATGAGCGTAAGCAAGAAAGTCGACACTTAGGATGGCAAAGAGAGAAAAATGATAGAGGGGGAAGACAAAAAAGGTGTGAAAGGCTCACATCAATGAGGACAATCATCGGCGAGAGAAAGCCAAATGATAGATATGATGTGAGGAGTAGGGATTGCCATGCAACGGATGCACATATGAGCTAAGGTAAGCTCTCCAATGGAACTAGTGGGGGTGCATCCAACTTGCTTGCTCAAGAAGACCTAGAGCTCTTTTGAGGAGGCTCATCATTGGAATATACAAGCCAAGTTCTATAGTGTAAAGGTCCCCACGTAGCTATATGCATGAATGATAATCTCTATGGAGTACAAGGTATAAGATGGAGTACGAGTGTGGATCTCTCAAAAGAAAATAGTAGTGTGCCCCCTTCTATCTTTTTATTTATTTTTCTCTTTTTTCTCTTTATTTTTTTATTTTTTTGTGGCCTCAATGGCTCTTTCTATTTATCTCTCATTTGTCCTCTTTGGGATCTTTTGATTTTGTCCTCTTTAGGATCTTTTTATTTGTCCTCTTTGGGATCTTTCCCTCACTTTAGGGGCAACACTCTATGTATTACAAGAAGTATAGAAGATCTTTCACACTTTACAAAAGTACTCAACATAAAGAAAATGAAACTATCATGATGTATGCAAATGTATGCCTCTGCCAGTGTAGCAGGATATGCGATGATACTAGCGCGTCATGTAGCAATGATTAGGGCAAGGCCCAACTAGCATGCGGCTCATCGATCAAGCAAAAAGCATGTATGACATGAAGATCAAGTCATGAGAAGATGGATGTTGCATGGCAATGTATCTAGGAAAGGCTATGGAAATGCCTTAATAGGTAGGTATGGTGGCTGTTTTGAGGAAGGATATAATGACGCTTATGATGACAGAGCGTATCGTGCCAAGGATTTGGATGCACCGGTGAAGTATGCGCCAACTCTCGAGGTGAGAAAGGGCAATGCACGGTACCGAAGAGGCTAGAAAAATATGGCTAGGTGGAAGTGTCAACTTTCGAATACTCACATTAGTCCGAAGAACTCATGCACTTATTATCGGTAACTCTCAATCTAATTAGGAGGTTCTCAAAGAGACAAGTACCCCGAGGAGGAGTGTATGGGGATTTGGTTATCCTTGCGCATCCTCGACCCATGGTACGTGAGTGTACTATAATATTCGTTCCCTCCAAAGATTAGTGATCCATTTAGTAGCTAAAGTTCTCAACTATTTTGTAGGGTTTCGAAAATAAACACGGATTGCCCAAAATACGACATCTATCACTAATAGGCTAAAGCTCTTGACACCAAAAGTTGAGACATTACTCATGGCAATACCTCAAAACTATTGCAAGTTACTACTAAAATTAAATAGCAACCTCAGTTACCTATTTTAAGTTAAGACACACAACTCAGTGCAACAGACAAACTCTCTTAACAAGATAAACATGAAAACTCAAGAGAGTTCAGCAACTAACTAAAACAAAAGCTCTTTAAAAAGAAAAGCATGAAAACTAAGAGCTAAACATGACAGTAGCTATGGAAAGACAAAGAACACACACAACAAAGATAAGCATGAAAATCCTATGTTGTGTTCTAGGTTGAAGTGGAGCGTGTTTCTCTCCCACACAAAGAAAGCTGGGTTCTAACTCGTTATGAACAGCAAGCAAAGCTAAAGAAAACTAAAAAGGGAACTAAAAGCAAGACGCTCCAAGCATAGCACATACCGCATGAAGTGATTAAAATATAGTGGAACGAAAGACGAACTGATAATTGTTGATGGAGAAGGGGATGCACGGGGGCATCCCCAAGCTTAGACGCTTGAGTCTTCTTGAATATTTCTTGGGGGTGCACGGGGGCATCCCCAAGCTTGAGCGTTTGACCCTCCTGGATCTTCTTTTATCATCTTCCCTCGCACACTTGAAAACTCCCTTCATACATAACTCATCATAATCTGATTAGCGAGGTTAGTACCCATAATAAAATAACTTTCCTTGCTGGAAATAAAGATAATCTTGAAGAGCTACTGTTTCTCAAGATTGCCAAAAGGTTTTTGCAAAGAAAAAGCAAGCTCATGGTTTGCAAAATGAAGAAAAGGCAAAACAGGACAGAATATGTGAAAAACAGACCAGCAGGTAGTAAAAAAATTTTTCGGGGCACTTCTGCAACTCAAATCAAAAAACTCAGAACAGACGCCCGAAAGCCAATTGTATAGAACACGTTGTCAAAAAAATTCAGATCAAAAAGATGATCTGGTGATTTTATACGAATTTTTTTGTCCAAAGACAGAATCTGTTTTCTGGACTGCACGTCACAACTTTTGAACTTTCTTGCAATCGGAGGCTAAACTTGGCACAAAGTTGAAAAGAAAAGATACAATGATGATGCTACTGTAGTAACAAACATCAAGACACAACAAAAGCAAAATAAAACTTTATTCGTTGTGGGCTGTCTCCCAAAAGCGCTTTCTTTTATGCCTTTAAGCTAGGCATAATGCAAAAAGTGAGGATCAAGTTTTATCAAGAGTAAAAGAATATCTAGCCCGTGTAACGGACTCAAAAGGTAACTTAATCTTCTTTCTAGGGAAGTGTTCCATCCCTTTCTTGATAGGAAATTGGAATTTTATATTCCCCTCTTTCATGTCAATGATAGCACCAACGGTGCGAAGAAAAGGACGTCCCAAAATGAATGGACAAGAAGGTTCACATTCAATATCCATAATAGTAAAATCAACGGGAACATAATTGTCATTGACAATGATAAGAACATCGTCGATCTTCCCCAAAGGTTTCTTTACGGAAGAATCAACAAGACGAACACCAAAAGAACAAGGATCAAAAGGTTTCAATTTAAGCATATCATACATTCTTTTGGGCATAACAGAGGTACTAGCTCCAACATCACATAAAGTATAGAAAGAGAAGTTATTCAGCTTAATTTTAATCATAGGATCCCATCCATCTTCTAGCTTTCTAGGTATGGAGGCTTCTACCCTAAGCTTCTCCTCCCTAGCTTTGATAAGAGCATTAGTGATATGCTCTGTGAAGGCAAGATTAAGTGTGCTAGTGTGGGGATCTCTAGACGTCTTGTGAAGAAAATCAATAACTTCAGAAAGGGTGCAATTATCAAAATCAAGGTCACTACTATCAAGTAAAGTGGTAGTGGTGTCCTTTAGGCTCACTTGTTTGGTAGCTTCTATGGTCATAGGAGTTTCTACGGTTGAGGTCATAGCATCACCATTAGTAGGTACAATGGGACTAGGAGTGCATTGGGTGCTAAGAGTTTGGATATCCTCAACAACTTGGATAGTAGGAACAGTGTGGTGGGTAGGAAGGCTCTTAATTTTATCTTCTTCCTCCTTTTCTCTAGCCCATCTCTCTTTAAGTTTAGCCATCATCCTAATGTTTTCATTAATTTGCACTTGAATAGCATTCATAGGAGTGGTCTTCCTCTCCTCAAGAGGGGAAGTTCTAATTTTAAGCAATTCTACCTCATGGGCTAGATTGTCTACCTTCGAAGAGAGATTATCTAGTTTGGCTAGTTTTTCTTCTACATTATTATTGAAGGCCTTTTGGGTAGTGATGAAGTCTTTAAGCATAATCTCTAGCTCAGAAGTGGAGTTCTTGGTGCTAGGATAAGCATTGTTGTTCCCATAGGAATTAGAGGGGAACGGTCTAGGGTTGCTACCAAAATTACTCCTATAAGCATTGTTATTGAAATTGTTTCTAGAGATAAAGTTCACATCTACTTGATCTTGAGCAATCAAAGAATTTAAAGGAACATCATGAGGATCAATAGGAGATTGCTTGGAAAGTAGAGACATGATCAAGTCAAGTTTTTAATTTAGGGAGGAAATCTCCTCGACAGAGTTTACCTTCCTACCTGTTGGAGCATGTTCGGTGTGCCATTGGGAATAGTTGGTCATCATCTCATCGAGAAGCCTCGTGGCAGCACCAAGTGTAGTTGACATAAAGGTTCCTCCCGCGGCCGAATCCAACAAGTTCCGCGAGGTAAAGTTCAAGCCTGCATAAAAAGTTTGGATAACCATCCAAGTAGTCAAACCATGAGTAGGGCAGTTCTTGACAAGAGATTT
Source organism: Secale cereale (assembly GCA_902687465.1). NCBI lineage: Eukaryota > Viridiplantae > Streptophyta > Magnoliopsida > Poales > Poaceae > Secale > Secale cereale. Next base: position 279,049,820 of record LR738711.1, on the reverse strand, counting down.
CATGCGTTCCCAAGCTTGGGCAACGTGTTCATTATCCAATTGTTTAAAATTCATTATATTACTCCTTAGTTGGATAATTTTAGCAGGGGGATAGTACTTCCCAATAAAGGCATCCTTGCACTTGTCCCAAGAATCTATGCTATTCCTAGGCAAGGATTGAAACCAGATTTTAGCTCCTCCTCTCAAGGAGAAAGGAAAAATCTTAAGCTTAACAATATCGCCATCTATTTCTTGGTACTTTTGCATATCACAGAGTTCAACAAAATTATTTAAGTGCAAAGCAGCATCATCTCCAGCACTGGAGAATTGATCTTTCATAACTAGGTTCAGTAAAGCAGGTTTAATCTCATAAGAAGGTGCTGAAGTGGCAGGTGTAGCAGTAGGCGTGCAGATAAAGTCATCGTTGTTATGACTAGTGAAGTCACACAACTTGGTGTTCTCAGTGGAACCCATAGCAGTAGCAAGCAAGATAACTATTTTTGTGATTTTCGGTAAGGGACACTAAAGCAAAACTGAAAGGTAAACTAACAAGACTAAAAAGCAAATATAAAAGATAGCGTGCAACTCCCCTATCTTGAAGAGTGGAGTCCCCGGCAACGGGGCCAGAAACTTGCTTGATGGCTTCTCGCCCCTCGTTGGTTACCCCAAGTGGAAGGTTTGAGATGTAGCGTAGCGGCAAATTTCCCTTGGCAAAGATACCAAGGATCGAATCCCGTGAGACTCCGAGGGTCAACAAGAAGGTGTCAATGGCGCCTGAAACTTTTGCTTGACAGGACCTGCACATAGATACAAATAACTTTGCTCCCAACGAGTACAGAGAGGTTGTCAATCCCTCCGGCCTTGTCGTTTACAAAGGATCAAACGCAAGAGATAATAGTGATAGGTATGACTGCAACTAGGAAATAAGAACAGGAAGTAAATAGCGGGTGTGATCAGTGATGGTAATATGGACCGGGGTCCCATGATGTTCACTAGTGATGTCTCTCTCCCAAAAGACGACAAAACAGCTAAGCGAGGTAAACAAATTACAGCTGGGCAGTTGACAGGATTATGTGCGCAAACCAATGCTAACTATGCTGTAAAGAAAGGTAGAGGCTCAAAAGCATGGGCGGTACGCCAAGGCAAGTAGACCTAAATCCATCTGCATCTACTACTAATCATCCACCTTGAGATATCTATCCAGAACATCTCGCTGGTATTAAGTTGCGAGTCCCACCAAAAGTGTAAACTCAAAGCAACAGACAACTGCATTAAAAGAACTTTGCGTAAAGTAAACAATCCTTGGACCCGCAAGTACAAGCACCGTTGTTTTCCCCCTTGTGGCAACAACACATCCCCTAGACTCATGTTTCTGTCACTCAAGCTAGTCATCGAGGGGCATGAACCCACAATCAAGCATAACGTTCCCTCTTGGAGTTACTACCTACTACTCGGCCAAAGCAATAAATAGCAACGGAGAACATGCAATAATTACTCAAGAACATAAATATAAAAGAGGTGAATCAAATATATTACTCACACACAATCTGAACATAATCTCATAATCCATCGGATCCCAGCAAACTCAGCAGAGCAACAGCATAAAGATTACATATGTGCCTCGATCATGTAGGGCAGCTCACGAGGTCTAATCGATGAAGAACAAAGAGGGGAGGAGAACATCACATAGCTACTGGTCATGGACCCATGGTCCAAGGGAGACTACTCACAACTCATCCGGGAAGCGTCCATGGTGGTGGAGAAGCTCCCGGTGGTGGTTCTCCCCTCCGGCAGGGTGCCGGGAAGAGTTCTCCTGGTGCTCCCGATCTTGGAAGCGCGGCGGCGGCGGAACAGAGATGAGATCGCGAAAAAGGGTTCCGTCCTCGAGGGTTTCGGAACGCGAGCAATATATATGCAAAAGGGGGTCACCAGAGGCGGAGGTGGGGCCCCAGGCGCCCCCCTGGCGCGGCCAGGGGTGGGGCCGCGCCGGGTGGCCGCCTGGGCCACCCCAGGCTCCCCTCTGGCCCTGCTTAGGTTTTTCTGGAAGCTCCCGATACGCTGATTTTTCCTGTATTTATTCCCGGAATTTTTAGGGCACTTTTAATATGGGGGAAACTTGAAATAGAAAAACAGCAGAAAACAGGAACTGGCACTGTGGTGCACTGAGTTAATAGGTTAGTCCAAATATGATCAAAAGTGTATGGAAGTGCATAAATATCATAGCAATATCACACAAAAGAGGCATGGAGCAAGCAGAAATTATAGATACGTTTTGGACGTATCACAACCCATTTGGACTATAAAAGGAGGCCCGTGGCATACTGGAGAAGGATTTGGATCTTTTAGAGCTAGACATGCACCGTAGCTAGTTCAAGAACTCAAGAACACTCAAATACACACCAAAGCAGAACTATGGTATTACGCATTCCCACAGACTGAAACTGGGTAAACGATCCTTGTGCTGACTCTTAGACCTGCTCTTTGCACAACCTCACGCCTGCCAACCGTAGAAGGGATTCCAGTGATCCCATAGGTGTCGTTCTCCACCGACAAGGGAGAAAACATCTGGGAAAGTTTTCCTGAAGTTTGGCATTTTCGGACAGACAAAATGGAGAGGGGCGGTTGCATGTTCGCTATGCTAGGGGCATGGAGTTGAAGTTGATCCATCTAAGGTTGATGCAGTTACAGAGTAGGAGACACCCACGACAGTTGGAGAGATTCGCTGTTTTTTGGGCCTTGGTGGTTATTACACGAGGTTTATTGAAAGCTTTTCCAAAATTGCAAAGCCTATGACTGAATTTTTGAAGAAGGAGAAGAAATTTGTATGGACTGATGAATGTGAAGCTAACTTTCAGGAATTGAAGCAGCGTTTGGTTACAACACCAGTGTTAATTCTGCCTGATATACATAAGGACTTCAAGGTATATTGTGATGCTTCTCGTCAGGGACTTGGGAGTGTTTTGATGCAGGAAGGTATAGTTGTTTCATATGCTTCACGTCAGCTTAAGAATCATGAGCATAATTATCCTACACATGATTTGGAGTTAGCCTCAGTTGTGCATGCATTTGTAAACTTGGAGGCAATATCTTATTGCTAATCATTGTGATATATTTACATATCATAAGAGCTTGAAGTATATTTTTACTCATGAGTATTTGAAGCTCAGGTAGAGGAGATGGTTGGAGCTTATTAAGGATGTGATTTGAATGTACAATATCATTCTGGTAAGGCTAATGTTGTTGCTGATGCATTGAGTCGTAGGAGCCATGTTAATGCAATTGATATTGATGATATGCCACCGGAGTCATGTGAGCAGTCCGGGAATATCAGGTTGGAGATGGTTCCTAAGGGATATTTGGCAACACTTGAGGTAAAGCCTACTTTGCCTGACAGTATCAGAGAATCTCAAAGGGTGATAAATAAATTGCTGCGATAAAAGAGAATATGGCTGACGGTAAGGCAGAAGGTTTCCATGAGGATGAAAATGGGGCCATATGGTTTGAGAAGCGTATTTGTGTACATCAAGATGCAGATATCAGGAAGTTGATTCTTCAGGAAGCTGAAAGTGCAACTAATCCCCGGGTCGTTTTGGTAATTAATAACAACATATAGCTCATTGAACTAATATCCTTTCAAGATAAATATTTTATGAAGTTCAATGGTTGGCATGGCATGGATTAGAAATGTGGACCCTCAAAATGCTAAGGACAAAGTTTGGCAAAAGCTCAAGACTCTACTTTTTCATTTTAGTGAGACAAGATCACATTGAGTCCATAGGAAAAGCCAATACTATTAAAAGGGGATGAGGTGTTGCTTAATGGTCTACTTGCTCAAGTTCTTAGTAATATGCTCCAAATCCCTCAACCACTTTCTCCTTTCCACATATGTCCCAAACCTAAAAGTCAAACTCGGCCCCACCTACTTGATCTATCCGACGCTACCAAGTTCACTTGACATAGCCACTGGCATAAACCCTAATCAGTTCGATCTCATCGATAGGGATCTTGGTCTCACCAAGATGGGAATGCAAACTCTCTGTTTCCTCTTCGTAATGTTTCGGTCTAACCGAGATGAGCGAATCGTTCCAACCGAGTTGGCATTGCAAACTCTTTGTTTCCTCTTCGTATCATTTCGGTCTAATCGAGATGAGCGAATCGGTCCCGCCGAGTTTGCCTGACCAACACTCTGTTAGCCTATTACCAGAATCAGTCTCACCAAGTTTGTGTAATCGGTCAAACTGAGTTGTGCTTTTGCTCTAACCCTAACGCATCGGTCTCACCGAGTTGATATTGTCGGTCCCACCAGAATGTCTAACGTTCACATTTTGAACTGCTTCGGTCTGACCGAGTTTGTTTATTCGGTCTAACCGAGTTGGGTCAAATGTGTGTAATGGCTAGATTTTGTGTGGAGGCTATATATACCCCTCCACCCCTTCTCCATCAGAGGGAGAGCCATCATAATGTGCCTACACTTCCACTATTCATTTTCTGAGAGATAACCACCTGCTGTGTGGAGACCAAGATATTCCAATCCAACCACAAGAATCTTGATCTCTATCCTTCCCCAAGTTGTTTTCACTCAAATCTTCTTTCCACCATATCCAAATCTGTGAGAGAGAGTTGAGTGTTTGGGAGACTATCACTTGAAGCACAAGAGTAAGGAGTTCATCATCAACACACCATTTATTACCCTTTGGAGAGTGGTGTCTCCTAGATTTGTTAGGTGTCACTTGGAAGCCTCCGACAAGATTGTGGAGTTGAACCAAGGAGTTTGTAAGGGCAAGGAGATCGCCTACTTCGTGAAGATCTACCCTAGTGAGGCAAGTCCTTCGTGGGCGATGACCATGGTGGAATAGACAAGGTTGCTTCTTCGTGGAACCTTCATGAGTGGAGCCCTCCGTGGACTCGCGCAGCCATTACCCTTCGTGGGTTGAAGTCTCCATCAACGTGGATGTACGATAGCACGACCTATCGGAACCACGCCAAATCATTCATCTCTCCAATTGCGTTTGCACTCTCCAACCCCTCCCTTTACCATCATATGCAATGATTTACTTTCCGCTGCCACAACTCTAGAATTGCATGTGTAGGAAGATTGCTTGACTTGTGCTAAATTGCTAAAAAAAATGTCAAAACTTAAAATTGGGAAAAGGCTAAGTTTTTATTTGGTCAAGTAGTCTAATCACCCCCTCTAGACATACTTTCGACCCTACAAGTGGTATCAGAGCTTTGATCTCCATTTGCCTTGATTTCCATAGCTTTGGTGATCATAGCCTTGGTTTCACAACCTAGGAGAGTATGGCGTCTAGCGAGGGAAGTTACCACCGTAGAGGTCCTTACTTTGATGATACTAATTTTGCTAGTTGGAGGCATAAGATGAAAATGCATATTCTTGGACATAACCCCGTTATTTGGGCTATTGTGTGTATTGGTTTGCAAGGTGAATTCTTCAATGGGAAGGAACCAAATCGTGAAGATACCGCTGAAGAATTGAATATGTTGCAATACAATGCTCAAGCTTGCGATATCCTCTTCAATGGATTGTGTCCCGAAGAATTCAGCAAAATCAACTGTCTTAAGAATGCAAAGGAAATTTGGGATACTTTGATTGATATGCACGAAGGTACCGACTCCATCAAGGAATCCAAGTTGGATGTGCTTCAAAGTCAACTTGACAAGTTCAAAATGAACGATGGTGAAGGTGTCGTTGAAATGTACTCTAGGCTTGCTCTCATCGCAAACGAGATTGCCGGCTTAGGAAACAAAGAAATGACCGATAGATTCATCATCAAGAAAAATCCTAAGAGCCTTGGATGGAAAATATGACACTGTGTGCACATTGATCCAAATGATGCCCAATTATAAAGATCTCAAGCCAACGGAGGTCACTGGTAGAATTGTTGCTCATGAGATGTCATTTATGGAAAAAGAAGAGCTTCACAACAAGTCTAGTGGCGCTTACAAAGCTTCATGTGATGCTCCTACATCATCTAGTGAGTAACAAGTATTCAATGAAGAATTGAGCTTAATGGTGAAGAACTTCAACAAATTCTACAAGAATATAAGCAAACAAAGAAACTCCAAGGCAAGGTCCTACAATGACAAAAGATCTTCTAGTCGTGATCGGAATTGCTACAATTGTGGGAGACCCGAACACTACTCAAATGAGTGTACGGCTTCACACAAGAGAAGAGAAGACTCACCCAAAAGGAGAAGTAGAACAGAAGATTCACCACCAAGAGAGAGAAGGAGTGGAGATGATCGTTATGAACGAAGACCCTCTCGTAGAAGCAAGGATTCAGAAAGGAAGGACAAATCATCAAGGATCTATACGAGACGAAGACATCAAGCTCATGTTGGTGAATGGGTATCCGGTTCCGACTCCGATGACCACTCCGAGAGAAGCTATTACTCCAACTCTGAAGATACTCAAGATGAAGGTGTTGCCGGAATTACTCTTGTGTCATCCAACTCCAACGACATATTTGACTCACCAAATGAAGGAATTGGAAGATTCTTCATGGCTAAAGGCCCTAAGGTATCACACCCCGAATATCTTGATTTCAATAGTGATGAAGATGATTTGCTAGGAGATGATGATTTACTTGTTGGTAGCAATAGTGATGAAAACTATGATGAAATTGCTACTAAACATGCTAATCAAGATAAAACGAAAGCCGATGATAAGGAGAATATTGAGTGTCTAACTAAAGAACTAAACATTCTTAAGTTAGCTCCTGAAACTACCTTAGAAGATCATCGAGTGCTTTTGAGGACTCATGAGAAGCTATGCTTTGAAAAGCTCAATCTAGAGCAAGAGCATGACTTCTTAAAAGCAATCAATGATGATCTTCGTAAGAAAAGTTCTTCTTACATTGCCAAGCGTTTACTCTTGTCTACCTATATGCCACAAGTAAGATCTAGCAATAAGAACAAGAAAGATTCTTCCTCTAGTAGTAACAATAATCATGATAAATCCAATGTTGTTGCTTCTAGTAGTTCTCTTGATTCCACTGATGACTCTCTTAGCCAAGTTACACTTGAGCAAGAAAATAGCTTATCGAAGGGAATTATAGAGAAATGTGTTTATAAGATCCTTCCCGGAAGTAAGCAATTTGAGGAAACTGTATGCAAGCAAGGAAGGCATCGGAAGAATCAAGGTGTTGGTTTTGAATGAAAGTTCAATGCCAATGGAGTTGAGTGTGAAGAAGATCAATACCCCAAGACAAAGTTTGTTCCTTAACAAGAGAAGTATGACCCTACTTCCTTCAAGGGGACACAAGCCCAAGATGATCTTCCACCACAAGACCACAAGCTAAAAGGCAAGGACAAGCTTCAAGAAGAGATTGATGCATTTGAAGAAGCTCCTAAAGCCTTGGTCAAGTGGGTTCCCAAGACTACGTCAAGTTCTACTTCATCAAGTACATCCACAACTCCAAGGATTCCCATCAAGAAGATGTGGATCCAGAAGAAGAAGAACTAGGGAGTTCTTGAGGGTGACTCCGCCAACATACTTCACTCATATTCATATTGGCAAGGACAAGTGCAATCAACTTGCACATCTTGCACTAGTTCAAGGAGTCACAAACCCTCTTGTTGGTAAGACAAGGGACAAGGTAACCTAATGTTTTCATGGACATCATCTTGTGTGCTATACACTCTATGTCCATGGATATCTTTATATGTTCCTTGTGGGACTAACCCATGTAGATATTGAAAGTGCAACTCACTCCAATGGATTGCTCCAAATGATCTACATCAACATTGAGCATCTACATCTTCAACACCTATGTGAAGTATTCATCGACAAAACCCAAGGTTTGTTCATCCCTCTTAGGGGGGATATCACATCTAGGGGGAGCTTAACTCTAAGTATTGAGCTAAAGCAACTCTAATGGTGTGAACACAACAACGCTTTATGTAAAAGTGGCAACCCCACTTGTGCTTAAACGATGAGTATGACCTACGATCAAATGTTTTCATTTGACTCCTAAGTCAATATACTCATATATAGATGACCTAGTCATCGCCAATTGCTTGATAGATGCTAGAGTGTTTTGAAGGAAATATACCCTAGAGGCAATAATAAAGTTGTTATTTATATTTCTTTATATATCATGATAAATGTCTTTTATTCATGCTAGAATTGTATTAACCGGAAACTTGATACATGTGTGAATACATAGAAAAAACAAAGTGTCCCTAGTATGCCTCTACTAGACTAGCTCGTTAATCAAAGATGGTTAAGTTTCCTAACCATAGACATGTGTTGTCATTTGATGAACGGGGTCACATCATTAGGATAATATTTGTTGGGGAACGTAGTATTTTAAAATTTTCCTACGATCACGCAAGATCTATCTACCAGATGCATAGCAACGAGAGGGAAGAGTGTGTCTACATACCCTTGTAGACCGGAAGCGGAAGCGTCAAGTGACGCGGTTCATGTAGTCGAACTTCTTCGCGATTCAACCGATCAAGCACCGAACGTACAACACCTCCGCGTTCAGCACACGTTCAGCTTGATGACGTCCCACGAGCTCTTGATCCAGTTGAGCTTCACGGGAGAGTTTCGTCAGCACGACGGCGTGGTGACGGATATGATGTATTCACCGGCGCAGGGCTTAGCCTAAGCACCGCGACGGTATGACCGAGGTGTGTTTCTGTGGAGGGGGGCACCGCACACGGCTGGAACAATTCAACTTGTGTGTCTTTGGGTGACCCCCTGCCCCCGTATATAAAGGAGCAAGGGGGGAGGCCGGCCGGCCCTTGTTTGGTGCGGCTAGGGATGCAATCCTACTAGGAATAGGATTGCAATCCTATTCCTAGTAGGAACTACCAAAGAAGGAAGAGAGGGAAAGGAAAAGAGGGAGCGGTGGCGCCCCCCAATCCTAGTCCAACTAGGAACCCTAGGTGGGGCGCCGGCCAGCCCCTATGGGCTGCCTCTCTCTTTTCCATAAGGCCCACTATGGACCATCCCCCTTCGTAGGGGGTTCCGGTAACCCCCTCCGGCAATCCCGTTAAATCCGAAACTTTTCCGGAACACTTCCGGTGTCCGAATATAGTCGTCCAATATATCAATCTTTATGTCTCGGACATTCCGAGACTCCTCGTCATGTCCGTGATCTCATCCGGGACTCCGAACTACCTTCCGTACATCAAAACTCATAAACTCATAATACCGATCGTCATCAAACGTTAAGCGTGCGGACCCTACGGGTTCGAGAACTATGTAGACATGAGCGAGACTCATCTCCGGTCAATAACCAATAGCGGAACCTGGATGTTCATATTGGCTCCTACATATTCTACGAAGATCTTTTATCGGTCAAACCGCATAACAACATACGTTGTTCCTTTTGTCATCGGTATGTTACTTGCCCGAGATTCGATCGTCGGTATCTCCATACCTAGTTCAATCTCGTTACCGGCAAGTCTCTTTACTCGTTCCGTAACACATCATCTCGTGACTAACTCATTAGTCTTTTGCTTGCAAGGCTTATTGTGATGTGTGTTACCGAGAGGGGCCAGAGATACCTCTCCGACACTCGGAGTGACAAATCCTAATCTTGATCTATGCCAACACCACGAATACTTTCGGAGACACCTGTAGAGCATCTTTATGATCACCCAGTTACATTGTGACGTTTGATAGCACACAAGGTGTTCCTACGGTATTCGGGAGTTGCATAATCTCATAGTCATAGGAACATGTATAAGTCATGAAGAAAGCAATAGCAGTAAAACTAAACGATCATAGTGCTATGCTAACGGATGGGTCTTGTCCATCACATCATTCTCCTAATGATGTGATCCCGTTGATCAAATGACAACTCATGTCTATGGCTAGGAAACATAACCATCTTTGATCAATGAGCTAGTCTAGTAGAGGCATACTAGGGACATACTGTTTTGTCTATGTATCCACACATGTACTAAGTTTTCGGTTAATACAATTCTAGCATGAATAAAAGACATTTATCATGATATAAGGAAATACAAATAACATCTTTATTATTGCCTCTAGGGCATATTTCCTTCAGTCTCCCACTTGAACTAGAGTCAATAATCTAGCTCACATCGCCATGTGATTTAATACCGATAGTTCACATCGTTATGTGAATAACACCCATAGTTCATATCACCATGTGACCAACACCCAAAGGGTTTACTAGAGTCAATAATCTAGTTCACATCGCTATGTGATTAATACCCAAGAGTAATAAGGTGTGATCATGTTTTGCTTGTGAGAGAAGTTTAGTCAACGGGTCTGTCACATTCAAATCCGTATGTATTTCGCAAATTTCTATGTCTACAATGCTCTGCATGGAGCTACTCTAGCTAATTGCTCCCACTTTCAATATGCATCCAGATTGATACTTAGAGTCATCTGGATTTAGTGTCAAAGCTTGCATCGGCGTAACCCTTTACGACAAACTCTTTATCCCCTCCATAATCGAGAAATATTTCCTTTAGTCATCCAATTACTAAGGATAATTTTGACCGCTGTACAGTGATCTACTCCTGGATCACTATTGTACCTCCCTGTCAAACTCATGGCAAGGTACACAACGTGTTTTGTACACAGCATGGCATACTTTATAGAACCTATGGCTGAGGCATAGGGAATGACTTTCATTCTCTCTATATTTTTCTGCCGTGGTCTGGCTTTGAGTCTTACTCAACTTCACACCTTACAAGTCAGGCAAGAACTCCTTCTTTGACTGATCCATTTTGAACTACTTCAAAATCTTATCAAGGTATGTACTCATCGAAAGTCTTATCAAGCGTCTTGATCTATCTCTATAGATCTTGATGCCCAATATGTAAGCAGCTTCACCAAGGTCTATCGTTGAAAAAACTCCTTTCAAACACTCCTTTATGCTTTCCAGAAAATTCTACATCATTTGCGATCGACAATATGTCATTCACATATACTTATCAGAAAGGTTGTAGTGCTCCCACTCACTTCTTGTAAATACAGGCTTCACAGCAAGTCTGTATAAATCTATATGCTTTGATCAACTTATCAAAGCGTATATTCCAACCCCGAGATGCTTGCACCAGTCCATAGATGGATCGCTAGAGCTTGCACATTTTGTTAGCACCTTTAGGATTGACAAAACCTTCTGGTTGCATCATATACAAGTCTTCTTTAATAAATCCATTAAAGAATGAAGTTTTGTTATCCATTTGCCAGATTTCATAAAATGCGGCAATTGCTAACATGATTCGGACAGACTTAAGCATCTCTACGGGTGAGAAAGTCTCATCGTAGTCAACTCCTTGAACTTGTCGAAACCCTTTTGCCACAAGTCGAGCTTTGTAAACAGTAACATTACCGTTTGCGTCGGTCCTCCTCTTGAAGATCCATTTATTTTCGATGGCTTGCCGATCATCGGGCAAGTCAACCAAAGTCCACACTTTGTTCTCATACATGGATCCCATCTCAGATTTCATGGCCTCAAGCCATTTTGCGGAATCTGGGTTCATCATCGCTTCCTCATAGTTCGCAGGTTCATCATGGTCTAGTAACATGACTTCCAGAACTGGGTTGCCGTACCACTCTGGTGCGGAACGTACTCTGGTTGATCTACGACGTTCAGCAGAAACTTGATCTGAAGTTTCATGATCATCATCATTAGCTTCCTCACTAATTGGTGTAGGAATCACTGGAACTTGGTTTCTGTGATGTTCCACTTTCCAATTTGGGAGAAGGTACAATTACCTCATCAAGTTCTACTTTCCTCCCACTCACTTCTTTCGAGAGAAACTCCTTCTCTAGAAAGGATCCACTCTTAGCAACAAAGACCTTGCCTTCGGATCTGTGATAGAAGGTGTACCCAACAGTTTCTTTTGGGTATCCTATGAAGATTTACTTCTCCGATTTGGGTTCGAGCTTATCATGTTGAAACTTTTTCACATAAGCATCGCAGTCCCAAACTTAAAGAAATGACAGCTTAGGTTTCTCGTCAAACCACAGTTCATACGGTGTCATCTCCACGGATTTAGATGGTGCCCTATTTAATGTGAATGTAGCTGTCTCTAATGCATAACCCCAAAAGCGATAGTGGTAGATCGGTAAGAGACATCATTGATCGCACCATATCTAATAAAGTACGGTTATGACGTTCGGACACACCATTACGCTGTGGTGTTCCGGGTGGCGTGAGTTGTGAAACTATTCCACATTGTTTCAAATGAAGACCAAACTCGTAACTCAAATATTCTCCTCCACGATCAGATCGTAGAAACTTTATTTTCTTGTTACGATGATTCTCTACTTCACTCTGAAATTCTTTGAACTTTTCAAATGTTTCAGACTTGTGCTCCATTAAGTAGATATACCCATATCTGCTCAAATCATCAGTGAAGGTCAGAAAATAACGATACCCGCCGCGAGCTTCAACACTCATTGGCCCACATACATCAGTATGTATGATTTCCAACAAATCTGTTGCTCGCTCCATAGTTCCGGAGAACGGAGTTTTAGTCATCTTGCCCATGAGGCATGGTTCGCAAGCACCAAGTGATTCATAATCAAGTGATTCCAAAAGTCCATCACTATGGAGTTTCTTCATGCGTTTTATACCAATATGACCTAAACGGCAGTGCCACAAATAAGTTGCACTATCATTATTAACCTTGCATCTTTTGGCTTCAATATTATGAATATGTGTATCACACGATCGAGATCCAACAAACCATTTTCATTGGGTGTATGACCATAGAAGGTTTTATTCATGTAAAGAGAACAACAATTATTCTCTAACTTACATGAATAACCGTATTGCAATAAACATGATCAAATCATATTCATGCTCAACACAAACACCAAACAACACTTTATTTAGGTTCAACACTAATCCCGAAAGTATAGGGAGTGTGCGATGATGATCATATCAATCTTGGAACTACTCCCAATACACATTGTCACTTCATCCTTTAACTAGTTTCTGTTCATTATGCAACTCCCATTTCGAGTTACTACTCTTTAGCAACTGAACCAATATCAAATACCGAGGGGTTGCTATGAACACTAGTAAAATACACATCAATAATCTGTATATCAAATATACCTTTGTTCACTTTGCCATCCTTCTTATCCGCCAAATATCTAGGGCAGTTCCACTTCTAGTGACCATTTCCTTTGCAGTAGAAGCACTTAGTTTCAGGCTTGAGTTTAGCTTTGGGTTTCTTCACGGGAGTGACAACTTGCTTGTCATTCTTCTTGAAGTTCCCCTTCTATCCCTTTGCCCTTTACTTGAAACAAGTGGTCTGGTTAACCATCAACACTTTATGCTCTTTCTTGATTTCTACCTTCGCCGATTTCAGCATCGTGAAGAGCTCGGGAATTACTTTCGTCATCCCTTGCATATTATAGTTCATCACGAAGTTCTACTAACTTGGTGATAGTGTCTAGAGAACTTTGTCAATTACTATATTATCTGGAAGATTAACTCCCACTTGATTCAAGCAATTGTACTACCCAGACAATCTGAGCACATGCTCACTGGTTGAGCTATTCTCCTCCATCTTGTAGGCAAAGTACTGTCAGAGGTCTTATACCTCTCGACACGGGCATGAGTATGAAATACTAATTTCAACTCTTGGAACATCTCATATGCTCCGTGGCGTTTCAAAACGTTTTTGAAGTCCCGGTTATAAGCCGTAAAGCATGGTGCACTAAACTATCAAGTAGTCATCATATCGAGCTTTTGTCAAAACGTTCATAACGTCTACATCTGCTCCTGCAATAGGTCTGTCACCTAGCGGTGCATCAAGGACATAATTCTTCTGTGCAGCAATGAGGATAATGCTCAGATCACGGAACAATTCCGCATCATTGCTACTAACATCTTTCAACTTGGTTTTCTCTAGGAACATATAAAAAATAAACGTGGAGCAACATCGCGAGCTATTGATCTACAACATAGATATGCTAATACTACCAGGACTAAGTTCATGATAAATTAAAGTTCAATTAATCATAATACTTAAAGAACTCCCACTTAGATAGACATCCCTCTAGTCATCTAAATGATCACGTGATCCAAATCAACTAAACCATGTCCGATCATCACGTGAGATGGAGTAGTTTCAATGGTGAACATCTTATGTTGATCATATCTACTATATGATTCACGCTCGACCTTTCGGTCTCCAGTGTTCCGAGGCCATATCTGCATATGCTAGGCTTGTCGAGTTTAACCCGAGTATTCTGCGTGTGCAAAACTGGCTTACACCCGTTGTATTTGAACGTAGAGGTTATCACACCCGATCATCACGTGGTGTCTCGGCACGACGAACTTTCGCAACGGTGCATACTCAGAGAGAACACTTATACCTTGAAATTTAGTAAGGGATCATCTTATAATGCTACCGTCGTTCTAAGCAAAATAAGAACCATAATAAGATAAACATCACATGCAATCAAAATATGTGACATGATATGGCCATCATCATCTTGTGCTTTTGATCTCCATCTCCAAAGCATCGTCATGATCACCTTTGTCACCGGCGCGACACCTTGATCTCCATCGTAGCATCGTTGTCGTCTCGCCAACTATTGCTTCTATGACTATCGCTACCGCTTAGTGATAAAGTAAAGCAATTACATGGCGATTGCATTTCATACAATAAAGCGACAACCATATGGCTCCTGCCAGTTGCCGATAACTTTACAAAACATGATCATCTCATACAAAACCGTATAACTCATCATGTCTTGACCATATCACATTACAACATGCCCTGCAAAAACAAGTAAGACGTCCTCTACTTTGTTGTTGCAAGTTTTACGTGGCTGCTACGGGCTTAGCAAGAACCGTTCTTACCTACGCATACAAAACCACAACGATGTTTCGTCAAGTATGTGTTGTTTTAACCTTCACAAGGACCGGGCGTAGCCACACTTGATTCAGCTAAAGTGAGAGAGACAGACACCCGCCAGTCACCTTTAAGCAACGAGTGCTCGTAACGGTGAAACCAGTCTCGCGTAAGCGTACGCATAATGTCGGTCCGGGCCGCTTCATGTCACAATACCGCCGAAGCAAAGTATGACATGCTGGTAAGCAGTATGACTAGTATCGTCCACAACTCATTGTGTTCTACTCGTGCATATCATCCACGCATAGACCTGGCTCATGATGCCACTGTTGGGGAACGTAGTATTTTAAAATATTCCTACGATCACGCAAGATCTATCTACCAGATGCATAGCAACGAGAGGGAAGAGTGTGTCTACATACCCTCGTAGACCGGAAGCGGAAGCGTCAAGTGACGCGGTTGATGTAGTCGAACTTCTTCGCGATTCAACCGATCAAGCACCGAACGTACGGCACCTCCGCGTTCAGCACACGTTCAGCTTGATGACGTCCCACGAGCTCTTGATCCAGTTGAGCTTCACGGGAGAGTTTCGTCAGCACGACGGCGTGGTGACGGATATGATGTATTCACCGGCGCAGGGCTTCGCCTAAGCACCGCGACGGTATGACCGAGGTGTGTTTCTGTGGAGGGGGGCACCGCACACGGCTGGAACAATTCAACTTGTGTGTCTTTGGGTGCCCCCTGCCCCCGTATATAAAGGAGCAAGGGGGAGGCCGGCCGGCCCTTGTTTGGTGCGGCTAGGGATGCAATCCTACTAGGAATAGGATTGCAATCCTATTCCTAGTAGGAACTACCAAAGAAGGAAGAGAGGGAAAGAAAAAGAGGGAGAGGTGGCGCCCCCCAATCCTAGTCCAACTAGGAACCCTAGGTGGGGCGCCGGCCAGCCCCTATGGGCTGCCTCTCTCTTTTCCATAAGGCCCACTATGGACCATCCCCCTTCGTAGGGGGTTCCGGTAACCCCCTCCGGCAATCCCGTTAAATCCGAAACTTTTCCGGAACACTTCCGGTGTCCGAATATAGTCGTCCAATATATCAATCTTTATGTCTCGGACATTCCGAGACTCCTCGTCATGTTCGTGATCTCATCCGGGACTCCGAACTACCTTCGGTACATCAAAACTCATAAACTCATAATACCGATCGTCATCAAACGTTAAGCGTGCGGACCCTACGGGTTCGAGAACTATGTAGACATGAGCGAGACTCATCTCCGGTCAATAACCAATAGCGGAACCTGGATGTTCATATTGGCTCCTACATATTCTACGAAGATCTTTTATCGGTCAAACCGCATAACAACATACGTTGTTCCTTTTGTCATCGGTATGTTACTTGCCCGAGATTCGATCGTCGGTATCTCCATACCTAGTTCAATCTCGTTACCGGCAAGTCTCTTTACTCGTTCCGTAACACATCATCTCGTGACTAACTCATTAGTCTTTTGCTTGCAAGGCTTATTGTGATGTGTGTTACCGAGAGGGCCCAGAGATACCTCTCCGACACTCGGAGTGACAAATCCTAATCTTGATCTATGCCAACACCACGAATACTTTCGGAGACACCTGTAGAGTATCTTTATGATCACCCAGTTACGTTGTGACATTTGATAGCACACAAGGTGTTCCTACGGTATTCGGGAGTTGCATAATCTCATAGTCATAGGAACATGTATAAGTCATGAAGAAAGCAATAGCAGTAAAACTAAACGATCATAGTGCTATGCTAACGGATGGGTCTTGTCCATCACATCATTCTCCTAATGATGTGATCCCGTTGATCAAATGACAACTCATGTCTATGGCTAGGAAACATAACCATCTTTGATCAATGAGCTAGTCTAGTAGAGGCATACTAGGGACATACTGTTTTGTCTATGTATCCACACATGTACTAAGTTTCCGGTTAATACAATTCTAGCATGAATAAAAGACATTTATCATGATATAAGGAAACACAAATAACATCTTTATTATTGCCTCTAGGGCATATTTCCTTCAGTCTCCCACTTGAACTAGAGTCAATAATCTAGATTACAAAGTGATGATCCTCACACCCATGGAGTCTTGGTGCTGATCATGTTTTGTCCGTGGAAGAGGCTTAGTCAACGGGTCTGCAACATTCAGATCCGTATGTATTTTGCAAATCTCTATGTCTCCCTCCTTGACTAGATCGCAGATGGAATTGAAGCGTCTTTTGATGTGCTTTGTTCTCTTGTGAAACCTGGATTCCTTCGCCAAGGCTATGGCTCCAGTGTTGTCACAAAAGATTTTCATTGGACCCGATGCACTAGGTACTACACCTAGATCGGATATGAACTCCTTCATCCAGACTCCTTCATTTGCTGCTTCCGAAGCAGCTATGTATTCCGCTTCACACGTAGATCCCGCCACGACGCTCTGCTTGGAACTGCACCAGCTGACAGCTCCACCGTTCAATAAAAATACATATCCGGTTTGTGACTTAGAGTCATCCGGATCAGTGTCAAAGCTAGAATCGACGTAACCGTTTACGACGAGCTCTTTGTCACCTCCATATACGAGAAACATATCCTTTGTTCTTTTCAGATACTTTAGGTTGTTTTTGACCGCTGTCCAGTGATCCACTCCTGGATTACTTTGGTACCTCCCTGCTAGACTTATAGCAAGGCACACATCAGGTCTGGTACACAACATTGCATACATGATAGATCCTATGGCTGAGGCATACGGAATGACTTTCATTTTCTCTCTATCTTCTGCAGTGGTCGGGCATTGAGTCTTACTCAACTTTATACCTTGTAAAATAGGCAAGAATCCTTTCTTTGACTGATCCATTTTGAACCTTTTCAAAATCTTATCAAGGTATGTGCTTTGTGAAAGTCCAATTAAGCGTCTTGATCTATCTCTATAGATCTTGATGCCTAATATGTAAGCAGCTTCTCCGAGGTCTTTCATTGAAAAACTTTTATTCAAGTATCCTTTTATGCTATCCAGAAATTCTGTATCATTTCCAATTAACAATATGTCGTCTACATATAATATTAGAAATGCTACAGAGCTCCCACTCACTTTCTTGTAAATACAGGCTTCTCCAAAAGTCTGTATAAAACCATATGCTTTGATCACCTCATCAAAGCGTATATTCCAACTCCGAGATGCTTGCACCAGTCCATAGATGGATCGCTGGAGTTTGCATACTTTGTTAGCACCTTTTGGATCGACAAAACCTTCTGGTTGCATCATATACAACTCTTCTTTGAGATATCCATTTAGGAATGCAGTTTTGACATCCATTTGCCAGATTTCATAATCATAAAATGCGGCAATTGCTAACATGATTCGGACAGACTTAAGCATCGCTATAGGTGAGAAAGTCTCATTGTAGTCAACTCCTTGAACTTGTCGAAAACCTTTCGCAACAAGTCGAGCTTTGTAAACAGTAATATTACCGTCTGCGTCGGTCTTCCTCTTGAAGATCCATTTATTTTCGATGGCCTGCCGATCATCGGGCAAGTCAACCAAAGTCCATACTTTGTTCTCATACATGGATCCCATCTCAGATTTCATGGCTCCAAGACATTTTGTGGAATCTGGGCTCATCATCGCTTCCTCATAGTTCGTAGGTTCATCATGGTCTAGTAACATGATTTCCAGAACTGGGTTGCCGTACCACTCTGGTGCGGAACGTACTCTGGTTGATCTACGACGTTCAGTAGAAACTTGATCCGAAGTTTCATGATCATTATCATCAACTTCCTCACTAATTGGTGTAGGAATCACTGGAACAATTTCCTGTGATGTACTACTTTCCAATATGGGAGAAGGTACAATTACCTCATCAAGTTCTACTTTCCTCCCACTCACTTCTTTCGAGAGAAACTCTTTTTCTAGAAAGGATCCGTTCTTAGCAATGAATATTTTGCCTTCGGATCTGTGATAGAAGGTGTACCCAACAGTCTCTTTTGGGTATCCTATGAAGACACATTTTTCCGACTTGGGATCGAGCTTATCAGGTTGAAGTGTTTTCACATAAGCATCGCAGCCCCAAATTTTAAGAAACGA
>LR738711.1:278962357-279030718 GCA_902687465.1 Secale cereale | reverse complement strand
TTTCTTGCCAAACCATAGTTCATAAGGCGTCGTATCAACGGATTTAGATGGTGCCCTATTTAACGTGAATGCAGCTGTCTCTAAAGCATAACCCCAAAACGATAGTGGTAAATCGGTAAGAGACATCATAGATCGCACCATATCCAATAAAGTACGGTTACGACGTTCGGACACACCATTACGTTGTGGTGTTCCAGGTGGCGTGAGTTGTGAAACTATTCCACATTGTTTCAAATGAAGACCAAACTCGTAACTCAAATATTCTCCTCCACGATCAGATCGTAGGAACTTTATTTTCTTGTTACGATGATTCTCTACTTCACTCTGAAATTCTTTGAACTTTTCAAATGTTTCAGACTTGTGTTTCATTAAGTAGATATACCCATATCTGCTCAAATCATCAGTGAAGGTCAGAAAATAACGATACCCGCCGCGAGGATCAACGCTCATTGGTCCACATACATCAGTATGTATGATTTCCAACAAATCTGTTGCTCGCTCCATAGTTCCGGAGAACGGAGTTTTAGTCATCTTGCCCATGAGGCATGTCGCAAGCACCAAGTGATTCATAATCAAGTGATTCCAAAAGTCCATCTTTATGGAGTTTCTTCATGCGTTTTACACCAATATGACCCAAACGGCAGTGCCACAAATAAGTTGCACTATCATTATTAACCTTGCATCTTTTGGTTTCAATATTATGAATATGTGTATCACTACAATTGAGATCCAGTAAGAATAGACCACTCTTTAAGGGTGCATGACCATAAAAGATATTATTCATCAAAATGGAACAACCATTATTCTCTGATTTAAATGAATAACCGTCTCGCAATAAACAAGATCCAGATATAATGTTCATGCTCAACGCTGGCACCAAATAACAATTATTTAGGTCTAAAACTAATCCCGAAGGTAGATGTAGAGGTAGCGTGCCGACGGCGATCACATCGACTTTGGAATCGTTTCCCACGCGCATCGTCACCTCGTCCTTAGCTAATCTTCGTTTAATCTGTAGTCCCTGTTTCGAGTTACAAATATTAGCAACCGAACCGGTATCAAATACCCAGGTACTACTACGAGCATTAGTAAGGTACACATCAATAACATGTATATCACATATACCTTTGTTCATCTTGCCATCCTTCTTATCCGCCAAATACTTGGGGCAGTTCCGCTTCCAGTGTCCAGTCCCCTTGCAGTAGAAGCACTCAGTTTCAGGCTTGGCTCCAGATTTGGGTTTCTTTGTTGAAGTAGCAACTGACTTGCTATTCTTTTTGAAGTTCCCTTTCTTTCCCTTGCCCTTTTTCTTGAAACTAGTGGTCTTGTTAACCATCAACACTTGATGCTCCTTTTTGATTTCTACCTCCGCAGCTTTGAGCATAGCGAAGAGCTCGGGAATTGTCTTTTGCATCCCTTGCATGTTATAGTTCATCACGAAGCCTTTATAGCTTGGTGGCAGTGATTGAAGAACTCTATCAATAACACTATCCTCGTCAACTTTGCAACCAAGTTGAGTCATATGATTGTAGTACCCAGACATTCTGAGCAAGTGTTCATTGATAGAACTATTCTCCTCCATTTTGCAGCTGTAGAACTTATTGGAAATCTCATATTTCTCAATTCGGGCATTTGCTTGAAATATTAACTTCAACTCCTGGAACATCTCATATGGTCCATGACGTTCAAAACGTCGTTGAAGTCCCGGTTCTAAGCCGTAAAGCATGGCACACTGAACTATCGTGTAGTCATCAGACCGCGACTGCCAGACGTTCAAAGCATCTGCATTAGCGGAAGGGGGCTTGTCACCTAGCGGTGCTTCAAGGACATAATTCTTCTGTGCAGCAATGAGGATAATCCTCAGGTTACGGACCCAGTCCGTGTAATTGCTACCATCATCTTTCAACTTAGCTTTCTCTAGGAATGCATTAAAATTCAAAGGAACGGTAGCACGGGCCATTGATCTACAACGACATAGATATGCAAAACTATCAGGACTAAGTTCATGATAAATTAAAGTTCAATATTAATTTAAAGAACTCCCACTTAGATAGACATCCCTCTGGTCATCTAAATGATCACGTGATCCAAATCAACTAAACCATGTCCGATCATCACGTGAGATGGAGTAGTTTTCAATGGTGAACATCTTATGTTGATCATATCTACTATATGATTCACGCTCGACCTTTCGGTCTCCAGTGTTCCGAGGCCATATCTGTATATGCTAGGCTCGTCAAGTTTAACCCGAGTATTCTGCGTGTGCAAAACTGGCTTACACCCGTTGTATTTGAACGTAGAGCTTATCACACCCGATCATCACGTGGTGTCTCGGCACGACGAACTTTCGCAACGGTGCATACTCAGGGAGAACACTTATACCTTGAAATTTAGTAAGGGATCATCTTATAATGCTACCATCGTTCTAAGCAAAATAAGAAGCATAATAAGATAAACATCACATGCAATCAAAATATGTGACATGATATGGCCATCATCATCTTGTGCTTTTGATCTCCATCTCCAAAGCACCGTCATGATCACTTTCGTCACCGGCTTGACACCTTGATCTTTATCGTAGTATCGTTGTCGTCTCGCCAACTATTGCTTCCACGACTATCGCTACCGTTTAGTGATAAAGTAAAGCAATTACATGGCGATTGCATTTCATACAATAAAGCGACAACCATATGGCTCCTGCCAGTTGCCGATAACTTTACAAAACATGATCATCTCATACAAAACCGTATAACTCATCATGTCTTGACCATATCACATCAAAACATGACCTGCAAAAACAAGTTAGACGTCCTCTACTTTGTTTGTTGCAAGTTTTACGTGGCTGCTACGGGCTTAGCAAGAACCGTTCTTACCTACGCATACAAAACCACAACGATGTTTCGTCAATTATGTGTTGTTTTAACCTTCACAAGGACCGGGCGTAGCCACACTTGATTCAGCTAAAGTGAGAGAGACAGACACCCGCCAGTCACCTTTAAGCAACAAGTGCTCGTAACGGTGAAACTAGTCTCGCGTAAGCGTACGCGTAATGTCGGTCCGGGCCGCTTCATCTCACAATACCGCCGAAGCAAAGTATTACATGCTGGTAAGCAGTATGACTAGTATCGTCCACAATCTCATTGTGTTCTACTCGTGCATATCATCTACGCATAGACCTGGCTCTGATACCACTGATGGGTAACGTAGTATTTTAAAATTTTCCTACGATCACGCAAGATCTATCTACCAGATGCATAGCAACGAGAGGGGAGAGTGTGTCTACGTACCCTCGTAGACCGGGAGCGGAAGCGTCAAGTGACGCGGTTGATGTTGTCGAACTTCTTCGCGATCCAACCGATCAAGCACCGAACGTACGGCACCTCCGCGTTCAGCACACGTTCAGCTTGATGACGTCCCACGAGCTCTTGATCCAGTTGAGCTTCACGGGAGAGTTTCGTCAGCACGACGGCGTGGTGACGGATATGATGTGTTCACCGGCGCAGGGCTTCTCCTAAGCTTCGCGACGGTACGACCGAGGTGTGATTCTGTGGAGGGGGGCACCGCACACGGCTAAAACAATTCAACTTGTGTGTCTTTGGGTGCCCCCCTGCCCCCGTATATAAAGGAGCAAGGGAGGAGGGGCCGGCCAACCTCTATGGTGCGGCTAGGGAGGGGACTCCTACTAGGAATAGGATTGCAATCCTATTCCTAGTAGGATTCACCGAAAGGAAGAAGGGGGAAAGGATTAGGAGAGGTGGCGCCCCCCCAATCCTAGTCCAACTAGGATTCCTAGGTGGGGGCGCCGGCCAGCCCTATGGGCTGCCTCTCTCTCACCCTTTAGGCCCACTATGGACCATCCCCTCTCGTAGGGGGTTCCGGTAACCCCCTCCGGCATTCCCGATAAATCCGAAACTTTTCCGGTATACTTCCGGTGTCGGAATATAGCCGTCCAATATATCAATCTTTATGTCTCGGACATTCCGAGACTCCTCGTCATGTCCGTGATCTCATCCGGGACTCCGAACTACCTTCGGTACATCAATACTCAAAAACTCATAATACCGATCGTCATCAAACGTTAAGCGTGCGGACCCTACGGGTTCGAGAACTATGTAGACATGACCGAGACTCATCTCTGGTCAATAACCAATAGCGGAACCTGGATGTTCATATTGGCTCCTACATATTCTACGAAGATCTTTTATCGGTCAGAACCGCATAACAACATACGTTGTTCCTTTTGTCAAACGGTATGTTACTTGCCCGAGATTCGATCGTCGGTATCTTTATACCTAGTGCAATCTCGTTGCCGGCAAGTCTCTTTACTCGTTCGGTAACACATCATCTCGTGACTAACTCATTAGTCTTTTGCTTGCAAGGCTTATTGTGATGTGTGTTACCGAGAGGGCCCAGAGATACCTCTCCGACACTCGGAGTGACAAATCCTAATCTTGATCTATGCCAACACCACGAATACTTTCGGAGACACCTGTAGAGCATCTTTATGATCACCCAGTTATGTTGTGACGTTTGATAGCACACAAGGTGTTCCTACGGTATTCGGGAGTTGCATAATCTCATAGTCATAGGAACATGTATAAGTCATGAAGAAAGCAATAGCAGTTAAACTAAACGATCATAGTGCTATGCTAACGGATGGGTCTTGTCCATCACATCATTCTCCTAATGATGTGATCCCGTTGATCAAATGACAACTCATGTCTATGGCTAGGAAACATATCCATCTTTGATCAATGAGCTAGTCTAGTAGAGGCATACTAGGGACATACTGTTTTGTCTATGTATCCACACATGTACTAAGTTTCCGGTTAATACAATTCTAGCATGAATAAAAGACATTTATCATGATATAAGGAAATACAAATAACATCTTTATTATTGCCTCTAGGGCATATTTCCTTCAATATTGGACGATGTTATTCGGACACTGCATGAGTTCCGAGGGGTATCAGATAACTATCGGAGTGCTGGAGGGTTATCGGAACCTCCGGGGGAACTAATGGGCCTTCATTGGGCCTTAGTGGAAAGGAGAGGAGGGCCACAAGGGTGCCCCCCCCATGGCAAGTCCGAATTGGACTAGGGAGGGGGCGGCGCCCCCCTCTTTCCTTCTCCTTCTCTCCCTCTCCTTCCTTCCACCTCTCCTTCCTTTCCCCTCTCTCCCTTTTGGTGGAATCCTACTAGGACTAGGAGTCCCATTTGGACTCCCCTCTTGGGCGCGCCCTAGGGGCTGGCCAGCCTCCTCCTCCCTCATCCTTTATATACGTGGGGAGGGGGCACCCTAGAACACACAAGTTGATCTTTTAGCCATGTGCGGTGCCCCCTCCACAGTTTTCCACCTTGGTCATATTGTCATAGTGCTTAGGCGAAGCCCTGCGCAGATCACATCCTCAACACCATCAACACATCGTCGTGCTGCCGGAACTCTCCCTCGAGCCGCTGCTGGATCAAGAGCTCGCGGGATGTCATTGTGCTGAACGTGTGCTGAACACGGAGGTGCCATATGTTTGGTACTTGGATCGGTTAGATCGTGAAGAAGTTCGACTACTTCAACCGATTTACTAAACGCTTCCACTTTCGGTCTACGAGGGTACGTGGACACACTCTCCCCGGTCGTTGCTATGCTTCTCCTAGATAGATCTTGCGTGATCGTAGGATTTTTTTTGAAATACTACATTCCCCAACAGTGGCATCATGAGCCAGGTCTATGCGTAGATGATATGCATGAGTAGAACACAAAGAGTTGTGGGTGATAATAGTCATACTTCTTACCACCAACGTCTTACTTTGATATGGCGGTATTGTTGGATGAAGTGGCCCAGACCGACATTACATGATCGCGTTCATGAGACTGGTTCTACCGACGTGCTTTGCACACAGGTGGTTGGCGGGTGTCAGTTTCTCCAACTTTAGTTGAATCAAATGTGACTATGGTCGAACCTTGTTGAAGGTTAAAACAACACATTTGACGAAAAATCGTTGAGGTTTTGATGCGTAGGTAAGAACGGTTCTTACTAGAAGCCCGTAGCAGCCACGTAAAATTTGCAACAACAAATTACAGGCCGTCTAACTTTTTTTTGCAGGGCATGTTGTGATTTGATATGGTCAAAACGTGATGAGTTATACGTTATTGTATGAGATGATCATGTTCTGAAAATTATCGACAACCGGTAGGAGCCTTATGGTTGTCTCTTTATTGTATGAATTATGAACGCCATGTAATTGCTTTACTTTATTACTATGAGTTAGCGATAGTAGTAGAAGCAATAACTGGCGAGACGACCACGATGCTACAACGGAGATCATGGTGTAAAGCTAGTGACGATGGAAATCATGACGATGCTTTGGAGATGGAGATCAAAAGCATAAGATGATGATGGCCATATCATGTCACATATTTTGATTGCATGTGATGTTTATCTTTTTATGCATCTTATTTTGCTTAGTACGGCGGTAGCATTATAAGATGATCCCTTACAAAATTTCAAGGTACAAGTGTTCTCCCTGAGTATGCACCATTGCAATAGTTCGTTGTGCCGAGACACCATGTGATGATCAGGTGTCATAAGCTCTACGTTCACATACAACGGGTGTAAGACAATTTTGCACATGCAGAATACTCGGGTTAAACTTGACGACCCTATCATGTACAAACATGGCCCCGGAACACTGGAGACCAAAAGGTCAAGCGTGAATAATATAGTGGACATGATCAACATAAGATGTTCACCATTGAAAACTAGTCCATCTCACGTAATGATCGGACATGGTTTAGTTGATCTGGATCATGTGATCATTTAGATGACTTGAGGGATGTCAATATAAGTGGGAGTTCTTTAGTAATATGATTAATTGAACTTTAATTTCTCATGAACTTAGTCCAGGTAGTTTTTTGCATATTCATGTTGTTGTAGATCAATGGCCCGTGCTACTGTTCCCTTGAATTTTAACGCGTTCCTAGAGAAAGGTAAGTTGAAAGATGATAATAGCAACTACACGGACTAGGTCCGTAACTTTAGGATTATCCTCATTGCTGCACATACAAATTACGTCCTTGAAGCACCGCTAGGTGACAGGCCTGCTGCAGGAGCAACTCCTGACGTTATGAACGTCTGGCAAGCTCGATCTGATGACTACTCGATAGTTTAGTGCACCATGCTTTACGTCTTAGAATCGGGACTTCAAAGACGTTTTGAACGTCATGGAGCATATGAGATGTTCCAAGAGTTGAAGTTAATATTTCAAGCAAATGCCTGATTCGAGAGATATGAAGTCTCTAACAAGTTCTATAGCTGCAAGATGGAGGAGAACAGTTCCATCAGTGAACACATACTCAGAATGTCTGGGTACCACAACCACATGACTCAACTTGGAGTCAAAGTTGATGATGATAGTGTTATTGACAGAGTTCTTCAATAACTGCCACCAAGCTATAAAGGCTTCGTGATGAACTATAATATGCAAGGGATGCAAAAGACAATTCCCGAGCTCTTCGCTATGCTCAAAGCTGCGGAGGTAGAAATCAAGAACGAGCATCAAGTGTTGATGGTTAACAAGACCACTAGTTTCAAGAAAAAGGGCAAGGGAAAGAAGGGGAACTTGAAGAAGAATAGCAAGCGAGTTGCTACTCCCGGGAAGAAACCCAAGTCTGGAGCCAAGTCTGAAACTGAGTGCTTCTTCTGCAAAGGGATTGGTCACTGGAAGCGGAACTGCCCCAAGTATTTGGAAGATAAGAAGGATGGCAAAGTGAACAAAGGTATATTTGATATACACATTATTGATGTGTACCTTACTAATGCTTGTAGTAGCGCCTGGGTATTTGATACTGGTTCGGTTGCTCATATTTGTAACTTGAAACAGGGTCTACAGATTAAATGAAGATTGGCAAGGACGAGGTGACGATGCGCGTGGGAAATGGTTCCAAAGTCGATGTGATCACCGTCGGCACGCTACCTCTACATCTACCTTCGGGATTAGTTTTAGACCTAAATAATTGTTATTTGGTGCCAGCGTTGAGCATGAATATTATATTTGTATCTTGTTTGTTGCGAGACAGTTATTCATTTAATTAAGAGAATAATGGTTGTTCTATTTATATGATAATATCCTTTATGGTCATGCACCCTTGATGAGTGGTCTATTTTTGTTGAATCTCGATCGTAGTGATACACATATTCATAATATTGAAGCCAAAAGATGCAAAGTTGATAATGATAGTGCAACTTATTTGTGGCACTACCGTTTAGGTCATATTGGTGTAAAGTGCATGAAGAAACTCCATGTTGATGGGCTTTTGGAATAACTTGATTATGAATCACTTGGTGCTTGCGAACCATGCCTCATGGGCAAGATGACTAAGACTCCATTCTCCGAAACAATGGAGCGAGCAACTGACTTATTGGAAATAATACATACTAATGTATGCAGTCCGATGTGTGTTGAGGCTCGCGGCGGGTATTGTTATTTTCTGACCTTCACAAATGATTTGAGCAGATATAGGTATATCTACTTGATGAAACACAAGTCTAAAAATTTTGTTCAAAGAATTTCAGAGTGAAGTAGAGAATCATCGTACCAAGAAAATAAAGTTTCTACGATCTAATCGTGGAGGCGAATACTTGAGTTACGACTTTGGTCTTCATTTAAAACAATGTGGAATAGTTTTGCAACTCACGCCACCTGGAACACCACAGCGTAATGGTGTGTACGAACATCGTAACCATACTTTATTAGATATGGTGCGATCTATGATGTCTCTTACCCATTTACTACTATCGTTTTGGGGTTATGCTTTAGAGACAGCTGCATTCACATTAAATAGGGCACCATCTATATCCATTCAGACGACACCTTATGAACTTTGGTTTGGCAAGAAACCCAAGTTGTCGTTTCTTAAAGTTTGGGGCTGCGATGCTTATGTGAAAAAGCTTCAACCTGATAAGCTCGAACCCAAATGGGAGAAATGTGTCTTCATAGGATACCCAAAAGAAATTGTTGGGTACACCTTCTATCACAGATTCGAAGGCAAGATATTCGTTGCTAAGAATGGATCCTTCCTAGAGAAGGAGTTTCTCTCGAAAGAAGTGAGTGGGAGGAAAGTAGAACTTGACGAGGTAATTGTACCTTCTTCCGAATTGGAAAGTAGTTCATCACAGAAATCAGTTGCAGTGATTCCTACACCAATTAGTGAGTAAGCTAATGATGATGATCATGAAACTTCAGATCAAGTTACTATGGAACCTTGTAGGTCAACCAGAGTACGTTCCATGCCAGAGTGGTACGGTAACCCTGCTCTGGAAGTCATGTTACTAGACCATGACGAACCTACGAACTACGAGGAAGCGATGATGAGCCCAGATTCCGCAAAATGGCTTGAGGCCATGAAATCTGAGATGAGATCCATGTATAAGAACAAAGTGTGGACTTTGGTTGACTTGCCCGATGATCGACAAGCCATTGAAAATAAATGAATTTTTAAGAGAAGACTGACGCCGATGGTAATGTTACTGTCTACAAAGCTCGACTTGCTGCAAAATGTTTTCGACAAGTTCATGGAGTTGACTACGATGAGACTTTCTCACCCATAGCGATGCTTAAGTCTGTCCGAGTACAGTTAGCAATTACCGCACTTTATGATTATGAAATCTGGCAAATGGATGTCCAAACTGCTTTCCTTAATGGATATCTCAAAAAAGAGTTGTATATGATGCAACCTCAAGGTTTTGTCGATCCTAAAGGTGGTAACAAAGTATGCAAGCTCCTGCGATCCATCTATGGACTAGTGCAAGCATCTCAGAGTTGGAATATACGCTTTGATGAGGTGATCAAAGCATATGGTTTTATACAGACTTTTGGAGAAGCCTGTATTTACAAGAAAATGAGTGGGATATCTGTAGCATTTCTGATATTATATGTGGATGGCATATTGTTGATTGGAAATGATGTAGAAATTATGGATAGCATAAAAGGATACTTGAATAAGAATTTTTCAATGAAAGACCTCGATGAAGCTGCTTATATATTGGGCATCAAGATCTACAGAGATAGATCAAGACGCTTAATTGGACTTTCGCAAAGCACATACCTTGATAAAGTTTTGAAGAAGTTCAAAATGAATCAGTCAAAGAAAGGGTTCTTGCCTGTGTTACAAGGTGTGAAGTTGAGTCAGACTCAATGCCCGACCACTGCAGAAGATAGAGAGAAAATGAAAGACATTCCCTATGCTTCAGCCATAGGTTCTATCATGTCTGCAATGCTGTGTAGACGACCTGATGTGTGCCTTGCTATAAGACTAGCAGGGAGGTACCAAAGTAATCCAGGAGTGGATCACTGGACAACGGTCAAGAACATCCTGAAATACCTAAAAATGACAAAGGATATGTTTCTTGTTTATGGAGGTGACAAAGAACTCGTCGTAAATGGTTACGTCGATGCAAGCTTTGACACTGATCCAGATGACTCAAAGTCACAAACCAGATACGTATTTTTGTTGAACCGTGGAGCTGTCAGTTGGTGCAGTTCCAAGCAGAGCGTCATGAAAGGATCTACGTGTGAAGCGGAGTATATAGCTGCTTCGGAAGAAGAAAATGAAGGAGTCTGGATGAAAAAGTTCATATCCAATATAGGTGTAATACCTAGTTCATCGGGTCTGATGAAAATCTTTTGAGACAACACGGGAGCAATAACCTTGGCGAAGGAATAGAGATTTGCAAGAGAACCAAGCACATTAATGTGCTTCAAATCCATCTACGATCAAGTCAAGGAGGGAGACATAGAGTTTTTACCAAATACTTACGGATCTGAATGTCGCAGACCCGTTGACTAAACCTCTTCCATGAGCAAAACATGATCAGCACCGAGACTCCATGGGTGTTAGAATCATTACTTTGTAATCTAGATTATTGACTCTAGTGCAAGTGGGAGACTGAAGGAGACCCGTTCTTATCTACACAAAGCCACAATGGTGATATACAAGTTGCCTTTTTACCTTCTACAAGGACCGCCATTGTCAAAACCAGATTCAACTAAAGTGGGAGAGACACACTGAAGGAAATATACCCTAGAGGCAATAATAAAGATGTTATTTGTATTTCCTTATATCATGATAAATGTCTTTTATTCATGCTAGAATTGTATTAACTGGAAACTGTATACATGTGTGAATACATAGACAAAATAGTATGTCCCTAGTATGCCTCTACTAGACTAGCTCATTGATCAAAAGATGGCTATGTTTCCAAGCCATAGAAATGAGTTGTCATTTGATCAACGGGATCACATCATTAGGAGAATGATGTGATGGACTAGACCCATCCGTTAGCATAGCACTATGATCGTTTAGTTTTACTGCTATTGCTTTCTTCATGACTTATACATGTTCCTATGACTATGAGATTATGCAACTCCCGAGTACCGTAGGATCACCTTGTGTGCTATCAAACGTCACAACATAACTGGGTGATCATAAAGATGCTCTACAGGTGTCTCCGAAAGTATTCGTGGTGTTGGCATAGATAAGGACTAGGATTTGTCACTCCGAGTGTCGGAGAGGTATCTCTGGGCCCTCTCGGTAATGCACATCATAATAAGCCTTGCAAGCAAAAGACTAATGAGTTAGTCACGAGATGATGTATTACGGAACGAGTAAAGAGACTTTCCGGTAACGAGATTGAACTAGGTATAGAGATACCGATGATTGAATCTCGGGCAAGTAACATACCGATGACAAAAGGAACAACATATGTTGTTATGCGGTTTGACCGATAAAGATCTTCATAGAATATGTAGGAGCCAATATGAGCATCCAGGTTCCGCTATTGGTTATTGAACGGAGATGAGTCTCGGTCATGTCTACATAGTTCTCGAACCCGTAGGGTCCGCACGCTTAACGTTTGATGACGATCGGTATTATGAGTTTATGATTTTTGATGTACCGAAGGTAGTTCGGAGTGCCGGATGAGATCACGGACATGACGAGGAGTCTCGGAATGTCCGAGACGTAAAGATTGATATATTGGACGACTATATTCGAACACCGGAAGTGTTCTGGAAAGTTTCGGAATTTACCGAAGTGCCGGGGGGGGGTTACCGGAACCCCCCGGGGGAATGATGGGCCCTGGTGGGCCATAGGGGAGAGAGAGGGCAGCAGCCAGGAGGTGGCGCGCCCCCTCCCTAGGAGGAGTCCTAATAGGACTAGGGGAGGGGGGCGCGACCCCTCTTTCCTCTCCCTCTCCCTCTCTTTCCTTTCCCCCCTTTCCTTCATTGGTGGACTCCTACTAGGAATAGGATTGCAATCCTATTCCTAGTAGGATTGCTCCCTAGCCGCACCATAGGAGGACCGGCCGGCCTCCCCCCTTGCTCCTTTATATACGGGGGCAAGGGGCACCCAAGGACACAAGTTGAATTGTTCTAGCCGTGTGCGGTGCCCCCCTCCACAGAAACACACCTCGGTCATACCGTCGCAGTACTTAGGCGAAGCCCTGCGCCGGTAGATAAATCATATCCGTCACCATGCCGTCGTGCTGACGAAACTCTCCCGTGAAGCTCAACTGGATCAAGAGCTCGTGGTACGTCATCAAGCTAAACGTGTGCTGAACGTGGAGGTGCCGTACGTTCGGTGCTTGATCGGTTGGATCGCGAAGAAGTTCGACTACATCAACCGCGTCACTTGACGCTTCCGCTTCCGGTCTACGAGGGTACGTAGACACACTCTTCCCTCTCGTTGCTATGCATCTGGTAGATAGATCTTGCGTGATCGTAGGAAAATTTTAAAATACTACGTTACCCAACAGTGGCATCAGAGCCAGGTCTATGCGTAGATGATATGCATGAGTAGAACACAATGAGTTGTGGGCGATACTAGTCGTACTGCTTACCAGCATGTCATACTTTGCTTCGGCGGTATTGTGAGATGAAGCGGCCCGGACCGACATTACGCGTACGCTTACGCAAGACTGGTTTCACCGTTACGAGCACTCGTTGCTTAAAGGTGACTGGCGGGTGTCTGTCTCTCTCACTTTAGCTGAATCAAGTGTGGCTACGCCCGGTCCTTGTGAAGGTTAAAACAGCACATACTTGACGAAACATCGTTGTGGTTTTTGTATGCGTAGGTAAGAACGGTTCTTGCTAAGCCCGTAGCAGCCACGTAAAACTTGCAACAACAAAGTAGAGGACGTCTAACTTGTTTTTGCAGGGCATGTTGTGATGTGATATGGTCAAGACATGATGGGTTATACGATTTTGTATGAGATGGTCATGTTTTGTAATGTTATCGGCAACTGGCAGGAGCCATATGGTTGTCTCTTTATTGTATGAAATGCAATCGCCATGTAATTGCTTTACTTTATCACTAAGCGGTAGCGATAGTCGTAGAAGCAATAGTTGGCGAGACGACAACGACGCTAGAATGGAGATCAAGGTGTCGCGCCGGTGACGAAGGTGATCATGACAGTGCTTTGGAGATGGAGATCAAAAGCACATGATGATGATGGCCATATCATGTCACATATTTTGATTGCATATGATGTTTATCTTGTTATGCTTCTTATTTTTCTTAGATCGACGGTAGCATTATAAGATGATCCCTTACTAAATTTCAAGGTATAAGTGTTCTCCCTGAGTATGCACCGTTGCGAAAGTTCGTCGTGCCGAGACACGACGTGATGATCGGGTGTGATAAGCTCTACGTTCAAATACAACGGTTGTAAGCCAGTTTTGCACATGCAGAATACTCGGGTTAAACTTGACGAGCCTAGCATATGCAGATATGGCCTCGGAACACTGGAGACCGAAAGGTCGAGCATGAATCATATAGTAGATATGATCAACATAAGATGTTCACCATTGAAACTACTCCGTCTCACGTGATGATCGGACATGGTTTAGTTGATTTGGATCACGTGATCATTTAGATGACCGGAGGGATGTCTATCTAAGTGGGAGTTCTTTAATTAATATGATTAAATTGAACTTTAATTTATCATGAACTTAGTCCTGATAGTTTTTGCATATCTATGTTGTTGTAGATCAATGGCCCGTGCTACCGTTCCTTTGAATTTTAATGCATTCCTAGAGAAAGCTAAGTTGAAAGATGATGGTAGCAATTACACGGACTGGGTCCGTAACTTGAGGATTATCCTCATTGCCGCACAGAAGAATTATGTCCTTGAAGCACCTCTAGGTGACAAGCCCCCTCCTGCTAATGTAGACGCTTTGAACGTCTGGCAGTCGCGGTCTGATGACTACACGATAGTTCAGTGTGCCATGCTTTACGGCTTAGAACCGGGACTTCAACGACGTTTTGAACGTCATGGACCATATGAGATGTTCCAGGAGTTGAAGTTAATATTTCAAGCAAATGCCCGGATTGAGAAATATGAGATTTCCAATAAGTTCTACAGCTGCAAGATGGAGGAGAATAGTTCTATCAATGAACACTTGCTCAGAATGTCTTTGTACTACAATCATATGACTCAACTTGGTTGCAAAGTTGACGAGTATAGTGTTATTGATAGAGTTCTTCAATCACTGCCACCAAGCTATAAAGGCTTCGTGATGAACTATAATATGGAAGGGATGCAAAAGACAATTCTCGAGCTCTTCGCTATGCTCAAGGCTATGGATGTAGAAATCAAAAAGGAGCATCAAGTGTTGATGGTTAACAAAACCACTAGTTTCAAGAAAAAGGGCAAGGGAAAGAAGGGGAACTTCAAGAAGAATAGCAAGACAGTTGCTACTCCCACGAAGAAACCCAAGTCTGGAGCCAAGCCTGAAACTGAGTGCTTCTACTGCAATGGGACTGGACACTGGAAGCGGAACTGCCCCAAGTATTTGGTGGATAAGAAGGATGGCAAGGTGAACAAAGGTATATGTGATATACATGTTATTGATGTGTACCTTACTAATGCTCGTAGTAGTACCTGGGTATTTGATACCGGTTTGGTTGCTAATATTTGTAACTCGAAACAGGGACTACGGATTAAACAAAGATTGGCTAAGGACGAGGTGACGATGCGCGTGGGAAATGGTTCCAAAGTCGATGTGATCGCCGTCGGCACGCTACCTCTACATCTACCTTCGGGATTAGTTTTAGACCTAAATACTTGTTATTTGGTGCCAGTGTTGAGCATGAACATTATATCTGGATCTTGTTTGTTGCGAGACGGTTATTCATTTAAATCAGAGAATAATGGTTGTTCTATTTTTATGAATAATATCTTTTATGGTCATGCACCCTTGAAGAGTGGTCTATTCTTATTGGATCTCTATTGTAGTGATACATATATTCATAATATTGAAACCAAAAGATGCAAGGTTAATAATGATAGTGCAACTTACTTGTGGCACTGCCGTTTAGGTCATATTGGTGTAAAGCGCATGAAGAAACTCCATAGTGATGGACTTTTGGAATCACTTGATTATGAATCACTTGGTACTTGCGAACCATGCCTCATGGGCAAGATGACTAAAACTCCGTTCTCCGGAACTATGGAGCGAGCAACAGATTTGTTGGAAATCATACATACTGATGTATGTGGGCCAATGTGTGTTGAAGCTCGCGGCGGGTATCATTATTTTCTGACCTTCACTGATGATTTGAGCAGATATGGGTATATCTACTTAATGAAGCACAAGTCTGAAACATTTGAAAAGTTCAAAGAATTTCAGAGTGAAGTAGAGAACCATCGTAACAAGAAAATAAAGTTTCTACGATCTGATCGTGGAGGAGAATATTTGAGTTACGAGTTTGGTCTTCATTTGAAACAATGTGGAATAGTTTCACAACTCACGCCACCCGGAACACCACAGCGTAATGGTGTGTCCGAACGTCGTAACCGTACTTTATTGGATATGGTGCGATCTATGATGTCTCTTACCGATTTACCACTATCGTTTTGGGGTTATGCTTTAGAGACAGCTGCATTCACATTAAATAGGGCACCATCTAAATCCGTTGATACGACACCTTATGAACTGTGGTTTGGCAAGAAACCAAAGTTGTCGTTTCTTAAAGTTTGGGGCTGCAATACTTATGTGAAAAAGCTTCAACCTGATAAGCTCGAACCCAAGTCGGAGAAATGTGTCTTCAACTCTTCATAGGATACCCAAAAGAGACTGTTGGGTACGCCTTCTATCACAGATCCGAAGGCAAGATATTCGTTGCTAAGAATGGATCCTTTCTAGAGAAGGAGTTTCTCTCGAAACAAGTGAGTGGGAGGAAAGTAGAACTTGATGAGGTAATTGTACCTTCTCCTGAATTGGAAAGTAGTACATCACAGAAAATTGTTCCAGTGATTCCTACACCAATCAGTGAGGAAGCTAATGATGATGATCATGAAACTTCGGATCAAGTTTCTCCTGAACGTCGTAGATCAACCAGAGTACGTTCCGCACCAGAGTGGTACGGCAACCCAGTTCTGGAAGTCATGTTACTAGACCATGATGAACCTACGAACTATGAGGAAGCGATGATGAGCCCAGATTCCGAAAAATGGCTTGAGGCCATGAAATCTGAGATGGGATCCATGTATGAGAACAAAGTGTGGACTTTGGTTGACTTGCCCGATGATCGGCAAGCCATCAAAAATAAATGGATCTTCAAGAGGAAGACCGACGCAGACGGTAATGTTACTGTTTACAAAGCTCGACTTGTTGCGAAAGGGTTTCGACAAGTTCAAGGAGTTGACTACGATGAGACCTTCTCACCTGTAGCGATGCTTAAGTCTGTCTGAATCATGTTAGCGATTGCCGCTATGATTATGAAATCTGGCAAATGGATGTCAAAACTGTATTCCTAAATGGATGTCTCAAAGAAGAGTTGTATATGATGCAACCAGAAGGTTTTGTCGATCCAAAAGATGCTAACAAAGTGTGCAAACTCCAGCGATCCATCTATGGACTGGTGCAAGCATCTCGGAGTTGGAATATACGCTTTGATGAGGTGATTAAAACATATGGTTTTATACAGACTTTTGGAGAAGCCTGTATTTACAAGAAAGTGAGTGGGAGCTCTGTAGCATTTCTAATATTATATGTGGATGACATATTATTGATTGGAAATGATATAGAATTTCTGGATAGCATCAAAGGATACTTGAATAAGAATTTTTAAATGAAAGACCTCGGTGAAGCTGCTTATATATTAGGCATCAAGATCTATAGAGATAGATCAAGACGCTTAATTGGACTTTCACAAAGCACATACCTTGATAAAGTTTTGAAGAAGTTCAAAATGGATCAGTCAAAGAAAGGGTTCTTGCCTGTGTTACAAGGTATGAAATTGAGTAAGACTCAATGCCCGACCACTGCAGAAGATAGAGAGAAAATGAAAGTCATTCCCTATGCCTCAGCCATAGGATCTATCATGTATGCAATGCTATGTACCAGACCTGATGTGTGCCTTGCTATAAGTCTTGCAGGGAGGTACCAAAGTAATCCAGGAGTGGATCACTGGACAACGGTCAAGAACATCCTGAAATACCTGAAAATGACAAAGGATATGTTTCTCGTATATGGAGGTGACAAAGAGCTCGTCGTAAATGCTTACGTCGATTCTAGCTTTGACACTGATCTGGATGACTCTAAGTCACAAACCGGATATGTATTTTTATTGAACGGTGGAGCTGTCAGTTAGTGCAGTTCCAAACAGAGCGTCGTGGCGGGATCTACGTGTGAAGCGGAATACATAGCTGCTTCCGAAGCAGCAAATGAAGGAGTTTGGATGAAGGAGTTCATATCCAATCTAGGTGTAATACCTAGTGCATCGGGTCCAATGAAAATCTTTTGTGACAACACTGGAGCAATAGCCTTAGCGAAGGAATCCAGGTTTCACAAGAGAACAAAGCACATCAAAAGACGCTTCAATTCCATCCGCGATCTAGTCAAGGAGGGAGACATAGAGATTTGCAAGATACATACGGATCTGAATGTTGCAGACCCGTTGACTAAGCCTCTTCCACGGGCAAAACATGATCAGCACCAGGACTCCATGGGTGTGAGGATCATCACTTTGTAATCTAGATTATTGACTCTAGTTCAAGTGGGAGACTGAAGGAAATATGCCCTAGAGGCAATAATAAAGATGTTATTTGTATTGCCTTATATCATGATAAATGTCTTTTATTCATGCTAGAATTGTATTAACCGGAAACTTGATACATGTGTGAATACATAGACAAAATAGTATGTCCCTAGTATTCCTCTACTAGACTAGCTCATTGATCAAAAGATGGCTATGTTTCCAAGCCATAGACATGAGTTGTCATTTGATCAACGGGATCACATCATTAGGAGCATTGTTCAAGAACTCGGCCGAGTTACCATTTAAATGGCCATTTAATCACTACTTAGTGCCTAACTGAGGCGAATAGCACATACTCGGTTCATTAAATGGTCAAGCCGATTAACTGGCATTTAATCGGTTGTCAGACGATTAACTGGTTGTCAAACCGATTAATCGGTGATGGGTCAGGTAACTGAAGCGGCATCCATAAAAAAAGGGGTACCAAAGTGGCAATCCAGGCCATTTTTTGGCCCCGTAACCTCCGGCACTACATCCTCCCTCTCCCAAATCGCAGTGCCCCTTCCTCTCCTGACTCCTCACGAGTCACAACCATGGCTTCTCCTCGCCGGCCCTAGCCACCGCCGGCGATCGCCCTGCTCCCATTGCCGGCCCTACCCTCCTTCTCTGACCCCCATCCCCTCCCATCCTCTTCTCCCCATCTCTCCTTCAGCCCCTACCTGCAGCCTGTAGCAGCGGCGGCATAGGATAGTCAGCAGCATCGACCTAGGCCAGGCAACAGTGCCGGCAACCTAGGCCAGGCAGCAGCGCCGACGACCCCTCGAACCAGGTCCCCAAGGATTCACCAACCAATAAGGTATAGTTCTGCTAAGATTCATCTCATGTGCAGCTGTGAGCATTGGATTATGTCGTGTACAATACATGAAAAACTAGCTACATGTTGCCAATATATTCTCATGTGTAGCCGAGTAATGATCGACCGACTAATTCAGTTAAATGGCCGATTAATCGATTAATCACTAATCATTAGTCGACCGAGCAGTTACAAGTTACCGAATTCCCGAACAATGATTAGGAGAATGATGTGATGGACTAGACCCATCCGTTAGCATAGCACTATGATCATTTAGTTTTACTGCTATTGCTTTCTTCATGACTTATACATGTTCCTATGACTATGAGATTATGCAACTCCCGAGTACCGTAGGATCACCTTGTGTGCTATCAAACGTCACAACGTAACTGGGTGATCATAAATATGCTCTATAGGTGTCTCCGAAAGTATTCGTGGTGTTGGCATAGATCAAGACTAGGATTTGTCACTCCGAGTGTCGGAGAGGTATCTCTGGGCCCTCTCGGTAATGCACATCATAATATGCCTTGCAAGCAAAAGACTAATGAGTTAGTCACGAGATGATGCATTACGGAACGAGTAAAGAGACTTGCCGGTAACAAGATTGAACTAGGTATAGAGATGCCGACGATCCAATCTCGGGCAAGTAACATACCGATGACAAAAGGAACAACGTATGTTGTT
This sequence comes from Secale cereale, assembly GCA_902687465.1. Lineage (NCBI taxonomy): Eukaryota > Viridiplantae > Streptophyta > Magnoliopsida > Poales > Poaceae > Secale > Secale cereale. The sequence goes on along the minus strand of LR738711.1, from coordinate 279,011,144 downwards.
ATGCGGTTTGACCGATAAAGATCTTCATAGAATATGTAGGAGCCAATATGCGCATCCAGGTTCCGCTATTGGTTATTGACCGGAGATGAGTCTCGGTCATGTCTACATAGTTCTCGAACCCGTAGGGTCCGCACGCTTAACGTTTGATGACGATCGGTATTATGAGTTTATGAGTTTTGATGTACCGAAGGTAGTTCAGAGTCCCGGATGAGATCACAGACATGACGAGGAGTCTCGGAATGTCCGAGACGTAAAGATTGATATATTGGACGACTATATTCGGACACCGGAAGTGTTCTGGAAAGTTTTGGAATTTACCGGAGTGCCAAGGGGGGTTACCGGAACCCCCCGGGGGAATGATGGGCCCTGGTGGGCCATAGGGGAGAGAGAGGGCAGCAGCCAGGAGGTGGCGCGCCCCCTCCCTAGGAGGAGTCCGAATAGGACTAGGGCAGGGGGCGCGGCCCCTCTTTCCCTCTCCCTCTCCCTCTCTTTCCTTTCCCCCCTTTCCTTCATTGGTGGACTCCTACTAGGAATAGGATTGCAATCCTATTCCTAGTAGGATTGCTCCCTAGCCGCACCATAGGAGGACCGGCCGGCCTCCCCCCTTGCTCCTTTATATACGGGGGCAGGGGGCACCCAAGGACACAAGTTGAATTGTTCTAGCCGTGTGCGGTGCCCCCCTCCACAGAAACACACCTCGGTCATACCGTCGCAGTGCTTAGGCGAAGCCCTGCGCCGGTAGATACATCATATCCGTCACCACGCCGTCGTGCTGACGAAACTCTCCCGTGAAGCTCAACTGGATCAAGAGCTCGTGGTACGTCATCAAGCTGAATGTGTGCTGAACGCGGAGGTGCCGTACGTTCGGTGCTTGATTGGTTGGATCGCGAAGAAGTTCGACTACATCAACCGCGTCACTTGACGCTTCCGCTTCCGGTCTACGAGGGAACGTAGACACACTCTTCCCTCTCGTTGCTATGAATCTGGTAGATAGATCTTGCGTGATCGTAGGAAAATTTTAAAATACTATGTTACCCAACACACACACGTGCCAGCCACTTTACGCAATACAAGTTACATGTCAATCGTGGAGTCGGTCTCTTGTGCGATGACAAGTAAAATTGGCTTGGCGCGCTTCACCCCACAATAATGGAAAATCCAAATATGACAAAGGAGGTAAGTAATCTCAACATCAGTGCCCACAACCAATTTGTGTTCTACTCATGCATAATATCTACACATAGACCTAGCTCATGATGCCGCTGATGGGTAATGTTGCATGGAAAACAATTTTTTTCCTACAAAACACCCAAGATGTATTCTAAGGAGATGCTAGAAAAAATAGGGGTGTGTGTATACATACTGTTGGGGATATAACTATTTGATATGACCCACCCAGGAGGGGCCGTGTTACCCAGTGGTGGTTCATGGGCCAAGCCCAGAAGCATGTTAAAAATGGTGGTTCAATAAGAGTAATGTAAAAGGGGGCCCAAAGGCCCAGGGCGACTTAGAGCTCGTAAGTGTAAACCGCCATGTATGTTTAACTTGTACTGTAAGGCATGTAACAATGAGTCACCGAGCCAGATACGATTGTATGAGTTGGCCGGGACTTCGTAGGCCATAGGGCATCAACCCGTGTATATAAGGGGATGACCCGGCAGCGGCTTAGGGCAAGAAACAACAGATCGAGAGCCTGGCAAATGTATTCGCTCCCTAGCAATCGACACCCTAGCAATTCCACCTCAAACTGGATTAGGTTTTACCCTCACCGCAAGGGGCCGAACCAGTATAAACTTCACGTGTCTCTTGTCATGTTTTAACCCGTTTAAGCTAATCACGTCGCCGTGGCTCCACAATTAAGTCCTTTCCTTAGGACATCTGCCGTGACAACTCCACGACAGTTGGCGCCCATTGTGGGGCCTGCACACGGTGGTTTCGAGTTTTTGAAGGGCAACTTCAAGGGGCTCAAGGGATACGTTGTGGGCTGGATGACCCAGAGTCGTCGCCGCAAGCTCTACATCAACGATGCGGGCTGGGGTCCCGAGGCCAGCTCAGTTGAGTACGGGTACCGGGTCCCCTTCGGCGGAATCCACGTCTTCATCGGCAAGATCGACGAACCAGGCCCTGAGCCGGACACCTGCACCGACATCATCGAGATGGCTCAGCGTGCGCAGCCCGCCCGGGTTCAGCCCGTCGTGAAAGCGTGCCTTTGTTGGATACATCCAGGGCGCTAGAGGTTCTGGATCTCGTGGTGAGACGGACGTCCTCTCGGACGGTGAGTCGTCCACAGGCGAGACTAATTCAATGTATTAGATGCAGAGCGGATGACTTGGGGCTGGTCCGATGGTAATAGTGTTCCGGACCCCCGTGAGCCGATGATCGATGATTTGAAAGAGACGTTTGACAATCTTCGGGTGCACAAGATGATGCTTAACCCGGCCAATGTGTCTTTGGTGTTCCAGCAGGCAAGCTTTTGGGTTTTTTTGGTCTCTGAGCGAGGCATCGAGGCTAACCTGGAGAAAATCAAGGCTATCACTTCCTTGGCAAGGCCAAAGTGTGTCAATGATGTCCAGCGCCTGGCAGGACAATTAGCGGCTTTGAGCCGATTCATAAGCCGCCTAGGTGAAAAGGGTATCCCTCTGTATCAGATGATGAAGAAGACATATGACTTTGTTTGGAGTGAAGCTGCTGATGAGGCGTTTGAGGCACTTAAGAGGCAGTTGGTTGAGCCGCCGGTTCTTGCTGCTCCCATTGACAGGGGGCCTTTGTTGCTATACATTGCTGCAAATAGCAGGGTTGTCAGTGTGGCCATTGTTGTGGAAAGGAAAGAGGCCGGTAAAGAGTATCCGGTTCAAAGGACGGTTTATTATATCAGCGAGGTACTTATTGAGTCCAAGCAGAGGTATCTGCATTGGCAGAAGCTGGTATATGGGGTCTTCATGGCAAGCCGGAAGCTCAAGCAATATTTCCTGGGTCATCCTATTACGATGGTGAGTTCTGCTCCCTTCGGGGATATCATCCAAAACAGAGAAGCCACAGGTCGAGTGGCCAAGTGGGCCATTGAGCTTGGGCCTCACGGTTTAAAATATGTGCCTCGAACGACCATCAAATCACAAGCACTTGTGGATTTTATCAATGACTGGACAAAATTGCAAACGCCTGAGGAAAAGCCGGATAACACATATTAAACAATTCACTTTGATGGGTTCAGGTAGTTGGAAGGCTCGGGGGCTGGAGTTGTCTTGACTTCCCCGCGAGGTGATAAATTTTCTTATGTTCTCTGGTTAATGTTCCCTTGTACTAACAATGGAGCTGAGTACGAGACCTTGCTCCACGGTCTTCGGATGGCCAAGGAGATGAACTTAAGCTGGGTAAGATGCTTTGGCGCTTTAGATCTGGTAGCCCAACAGGTTTCTGGTACTTGGAATTCCAAGGATCCGCTCATGGCGGCTTATCGACGAGAGGTTGATGCTTTTGCGGGTCACTTCAAGGGTTACCAAGTTGAGCATATTGATCGGAGGAAGAACGAGGCGGCCGATACCTTAAGCCGGTTAGGATCTCAACGTAAGCCGGTACCGCCCAATACTTTCTTGGATGTTTTGGTTAACTTGTCTGTCAAGTTGCCTACAAAGGAGGGCCTTGCTATTCCTGACCCGGAGGCACAGTTGGTGGCGGCTCTTCATGTTATACCTGACTAGACGGTTCCATATTTGGCTTACATGACCCGGGGTGAGTTACCTGAGGATGAAATCTTGGCCAGACAAATGACTCGGCGGTCTAAGTCAATGACGATTGTCAACGGAGAATTGCACCATTGCTGTGTTACACGGGCGTTTCAACGTTGCGTCTCTCCCGAGGAAGGTTGTGAGATCCTGCGAGAGATCCATGAAGAAGATTGTGGTCATCACACCGGCTCTAAATCTCTTGTGGCCAAAAGTTTTCGCCCCGGGTTCTATTGGTTGACAGCTCATGCTGATGCTGAAGACTTGGTCGGCAGATGTGACGGTTGTCAGAAGTTTTCACGGTGTGCTCATGTTCCGACTCAAGAGTTGAGGATGATCCAAAAACGTGGTCGTTTGCGACTTGGGATCTTGATATGGTTGGGCCTTTCAAGAGGTCCAAGGATAAGAAAACCCACAGTTTGGTGGTCGTGGACAAGTTTACCAAGTGGATTAATGCAGAGCCAGTTAGCAAGTGTGATGCAGAAACAACGGTTCAATTCATCAAGAAGGTGATTTTCCGTTTTGGTTTTCCCCACAGTATCATAACAGATAATGGCACTAATCTGTCCAAGGGTGCCATGAGGGAATTTTGTCAACGTGAGCATATTCGACTTGATGTCTCTTCTGTGGCTCACCCCCGGTCTAATGGTCAAGCGGAACGAGCTAATCAAGAGATCCTGCGAGGGATAAAGCCCCAGCTTATGGTTCCTTTGAAGAGAACACCGGGTTGTTGGGTGGAGGAGTTACCTTCTGTGTTATGGGGCATCAATACAACACCCAACAGATCTGCAGGTTACACACCCTTGTTCACAGTCTATGGAGCTGAGGCAGTTCTTCCTAGTGACATCCGTCATGACTCGCCTCGAGTGGCGGCTTACGTTGAAACTGATAATGAGAAGGCACGTCAGGATGCATTGGATTTGTTGGATGAAGAGCGTGATCTCGCGGCGGCTGGTTCAGCGATTTATCAACTGGATTTACGATGGTATCACAGCCGCCAAGTCAAAACCAGAACTTTTCAAGAAGGCGACTTAGTGCCCCGGCTCATCCAAGATCAAACTGGTATGCAGAAGCTTTCACCGCCTTGGGAGGGACCTTTTGTCGTCAGCCAGAATCTGCACAACGGGTCATACTATCTGATTGATGTTCGAGAGCACAAGGATTCACGCACATCAGAGGAGGAGACTAATCGGCCGTGGAATATTGCTCATCTCCGGCCTTAGTATACTTAAGCATGCGGCTTTCACAAGAGAACCAAGCACATTAAGTGACGCTTAAAATCCATCCGCGATCAAGTCAAGGAGGGAGACATAGAGATTTTCAAAATACATACGGATCTGAATGTCGCAAACCCATTGACTAAACCTTTTCCATGAGCAAAACATGATCAGCACCAAGACTCCATGTGTGTTAGAATCATTACTATGTAACCTAGATTATTGACTCTAGTGCAAGTGGAAGACTAAAGGAGACCCGTTCTTATCTACACAAAGCCACAATGGTGATATACAAGTTGCCTTTTTACCTTCTACAAGGATCGCATTGTCAAAACCAGATTCAACTAAAGTGGGAGAGACACACACCTGCCAGCCACTTTATACAATAAAAGTTACATGTCAATCATGGAGTCGGTCTCTTGTGCGAAGACAAGTAAAATTGGCTTGGCGCGCTTCATCCCACAATAATGCAAAATCCAAATATGAAAAAGGAGGTAAGCAATCTGAACATCAGTGCCCACAACCAATTTGTGTTCTACTCATGCATAATATCTACACATAGACCTAGCTCATGATGCCGCTGATGGGTAATGCTGCATGGAAAACAATTTTTTCCTACAAAACACCCAAGATGTATTCTAAGGAGATGCTAGAAACGAGAGGGGTGTGTGTATACATATTGTTGGGGATATAACTATTTGATATGACCCACCCAGGAGGGGCCGGGTTACCCAGTGGTGGTTCATGGGCCAAGCCCAGAAGCATGTTAAAAGTGGCGGTTCAATAAGAGTAATGTAAAAGGGGCCCAAAGGCCCAGGGCGACTTAGAGCTCGTAAGTGTAAACCGCCATGTATGTTTAACTTGTACTGTAAGGCATGTAACAATGAGTCACCGAGCCAGACACGATTGTATGAGTCGGCCGAGACTCCGTAGGCCGTAGGGCGTCAACCCGTGTATATAAGGGGATGACCCGGCAGCGGCTTAGAGCAAGAAAGAACAGATCGAGAGGCAGGCAAACGTATTCGCTCCCTAGCAATCGACACCCTAGCAATTCCACCTCAAACTGGATTAGGTTTTACCCTCACCGCAAGGGGCTGAACCAGCATAAACTTCACATGTCTCTTGTCCCGTTTTAACCCGTTTAAGCTAATCACGTCGCTATGGCTCCACAATTAAGTCCTTTCCTTAGGACATCTACCGTGACAACTCCACGACAATTGGCGCCCATTGTGGGGCCTGCGCATGGTGGTTTCGAGTTCTCGAAGGGAAACTTTGAGGGGCTCAAGGGATACGTTGTGGGCCGGATGACCAAGAGTCGTCGCCGCAAGCTCTACATCGATGATGCAGGCTGGGGTCCCGAGGCCAGCTCAATTGAGTACGGGTACCGGGTCCCCTTCGGCGGAATCCACGTCTTCATCGGCAAGATCGGCGAACCAGGCCCTGACCCGTACACCTGCACCGACATCATCGAGACGGCTCAGCGTGCGCAGCCCACCCGGGTTCAGCCCGCCGTGAAGCGTGCCTTTGTTGGATACATCCAGGGTGCTGGAGGTTCTGGATCTCGCGGTGATACGGCCGTCCTCTCGGACGGTGAGTCGTCCACAGGCGAGACTAATTAAATGTATCAAATGCAGAGCAGACGACTTGGGGGCTGGTCTAATGGTAATAGTGTTTCGGAGCCCGGTGAGCCACTGATCGATGATTTGAAAGAGACGTTTGACAATATTCGGGTGTACAAGATGATGCTTAACCCGGCCAATGTGTCTTTGGTGTTCCAATAGGCAAGCTTTTGGGTTTTTTGGTCTCTGAGCGAGGCATCGAGGCTAACCTGGAGAAAATCAAGGCTATCACTTCCTTGGCAAGGCCAAAGTTTGTCAATGATGTCCAGCGCCTGGCAGGACGATTAGCGGCTTTGAGCCGGTTCATAAGCCGCCTAGGTGAAAAGGCTATCCCTGTGTATCAGATGATGAAGAAGACATATGACTTTGTTTGGAGTGAAGCTGCTGATGAGGCGTTTGAGGCACTTAAGAGACAGTTGGTTGAGCCGCCGGTTCTTGCTGCTCCCATTGACAAGGAGCCTTTGTTGTTATACATTGCCGCAAATAGCAGGGCTGTCAGTGTGGCCATTGTTGTGGAAAGAAAAGAGGCCGGTAAAGAGTATCCGGTTCAAAGGCCGGTTTATTATATCAGCGAGGTGCTTATTGAGTCCAAGCAGAGGTATCCGGATTGGCAGAAGCTGGTATATGGGGTCTTCATGGCAAGCCGGAAGCTCAAGCAATATTTCCTGGGTCATCCTATTACGATGGTGAGTTCTGCTCCCTTACGGGATATCATCCAAAACAGAGAAACCACAGGTCGAGTGGCCAAGTGGGACATTGAGCTTGGGCCTCACGGTTTAAAATATGTGCCTCGAACGACCATCAAATCACAAGCACTTGCGGATTTTATCAATGACTGGACAAAATTGCAAATGCCTGAGGAAAAGCCGGATAACACATATTGGACAATTCACTTTGATGGGTCCAGGTAGTTGGAAGGCTCGGGGGCTGGAGTTGTCTTGACTTCCCCACGAGGTGATAAATTTTCTTATGTTCTCCCGTTAATGTTCCCTTGTACTAACAATGCAGCTGAGTACGAGGCCTTGCTCCATGGTCTTCGGATGGACAAGGAGATGAACTTAAGCCGGGTAAGATCCTTTGGAGATTCAGATCTGGTAGCCCAGCAGGTTTCTGGTACTTGGGATTCCAAGGATCCGCTCATGGCGGCTTATCGACGAGAGGTTGATGCTATTGCAGGTCACATCAAGGGTTACCAAGTTGAGCATATTGATCGGAGGAAGAATGAGGATGCTGATACCTTAAGCCGGTTAGGATCTCAGCATAAGCCGGTACCGCCCAACACTTTCTTGGATGTTTTGGTTAACATGTCTGTCAAGTTGCCTACAAAGGAGGACCTTGCTATTCCTGACCTGGAGGCACAGTTGGTGGCGGCTCTTCATGTTATACCTGACTATACGGTTCCTTATTTGGCTTAAATGACCCAGGGTGAGTTACCTGAGGATGAAATCTTGGCCAGACAAATAACCCGGCGGTCTAAGTCAATGATGATTGTCAACGGAGAATTGCACCATCGTAGTGTTACAGGGGCGTTTCAACGTTGCGTCTCTCCTGAGGAAGGTTGTGAGATCCTGCGAGAGATCCATGAAGGAGATTGTGGTCATCACGCCGGCTCTAAATCTCCTGTGGCTAAAACTTTTCGTCACGGGTTCTATTGGTTGATGGCTCATGCTGATGCTGAAGACTTAGTCAGCAGATGTGACGGTTGTCAGAAGTTTTCACGACGTGCTCATGTTCCGGCTCAAGAGTTGAGGATGATACCAATAACGTGGCCGTTTGCGACTTGGGGGCTTGATATGGTTGGGCCTTTCAAGAGGTCCAAGGATAAGAAAACCCACCTTTTAATGGTAGTGGACAAGTTTACCAAGTGGATTGATGCAGAGCCAGTTAGCAAGTGTGATGCACAAACAACGGTTCAATTCATCAAGAAGGTGATTTTCTGTTTTGGTTTTCCCCACAGTACCATAACAGATAATGGCACTAATCTATCCAAGGGTGTGATACGTCTCCAACGTATCTATAATTTTTGATTGTTCCATGCTATTATTTATGAAGTCTTGGATGTTTAATGGGCTTTATCATTCACTTTTATATCATTTTTGGGACTAACCTACTAACCCAAAGGCCCAGTCCAGATTGGTGTTTTTGCTTATTTCAGGGTTTTGCAGAAAAAGAATATCAAACGGAGTCCAAATAGAATGAAACCTTCGCGAGAGATATTTTGGAGAAAATCACATACGCGGAGCTTGAGGACCAAGTCATGGGACAGAGAGGTGGCCCTCGAGGGTGGGGGGCGCGCCCCCCTTCCCAGGGCGCGCCCCCTGCCTCAAGGCCTCCTCGAGTGGCCCCGATACCCTCCTTCTTCCTATATAAGTCCACGTACCCCAGAAACTCCGTGGACAAAGAGAAAACCCTAATTCCGCCGCCGTAGCTTCTGTTCCCGTGGATATCCCATCTTGGAGCCTGTTCCGGAGCTCCACCGGAGGGGGATCCATCGCGGAGGCCTTCATCATCATCATCATCGCCCTCACCATGAGTTGTGAGTAGTTTACCACAGACCTTCGGGTCCATAGCTAGTATCTAGATGGCTTCTTCTCTCTCTCTCTGGATCTCAATACAAAGTTATCCTCGGTCTTCGAGGAGATCTATTCGATGTAATCTCTTTATGCGGTGTGTTTGTCGAGATCCGATAATTTGTGAGTTTATGATCAAGGTTATCTATGAAAGATATTTGGTTCTTCTCTGAACTTTTTATGTGTGCTCATAATATCCTTGCAAGTCTCTTCGAATTATTGGTTTGGTTTGGCCTACTAGATCTATAGTTCTTGCAATGGGAGAAGTGCTTGGCTTTGGGTTCAATCTTGCAGTGTCCTTTCCCAATGACAGTAGGGGTAGCAAGGCACGTATTGTATTGTTGCCATCGAGGATAAAAAGATGGGGTTTACATCATATTGCTTGAGTTTATCCCTCTACATCATGTCATCTTGCTTAAGGCGTTACTCTGTTCTTATGAACTCAATACACTAGATGCATGCTGGATAGCGGTCGATGTGTGGAGTAGTAATAGATGCAGGCAGGAGTTGGTCTACTTGTCTGGGACGTGATGCCTATATACAATGATCATGCCTAGATAGTCTCATAATTATTCGCTTTTCTATCAATTGCTCGATAGTAATTTGTTTACCCGCCGTAGAATATCGCTATCATGAGAGAAGCCACTAGAGAAAACTATGGTCCCCGGGTCTATTCTCAACATATCAATCTACATCTACTTTACTTTTACCGCTTTTATTTGTTGTTTTACTAAACCAAAAATATCAACTATCATCTCTATCAGATCTCTCTCTCGTAAGTGATCGTAAAGGGATTGACAACCCCTTATTGCGTTGGCTGCGAAGTTCTTATTTGTTTGTGTAGGTGCGAGGGACTCGTGCGTGGTCTCCTACTGGATTGATACCTTGGTTATCAAAAATTAAGGGAAATACTTACGCTACTGTGCTGCATCTCCCTTTCCTCTTCGAGGGAATACAACACAAGCTCAAGAGGTAGCAGGGTGCCATGAGGGAATTTTGTCAATGTGAGCATATTCGACTTGATGTCTTTTCTGTGGCTCACCCCCAGTCTAATGGTCAAGCGTAACGATATAATCAAGAGATCCTGCGAGGGATCAAGCCCCGGCTTATGGTTCCTTTGAAGAGAACACCGGGTTTTTGGGTGGAGGAGTTACCTTCTGTGTTACGGCGCATCAATACAACACCCAAGAGATCTACAGGTTACACCCTTCTTCACGGTCTATGGAGCTGAGGCGGTTCTTCCTAGTGACATCCGTCATGACTCGCCTCGAATGGCGGCTTACATTGAAACTGATAATGAGAAGGCACGTCCAGATGCATTGGATTTGTTGGATGAAGAGCATGATCTCGCGGCGGCTCGTTCAACGATCTATCAATAGGATTTACGATGGTACCATAGCCGCCAGGTCAAAACCAGAACCTTTCAAGAAGGCGACTTAGTGCTCCGGCTCATCCAAGATCAAACTGATATGCAGAAGCTTTCACCGCCTTGGGAGGGACCTTTTGTCGCCAGCAAGAATCTGCATAACGGGTAATACTATATGATTGACGTTCGAGAGCACAAGGATTCACGCACATAATAGGAGGAGACTAATCGACCGTGGAATATTGCTCATCTCCGGCCTTAGTATACTTAAGCCTCCGGCTCTCATGATGTATATATTTAGATGATGTAAATATTAAAACAATATAATAAAGCCGGCATCCCTGATAATTCGGGGCCTCTGTTGTTTTCACTTCTTCAAAGTTGAGTCCTTGTCATCATCCTACTTGTTTACTCAAGAGGCTTGGCGCCCAAATTATAGGGACCAAAGAGAGTTGGATGCATGGCACAGCTCAAACAAAGGTCCTCGATGACAATAATTCGCAAGTATGTCACTTGGGGGCTTCCTATTCAAACATAGGCGTATTCGACCAAAGAGAACACATCGTTACTACCCATTTGACCGGGTTATGTTCAAACATAGGCGTATTCGACCAAAGAGGACATAACATGTGGGTCATCCTACCTGTACCCAGCTGCTTCAACTCCATCAGGTCATCCTGATTGACCTGGAGAACTCTTCGCGGTCAGTTTTATATGGCGTATTCGACCAAGACCTGAGCTTGCTAGGGTTCCAACGTCGGCTGTCATGCGAGAGCACGGCTTACAGATAGTCGGGATAGATCCAGGCTCAAAATGCCGCCTTCCTTGAAACTTGGATAAATCGGCTTGTGATGCTGTCGGCGTTCTGGGACCGGGGGTACCCAGACTTGCCTGCCTGCGGCCCAAGGCGTGGCTTACCAGGCGGTCTGGTACGGACCAGCATCTTCAGCGACCACTCAAGACCCTCGCGAGGGGCCGACCCTCGCGAGGCGGATGACACAAGGCATCCCCTGGGGCGGCCTCACCAGGCCGGCTCGTGAGGATCGGAGATATCAAGGCGAGGGACTCCTCGCGAGGTCCTTGTGATGTGAGCAGTGACGACCAAGGCCAGGCGGGCGCTAGTGGGCGCAGAGTGCCAGTTCCCCCTTTGGTGCTAAAGGAGCGGGTGCTGACGAAGAGTCCCGAGGCATCAGGCAAAGGTTTCCATATCAGCGCAACAAGACCAAGACCAGCAGGACAGCAGGACAGAGGTCATCGCGGAGCCCACGGCGGCGTCACCACCAGAACCTTTGGCAGGCAAAGACCACCTTTCGTCAGGATAGCTTGTCTTAGCTGCCCCCCTTCAAAATTGGCCGTTGTGGGATTCCTTCCCGCTCAATATTTGGGAAGAGGACCAGGGCCACTATAAATAGGACTAGCCACCACCTTAGAAAGGGATGGGATCGTCGAGATCACCCACACACCCACAAGCTTGCCCGAGCTCAAGAACACCTCTCCTCAGGAGGCAGTTCATCCATGTACTAGTTCTTCATCAGCCTACAAGGCAATCCACCACACCACACTGGATTAGGGTATAACACCACAACGGTGACCCGAACCAGTATAAATCTTGTGTCCCTTGTTCTTCGGATCTGACGAGCTAGGCCTAGGGTTGTTGAGTAGACGAGCTAGGGCGGAAGGAGAGATCTTCATGCGCACCCCAGAGTTCGAACCTTAAGGGTTTTTCCGGAACCCAAGATCCGACATTTGGCGCGCCAGATAGGGGTGTGCCAAAGTTTCCTCCCCATCCGTCACGCTCTTCGCTCACCAAGTTCTCATGGCGGGCTGATACGTCTCCAACGTATCTATAATTTTTATTGTTCCATGCTATTATTTATGATGTTTTGGATGTTGATAAGTCCAAAAGGCATCACTATTTTATATCGTAATTCATCCTTATTCATTGATATATTTCACATTACGATGATGTTCTTATGTTGTTTTGTCCTATTTTACACAGTTTGCAACTTTCCAGTGCCGAAGCAGCAGACACAGGATTCAGCGGTGAAAAGTGGACGCTGAGTTGCTGAAGAAGAATACCTCCAAATTACCTGAAAATCGACGGAGGGTATTTTCCAGAAGGATCACGAAGATACGCAAAAGAGCAACCAGAGGGGGGCCACAGGGTGCCCAGGCGGCCACCTGGCGCGGGCGCCTGGAGCCCCTGGCCCACTCCAGGCTTCCCCCTTTGGCCTATATACTCCTCGTCATCCAGAAACCCTAAAAAAAGAGGAGTTTACGGAGTTCCGCCGCCGCTCCGTGGCGGAAACCTACAGAGAAGAAAAAGCCATCTCCGGCGGGCAGATTCCGCCGGGGAGATCACCTCCCGGAAGGGGAGATCATCGCCATCATCATCACCATCGTCACGGGCATCATCGAGATCATCATCAACATCATCCCCAACATCAGCACCATCTCCATCTTCATCCAATCTCATCTCACAATTGCAACTTGTGTTGTAATCCGTACTATCTATCCTCTCTACTCTATCGGTGTTGATTACTACTTTGTGGTGAATGCTATTGAGTTTTGTTGGAGAAATATCATTGTGTCCAGATTGTTTATCATCCATCTATCTCCACTGATCATGATCTCTTTTATGTCTTGTGAGTAGTTACTTTAGTTCTTGAGGACATGGGAGAAGTCTTGTTGTTAGTAGTCATATGATGTTGAAGTAATATGTGTTGTTTGATACTTAAGTTGTGTTGTTATTTTCCTAGTGGTGTTGTGTGAGTCGAACACTCAACACTCCGCCTTATTAAGGACCTAGGGGAATACATTGTGTACAAAGAATGCTTACGGTGGGTTGCCGGAGTGACAGAAACCTGAACCCCAGTTCGCACGCTTTTGCACAAGGGAACAATGGATCATCGATCGTATTGCTATGGTTAGGCTTTTGCCTTAAATACTATCTTGTACTTGCGGATGCTTGCAAGGTGTTTAATCATAAGAGTGCACTCATCTTAGTCTAGAGGGTGTACTAGCATAGATCCACCCACTCAACACTTATCAACACATCACATAGTACCGATACGGAATATGGCGAAAGCATATGACTACCTCTCCCGTGTGTCCTCAAGAACACTTTAGCCTTTATAAGTTCAGTTGCTAGGCCTCTCCTTTGCTCAGAAAGGATTGGGTCACTTGTTACTCTCCAGTGCCTTTTACTTTGCTCGCTTTTACTTTCCTGTTGCTTATATCAAGAAAACCCCTAAAAAGTTATCTTTCAGTGCTTGCAGTTATTCCTTGCTCAGAATCACTTATCAATACCTTCTGCTCCTCGTTGGGTTCGACACTCTTACTTATCGAAAACGCTGCAATAGATCCCTTACGGTTGTGGGTCATCAAGTACCATTTTCTGGCGCCGTTGCCGGGGAGTGTAGCGCTATTGGTAAGTGAAGCTGGTAAGGAAGTTTTTATATTTTTGTTTTTATTATGCTGTTGCTGCTCTTTGTCCTTATGGACAACCTTGCTATTGGATCGTTGCTTGTGGGAAGACGCCCCACATCTGTGGTGGTTGCTCCTCCCCCTACTGAAATTGTGCCCTATAAAATACCAGCTGGTATTATCGATTATGTTTTGGCTAATCGTTATGCAGGAGACAGACATCCCGGTGAACACTTGCTATATCTGTCACAACTATGTTCATTATTTAAGCTTGCAGGTGTATCAATGGAGTTTGTCATGAGGAAATTGTTCTCTGTATCGCTTACAGATAAAGCTTCAGATTGGTATAAGCTTCTCGATAACTCACACTTGCTTGATTGGCAAGAGCTTATATCTCTCTTTTATACCAAGTTTTATCCTCTTCATGAAATTCATCGAGACAGGAACTATATCTATAACTTTAGGTCTCGTGACGGAGAAAGCATTGCTCAAGCTTGGGGGAGATTGAAGTCCCTAATGCTCAAATGTCCTATTCATGAGCTCCCCAAGAAAATTATACTTACAAATTTTTATGCCACGCTTTCTCGTCAGGATAAGGAGATGCTGGATGCCTCCTCTAGTGGGGTATTTCAGACAAAGAGCGTTGAAGAAAGGTGGGATCTCATTGAAAGGATCCAGAGGAATACCGAAGATTGGGAAATCGATAAAGGTATTGAACCCGCTATAAATTATGAGCATGATTATATTGAGAGCTATGTGAAAACTGATTACTTCAATACCTTTTGCTCTAAGATTGGTCTTGATTCCCATCTAATGATTGATTTCTGTAAGGATTTGGCCTCTCACGTTGATTCTTTTAAAAAGAAGAGAGATCAGCATCATGAACCTTTCAAAGAGTTACCTGTTGATATTCATGTTGCTGACCCTATTTTGCCTGCAGTTATATATGAAAAGCCTCCTTTTCCCGAAAGGATAAGGGAGCACTCTCTTGTGACAGGCATAATAAATAAAAGTGAGAGAAGAATTGATGAGCCTGAGGACCAGATCAAGGTCGATCTTCAAGTTGCATTGGTTAAAGACCTTGTTACTAATGATGTTTTGGATTCCAATGTAAATTTTTGTGCTGTTTCCACTAACCTTGTCACAGCGAAGAATAAAGGCCCAATTTCAGGTACTCCAGTAGTATCTGTTAAAATAGGAGATCACAATTATTATGGGCTATGCGATTTGGGATCGAGTGCTAGTGCTATCCCCTATTCACTTTATCAAGAGATCATCGGTGAGATTTCACTTTGTGAACTTGAAGAAGTTGATGTTACCATTCATCTTGCAAACAGAGCATCTCTCCTATCGGAATTGTGAGAGACGTTGAAGTCCTATGTGGAAAGGTAAAATACCCTACCGACTTTCTAGTACTTGGTTCAGTGAGGGACAATTTTTGTCCTATTATTTTTGGTAGACCTTTTCTCAGAACTTGTGGAGCTATAATAGATTGCAAGAAAGGTAAAGTTTCTGTTGAATTCAATGGTGAGCCATATGAATTTAACTTTTCTAAGTTCTCTAAGCAGCCTCGTGGTACCGATTTACCTAGTGATGATAAAATTATTGAAAGTATTGCTTCTATTGCTATTCCCCCTAATGATCCTTTGCAGCAATATATGGAGGACCACGAGAATGATTTGCATATGCAGGAAAGAAATGAATTAGATGAAATATTCTTGAGACAACCTGCTATCCTGAAGCACAACCTTCCGGTTGAACCTTTGGGAATTTTATCAAAACCAAAAGAAGACCCGATGTTCGATCTTAAACCTCTTCCCGATACGCTCAAGTATGCTTATTTAGATGAAAAGAAAGTATATCATGTTATTATCAACTCTAACCTTTCAGGATATGAAGAAGAGCGACTATCGGAAGTACTTCGTAAACACCGAGGTGCAATTGGCTATACCCTTGATGACCTTAAGGGGATTAGTCCATCTATCTGTCAACATACTATCAACCTTGAGCCCGATGCTAAACCAGTTGTTGATCATCAACGACGGTTGAACCTGAAGATGATGGATGTTGTAAGAACTGAGATTCTCAAGCTTCTAGCCGCAGGTATTATCTACCCTATAGCTAATAGTAAGTGGGTAAGCCTGATACATTGTGTTCCTAAGAAAGGAGGTACAACTGTGGTTCCTAATTATAAGAATGAACTAATACCTCAGAGAATTATTATTGGATATAGAATGTGTATTGATTACAGGAAGCTGAACAAGGCAACCAGGAAGGATCACTACCCGTTGCCGTTCATCGACCAAATGCTTGAAAGGTTATCCAAAAATACCCACTTTTGTTACCTCGATGGTTATTCTGGCTTCTCTCAAATTCATGTTAACACTGCTGATCAAGAGAAGACCACTTTTACTTGTCCCTATGGTACTTATGCTTACAGGCGTATGCCTTTTGGTTTATGTAATGCCCCTGCTACTTTTCAAAGGTGTATGTCTGCTATCTTTCATGGTTTCTGTGAGGAGATTGTGGAAGTCTTCATGGACTATTTCTCCGTCTATGGAACTTCCTTTGACCATTGTCTCCACAACCTTAATAAAGTTTTGCAGAGATGTGAGGAGACAAATCTGGTACTCAACTGGGAGAAGTGCCACTTCATGGTTAACGAAGGAATTGTTCTTGGTCACAAGATTTCCGAAAGGGGAATTGAGGTGGACAAGGCCAAGATTGAAGCAATTGAGAGGATGCCCTATCCAAGGGACATCAAAGGTATTCGCAGTTTTCTCGGTCATGTTGGTTTCTATAGAAGATTTATTAAAGACTTTTCTAAGACTTCGAGACCCCTCACTAATCTTCTCCAGAAGGACGTTCCTTTTGTATTTGATGAAGATTGTAAGGAGGCTTTTGAAGTTCTTAAGAAAGCTTTAATTACCGCTCCTATAGTACAACCACCTGACTGGAATCTACCTTTTGAGATTATGTGTGATGCTAGTGATTTTGCTGTTGGAGCTGTTTTAGGGCAAAGGGTTGATAAGAAATTGAATGTTACACATTATGCTAGTAAAACCCTTGATAGTGCTCAAAAGAATTATGCTACTACTGAGAAGGAATTCTTAGCTGTAGTGTTTGCTTATGATAAGTTTAGGCAGTATATTGTTGATTCCAAAGTTATTATTCATACTGACCATGCTGCCATTAAGTACCTTATGACAAAGAAGGATGCCAAGCCAAGACTTATCAGATGGGTACTCCTTCTTCAAGAATTTGATTTGCAGATTGTTGATAGGAAAGGAGAAGACAATCCGGTGGCGGACAATCTTTCAAGGATGGAAGATATACCGCATGATCCCATCCCAGTCAACGACAGTTTTCCAGACGAGCAACTTGCCGTTGTAAAAGTACAATCTCTTTCCGATCCTTGGTTTGCAGATTATGCTAATTTTATCGTTGCAAAGTATTTGCCTCCAGGTTTAACATTTCAGCAAAGGAAGAAGTTCTTTCATGATTTGAGGCACTACTTTTGGGATGACATCTTTTCAAAGAAGGTCCAGACGGGATCGTGAGAAGATGCATACCAGAACATGAGCAAAAGGACATTCTCAGACAATGTCATGATAGTCCCTATGGAGGACATCATGCCGGTGAGAGGACCGCACATAAGGTTCTTCAATCAGGTTTTTATTGGCCTACTCTCTTTAAGGATGCTAGAAATTATGTTTTAGCCTGTGATAAATGTCAGAGAGTTGGTAACATTAGTAGAAGGAATGAGATGCCTATGAATTACTCACTAGTGATTGAACCTTTTGATTGCTGGGGTTTTGATTTTATGGGTCCTTTTCCTTCTTCGCACAAGTACACTCACATTTTAGTAGCTGTTGATTATGTGACCAAGTGGGTTGAAGCAATCCCCACTGAAAGTGTTGATCACAAGACATCTTTGAAAATGCTCAAAGATGTGATTTTCCCTAGGTTTGGTGTACCTAGGTATCTCATGACTGATGGAGGATCACACTTCACGCATGGAGCTTTTAGAAAAGCTTTAGCCAAGTACGATGTCAATCATAGAATTGCTTCACCGTACCATCCTCAAACTAGTGGGCAAGTTGAGCTCACCAATAGAGAGATCAAGTTGATCTTACAGAAGACAGTAAATAGAAATAGAAAGGACTGGTCAAATAAGTTAGGAGATGCTTTGTGGGCGTATAGAACTGCTTACAAAAACCCCATGGGCATGTCCCCCTATAAGATGGTTTATGGCAAGGCTTGCCATTTGCCATTAGAATTAGAGCACAAAGCTTTCTGGGCTGTTAGAGAGCTTAATTCCGACCGAAAGTTAGCTGGTGAGAAGCGCCTCATGAACTTGACTTCTCTAGATGAGTGGAGAAGTGAAGCTTACGAGAGCGCTAAGATGTTCAAGGAAAAGGTACAGAAGTGGCATGATAGGAGCATTCTGAAACGTGAATTTAATGTTGGTGATAAAGTTTTGTTGTTTAGATCCCGCTTCAGGTTTTCTCCAGACAAACTACTTTCCAGGTGGGAAGGGCCATTTCATATTGAAGAAGTCTATCGGTCTGGTGCAATCAAGATTAACAATTTTGAAGGCACCAAACCTCAAGTTGTGAATGGGCAAAGACTTAAGCATTACATAGCAGGAGACCCTGTCAATGTTGATGTGAATATGATATACATAACAACTCACGAAGAACATGTTGCAGCCTTGTTTCAGACACCAGCAGAAGCAGAATAAGAAAAGGTATGTATTACGGTAAGGAAACATCACGAACCGCCATAAAAGTTCCATATTATGAGTTTTTGCAAAATTAGGAAAATTCTAAGCCTAAGTGGAGCCGGAGACAAGCTCCAGGGGGCCCAGGCGCCCCCCTGGCGCGGCCTACCTCCTGGCCGCGCCGGGAGGCCGCCTGGGCACCCAGGAGTCCGTCTCCGACCCCACTTTAGCTTGTTACCGTCCTTTCTGTGCAGAAATTTTTGCTATATATTTGCCCGGATTGTTCTGGCAACGTATCTCGCGATTTCATGTGTTTTCTTTTCGATCTGTTTCTGCCAGGAAATCTTTTGGCTAGACCTAGGTGCCATGGCTTCCCCAAGTTCCCCCAAGGACAAGTTCGTCGTCAACGTCATCAACCCTTACCTCGCTGAGGTGAAGAAGCACCCTCAGGTTGTTCGGATGGAGGACGGTGTCCTCCATCAAGAAGATCTGAAGGGACCTATCAAGGAGGGGAGCATCCAGGCCAGGCTAGAAGAAGTGGAGCAAGAAGTCTTCAAGTACAAGAAGATGATCGAGCGTGGTGTTGAAGCTAACTTTGACATCATCAACGAGCTGAAGACCTACTTCCTGAAGGAGATGTGGAAAAGCATCACCGCATCTGAATAAAGAATTGAAGAGCTCCAAGGGCAAATTTATGATCTACATCACCAGAACTGTGAGTATGAACTAAGGTTTATGCGCATGGGTATGGGTGCTGCATGCAGGATTCAGGAGACAAACTTCTCATATGAGACTGGAGAACCCCTTCCATGGAAGCGCTTCGCCGAGGACTACGTGATCAACGTCAACAAGAATGAGGAGTGAAATCTCCTTGGGTAATGGCATCCCCTTGGCTTGTTCCAAGCTTGGGGGAGTGCCCGGTATCTTTATCTTTATCTTTTGTCTTTTAGAGTCAAGTAGAGTCGTATCATGTCTAGGGAGGTTATTATATGAAATAGGTGTGTGCATTGAGGTCTATCACTCCTTCTATGGAGAGATTGTATCCGTGAGTGTGGAGTCGTCTATGATGGAATATTAATGAGAAGTCTATTGGTTCCTTTGCTGCACTCGGTATTCTCTTCACGCAATCGGCCTTATATGATGATTCTTATGGGGAGTATTGACCTTATATCAGGTATGGCTTTGAAAACTTTATTTAATCTTGGCAAACATAGCTTTGGTCATAACAACAAGCATGATTTTCTTAAAGTAGCGACATATCCAAAACCTTTATGTTATTATGCTTGAAGTGTTATGCTGACAAGGAAGACAACTTGATGTGTTATGCTTATTTTAATGTTTATGCTTTATATTGCTTTGCATCTTAGTCATCATCAATTGTCTGTTCTCTCAAAGCCTTTGCTAGCCTTAACTCTGTGCTAAGCGGAATTCTGCTTGTGCATCCATACCCTTAAACCAATACCTTCCATATGAGTCCACCATACCTTCCTATTCGTGGTATTCCACTACCACCTCCTAAAGTATAGAATTTGTGTGTTATCCTTAAATGTTCAAAATCTTCTATTTTGTGCCCCTGTTTTAGCTCATGAGGAAGTAGTAGTTAATTCATGATCTTTTTAAGTTGGACAAGTTTTACCCCGGGATTGCATGTCTAATCTGCAAACCCCTAATACGAGGAGGAACTGGCATGAGTGCGCCCGGCTCATAAAAGATAATACAACAAACAAACCCTCCTTCACGCTTTGTGCATAAGAAATCAGAAAACTTTGGCAGCGATAAACAAAGGAGATTAAGGGGATGTGAACGTCCCCGTGCGGGAGCCGTTCCTCGAAACTTGTCCAGTTCGAGAAGTAATTGAGTTATCTATTAGCATTCGTTGACAAATCATGCACCTCTCAAAACTTGTTTTCATTCTGTTTGATTTAAGGATAGCACATGAGTTTTCCCTACTTCCCTAGAGCAGGGCCTATCTCTTAGTTTTAGGTTGAGTCAGTTATTCCTACTTCTTTCTATTCTTAAAGAGAGCAGACATTTGATGTTGACGAGGATTCATTCATATAAAGTTGCATTAAGATTTGTCATATCATATCCTTGTTGACATTATCATTTGCTAAGTAAGTTATTTGTCAAGCCCAGCTAAAGCAAACATCTTCCTTTGTGTTGACACTTTCACTTCTTGCCTAATAACATGTTCTTTCAAAAGCTTCAATTAATCTCATCAAAACATAAAGAGAAAGAGCAAAAGTAAAAGCTATTAGTTGTTCTTTGACCAAAGGACATGTTTGCCATGATTTGACGAGTTTCCTTAGCCCTACTTTCGATTATAAGTGTTACCACTCTTTTATAAGGGCCTTATGAGTTGAAGATTGTTGTTGAGGATATTTGAGTTTGGTGAAGAAACTGTGATGCTTCTTGTCCGTATTCTATTTATCGACACTTCACTCTCTAAACTTGTGGACAGGTTTACCGAGCTCAGTATTCGCTTGGGGACAAGCGAGGTCTAAGCTTGGGGGTGTTGATACGTCCAAAATGCATCACTATTTTATATCGTAATTCATCCTTATTCATTGATATATTTCACATTACGATGATGTTCTTATGTTGTTTTGGCCTATTTTACACAGTTTGCAACTTTCCGGTGCCGAAGCAGCAGACACAGGATTCAGTGGTGAAAAGTGGACGCTGAGTTGCTGAAGAAGAATACCTCCAAATTACCTGAAAATCGACGGAGGGTATTTTCCAGAAGGATCGCGAAGATACGCAAAAGAGCAACCAGAGGGGGGCCACAGGGTGCCCAGGCGGCCACCTGGCGCGGCCCCCACCCTGGCCGCGCCGGGAGGGCGCCTGGAGCCCTTGGCCCACTCCAGGCTTCCCCCTTTGGCCTATATATTACTCATCATCCAGAAACCCTAAAAAAAGAGGAGTTTACGGAGTTCCGCCGCCGCTCCGTGGCGGAAACCTACAGAGAAGAAAAAGCCATCTCCGGCGGGCAGATTCCGCCGGGGAGATCACCTCCCGGAAGGGGAGATCATCGCCATCGTCATCACCATCGTCACGGGCATCATCGAGATTGTCGGTGTACTAAGGTAGGGGTACCTCAGTACCCCAACTTGTGCACGGGCAGTAGCAGCTTCCCGCGGCAGGGTCTACCACGTGCTCGCCGGAGACCTTTCTGCTCCATATAAAGCCATTCAAAAACAAAGTATACAAGACAGAAGATCGGGGCCCCGGCAAGTGGAGCTTGCCGGGAAGGCCGTCCCAGGCTCAAGATTACCTCACTAGCACAAGACCCTGGCAAGAGGAGCTTGCCAGGAAGACTAGAAGATTACATTTCAGAAGACATGCCTCGGCGCAGCATGCGCCCCGGCAGGGCCCGGGGAGCGACAAGCTTCAGAGCCCGACAAGCTTCCGGGCCCGGCAAGGTCAAGGCCCCGGCAAGGTGCTTGCTGGGGAGAGTTACGCTGTGTGCCCGCGCTCCAGCTCATCGAACCACGCGTCGCCCTGGGGCCACTCCAGGGACGCGTGGTGGGTGGCTGTGTAGCCTGGGGGACACGGTGGCACTCCATGGTGATAAAGTCATCGCCGTGGCAAACGGAGACGCAAGGGCGGGCGCTTTTGGGGTCGACGGCGACGGGCATTAAATGCTCTTGTCCCCCACTGTCAAAGTAGGTGGTGACCACTGTTCATCCACTGTTGCTCCACTATTCCCGCACTATTACAACTACCACCACTATTACATTTTTACCCTTTCTCCTACGTTGACTCCTGTCGGTGACCCCTTGAGCTATAAAAGGAGGCCCATGCACAACGTAGAAAGGGTTCGGAACGTAGATCGCTCATTCGCTCGGTGTAGCTAGTTCTTCAAGCTCTCGAGCTCCCATATCCAATACAATCTAAGCAGGAGTAGGGTTTTACGCGTTCATCGCGGCCCGAACCTGGGTAAACTGCCTGCGTGTGCACTACGATCTGCTCTTTGTGCTCCCTCCGCTCCCTCACCGCAACGACAAGGGGCTCCGGTCCCATAGGTGCTCGTGGTGGACAGTTTCCCCCGACATCTTTGGCGCGCCAGGTAGGGGGCGTCGAGGTTGTGCGAACCTGATCCGGCGTTCACGCGGGCGCATTCTTCATCAACCTCTCCAGCTACATCAACTTCATCAGCAACATCAGCATGGCCCCGAAGAAGAAGGCTTCGAAGGTCGGAGGCCCGTCCGCGTCTGTTCCACCGCCACCTGAGCCAACGGTGGGTGGAGGAGACGCCGTCGGAAGGGTGGTCGCCGGCGAGGAGACTCGCGGCGCCACCAAATCCAAGGACAAGACGGATGACCGAGCCTCGGTCTCCGTGGATGCGCCCCGTCCATCTCAGCAAACAACGACCCAGCAGCGCCATGCCACAGGAGGTGGCATCCGCTTGCTGGGCCAAGGGCAAACCGGAGGCTCGCGGGATGCTCCGGGCCATCGTCCTGGCACGAGCAAGGCGCGGTCGCCGGGGCGGGACCCTGCTCCTTCTAACCCTGTTAGGAGTCCGAGCATATCCCGCTCCTCGCACCGCTCGCCACCGCTCCCCTCCTCTCCAGCAGAAGCGCTCGCAAGAGCGCAACTGCTTCTCGATTTCCCTCCAGCGGCAGACAAAGCCGAAGACTGGAGGGCAACCATCCAGAGCCTGATCGCCTTCGCCAACAACGACACGCCGCAGCAGCCGGCAAACTCGCGGCCACGGCAAGTCGAGAAGACGAAGGCCGACGGCGACAAGACCGCCGGGGGTGCAACTACGGTGCACTCCCCGCCGCGGAAGCAGAAGACGCCGCCCCGCCGGATCAACATCGACGACGACTCCACGGCGTCGTCGGATCCGCGGGCTCGTCGGGACCAGCGCCAGGTCCTTGACGACCGGCGACAAGAAGACGCTCGAACGACGATCGAGCGCCGCCGAGAAGCTCGGCGACAATCAGATCAACGAGCTGGGAACGCTGTCGATGCGCACGCGCCCGGTGAACCAGGCGACTTGCCGTACGCGGCAGGTTGCCCTGCGTTTACCCGTGAGCTGCGGCGCGTCCAGTGGCCCAGCATGAAGAACTTCAAGCCCGACGTACCGGAGAAGTACGACGGCAAGACGCACCCCTCGGAGTTTCTCAGCATCTACACCATTGCGGTGCAAGCTGCCGGGGGGGCGCGACGAGAAGATACTGGCGAACTACTTCCCGCTGGTGCTTAAGCCGAACGTTCGTTCTTGGCTTATGCACTTGCCGGAAGGCTCCATTTCTTCTTGGGAAGATCTTTGCCACCAGTTTGTTGGCGCCTTCACGGGCGGCCACAAACCCCACGGCCAGGAGAGCCATCTCCACATCTTGGCCCAGAAGGAGGGAGAACCTCTGCGCAAGTACATCCAGTGCTTCAGCCGCGTGCAGCACAACATCCCCGACGTCCACCCTGCTGCGGTTATCAGTGCGTTTCACCAGAACGTACGTAACCGCCGCATGCGTGAGGAGATGGCCATGACCAAGATACGGGATGTCAGCGAGCTCTATGCTCTAGCTGATAAGTGCGCGCGCGCCGAGGAGGGAAGGAGACTCCCCGGGGAGGATGCTGGCGCAGGAGGAAGCGACAGCGACGACGCCGCCCCGGCAAAGAAGAGCCGGCGGCGGAACAACAGAAGAAAGAACAAGAAGGAAGTGCTTGCCGTCGAGAAGTCCGGCAAGGAGGCTCCCGCCAAGCAAGCACAGGCTGGCGGCTCCGGCAAGGAGCCTGCCCCTGTGGCGGCAGCCGACAAGCAGGACGGCTCCGACAAGCAATACTGCAAGATCCACCGCACCAAGGGCCACGACCTCTCCAACTGCAAACGCGTCGAGTACCTCGTCGAGCAGCAGAAGGCTGAGTACGAGCGGCGCGACAAGGAGAAGGCCCAAGGTGGCGGAGGAGAGCCCAGCAAGAAGCGGCCATTTAATGGCCGGGGAGGACGCCGCGGCAAGGCCAAGCAGCGGCAAGGTGACCGACCTCCCCGGGGCCGCGACAAGGATGAAGAAGACGACGACGATGACATGGAGGATGAAGATAACGGCGAGCAGGAGTTCCAGAAAGCCACGGAAGTCTTGTGCGTCGACGGTGGCGCCTCTCTGCATACTTCCCACCGCCAACTCAAGCAGTGGGTGCGGGAAGTAAATGCAGCAGAGCCGCCCGTGGAGTCGCGCAGGCTCCTCAAGTGGTCCAGCACGCCCATCATTTTTGATCTTGAGGATCACCCTGACCGCACCACAGCGGTCGGGTGCTTGCCGATGTTGGTCTCACCCACCATCCGCAACCTCAAGGTCACCAAAATGCTGGTTGACGGCGGGGCCGGGCTGAACTTGATCTCCTCTGCTGTGATCAAGAAACTCCAAATCCCAGATGGCGAGCTCGAAGAGACCGGGTCGTTCCAAGGAATAAACCCGGGGAGGAGCAAGCCCAAGGGGAAGATAACTCTGCCAGTGACCTTTGGCGGGGAGCTGAACTTCAGGACGGAGAGGATAACCTTCGATGTTGCCGATATCCTGTTGCCATACAATGGGATACTTGGACGTCCTGCCCTCGCCAAGTTCATGGCGGCTTCCCACTACGCATACAATATACTCAAGATGCCGGGGCCGATAAGCGTCATCTCTGTCCATGGCGACAAGAAGGACGCACTTATTTGCGCCGACAAGATCTACCGGGACGCAGCAGCTGCGGCGGAGAGCAGCACACTTGCCGCTGAAGCTCCCGAGGGGAAGAAGAACAAGACCAAGTCCGGCAAGTGCTCTGGGGCCCACTCCGACAGACGCACCTCTTCGGAGTGCTGCGCTGCCGTCGAGGACGTTCCATCGAGCTCCACCGGCAAGAACAAGAAAGGAATGGCCGCTCCACCGGCAACCAAGAAGGTGTCCGCCAAGGAGGACGGCACTGGTGGTACCTTCACCATCAGTGCCACGCTTGACAGCAAATAGGAAAGCGCGCTCGTTGCCTTCCTGCGGGCGAATGTCGATGTGTTTGCCTGGCAACCATCTGACATCCCCGGTGTTCCCAGGAAGGTAATTGAGCACAAGCTTGTTGTTTGTCCTCATGCGCGGCCCGTCAAGCAGAAGGTCAGAAAGCAGGCCGTGGAGCGCCAAGAATTCATTGCCGAAGAGATCAAGAAGCTAGAAGCAGCAGGCCTGGTTAGAGGCCTGATCCATCCCACGTGGTTAGCAAATCCAGTTGTCGTGCGTAAGGCCAACGGGAAGTGGAGACTGTGTATAGACTTCACCGATGTGAATAAAGCATGTCCCAAGGATCCGTTCCCCTTGCCGCGCATTGACCAGATTGTTGACTCCACCGCTGGATGTGAGCTGCTCTCTTTCCTTGATGCATATTCAGGCTACCACCAGATCTTTATGGCCAAAGAAGATGAAGAGAAGACTGCATTTATCACTCCATGTGGAACATATTGCTTCATACGCATGCCTTTCGGATTGAAGAATGCAGGCTCAACATTTGCAAGGGTAGTGCACACTGCTTTTGAGCCACAGATCCACAGAAATGTAGAGGCTTACATGGATGACATAGTGGTGAAGAGTAAGAGCAAGGATACCCTGATCCAAGATTTGGAAGAGACATTTGAGAATCTGCGCAAGATCCAGCTTAAGTTGAACCCCGAGAAGTGCGTCTTTGGAGTCCCCTCCGGCAAGCTTCTCGGGTTCTTTGTGTCACAGGGGGGGATTGAAGCCAACCCCGACAAGATAAAAGCCATCGAGCAGATCGAAGCCCCGAAGCGCGTCAAGGACGTGAGGAAACTTGCAGGTTGTGTGGCTGCCCTCAGTAGGTTCATTTCAAAGTCTGCAGAACGCGCCCTTCCTTTCTTCAAAATCTTGAAGAAGGCAGGTCCGATGAAATGGACTCCGGAAGCGGAGGCAGCGCTGCAGGATATGAAACGGTACCTATCCTCCACTCCAATACTTATCGCACCTAGGCCACAGGAGAAGTTGCTGCTATACCTAGCGGCAACCAACCAGGTGGTTAGTGATGCGTTAGTAGCAGAGAGGGAGGCCGACGAGGAGTCAGCACCACCGGCAAGCGAATCCAGCGACAAGCAGGGGGCTCCTCCGACAAGCTCTGGCCCCGACAAGGACAACTCTGCGCAGGAGCAAGGAGAAGTGCGGAAAAAGATGGTGCAGCGCCCAGTGTATTTTGTAAGTTCCCTCTTGCAGGGGGCTAGATCAAGATACTCTGGGGTGCAAAAGTTGCTTTTCGGCCTCCTCATGGCCTCGAGAAAGCTGCGCCATTACTTCCAGGCACATGAGATAACAGTGGTCACTCGTTTTCTGCTAAAGAGGATATTGCACAATCCAGAAGCAACAGGCAGGATCGTTGAGTGGGCACTGGAACTGTCGAGCTTTGGACTCAAGTTTGAAAGTACTTCAACCATACAGAGCCGAGCTTTGGCAGAATTCATAGCTGAATGGACCCCGACGCCCGATAAGGAAGTTCCAGAGACAAGTGTACCCGTACAAGAAGCGACAAGTGAATGGGTGATGTACTTTGATGGTGCCTTCTCGCTGCAAGGCGCCGGTGCCGGCGTGGTACTCATCGCGCCCACCGGAGAGCACCTCAAGTATGTTATCCAGATGCACTTTCCCAGGGAGCAAGCGACAAACAACACTGCTGAGTATGAAGGCTTGCTTGCCGGCCTCAGGATTGCGGCCGAACTTGGGATCAGGAAGCTGATTGTCCGGGGAGATTCTCAGTTGGTGGTCCGACAAGTTAACAAGAGTTACCAGAGCCCTTTGATGGAAGCTTATGTAGATGAAGTGAGGAAACTTGAAGAACACTTTGAAGGTCTGCAAATGGAGCACGTTCCAAGAGCTCAGAATGACATTGCAGATGGCCTCTCAAAGTGTGCTGCGATGAAGTTACCTGTGGAACCAGGGACCTTCTTGCTCAAGCTGACTCAACCATCCGTTACACCATCAATTGGGCAGTCCAAGAAGAGAAAGTTGGTCTCCGGCGACTACTTGCCGGCGGATCTTCCTGAAACCGCCGCCAAGGTCCCCAAGATCAACGATCAGAACGCTGAGGAACAGTTTGCTCCTGCAGATCCAAGGATTTGTGCAGTTGACGCAAGCGTTCCCGACAAGCCTCGCCCCGGCGAGCTTGCCGGGGGACCATCCGCTTCGGCGGAACCAGAGGTTCTTGCCGTGGAAGCTGAGGTTCCCGCAGCGGCCCTCATGCCTTTAGTCCTTGCCGTTGAGCCTCGGGCTCCGGCATGGGCGCAGCAGATCGTCCGTTTTCTGCAAACTGGAGAACTTCCCGACGACCCAGAAGAGATAGAGAAGATAACCAGGCAGTCAAGTATGTACCAGTTCATGGATAACGAGCTGTACAGAAGAAGACTCAATGGTGTCAGGTTGAAGTGCATTTCCAGAGAAGATGGACAGAAGCTGTTGGCAGAAATACACGGAGGCATATGCGGCCACCACATTGGCGCAAGGGCACTTGCCGGGAAAGCTTTCCGGCAAGGGTTCTTCTGGCAAGAAGCCCTCCAAGATGCAACTGCACTAGTAACCAAGTGTGAAGCGTGCCAGTTCCATGCAAAGCAAATTCATCAGCCAGCTCAAGCCCTCCAGACGATCCCTTTGTCTTGGCCCTTCTCGGTCTGGGGGCTCGATATCCTCGGCCCCTTCCCTCGCGCTGTCGGGGGCTTTGAGTACTTGTACGTCGCAATCGACAAGTTCACAAAGTGGCCAGAAGTGGAACCAGTGAGAAAGGTGACAGCACAGTCAGCAGTCAGGTTCTTCAGGTCGATTGTTTGCCGTTTCGGGATCCCTAACAGGATCATCACCGACAACGGTACACAATTCACTAGTCACACCTTCATGCAGTACGTCCAAGACCTTGGCGCCAAGGTCTGTTTCGCTTCTGTTGCTCACCCGAGGAGCAATGGTCAAGCGGAGAGGGCCAATGTTGAAGTGCTGCGCGGACTCAAGACAAGGACCTTTGACAGGCTGCGCAAGTGCGGAAAAAACTGGATAGAGGAGCTACCGGCGGCTCTTTGGTCAATCAGAACGACACCAAGTCGAGCCACCGGACAGACACCCTTTGCTCTAGTCTATGGAGCAGAGGCAGTTCTCCCCACGGAACTCGTATACGGATCTCCTCGGGTGCTCGCTTATGATGAGCTCGAGCAAGAGCAATTGCGACAAGATGATGCATTGCTCCTCGAGGAGGAACGTCTCCAGGCTGATGTACGAGCTGCTCGATACCAGCAAGCCTTGCGCCGCTATCATAGCCGCAAGGTTAAGGCCAGGAGTCTCGAGGAAGGCGACCTTGTTCTTCGGCGTGTTCAGTCCGCCAAGAATTCCAACAAGTTGATGCCGAAGTGGGAGGGCCCTTATCGGGTGAGACAAGTCACAAGGCCCGGAGCTGTCTGCCTTGAGACCGAAGAAGGCTTACCGGTGAGCAACTCCTGGAACATAGAGCATCTTTGCAAGTTTCACCCATAAGGTGCGGTTGCCGTGACTCGCTCCGGCAACCACCTTTTGTACAAGCCTTGCCGCTGTTGCATGTAACCCTTTGTACAAAGCCGGGCGCAGACCCCGTGCATCAGTAAAGCTTTTGTGTTTTGCGCTATTTGCCTTCTCCATGCTCTTCTTTGTTATTTGCATGCATTATTTGGCATCTTGTGCAACACACGTATCCGGTAAGCATTATCACACCGAAAGGCCATATACTTGTTTCCCTCTTCTTTTTCTTTCCCTCTTAAGCAGAAGGAACGTTCCTCGCGCACAAGTTTGCCGGGGGGGAAGGAGATGGAAGAGGAACCGAGTGCTGTTCAAGAAAGGGAAACCTTGCCGGAGAAACAAGCAATATATGAAAGCTAAGTTGCCAGAATTTGAGCAGTTCAAATTTTTAATTTTTTAGTTATTTTCCTTGAACAACCACACTTTGTATGGAAAACCTGTGCGCGGAGGAACCAACCCGTGGCTAGCCGCACCCTTATCTTGTTTTCGAGTACGCTCAACGACTTAAGTGAGCTGCGACAAGTGTCGCGCCCTTGCTTCGTTTTCGAGTTCACTCGGCAAGCTAAGTGTGTTGCGACTAGTTGCGGCAAGGTTGCTTGCCGGTAAGACCTTGGCCAGCAGGCTGCTCAGAGTCTAACACTCAGCGTTCGCGGCAAGGGCCCGTTGTCGGCAAGCTCCCTGGAAGCGTAGGGTGAAAAGCATACAAAGTAAAGGACCAAGACAAGGGAAATAACATTGCACTGATTGATCAAAATAAGATAATATCTTACAAGGGATAACTTGTCGCAATCACTAATAAGTTCGTGCCCATGGCACACTTTGCAGTAACAAAGGAAATAAAAAGGAAGGGGCCTAATCTACGCAGTCGCCTTCAACCCTGGAGATCTTGTTCACCTTGGCGATAATGTGGGCGACCTGCGCCTTCAGCGCCTCCATATCCGCGTCGGCCGGCAAGCTGCGGAGAACGTTGACGAGGTTTATACCAGGATTGCGGTACACTATCTTCGTCAGAACGCGCTCCAAAGTTCCCGCGCAGAGCTGGCGTGACTCCTCGGCCAGTTGCGCGGGAAGCTTCTTCTGAAGATTTGCAAGGGCCGGCGCGACCCCTCTGAAGAAAAGGTTGAGCTTGGCGCTGTGGGGGAGGTTTGGATCCGGAGAGTATATGAGATGCTCAACCCTCAGCGCCATCAGCTCCTTGTCGATGGCAGCGGCGGAAGCCACCAAGTCTTCGGTCCATACCTCGACGGTCCGGCGGAAGTTCTCAGCTGAAGTGGCGGCGCTCTCCACCAGGCCTCGCTCCTTGCGGAGCTCGTCCTTCAGCTTGGTTTCCCAGTCCCGGACGGCGTCGAGCGAGTCCTTCAGCGTGGAAACCTTCAGCTCTAGATCTGCAATCGAGTCCTTGGCGGCCTTCAGCTCGTCGCCTTGCTTGGAAAGGCGCACCTGGAGTTCGGAGTTAGTGTGGGCATCCTTCTCGCGCTCTATGTTGAGCGCGGTGACCCTATCTGTGCTCGCCTTTAGGTACTCCTCCAGCTGCGCCACCTTGGCCTCGAGCTCCTTCTTGGCGGTCTCCGCGGTGGCCGCGGCGGCCTTCGCCTCCTTCAGCTCCCCGCCAAGGGCCTGCTCCCGGGCGGTAAGGTCTTCCTCGTGAGCGTCGAGGTTGACCTTCCGTTGGGTGAGCTCTCCTTCTCGCCGAGACAGCGCTTCTCCGGCGAGTCGCTGCTGCTCCTCGGCCTCAGCTCTCTCCAGAAGCCACTCCTGGTACTCTCCGGTGAGCCTCTCGCGCTCCTCCGCCACGTCGCGGAGGGCCGCTTGGTTGGCGGCGCGGAGCTCCGCCGCGCGTTTCTCCATGTCAGCTGCGGCCTTGGCGGTGAGGGCTTCTCGAGATTCAAGCTTCGCCTGCCTGGCCCGGTAAAGGGACAGGAGCCGGTGGAGCAACTTCTCCTCCTCGGGCTCGTCACTCCCGCCAGGCGCCTCGACAATCTTCAGACCCGCGGAGGCGAGGACCTCTCCATCAAAGGCCTCTCCCTCCGCGGGGGCTCGCGACGAGGATCCCCACGGCACTTGGATGAAGACGCCGTTGGGAGCCTCGAGGTAGAAGCCCGACTGCTCCTTTCCGGCGGAGAGGTCGGCGGCCGGTGCAGCACTCGATGCTCCTGCCGCCTCTGGGCCGGCAGTGCGGTCGCCGTCCCCCTCCCCGGCCGCTGCGTCTGCGGTCGGGGCAGTCTCCTCCGCGGCGGGCTCGGCGGCTCCCGCCATGTCTTCAACGACAGGGGCGTTGCCGCCGTCGCCCTGCGCGCCCTCCTCCTCGACGACGATCTCCGTCTCCATCTGCTCTGGGGGAGGAGGATCTAGAAGAAGAAGAAAAAGAAGAAGTTCAAGCAAATATCCAAAAAAGACAAATCCGAGAAGACGGAGTTACAAGACCTACCTTGGCGGACTTCGTCGACGGCAGGCTCCCTCGCCGGGGAGCTCTCCCTTGGCGGGGTGGCCACCCTCGCCGGGCTGCTCGCCCTTGGCGGGGTACTCGCCCTTGGCGGAGTACCCGCCCTTGGCGGAGCGCTCTCCCTCGCCGGAGAGTTCGTCCTTGGCGGGGACGGCTGGGCCCGCGGCTCCTCGGGAGTGATCTCCGGGTGCTCCTGTGGCTGCGGCTCCACCTCTGCACAAGACAAAACAAGAACAACAAGATGTTAGTATAAACAAGATCCTCAAGCGCGCCCGACGAGTGGGAAGATCAAGCCCAGACTTACGCTGGGGGCTGCGCTGGGGGCTGCTCCTCGGAGCAGCGCTCGGGTCCGGCAAGTTCGTCGCCGGCACGTCCCCTGTCGCCGCGACGGGCGAGTCGTCCTCGACCTCGACCACGGGAACCTTGGCCTTTTTCGCCACTCGCTGGGCCAGGGTCCTGAAATCAAAGCAAGAAGCAAGATCATAATCATCGAAGAAAGAATCAAGACAAAGTTAAAGAAGATACAAAACTTCAAGTCCTTACTCCTGTTCCTCGTCGTCGTCGTCGTCGCTCAGGGCGGAGAAGTCGAACGCCACCTGAGGCGCGTCCGCGCGAGGAGCAGGAGGCGAAGACTCCCTCGGGCGCTTGGCGGTCCCCGGGGCTGGGGGCTGCGAAGACCCGGCCCCTGTGGGCGCCGAGGCCCGGGGAGCGGGTGGAGCAGCCGCTCCGCTCTGAGAAGACCCTCCTCCGCTTGGCGCCGACGTGCGGGGCGCCTCCGCCGTAGCCTGTGTGCGGGGCGCCTCCGCCGCGGTTGGTGCGCCGGGCGCTCCTGTCGCAGCTTGGCTCCCCCGGGTAGCTCGCGCCGCTCGGCGAGCTGGTTGTTGTCGGGGCGCCTGCGCCCTCGTCGCCGTCGTCGCCTTGCGGAGGCGCTTCAGCGGAGATCGCCTGGGACTTGCCCGAGGAGGGGAGGTCTCCGATGACGAAGAGACGTCGTCGTTATAGAGCCCCAGAGATCCACCGGAGTCCTCACCGGCCCCGGCGTCCTCCTCCTCCACCTCGGCCGGCTTGCTGGACCCAGCGCCCTGCCTTGCGGCCGTGCTCCCTCCGGCGCCTCCGCCCCCTCCGGCACTTCTGTTTCCTCCGGCAACGCCGCCCCTCGCGGCGGCCTCGGTCACGATCCCGGGGATCCCAGCATGCCTCAGAGAGGGAACCCCGGCGAGCTCGTCGGCCGGAAGCTTGAGCAGCCTACGGATCTCCGCCTCTTCTGCTTGGCACGACGCTTCCGCAGCCTCTGCCTCTTCAACTGTGAATCCGAACTCTCCTGCCGCTGCGGCGGCGGCAGCCTCTTCTACCCGAGAAGCTATATAAGCAATCTCCCGCTCGGTGGTGTCCCGGGTGAGCCCCTTGATCTCCTCCTTGTTCTTCGGCACCTCCACCAAGTTGTCGAAGAAGCTCATGATAGCGTCTGGCTTGGGCGCTATCCATGTTGGATCCACGCCATGCGAGTCGCATGCGGGCATCATTGCGCGTAGGGGATCTCGGGCCGTGCTGTTGCAGAGAGGCAGCACTCCCCGGGGAGCTCTAAACCACTCTGGGTGGGCCGGGTCGTGCTTAAAAAGTTCCCGGACCATCCCCTTCAGCTCCAGCGACGTGAAGTTGAAGTTTAGCCCTGGGCGCAGTCTCATAATGTCCGCCGCGTTGCCGTACTCCCATGCTGGCCTCTTCCTCTCCTGTAGAGGGGCGATGCGGCGGCGGAGGAAGTCTGCCCCTACTTCTCCCATGGTCATCTTGGCTACCCGGAGACGAAGAATTCTGACAAGGGCGATGTTGAGCTTGATGTCGTCCGAGTCCAGGTCGCTCCAGTCCCGGCCGCGCACTATGGCGGTTGTGCGCGGCGCGGTGAAGGGCTGCGGCTCGTCCTCTACTATCCAGCACCAGTCCGCGCGCCACTCCTCCCACTTGCCGCGGAGCTCCCCTTGCAGATAGGACTCCTTTTTGTTCAAGCGGAAGACCCAAGAGATTCCTCCGGAGAGGGGAGCGCCGGCCTCTACTCTAGGCGTAAAGAAATGCCTAAACAGCGCTACATTTGGATAGATCCCAATATAGTTTTCGCACAGATGTGTGAAAACCGCCATCGTGAGGATGGCGTTGGGGGTGAAATCTAGAAGGTGGAGGTTGTAGGTGTTCATGATATCGCAAAAAAATTCAGAGAAGGGAGGACAAAGGCCGCAGTGGAAGAAAACAGCGAAGAAGAAATACCCGCCGGGGTACATGTCCTTGGCGGCGGCGGGATAAGCTCTGGTCCGAGGATGCGCCTTGGTCTCCTTGGCCCAGAACAAGTAATACTTGTTCCAGAGCTCCCGCGCGCTGAGCCTTGGCGCGAAGACGACGTTCCTCTTCCGCAGAAGAGCAAGCCTCGCCGCCTGCTCGGATTTCTCTTTCTTGGTCTTCTTCGCCTTCGCCTTCTCGGTCTTCGGGGCCATGGCGGAGGCGGCGAGGAGGGGAGAGCGAAGAGTCCGGCGGCGCCGCAGATGCGGAAGACGGCGAAGGAGGTGTGGAGTCGGAGCGCAAAGGGGAATTTCTGGAGATAGAAGAAGCAATGAAGACGAAGTAAGGTAACGGCCCCTGCTTCCTCTGCTTTTAAGGGGGAAGTGGGGGACGCTCCGCATTTCCCATTAAAGAACATGGCCACGTTCCCTCCCACGACGCCGCAATCGACGCGTGCCGTTACGGAGGGACGCGGCGGATGCGAAAGGGGATTCGGCGTGCCGTGGGCCACGCGTGCCCGTGCACTGTTTTGGGCCTGGCCCAACAACGCTCGGCACCGTGTGTGGCCCATGCCCGGGGGCTCCTGTCGGTGTACTAAGGTAGGGGTACCTCAGTACCCCAACTTGTGCACGGGCAGTAGCAGCTTCCCGCGGCAGGGTCTACCACGTGCTCGTCGGAGACCTTTCTGCTCCATATAAAGCCATTCAAAAACAAAGTATACAAGACAGAAGATCGGGGCCCCGGCAAGTGGAGCTTGCCGGGAAGGCCGTCCCAGGCTCAAGATTACCTCACTAGCACAAGACCCTGGCAAGAGGAGCTTGCCAGGAAGACTAGAAGATTACATTTCAGAAGACATGCCTCGGCGCAGCATGCGCCCCGGCAGGGCCCGGGGAGCGACAAGCTTCAGAGCCCGACAAGCTTCCGGGCCCGGCAAGGTGCTTGCCGGGGAGAGTTACGCTGTGTGCCCGTGCTCCAGCTCATCGAACCACGCGTCGCCCTGGGGCCACTCCAGGGACGCGTGGCGGATGGCTGTGTAGCCTGGGGGACACGGTGGCACTCCACGGTGATAAAGTCATCGCCGTGGCAAACGGAGACGCAAGGGCGGGCGCTTTTCGGGTCGATGGCGACGGGCATTAAATGCTCTTGTCCCCCACTGTCAAAGTAGGTGGTGACCACTGTTCATCCACTGTTGCTCCACTATTCCCGCACTGTTACAACTACCACCACTATTACATTTTTACCCTTTCTCCTACGTTGACACCTGTCGGTGACCCCTTGAGCTATAAAAGGAGGCCCATGCACAACGTAGAAAGGGTTCGGAACGTAGATCGCTCATTCGCTCGGTGTAGCTAGTTCTTCAAGCTCTCGAGCTCCCATATCCAATACAATCTAAGCAGGAGTAGGGTTTTACGCGTTCATCGCGGCCCGAACCTGGGTAAACTGCCTGCGTGTGCACTACGATCTGCTCTTTGTGCTCCCTCCGCTCCCTCACCGCAACGACAAGGGGCTCCGGTCCCATAGGTGCTCGTGGTGGACAGTTTCCCCCGACAGAGATCATCATCAACATCATCCCCAACATCAGCACCATCTCCATCATCATCCAATCTCATCTCACAATTGCAACTTGTGTTGTAATCCGTACTATCTATCCTCTCTACTCTATCGGTGTTGATTACTACTTAGTGGTGAATGCTATTGAGTTCTGTTGGAGAAATATCATTGTGTCCAGATTGTTTATCATCCATCTATCTCCACTGATCATGATCTCTTTTATGTCTTGTGAGTAGTTACTTTAGTTCTTGAGGACATGGGAGAAGTCTTGTTGTTAGTAGTCATATGATGTTGAAGTAATATGTGTTGTTTGATACTTAAGTTGTGTTGTTATTTTCCTAGTGGTGTTGTGTGAGTCGAACACTCAACACTCCACATTATTAAGGACCTAGGGGAATACATTGTGTACAGAGAATGCTTACGGTGGGTTGCCGGAGTGACAGAAACATGAGCCCCAGTTCGCACGCTTTTGCACAAGGGAACAATGGATCATCGATCGTATTGCTATGGTTAGGCTTTTGCCTTAAATACTATCTTGTACTTGCAGATGCTTGCAAGGTGTTTAATCATAAGAGTGCACTCATCTTAGTCTAGAGGGTGTACTAGCATAGATCCACCCACTCAACACTTATCAACACATCACATAGTACCGATATGGAATATGGCGAAAGCACATGACTACCTCTCCCGTGTGTCCTCAAGAACACTTTAGCCTTTATAAGTTCAGTTGCTAGGCCTCTCCTTTGCTCAGAAAGGATTGGGTCACTTGTTACTCTCCAGTGCCTTTTACTTTGCTCGATTTTACTTTCCTGTTGCTTATATCAAGAAAACCCCTAAAAAGTTATCTTTCAGTGCTTGCAGTTATTCCTTGCTCAGAATCACTTATCAATACCTTCTGCTCCTCGTTGGGTTCGACACTCTTACTTATCGAAAACGCTGCAATAGATCCCTTACGGTTGTGGGTCATCAGATGTTTAATGGGCTTTGTCATACACTTTTATATTATTTTTGGGACTAACCTACTAACCCAAAGGCCCAGTCCAGATTGCTGCTTTTGGCATGTTTCAAGGTTTTACAGAAAAGGGATATCAAACGGAGTCCAAATGGAATGAAACCTTTGGGAGAGATATTTTTGGAGAAAATCATGCACGGGAGACTTGAGAACCACGGAGTAGGGCATACATGGTGCCCATGAGGGTGGGGGGCGCCCCCCCTATAGGGCGCGCCCCTGCCTCGTGGGCCCCACGTTTGGCCCCCGGTGCCCTCCTTCCTCCTATATATGCCTACGTACCCCAAAACCATCAGAACAACAGAGAAAACCCTAGTTCCACCGCCGTAACCTTCTGTTCCTGTGAGATCCCATCTTGGGGCCTGTTCCGGAGCTCCGCCGGAGGGGGGGATCTACCACGGAGTGCTTCTACATCATCATCATCGCCTCATAATGAGTTGTGAGTAGTTTACCACAGACTTTTGGGTCCATAGCTAATATATAGATGGCTTCTTCTCTCTCTTTGGATCTCAATACAAAGTTCTCCTTGGTCTTCGAGGAGATCTATTCGATGTAATCTCTTTTTGCGGTGTGTTTGTCGAGATCCGATAAATTGTGGGTTTATGATCAAGATTATCTATGAGAAATATTTGGTTCTTCTCTGAACTCTTTATGTATGATTATAATATCCTTGCAAGTCTCTTCGAATTATTGGTTTGCTTTGGTGTACTAGATCTATAGTTCTTGCAATGGGAGAAGTGCTTGGCTTTGGGTTCAATCTTGCGTTTTCCTTTCCCAGTGACAGTAGGGGCAGCAAGGCACGTATTGTATTGTTGCCATCGAGGATAAAAAGATGGGGTTTATATCACTAAGTTTGAGTTTATCCCTCTACATCATGTCATCTTGCTTAAGGCGTTACCTTGTTCTTATGAACTCAATACATAGATGCATGCTGGATAGCGGTCGATGTGTGAAGTAATAGTAGTAGATGCAGAATCGTTTCGGTCTACTTGTCTCGGACGTGATGCCTATATATATTGATCATGCCTAGATAGTCTCATTATTATTCGTTTTTCTATCAATTGCTTGACAGTAATTTATTTACCCACCGTAGAATATCGCTATCATGAGAGAAGCCACTAGAGAACACTATGGCCCCCGGGTCTATTCTCAACATATCAATCTACAATCTACTTTACTTTTCCGCTTTTACTTTCTGTTCTTATAATAAAAAATATCAAACTATCATCTCTATCATATCTCACTTTCATAAGTGACCGTAAAGGGATTGACAACCCCTTATCGCGTTGGCTGCGAAGTTCTTATTTGTTTGTGCAGGTGCGAAGGACTTGCGCGTGGTCTCCTACTGGATTGATACCTTGGTTCTCAAAAACTGAGGGAAATACTTACGCTACTGTGCTGCATCACCCTTTCCTCTTCGAGGGAATACAACGCAAGCTCGAGAAGTAGCAAGAAGAATTTCTGGCGCCGTTGCCGGGGAGGCTTACGCAAAAGTCATATACCAAGTACCTATCACAAACCCTTATCCTTCGCAGTACATTTTTTTGCCTCTCTTTTTCCTCTCCCCCACTTCACCCTTGCCGTTTTATTTGCCCTTCTTCTGCTGTGTGTTTATCGTTTGCTTGCCTATTGTTTGCTTGTGTGTTTCTTGCTTGCCCTCATGTCTGAGATGGGGGACGATTTTATCGAGAAGGGTAGTAATGTCGAGGGCAACGTCTATGTTGACTCCCCGGATGAAACTACCACTTTACATATTAAGAAGTTCCGGGTTGGTAGTGGTAATATCATTGGAAAAGGAGTTCTTCAAGACTTCTTTACTTATGTCGGTGCTTTTCCCACTATGGGTGGCTCTATTCTTCACAGAACTAGTAGCCTTGCGGATGTTGTATCTATGCTTATAGTTGAAATTGAAAGGCAATTTATCCATATGCATCCCTGTATCCAGATAATCTTTTTGGAGTTTTCCAATATTGAGCATTCTTCTGTTAAGCGTGCAGCTACTATCTTTTTGTCCCATGAATTTAGATTTATCATGAAAGAGGCCAAATAAATCTTTGCTCATTACGGGGTAGATGCCGGCCGACCTCCCATAGAGGCTATCTTATTTAATCAAGAAGACATAATGCGGTTGCGATCTCCTGATCATGTTGCTTTTAATGAAAACCTTAGAAAAAAGGTTCCTACCGATATCTTGGTTGATAGAATTTCTGAGATGAATGATGATTTTGCTATTCGAAACAATGGGTTAGGCTTCTCCCTTGAGCGAAGGCTTATGACCTTCTACCAAAAGAACGCCTATAATGATGAATTGGTTGTCATTACAAAGGGCCAAAATAGGAACCTATTCCTCCTGAGATTGATGTGGGGGACTTTTGTCCCATTAAATTTAGCCCTTTTGATTACTTTTGCTTGCCACAAAGGAAACTTGCTGCTGAACGTAGGGAATATGAGATGAGTTTTCGCGATATATCGTATCATTATGGCATTCCCTAGATCTATCCTTGTATCGTGCCTAGCTAGGGGCGTAAAACGATATCGCTTGTTGGGAGGCAACCCAATTTTATATTTTTTTTGTTTTTGCTTTTGTTTAGGAATAAATATTGCATCTAGCTTCTATTTAGATGTGGTTTTGTGTTTTGTTTAGTGTTTGTGCCAAGTAGAACATTTGGGAAGTCTTGTGTGAAGTTTATGTGATCTTGCTGTGAAAAACAGAATCGTTGGCGCTCGCTAGAATGGTCATCATATTTTAGTACTGGAGCGTGCTATTTAGTTGATTCTTTTTGCAGATCATTAATAGACAAATTCCTCACGTTTACCAATTTTTTTTGAATTTTTTGGAGTTACAGAAGTATGCGAAACCTGCATATTACTACAGACTGTTCTGTTTTTGACAGATTCTATTTTTCGTGTGTTGTTTGCTTATTTCAATGCATCTATGAGTCGTATTGGGAAGTATGAACCATAGAGAAGTTGGAATACAGCAGGTTTAACACCAATATAAACAAAGAATGAATTCGTTGCAGTACCTTTGAGTAGTGGTTTGCTTTCTTATACTAACGGAGCTCACGAGATTTTTGTCTAAGTTTTGTGTTGTGAAGTTTTCAAGTTTTGAGTATTGCTTTGATGGACTATGGAACAAAGAGTAGCAAGGGCCTAAGCATGGTGATGCCCAAGGCACCCCAAGTAAAATTCAAGGACAGCCAAAAGCCTAAGCTTGGGGATGCCCCGGGAAGGCATCCCCTCTTTCGTCTTCATCCATGGGTAACTATACTCGGAGCTATATTTTTATTCACCACGTGATATGTGTTTTACTTGGAGCGTCTTATATTATTTGAGTCTTTGCTTGTTAGTTTGCCACAATTATCCTTGTTGGACACACCTATTTGAGAGAGTTAAATATGGCCTAGGAATTGATAGAACACTCTATGTGCTTCACTTATATCTTTTGAGTTGGATAGTTTTTGCTCTAGTGCTTCACTTATATCTTTTAGAGCACGGTGGTGATAATATTTTGAAGAAATTGTTGATCTCTCATGCTTCACTTATATCCTTTTGAGAGTCTATTAAAACAGCATGGTAATGTGCTTAGGCTATAAAACTAGTCTTCACATGATAGACATCCAATATCAATGTAGTAAAAACTTTCACACTAAGTGCATTGAATATGATGAGAAGTTGTATGCATGATAATTGTTTTGAGATATGAGGATAGTGATATTAGAGTCATGCTAGTGGAGTTATTATGAAATTGAGAAATGCTTGTGTTAAAGTTAGTGATTCCCGTAGCATGCACGTACGGTGAACCGCTATGTGATGAAGTTAGAGCATGAGGTATTTGTAAAGTGTCAACCTTTGTGTGGAGGTTGGGGGCGCGCGATGGTTATCTCCTACCAACCTCCCCCTAGGAGCATGCGTTGATTGCTTTGTTTTGATGACTCGTAGATTTTTGCAAGAAGTATATGAGTTCTCTATGACTAATGTTGAGTCCATTGATTATACGCACTCTCACCCTTCCACCATTGCTAGCCTCTCTTGTACCGTGCAACTTTCGCCGGTACCATACACCCACTATATATACTTCCTCAAAACAGCCACCATATATATATTCCTCAAAACAGCCACCATACCTACCTATCATGGCATTTCCATAGCCATTCCGAGATATATTGCCATGCAACTTTCCACCATTCCGTTCATATGACACGCTTCATATTGTCATATTGCCATGCATGATCATGCAATTGACATCGTATTTGTGGCAAAGCCACCATGCATAGTTTTTCATACATGTCACTCTTGATTCATTGCACATCCCGGTACACCGCCGGAGGCATTCATATAGAGTCATACTTTGTTCTAGTATCGAGTTGTAATATCGAGTTGTAATGAAAGTGTGATGATCATCATTATTAGAGCATTGTCCCATGTGAGGAAAGGCTAAATCAATAAAGCCCCTCCAAGAAAAAAAGGAAAAAAAAGAAAGGCCAAAGAAAAAAAGGCCCAAAAAAGAAAAGAAAAGAAAAAGGGATAATTGCTACTATCTTTTTTCCACACTTGTGCTTCAAAGTAGCACCATGTTCTTCATGATAGAGAGTCTCATGTTTAGTCACTTTCATATACTAGTGGGAATTTTCATTATAGAACTTGGCTTGTATATTCCAACGATGGGCTTCCTCAAATGCCCTAGGTCTTCGTGAGCAAGCAAGTTGGATGCACACCCACTAGTTTCTTTTGTTGAGCTTTCATACATTTTTAGCTCTAGTGCATCCGTTGCATGGCAATCCCTACTCACTCACATTGATATCTATTGATGGGCATCTCCATAGCCCGTTGATACGCCTAGTCGATGTGAGACTATCTCCCTCCTTTTTGTCTTCTCCACAACCACCTCTATTCCACCCATAGTGCTATGTCCATGGCTCACGCTCATGTATTGCGTGAAAGTTGAAAGGTTTGAAAGAATAGAGTATGAAAACAAGTGCTTGGCTGAAATCGGGGTTGTGCATGACATGAATATTTTGTGTGATGAAGAGGGAGCATAGCCAGACTATATGATTTTGTAGGGATAACTTTCTCTAGCCATAGTATTTTGAGAAGACATGATTGCTTTGTTAGTATGCTTGAAGTATTACTGTTTCTTATGTCAATATAGACCTTTGTCTTGAATCTTTCAGATCTGAACATTCATGCCACAATTAAGAGAATTACATTGAAAAACTATGTTGGTTAGCATTCCACGTCAAAAATTCTGTTTTTATCATTTACCTACTCGAGGACGAGCATGAATTAAGCTTGGGGATGCTTGATACGTCTCCAACGTATCTATAATTTTTTATTGTTCCATGCTATTATTTATGATGTTTTGGATGTTTAATGGGCTTTGTCATACACTTCTATATTATTTTTGGGACTAACCTACTAACCCAAAGGCCCAGTCTAGATTGCTGATTTTTGCCTGTTTCAGGGTTTTACAGAAAAGGGATATCAAACGGAGTCCAAACGGAATGAAACCTTCGGGAGAGATATTTTTGGAGAAAATCACGCACGGGAGACTTGAGAACCACGGAGTAGGGTATACGTGGTGCCCACGAGGGCGGGGGCGCCCCCCCCATAGGGCGCTCCCCCTGCCTCGTGGGCCCCACGTTTGGCCCCCGGTGCCCTCCTTCCTCCAATATATGCCTACGTAGCCCGAAACTATCAGAACAACAGAGAAAACCCTAGTTCCGCCACCGTAACCTTCTGTTCCCGTGAGATCCCATCTTGGGGCTTGTTCCAGAGCTCCGCCGACGGGGGGATCTACCACGGAGTGCTTCTACATCATCATCATCACCTCACCATGAGTTGTGAGTAGTTTACCACAGACCTTTGGGTCCATAGCTAGTATCTAAATGGATTTTTCTCTCTCTTTGGATCTCAATACAAAGTTCTCCTCGGTCTTCATGGAGATCTATTCGATGTAATCTCTTTTTGCGGTGTGTTTGTCGAGATCCGATGAATTGTGGGTTTATGACCAAGATTATCTATGAGAAATATTTGGTTCTTCTCTGAACTCTTTATGTATGATTATAATATCCTTGCAAGTCTCTTCGAATTATTGGTTTGGTTTGGCCTACTAGATCTATAGTTCTTGCAATGGGAGAAGTGCTTGGCTTTGGTTTCAATCTTGCGGTGTCCTTTCCCAATGACAGTAGGGGCAGCAAGGCACGTATTGTATTGTTGCCATCGAGGTTAAAAAGATGGGGTTTATATCACTAAGTTTGAGTTTATCCCTCTACATCATGTCATCTTGCTTAAGGCGTTACTCTGTTCTTATGAACTCAATACACTAGATGCATGCTGGATAGCGGCCGATGTGTGGAGTAACAGTAGTAGATGCAGAATCGTTTCGGTCTACTTGTCTCAGACGTGATGCCTATATATAATGATCATGCCTAGATAGTCTCATAATTATTCACTTTTCTATCAATTGGTTGACAGTAATTTGTTTACCCGTCGTAGAATATCGCTATCATGAGAGAAGCCACTAGAGAACACTATGGCCCCTGGTCTATTCTCAACATATCAATCTACAATCTACTTTACTTTTCCGCTTTTACTTTATGTTCTTATAATCAAAAATATCAAACTATCATCTCTATCAGATCTCACTTTCGTAAGTGACCGTAAAGGGATTGACAACCCCTTATCGCGTTGGCTGCGAAGTTCTTATTTGTTTATGCAGGTGCGAGGGACTAGCGCGTTGTATCCTAATGGG
Organism: Secale cereale; assembly: GCA_902687465.1. Lineage (NCBI taxonomy): Eukaryota > Viridiplantae > Streptophyta > Magnoliopsida > Poales > Poaceae > Secale > Secale cereale. The sequence goes on along the minus strand of LR738711.1, from coordinate 278,967,971 downwards.
TTGATACCTTGGTTCTCAAAAACTGAGGGAAATATTTACGCTACTGTGCTGCATCACCCTTTCCTCTTCGAGGGAATACAACACAAGCTCGAGAAGTAGCACGGGCATCCCTCCTCCAACGGGCTTGGTGGTCATGCGCGGCGGCGCTCCGGGCCACCGGGCCTTCACCTCCGCCTTACGGCGGGTACAGTGGCCACCCAGGTTCAGGACGAATCTGCCACCCCGCTACAACGGGGTGGCAGACCCGTTCGTCTTTCTCCAGGCCAACGAAGAGGCCATCTCGGCGGCCGGTGGCGACGACAAGGTCATGGCCAGCTGGCTCACCAAGGCACTTAACGGCGTGCCGTGTGCCTGGTTTTTCAGCTTGCCGGAATCATCCGTGGCGTCCTGGGATGAGTTGCGCGACCTCTTTGTCGCACGCTTCGGGCCGCCAACGCCCCACGCTGTCGCGGCCCTCCTTGGCGGCTCTCAAGCGCCACCCTTTGGCCGACACATCAAGCAGATCTTTCGCCAGACGGGCGTCGACTCCATACGCCAGGGGGCTCCTCCTGGATGGGTGGCACCCAAGGCCGACCTCGCCTTTGACTCGGGAGACCACCCTGCCTACACCGCGGGCTCCGATGCTCTCCCGATGCTCTGCACCCCCACCATCTGCAACATGGAAGTCACCAAGACCCTCATCGACGGTGGGGCTAGCCTCAACGTGCTCTCAGTGGAAGCTTTTAGCTTGCTCCAAGTGCCACTCGAGCGGCTACCCCCCACCAAACCCTTCTCTGGGGTCAGCAGCGGTTCCACTAGTCCTCTCGGGCAGATCTGCCTCCCAGTCACCTTCGGCACCCGAAACAACTACCGCACCGAGATGATCGACTTTGACATCGCCCGAATCGGTCTCCCGTACAACACCATCCTTGGGTACCCGCGCTGGCTCAGTTCATGGTTGCGACCCATCCGGCCTATAACCTCATGAAGATGCCAGGGAGCAACAGAGTCCTTACCATGACGAGGGACACAAAAGAAGCTCTGGCGGCCCTCAAGCGCATCTTCCGGACCGCTGCGGCGGCGCGCCCTGCCGGGGAAGCCGCCCCTGGGACCGAGGGGGCTGTCCCTGCCAAGAAGAAGCAACTTTTCTCCCAAGACCAAGCCGAGGCAAAGCAGGAGCTGGTGGATGAAGACGAGCCATCACGTGTCGCCTTCACCATAGGTGCTGGCCTTCCCCCTAGATCAAGAAGAGGTGCTGGTTGGATCCCTGCGCGCGAACAGGGACATGTCCGCGTGGGAACCCAAGGATCTGGCGGGAGTCCCGAGAGAGGTGATCGAGCATCACCTAAATGTGTGCCCTAATATGCGCCCCGTGAAGCAGAAGGCTAGGCGCCAATCCACGGAGAAGCAGTCCTTCATCGTGCAGGAGACTCGTAAGCTGAAGGCGGCGGGTGTCATCCGCGAGGTCCGGTACCCGGAGTGGATGGCAAATCCCGTCATTGTACCCAAGAAGGGAGGAAAAGAGCGCATGTGTGTCGACTTCACCAACCTCAACAAAGCTTGCCCGCAAGATCCGTTTCCTCTGTCGCGCATAGATCAAATCGTCGACTCCACCACCGAGTGCGACTTGTTGTGTTTCCTGGATGCCTTCTCAGGTTACCACCAGATCAAGATGGCGCTACAAGACGTCGAGAAGACTGCCTTCCTCACCCCGTGTGGAGTGTACTGCTACACCTGCATGCCGTTTGGGTTACGGAATGCAGGAGCAACCTTTCAGCGGTTAATGCACATCGCACTGGGAAAACAACTCGGGAGAAACGCTGAGGCGTACGTAGATGACATCATGGTAAAGTCTCAGGAGGCCTCGACCCTTATCACAGATCTGGAAGAGACCTTCGCTAACCTACGCAAGGTAGACCTGTGGCTCAACCCGGAGAAGTGTGTGTTCGGTGTCCCTTCAGGCAAGCTCTTGGGCTTCCTCGTGTCGCACCAAGGAATCAAGGCAAACCCCGAGAAGATCCAAGGCCATAGAAAAGATGAGTCTGCCCAAGAACCTCAAGTAGATGCAGAAGCTAGCCAGCTGTGTAACGTTGTTGGGGTGTTTCATCTCCAAGCTAGGGGAGAGAGCCCTCCCCTTCTTCAAGCTGATGAAAAGGAAGGGCCCGTTCGAATGGACCCCTGAGGCTGATGTGGCGTTCGAAGACCTCAAGAGATACCTCACCAGCCCACCAATGATGGTGGCACCCAAGCCTCAGGAACCACTGATGCTTTACCTGGCCGCGACGCCGCACTCACCTAGTGCAGCACTAGTGGCTGTACGAGAGGGGCGCCAAGACAAGACCTTGCTACCCAAGGGCGGCACTCCCAAAGCCCCAGCCGGGCCAGGAGATGACCGCATCCTGCAAGACGGCTCCCCCGAGGCCGCAGCTACCCCAAATGGCGACCAATACTCCGGAGCGCCTTCACCCAGTCAGGCCACACGACCACTGGCGAGTTCAGACCTCATCCCCGTCGAGCACCCGGTATACTTCATCAGCACGGTGCTTCGTGATGCCCGAGCACGCTATCCCATGCCGCAGAAGCTCCTGCTTGCACTCCTCGTCGCTTCACGAAAGCTGCACCACTACTTCCAGGGCCACCCCATCAAGGTCGTGTCAGCTTACCCTCTGGAAAGGGTACTCAGGAGCCCGAACGCGGTAGGAAGGGTCACGGAATGGAATATAGAGTGCAGGCGTTTCAGCTAGAGTTCAACACCACCAGAGTTGTCAATGGGGCCATGCTTGCTGACTTCGTGGCAGAATGGACCGACGCCCCAGGGCCCGAAGCGAGCCCGAACCAGTCCCTCTTACTGAACAGCGAAGCACCGGATGGCTGGGTCATGTACTTTGATGGCGTGTTCGCCCGCCAGGGCACTGGGGCAGGGGTTGTGCTCATCTCGCCCACTCAAGACAATCTCTACTACGCCGTACAACTCTGCTTTCAGCCAGGCGATAAGGTCTCCAACAACATTGCGGAATTTGAGGGCCTCATCGCCAGCCTCAAGGCAGCGATAGCCCTGGGGGTGAAATGCCTCGTCATCAGGGGTGACTCCCAGCTCCTCATCAACTTCTCCAACAAGGTGTACGAGCCAAGGGACGAACATATGGAGGCATACCTCACAGAGGTACGCAAGATGGAGAAGCAATTCTTGGGCCTGGAGCTGGAGCACGTGCCTCGCGGCACCAGTAAGGAGGCCGACGACATCTCCAAGAGAGCATCCAGGCGCCTGCCCTAGGCGCCCGGCGTCTTTGAGGAAAGGCACCTCAGGCCCTCGGCGTCACCCCCGCGGGAAGGACCGGCGAAGCCTCAGGAATAACTCCCCCACCCGCCGACCTCGGGAGCCTACGCTTGCGGCCCGGCCTCAAGAGCTCGCTTGCTCCTGGCGCTCAAGCCTCAGGAAGGATGCTGGACCGAGGAATTGAAGTCGTACCTGGTGCGAGGAGTGTTGCCGGAAAAGGAGGAAGATGCCGAGCGCGTGGCCCGACAGGCTACGGCATACTGCATCCAAGACGGTGAGCTTTACATGAGACGACCAAATGACGTTTCTTTACGATGCATCTCCAGGGAGCAGGGAGGCGAGCTGCTAGCTGACATCCACGCCCGGGACTACGGACATCACTCATCATTGTGCACCTTGGTCGGCAAGGCGTTCCACAGTGGTTTTTACTGGCCCACGGCACTTAATGATGTCGTTGAACTGGTAAAGTCTTGTGAGGCTTGCCAGTTCCATGCCAAGCAGATCCACCAACCGGCTCAGGGCCTACAAACCTTCCCACTCTCCTGGCCGTTCGCGGTCTGGGGGCTGGACATCCTGGGCCCTTTCCCTCGAGCGCCCGGGGACTACCGATACCTTTACGTCACCGTCGACAAGTTTATCAAGTCAACTGAGGTGGAAGCAGTCCGAACCATCCCAGCCAGCTCTGCAGTCAAGTTCATCAAGGGCCTCGTAAACAGGTTCGGGGTCCCTAACCGCAGCATCACCGACAACGGCTCGCAGTTCACTAGTAACCTTTTCAAGACATACTGTGCGAACCTTTGAACGCAGATTTGTTACGCCTCTGTAGCGCATCCCAGGAGCAATGGCCAGGCCGAGCGCACCAACGCGGAGGTCCTGAGGGGCCTCAAGACTCGGACCTTTAAGAAGAAGCTCGAAGCCTGCGGAAGGGGTTGGCACGACGAGCTGCCGTCAGTGTTGTGGTCCATCCGCACCACTGCCACCAAGCCGACGGGCGAGACCCCATTCTTCCTCGTTGATGGGCCTCTAACCCCTCGTTGGTTACCCCAAGTGGAAGGTGAAAGATGCAGTGTTGTGGAAGTGTTTTCCCTTAGCAAAGATGCCAATGATCGAATCCCCAGAGACTCCTAGGTTCAACAAGTAGGTGTCAACTGCTAACGGCGCGGATTAGCAATCAACGTGGACCTGCACACAGATACAAATAACTTTGCTCCCAACGAGTACAGAGAGGTTGTCAATCCCTCCGGCCTTGTAGTTCACAAAGGATTAAACGCAAATGATATTAGTGATAGATAATGTTTGCAATAGTAAATAATAGCGAAAAGTAAATAGCGGATGTGATCAATGATGGTAATATGGACCGGAGTCTCATGATGTTCACTAGTGATGTCTCTCTCCCAAAAGACGATAAAACAGCTATGTGAGGTAAACGAATTATAGCTGGGCAATTGACAGGACCACGAACGCAAACCAATGCTGATTACATTGCAAGAAAGGTTGAGGTTCAAAGCATGGGCGGTACGCCAAAGTAAGTAGACCGAAATCCATCAATATCTACTACTAATCATCCACCTTGAGATATCTATCCAGAACATCTCGCTGGTATTAAGTTGCGAGTCCCACCCATAGTGTAAACTCAAAGCAATAGACAACTGCATTAAAAGAACTTTGCGTAAAGTAAACAATCCTTGCACCCACGGGCACAAGCACCATTGTTTTCCCCCTTGTGTCAACAGCACATCCCCTAGACTCATGTTTCTGTCACTCAAGCTAGTCATCGAGGGGCATGAACCCACAATCGAGCATAACGTTCCCTCTTGGAGTCACTACGTATTACTTGGCCAAAGCAATAAATAACAACGGAGAACATGCAAGAATTACTTATGAACATAAATATAAAAGAGGTAAATCAAATATATTACTCAAGATCAATCTGAACATAATCTCATAATCCATCGGATCCCAGCAAACTCAACATAGCAACAGCATAAGGATTACATATGTGCCTCGATCATGTAGGGCAGCTCACGAGAACTAATTAGTGAAGCACAAGAATGGGAGGAGAACATCACATAGCTACTGGTCATGGACTCATGGTCCAAGGGAGACTACTCACAACTCATCCGGGAGGCGTCCATGGTGGTGGAGAGGCTCCCGGTGGTGATCCTCCCCTCCGGCAGGGTGCCGGGAAGAGTTCTCCTGGTGCTCCCGATCTTGGAAGCGGCGGTGGCGGCGGAACAGAGATGAGACCGCGAAAAAGAGTTCCCGTCCCGAGGGTTTCGAATGACGCTCTAAATATATGCCAAAGGGGGGCACCAGACGGGGCTCGGGGGGCCCAGGCGCCCCCCCCCCCCCCCCCCC
>LR738711.1:278893847-278962140 GCA_902687465.1 Secale cereale | reverse complement strand
CCCCCCCCCCGGCTGCCCTTCGGGCGCAAGGTAGGTTCTGGAACGCTGATTTTTTATATGATTTTTCTGGATTTTTCCTGGTAGTTCTCGTAACGTGAAAACCTGAAATACAAAAACAGCCGAAAACAGAAACTGGCACCAGGGTGCACTGGATTAGTAGGTTAGTCCAAATATGATCAAAAGTGTATGGAAGTGTATGAATATCATAGCAATATCACCCAAAAGTGGCATGGAGTAAGCATAAATTATAGATACTTTTGGACGTATCAACATCCCCAAGCTTAATTCCTGCTCGTCCTCGAGTAGGTAAATGATAACAAGAATAATTTCTGTGGTGACATGCTATTAACCATATAGGACTTATTCATAGTCATATGACAAAAGCTTACTGAGACAATGATTCTATAGTAATTAAGTTGCCTCATAAGAAAATCACAAATGACTGAAAGTTTTACAACATGACATTGAAGCATCAAAAAGATTTGCAATGAACATGATGTGCAAATATGATAAAGTGATATCTAGCTTGCCCCCTTTAGTGATGCAAAACATAAATGCAGGGGCACCTTCAAGGTTTAAGTGATGACTAGATACAATGATTTCAAAATAAACGATATCACAATCATGCAAAAAACAATGCTACTTTGGGACAATGCAGATTACACTCAGAATGACAATCATGCTCTCAGTAGTTGGTGCTTTTAAAAGAAGGTGGAGACTCAACATAAAAGTAAAAGAATGGTTATGTGCTAGAGTTTTTTTTATTTTGAAAACATAGAAGCAATTTTGTCAACGGTAGTAGTACTTCATATGTGTCATGCATAAGACATCCTATAAGTTGCAAGCCTCATGCATCGAATATCAATAGTGCTCGCACCTTGTCCTAATTAGCTCGGATTTCCATGGGTTATCATTGCATTACATATGTTTCAACCAAGTGTCACAAAGGGGTACCTCTATGCCACCTGTACAAAGGTCCAAGGAGATAAATCGCATTTGATTTCTCATTTTTGATAGATCTCAACTTGAGGACATCCATACCGGGACAACATAGAAAATAGATGATGGACTCCTCTTTAATGCATAAGCATATTCTCATAAGATATTGAGGATTAATGTCCAAGCTAAAACTTCCACCATGATACATGGCTTTGGTTGGCGGCCCAATGTTCTTCTCTAACAATATGCATACTCATTCAACCCATGGCAAATCACCCTTACTTCAGACAAGACGAACATGCATAGCAACTCACATGATATTCAACAAAAGTGTGACAGTTGATGGCGTCCCCAGAAACATGGTTACCGCTCAGCAAGCAACTTATAAGAAATAAGATACATAGGCAACATATTCTTTACCACAATAGTTTTTAAGCTACTTTCCCATGAGCTATGTATTGCAAGGTTAGTCTGCTTAGTACAGGTGGAGGTTAGCAAAAGACTGGGAGCGACCAACTAAGAGAGCAATGACGGTCATAATCATGCAGAGCGACAAAGCAATATTGAATCAGGCATGGTAGTTATATCGCTACTCAGAAATAAAAGATCATCAAGGCTTGACAGACTTTCTTTACAGTCTTAAATATGCGTGAGCATACGCCAAGTCAATCAAAATAAATTCTCGAAGGAAGATATTACTAAACCATACCACATCATAGGCAAACAAATCAAGTTGGTACTCCAATAACACATTGGGAATCTCCCAGCTATTTGAGACTAACCATAAGAAACCTGAACTACTAAGCGCCATTATGCACGTAGCATCTTTATCATAGACATATTAACCAATGCAACGGAAGCAAACTCTCTTAATAAGATAAGCATGATAATTAAAGAGAGTTCAAGCAACCAACTAAACAAAAGCTCTTTGAAAAGATAAGCATGAATACTAAGAGCAGAGCATGATAGTAGCTATTAAAAGACAAAGAACACACACAGCAAAGATAGACATGAAAATTCTATGTTATGTTCTAGGTAGAAGTGGAGCGTGTTTCTCTCCCACATAAAGAAAGCTGAGTTCCGACTCGTTATGAAAAACTAAAAAGAAAACTAAAAGCAAGACGCTCCAAGCATAGCACTTAACACATGAAGTGATAAAAATATAGCGAAACGAAAGACGAACTGATAATGTTGATGGAGAAGGGGATGTACGGGGGCATCCCCAAGCTTAGACGCTTGAGTCTCCTTGAATATTTCTTGGGGGTGCACGGGGGCATCCCCAAGCTTGAGCGCTTGACACTCCTGAATCTTTTTATCATCTTCCCTCGCACACTTGAAAACTCCCTTCATACATAACTCATCATAATCTGATTAGCGAGGTTAGTACCCTTAGTAAAATAATTATACCTTGCTGGAAATAAAGATATTCTTGAAGTTCTACTGTTTCTCAAGATTGCCAAAAGGTTTTTGCAAAGAAAAAGCAAGCTCTTGATTTGCAAAGTGAAGGGAAAGCAAAACAGGACAGAATCTGTGAAAAACAGAACAGCAGGTAGTAATTGATTTGTTCGGGGCACTTCTGCAACTCAAATCAAAAACCTCAGAACAGACGCACGAAAGACAATTATGTAGAGAATGCTGTCGAAAAAATTCAGACCAAAAAGATGATATGGTGATTTTATACGAATTTATCTATCCCAGGACAGAATCTGTTTCCTGGACAGCACCTCACAACTTTTGAACTTTCTAGCAATCAGAGGCTATACTTGGCACAAATATGAAAAGCAAAGATACAATGATAATGCTACAGTACTAAACAACATCAAGACACAACAAAAGCAAAATAAATTTATTCATTGGGCTGCCTCCCAAAAGCGCTTTCTTTTATGCCTTTAAGCTAGGCATAATGCATATAGATCAAGTTGTATCAATTGAACCATCACCAAGATCATCAAAAAGCTCTTCAATAATACAACTAGTCTTAAGAGGACTCTAAAATAAATGCCTCATAGAGATACTTCTAGGTAGAAGACCAAAAGGATAAAAGTCAAGGGAAGATTCATTTATAAATTCATCACAGAGAGGTGTTTCTTCCAAAGTCTTTACAGTTTCAACCCCTTTGGCAATAGATGGATTACTTTTAGAACGGGGAGCCTTTGGAACGTGAACGAACTTAGGCTCCCAATTTGCCGGAGTTTCTACCTTTTTGGTTTTGATTGAGGAGAAGGTAGTTCCTAGGGTATCAATTATTTCCTCAATCTTGTCTATCCTAGAAGAGTCCAAGTCATGGAATTTGACGGTCTCCAAAATTTTAAAAAAATTATGCATGGAGCTATCAAGTCTATTCAAATTCCCTTGGATCTTACGATCCAACTCATTTATCTTATTAATGCTTGGCATCTCTAGCTCTATCTTTTCAAGTTTTTTCATAATGTGAGCTAGTGTGATGTCCTCTCGAATGCTAACAACAGGGAGATTCCCAACAAGATTTTCAATAATACTAAGAGACTCCCAAACTGGGGCCTCTAGGAAATTCCCATTGATAGCAGTATCTAGAATAAACCTATTCCAAGAAGTAATTCCAACATAAAAATTTCTAAGCAAGATAGTAGTAGGTTGCTTCTTGGTGGCTCTTTTTTCTGAATCATTAATTATATACCAAGCATCTTTCAAACTTTCCCCACCTTTTTGTTTAAAGGTGAGAACTTCTGCCTCGTCAAAGAGAAAAGGACCCGACATAATGACAACTAAAGAACGAGATAATTGTTTTTGTGATTTTTGATAAAAGGTACTAAAGCAAAAAATGTAAGGTAAACTAACAAGACCAAAAGCAAAGGTAAAAGATAGCGTGCAACTCCCCTATCCTGAAGAGTGGAGTCCCCGGCAACGGCGCCAGAAATTACTCCTTGATGGGCCTCTAACCCCTCGTTGGTTACCCCAAGTGGAAGGTGAAAGATGCAGTGTTGTGGAAGAGTTTTCCCTTAGCAAAAATGCCAAGGATCGAATCCCCAGAGACTCCTAGGTTCAACAAGTAGGTGTCAACTGCTAACGGCGCGGATTAGCAATCAACGTGGACCTGCACACAGATACAAATAACTTTGCTCCCAACGAGTACAGAGAGGTTGTCAATCCCTCCGGCCTTGTAGTTCACAAAGGATTAAACGCAAATGATAGTAGTGATAGATAATGTTTGCAATAGTAAATAATAGCGAAAAGTAAATAGCGGATGTGATCAATGATGGTAATATGGACCGGAGTCTCATGATGTTCACTAGTGATGTCTCTCTCCCAAAAGACGATAAAATAGCTATGTGAGGTAAACGAATTACAGCTGGGCAATTGACAGGACCACGAACGCAAACCAATGCTGATTACATTGCAAGAAAGGTTGAGGTTCAAAGCATGGGCGGTACGCCAAAGTAAGTAGACCGAAATCCATCAATATCTACTACTAATCATCCACCTTGAGATATCTATCCAGAACATCTCGCTGGTATTAAGTTGCGAGTCCCACCCATAGTGTAAACTCAAAGCAACAAACAACTGCATTAAAAGAACTTTGCGTAAAGTAAACAATCCTTGCACCCGCGGGCACAAGCACCGTTGTTTTCCCCCTTGTGGCAACAGCACATCCCCTAGACTCATGTTTCTGTCACTCAAGCTAGTCATCGAGGGGCATGAACCCACAATCGAGCATAACGTTCCCTCTTGGAGTCACTACGTATTACTTGGCCAAAGCAATAAATAACAATGGAGAACATGCAAGAATTACTTATGAACATAAATATAAAAGAGGTAAATCAAATATATTACTCAAGATCAATCTGAACATAATCTCATAATCCATCGGATCCCAGCAAACTCAACATAGCAACAGCATAAGGATTACATATGTGCCTTGATCATGTAGGGCAGCTCACGAGGACTAATTAGTGAAGCACAAGAACGGGAGGAGAACATTACATAGCTACTGGTCATGGACTCATGGTCCAAGGGAGACTACTCACAACTCATTCGGGAGGCGTCCATGGTGGTGGAGAGGCTCCCGGTGGTGATCCTCCCCTCCGGCAGGGTGCCGGGAAGAGTTCTCCTGGTGCCCTCGATCTTGGAAGCGGCGGCGGCGGTGGAACAGAGATGAGATCGCGAAAAAGAGTTCCCGTCCCGAGGGTTTGGAAGGACGCTCTAAATATATGCCGAAGGGGGGCACCAGACGGGGCTCGGGGGGCCCAGGCGCCCCCCGGCGCGGCCCAGGGGGGGCGCGCCGCCAGGGCGCCTGGAGCCCTGGTGGCCCCCCCCCCCGGCTGCCCTTCGGGCGCAAGGTAGGTTATGGAACGCTGATTTTTATATGATTTTTCTGGATTTTTCCTGGCAGTTCTCGTAACGTGAAAACCTGAAATACAAAAACAGCCGAAAACAGAAACTGGCACTGGGGTGCACTGGATTAGTAGGTTAGTCCAAATATGATCAAAAGTGTATGGAAGTGTATGAATATCTTAGCAATATCACCCAAAACTGGCATGGAGCAAGCAGAAATTATAGATACGTTTTGGACGTATCACTCGTCTGCGGAGCCGAGGTGGTCCTCCCTCACGAGGTCAAGCACTGGTCACCACAAGTCTTAGAATTCGACGAGGCGCAACAAGGCGCGGTGCAGAGGACAGACCATGTGCTGGGGGAGGAGCGCCGGCGCGACGCTTCACTCCGAGCAACAAGATACCAGCAGGCGTTGCGGCTGTACCATTGCCGCAGTATTCGCCCCAGGACGCTTGAGGTAGGTGACCTCGTTTTAAGGAGAGTCCTCTCTAGAGAGGGACTGCACAAGCTCTCACCCATGTGGGAAGGGCCATTCAAGATCACCCACGTCTACAGACCCGGCGCCGTGCGCCTGGAAACAGGGGACAACATCCCCGTCCCGAACGCATGGAATATCCGGCACCTCCGGAGGTTCTACCCATGAAACAAGGCCCTTGCGCCTGAGAAGACTAGGCTCTGTGCCTGCGAGGAACAAGGCCCTTGCACCTGAGAAGACTAGGCTCCATGCCTGCGAGGAACAAGGCCCTTGTGCCTGAGAAGACTAGGCTTCGTGCGTGCGAGGAACAAGGCCCTTGCGCCTGAGAAGACTAGGCTCCGTGCCTGCGAGGAACAAGGCCCTTGCGCCTGAGATGACTAGGCTCCGTGCCTGCGAGGAACAAGGCCCTCGCGCCTAAGAAGCCAAGACACGATGCCTGTGAAGCAAGGCTCCGGCCTGTAAAGATCTCCGCTCGTGACACTCTCACGTAATAATGAGTGGGGTTGTACACGCCCTGGAGTCTCCGGAGAGCCGCCCTCGGGCCTCAGGGGCTCCATCCCACGTCCTAGTGGCAGCACTTAGCTCCGCGTTGGTGAGAAGACTAGATTAGGTGCCGAACGCGACCGTTCATTTTCTTTCTGGAGTTGGATTGCCCCTGTCTCCCTTTTTAATGGATTCCGAAGGTTCTGGCGTTCCTCGATGGCTTGGTTTTGATTTCTCTCTGTGGTGCTCCCCTCAGTTTTTTGGGCTAGCTCAGGGAGAGCAACAGTTGCACGACGCTCTCCCCAATGCTCCCCCCTTAGCCTCCACGAGGCGCCCGAACCAGGGCTCGTGATGGGCACGTCCCCCCTCCTTATGTCCGTGCCCCACGGGTACCGCGACAAGGGGCGGCCGACCTCGCTCGGCCCGTGTCAAGGGCCTCGGGCAGTAATGGATAATAGTTACCTAATGAGTATTTGCAGCCTCACGAAGGGTCAAACGTCACGAGACAAGGGCAATCACGGGTGTGTCAAGATAAGTCTCCTCAACCTAAGGGCGCGTAGTACACAGAATGAGCAATAATGGACAGAGACACTACGCATGGTGCTAAATGTCATAAAACCATGGCTCATTACATGCCCTCCCGGGGCTCCATACTTGTTTGTTCAGACGATGCAGGAATAAAGAAAGACCAAGAACGACTAACGACGGCCCTCGGGGCGCGACTGCTCCCGAGGACCCACGCCCCGAGCTCAGCCGGAGCCCTCCTCACGCTTCACTCGAGCGTGATGACGAGACGACCCAGTGCCACCTTCCAGGCAGGCACGAAGGCGTGGCGGCTGGTCATAGCCACCACTGCTGGAGCTGCCACTGAAGGAAGAGCCGTCGTAGCTAGACGAGCTGCGGCTATCGCCCAAGCCAAGCACCACACTGCCGCCGTTGTCCTCGGGGCAGCACTCCATGCAGCGCCCGTCTTCCCCGAACACCCTCACGAAGAGGGTCGAGTCATCGCCATACCTGAAGTGAAGGGTGCATCGTCCGCCCAAGCCATGCGCACGGGCGAACGTCTGCCAGCCACGAGCCAAAGCCACGGCGCCCGAGGCGGATGCATCCATTGCAACTCACGAAGCTTTGCTACAGCAACCATCCGCCTGCAGCCAAAAGCCACCGGTGCTCGCTGCGAGGAGTTTGCCGGCTAGGGAGCGTGGGAGGTGGAACCGGGTGCCGCTTGGGCTCTCTAACCACACGAAGAACTCCAGCATCACCTCCATCGAGTGGGAGCGCGGCTGGGGAGGCCTGACGACCCCAGAGCGCCTCCCTTCGTTCACATGACCGCCAATGCCACGGCGTCCCCCGCCGCTCGAAGAACTGTCGCCGCGGTTACCGAGGGCAGCTACGGGCGCTATGGGGGTCTGCCCACGTCCGCTAGTATCCCCGACAGGAGTCGCAGCACGCTTGCGAGGACGGCCTCGTCCCCTCTTGACTGGTGGTGAACCAGGCCCCTCCTACCGGGCCTTCCCCTTCTCCACGGACGAAAACTTCCTGGTCGGCGCCATGAACAGATCGGTCGAGTGAAGGGCAAGGAAGGAGAATAAGTGAGAGGAACGGAGGAAGAAGATGGGCGACGAGGACCCCCTGCTCGCTGCCTTATTTATAGTCAGGAGAATGCCAGCCACCGGCCTTCGTAATCACAGGTAATGATCATCTGCTATGCATATAGTGACTTGTCAAGTCGCGCAGTCGACGAGGCTGCATGGGGAAGTGGAGACGCCCACGTCCCATCAATCGCCACACATCGATCAAGGCTGCAGGCTTTTGGGGCCCGTGGCGCTCCGCGCTTGGCCCTTGGCTTGGCCGCAAAGCCAAGCCCGAGCGCACCTTGGGCCCGGGGGATACTGTCGGCGTTTTGGGACCGGGGGTACCCAGACTTGCCTGCCTGCGGCCCAGGGCGTGGCTCACCAGGCGATCTGGTACGGCCCAGCATCTCTAGTGACCACTCAAGACCATCGCGAGGGGCCGAGCCTCGCGAGGCGCACGACACAAGGCATCCCCTGGGGCGGCCTCACCAGGGCGGCTCGTGAGGATCGGAGATATCGAGCCGAGGGACTCCTCGCGAGGTCCTCATGATGTGAGAAGTGCCGACCAAGGCCAGGCGGGTGCCAGCAGGCGCAGAGTGCCAGTTCCCTCTTTGGTGCTAAAGGAGTGGGTGCAGACGAAGAGTCCCGAGGCATTAGGCAAAGGTTTCCATATCGGTGCAACGAGACCAAGACCAGCAGGACAGCATGACGGAGGTCATCGCGGAGCCCACGACGGCGTCACCACCAGAGCCTTTGGCAGGCAAAGACCATCTTTCGTCAGGATAGCTTGTACTAGCTATCCCCCTTCAAATTTGGCGGTTGTGGGATTCCTTTCCCGCTCAATATTTGGGAAGAGGACCCGGTCCACTATAAATAGGATTAGCCACCGCCTTAGAAAGGGATGGGGTCGTTGAGATCACCCACACACCCACAAGCTCGCCCGAGCTCAAGAACACATCTCCTCAGGAGGCAGTTCATCCATGTACTAGTTCTTCATCAGTCTACAAGGCAATCCACCACACCACACTGGATTAGGGTATTACACCACAACGGTTGCCCGAACCAGTATAAATCTTGTGTCCCTTGTTCTTCGAATTTGACGAGCTAGGCCTAGGGTTGTTGAGTATACGAGCTAGGGCAGAAGGAGAGATTTTCGTGTGCACCCCAGAGTTCGAACCTTAAGGGTTTTGCTGGAACCCGAGATCTGACAGATGCAAGATGCAACTCTGACCCCGCGTACTCTAGACAAGTCTATCTTTAAAACAAAGACCTGCGCTTGTCTAGGTTCAAATGTCGATTGGGTACTGTGAGAGCCGGCTCACAGCACGCTCGTACTTTCCAGTGGCCAACATGCTAGTTTCATTGAAGAAGAACCTTTGGCTTGCCGGCCTGCAGAAGCCTCGGATGTTTTTTGATCTCCTTTTTTCTTTGGTTCTTTTGTTATTTGTGGGCTTTTTTTAGATGCGTTCTTTGTAAGTTCGGCCAAGCTGCCTCACTTTGTGGCTCATATTTGAAGCCTCTCTGGGTCTCTGCGACCCGATCTAATGAACGGCTCTAAGCCGTCAGAAAGTAACGATCTTATGTCTGGAGCAATAGCTCTACAAGACTTTAATCACATGAAAGACTGATAAAGCCAGCAATTTCAACATATCTTCCAGGTATGATTATTTTCCATGGTAATTAAACCGGCCCTGGTTATGGACACCTGTCCCCAGTGGCACCGGTTGGGCATAATGACCCGCCCGGCAATAAGCTGCCAGGGCATTTGTTCTTTGTTTATATGCAAGATAAGGTTTACATTGATCTACACAAGTCAATACTGTCACAACCATAAAGTGGTGTTTCGGCATTTGGCGGATCAATAATATTATGCAGAGGCAGAACCGTGCACGATGGCACAACAGATTCATGTTTTACTACCCTATTACAAGACTCTGAGAGCCAATCAAAATAAGTGTTTCTCTATGGGATCAAGTATATAAACCGCCAAGACGGTTCACTCTTCTTGGCCTTGCTGCTTTGAAGTCTCCAGATTACCCTTCTACGGTTCTTCCTCCTCCACTGTCTAAAAGTTCTATGCCAACCAATTGAAGCCAGCCAAAGCTTCAAATTCAGCCTCTTCATCAATAAGTTCTGATGGATTAATTTCAGGGGCGAAAGTATGCTTACTGGTTGGAGGGATTAGCTCCATCACTTTGTAAGACGGAGTGTGCATCTTGTGGTTTTCAATATTGTAAGTCGGCCGGTATTTATACAGGTCTGTTTCATTAACAATCAGGCTGGCCAGAGGGCGGATATTTTTTACGCTGGCAGCAACGTCTTTTTGATCAAAAGTCATGCCATCTTCCTTTAAACTTGGATAGCCAGTTGCTAAGTCGGCTGCATCTAACTCTGGTAGCCACACCTTAGCCCGAATCAAAGTTATTACGGCACCAGCTCTCGCAGACGACCGCTTCATTTCATCAATTCTGGCAGGCTGTATAGAAAGTCTTCTTAATATATCCACTAAAAGAGTTGGTGCCTGGTTGGACGGAGAGACGGTAGCCAATGTGCGCTGAGCTCCTATGTATAACTGTTCCACAAGTGTGTAAATAGCTTTAAGTTTCCCAAGCGGCTCTTTCGCAATATTACTGCTCCTGCTACCTGCATGAGTCATAAATTGGTTAGTGGCGGTTTATGTTACCTAAGGAAAGATTCAATTTGCAACATGGCGGCTTACCAAAGATAGCTGAAGTCATTTGAGACACACGATGCTTTAATCCGGTGAGTTCAACTGTCACCTTTTCAAGGGTTGCTTCTGCTTTTTCGGCTCTCTGCATCAAGGTGGTTCTCTCTTCAGCCCAAGCAGACTTCTCCGTTTCAAAGTCAGCCTTCAGTTTCTCTGTTTTAGTCAGACTACATTGAAATTTCGATTCAACCTTCTGGGTCTCAGATTCTTGGAACTTAAGTCGGCCTTTTGTGTCATCTAATTGCGCTTGCAATTTAGTAGTGGTATCATGTATCAACAAAGGGATTATGAAGCAAATTATTTTCCGGGTTACAAGAATTGAAGTCCCAAGCCTTTTGCAAGCAACAACACTTGGCACTTGGGGGCTAATGGATGCTGAAGTGCTTTTTATGTCCCGGTTCATATCAATGAAGTCCCAAGCACTTTGCAAGCAAGAGTACTTGGCGCTTGGGGGCTAATGCATATTGCTTCTTTCTTATCATTCATTTATGCTAACCCGGCGACACTATAAACATTGACTGCCGGCTTATGAGGGGTATAGAGGAAAATTCTACTCAATGATGAATAGGAGCAACTCACTCATACTGATTAAACCGGCCTTTGGGGGCTACACGTGCAACGCTCTTCAAAGTCAGATTTCCTATCAAGATGTGTGCCGACTCGTAAAGGATTCAATTCTTATGCATGTTATTCTAAGTCTACAGCATATTCACTTCTATAATATCCGATAGACTTGGGGGCTAGAAGGATGTATATAATTTGGTCAAGAGTCATACCTCAAACTTCTTATGCATCTACTTCACCATGTCAATTTCAAGGTCATGGCTGCTGTGGACTTGACTGAGATATCTGGAAAGCACTTCACTGCTGCTCAGCTGTGCATATTGAGCCATATCGAACCTTACTCTCCGTTTCTCAACAAGTTCTTGTTTGCCAGTGTGTGTGGCCAGAACAGTTGGATTGCCCGACTCTCTAAAGCCGATGCCAGTGATTGTGACATCTTCAGTTTGTTTCTCTGCCGGTTCAGATGGGGCCGACGGTTCAACAGTTGCAGAGATGACGTTGACAGGATCAAGAGAGGCGTCAGGAATTTCAGGAGGAGCATCTTGAGTAGATTCCTCTGTTGGCATCTGAACATCTGTCGCTAAGATTGGTTGTGCCGATTCAATGGTTCTTTGGATCAGTCCCGGCTTAGTTGTTTTTGCCCTCTTACTAGTTTTGGCTTGGCCACTACACAAGATAAGGAAAGTCAGTACGAATTTATAAAAAGACAAGGAAGAGCAGAGCAAGGAACAGTCATTACCCAGGGGTAGTCGTGAAATCCGGTGGCTGAGTTTGAGATGAATCGCCAGATGAAGAGCGAGAGGCCTCCTGATAGTTTGAATCGGAAGAGTTCAGTGGTTGACGAATAAGACCCGACAGTGGGTAAAGAGAGTTTGAGTATGGAAAGACCTCATTTCGACGTTTTCGACAAACCGGAGTGTTCGGTAAGCCGAAGGACAGTTCATCGTCTCCGGTATTCCGAGTCTGACGCCGTTTCTCGTGTTGCTGTTGCTTCAAAAGAAAGTGAGGATCCAAATAAGCTAAAGGGTATGAAAATCTTACTTTCCGGGTTACTCGTCAAATTTTCTGTCTCGACAAAGATTCTAAGCCGGAGGAAATAGTAATTACCTCTTCACCAATAGCCTGGCTGGCCTCCGTGTTGTCGTCGCAATAATCAGTGTCAATAAGATAATTGAAATAGGAGCCAAGAGAGTCAAGGGGTACCTCCGACTCAGAGCTGTAGTTAAGTTCCAACAATTCAGAAGTGATGGTTTTCTTCTTCGTCTTTTTCATGGCCTTCTTGGTGGCTTTCTTAACAGTTCTGGCTTTTTTAGTAGCTTCATGGTCGTAGGTTTTCTTGCAGAAAGCCGACTTAGCTTGTGAGAGGCAGCAAGTTTGAGTTGACAGGAGAATCAAAATGATAAAGTAAGGACAGTTAAAGTTAAGACTCACCTCTGGTGCCGGGTTAAGTTTGCAGAAAGGGCTCAAACCCACTTTGCTGCAGTCTCCCAGGCTTTCGTTTAAGAGGGTCTTGGTCATGTATGTGATTACATCCTCAGTCAAGTCCTCAGGGCTGTGATGCAATGGATCTATGGTCTCACCAGTATAGTTGCAGATTAAGCCGGTCCTATGGCTCTAGGGAATGATTCACGAGGCATTCCAGCACCGTTAATTCCGGTTAGCCCATTTCCCAATAGGGCCCTGACCTTTGCAAGAGCGGGAGCAAGTTTTTGCGTTCTGCGACAGTAAGTTTCTCAGCCAGAGGATGCTTTGTGTCTAAACGCTAGACACGATAACCCGGCAAAGGATTCTCATCAGGTGGGGAGGTGTCTTTGGAATAAAACTAGGTTTGATTCCAGTCTTTGGGGTGACTTGGCAGACAAGCATAAGGGAAGATAGAATCTCTTCTTCTTTGAATTAAGACAACGCCAAGTTCCAAGTTGGGTGCATTTGTGAACTCATTCTGGCGGTTTAAATAAAAATACTCTCTGAAGAGATCGAGGTTGGGCTCCTCTTGAAGATACACTTCACAGAAGACCTGGAAGTTGCAGATAATTGACACAGAGTTGGGTCCGATGTCTTGTGGATGGAGCTGAAAGAAATGCAGAACGTCCCGGAAGAACTTAGAGCCGGGTGGTGAAAAACCCCGGTTCATATGATTAGAAAAGACAATAACTTCATCGTCCTTTGGATGAGGTCTCTCTTCGCCCGGTTTAGGGGCGCGGTAATGCATAACTGATTTTTTCGGCAGATACCCATTTTTTACAAAGTCAGCAAGCGTAGCCTCAGTAACAACAGAAGGGACCCAGTTGCACGTGGTGACTGCCTTTGGCGGCATTGTGAACAAAGAAGCCTAAAAGAGAGAAACATTTTTGCCGGTTCAAAACTGAGTTATTCGGCCGGAAATCAAGCTACAGTATATGCTCAGCATGGCGGCTTAAATGGGGCCTAATGGCATAAGAGCAGTTGTAAACCGGAGAGTTAAGCCGCCATGACAAACACGGATACTCAGGAAAACAGATTTTACTAAGTATTGAGACAAACAGTTTTCACATATTGAAGCTGCAATTTTGAATCTACACTAGTCCAGAAATTAAAGTTAAATCCTAAAATTAAGGTGGTGGCGACGAGAAAACTAGAAAGTCCATATGGGATCTATTACAATTAGGACGCATATTCAAGACCAAGACATATGATTGAACCGGATACCGCATAAGTTCTACAGATTGATATTCTGACCTAAATCAGCGGTGCCAAAATGACGAACATAAGAAGAAGAAGATGAACTCCGGCAAGTTGTTGCAGGAACCCTAATGGATCTAAAGGGGGAAGAAAGAGAAGAACGTACCTGGGTGAGTGAACGGCGGTGGCGCGCGGAAGGGATCTGGTCGCCTCAGGTTGATGTTTCCGCTGTTGAGGACGAGGCACAGGACGACGGCGCCGGCGGAGCTCGGGCGCGTGGGCGTCGCGAGGAAGGAAATGAAGAGAAAGAGGCAAAGGGAGAGAATGGAAAGGAACTCCTGGCCCTATTTATAAGCTGAATGGATAAATGTCACGCGTGAGAATCGAGGAGACGGAAAAACAGATAAGTAACAGTGCAGGCGCCTCGATTATCGGAGTCCCAATAAATGCAAAGATTTGTTAAGATCTTGGCAGCTCAAAAGTAAGTAACAAGTGACGTCCTGGCGGGTTACCACAATTTCAAGGACTGACGTCATGGCGGATTATGATCTCTCGTGAGAAGATGAAGAAAGATTGACATGAACAAGTTCAAATCAACCTGGGGCCTAATGTTGGGGATATAACTATTTGATATGACCCGCCCAGGAGGGGCCGGGTTACCCAGTGGCGGTTCATGGGCCAAGCCCGGAAGCATGTTAAAAATGGCGGTTCAATAAGAGTAATGTAAAAGGGGACCAAAGGCCCAGGGCGGCTTAGAGCTCGTAAGTGTAAACCGCCATGTATGTTTAACTTGTACTGTAAGGCATGTAACAATGAGTCACCGAGCCAGACACGATTGTATGAGCCGACCGGGACACCGTAGGCCGTAGGGCGTCAACCCGTGTATATAAGGGGACGACCCGGCAACGGCTTAGGTCAAGAAACAACAGATTGAGAGCCAGGCAAGCGTATTCGCTCCCTAGCAATCGACACCCCAGCAATTCCACCTCAAACGGGATTAGGTTTTACCCTCACCGCAAGGGGCCAAACTAGTATAAACTTCCCGTCTCTCTTCTCCCGTTTTAACCCCTTTAAGCTAATCACGTTGCTATGGCTCCACAGTTAAGTCCTTTCCTAAGGACATCTGCCGTGACAACTCCACGACACATACCCTTGTAGGCCGAAAGCGTTAATGATCTAACGATCATGGCTGGCATACTCGTACTCCCTTCTGAAGGAAATATGCCCTAGAGGCAATAATAAAGTTGTTATTTATATTTCCTTATATATCATGCTAAATTTCTTTTATTCATGATAGAATTGTATTAATCGAAAACTTGATACATGTGTGAATACATAGACAAAACAGAGTGTCCCTAGTATGCCTTTACTAGACTAGCTCGTTAATCAAAGATGGTTAAGTTTCCTAACCATAGACATGTGTTGCCATTTGATAAACGGGATCACATCATTAGGAGAATTATGTGATGGACAAGACCCATCCGTTAGCTTAGCATTATGATCGTTTAGATTTATTCATATTGCTTTCTTCATAACTTATACATGTTCCTCTGACTATGAGATTATGCAACTCCCGAATACCGTAGGAACACCTAGGAGTTTTGCAAAGATCTTACCCATGTGTGTGTGGCATTCAACACCAACACATTCCAAAGCCACTATGATAAGCTATTCAAGGCGTTGGAGAAGAACAAAGGAGGGAGGGAATTCTTGACAAGGCATCTTCCGGAGAAGGAGGTTTCCGATACGGAGACATGACAAGTAACATGGTGGAATGCTTCAACAATGTGCTCAAGGGTGTCCGTTCCTTGCCGGTCACTGCAATAGTGAAATATACCTTCTTCAAGCTCAACGAGTATTTTCTGAGGCATTTTGAAGTGACGGCAAAAAGGATAGGTGAGAAAATGGAATTTCCCTTCAAAGTTGAGGATAGGTTGAACCATCAAGCGCGCAAGTCTTGGCGTCAACAAATCATTAGTTTCAATGAAAAAGAACAAATGTACCAAGTCGATGAGCCGGGTGGCACAACAAGGGACGACATGACGTACGATGGAGCAGTGTATGAGGTGCGCCTCAAGACCCGATGGTATCAGTGCGAGAGACCTCACAAGTATCATTGGCCTTGCTTGCATGTGATGACCGCCGCAAGGTTCAGAAACGTGAACGTATCCGATGGTACCACCGTGCGGTTGCATGAGTTCACATTGGAACGAACGAGGTTAACATGGGCTCCTAGGTTTCAACCCTTCCTAGATCAGTCACAGTGGCCTGAGTATGATGGGCCACATATCGTCCCCGACCCCGAACTCATGGTGCCTACAAAGGGAAGAAGAAGAAAGCAGATGTTTAGGGGTGACATGGATGACCTAGCTCGATACACCGAAATGAAACAATTTGGTTGTAGCCATTTCATGGAGGCACCGGACATCAATAGTTGTGGTAAATGTGACGAGCCGGGACACAATGATAGGAAATGCACCAAAAATCCACGGACCGATGCCAACACTACAGATCCCACTAGTCAAAGTG
The DNA here is from genome assembly GCA_902687465.1 of Secale cereale. Lineage (NCBI taxonomy): Eukaryota > Viridiplantae > Streptophyta > Magnoliopsida > Poales > Poaceae > Secale > Secale cereale. Next base: position 278,945,876 of record LR738711.1, on the reverse strand, counting down.
GTGCCCGAAGAGGAGGTACCAGAGGCACATGAGGATGTAGGAGTGGTAGTGGACAAGGAGGCAGGCGTGGTGCGCGTGGAGGACGGACGAATCTTGGCGGTAGTGGACAAGGAGACAGTCTTAGAGGCCGTGGGGGACGGTCGGGTACCGGGTGGCCGTGGTCGCAAGACGAGAAGGGTAGAAGGGTTGATAGAGGAAGGCCTATTGGCATCTTTGTAAGGGCATATTTCTCCCTAAGTAGTTTTGGTGATTGATGACAATGCATTTGCGGACTGATCGTGTGCTCTAAGCTCATACAGGTATATCTCCCTTAGGCACAAGACGATTGTTTGCCCCTCGGATTCTATGGAAGACGGTGTTTTCTTTTTGCTCCCTGTCGGTGGCTTTGAGTAATAGGAAAGCCGTACTATTAAGAGGGGGTCCGCGTCGGAAAGGTTTGGGTAGAATCAACACGTACACATCCTACTCTCGCACCTCCTTTCCTTGCTTCTCTGGAGGTCCAACCGGTTATTTGTCGTATATGCAAAACTGTGACTTCTTAACTGATCATCTGACTGGCAAGCGGTAATACCGCTCAACCAAGCGGTAGTACCGCGCGGATACACGGTAGTACCGCCTGCCGACACGGTAGTACCGCTCTAACGGTAGTACCGCGTCTCCAGAGCGGTAGTACCGTGTATCTGGCCCAGGCGCTGATTCTAAGTACAGAAGTGGATGCGGAAGTAGTTTTTTACTTCTGCATCCAATGCGGTAGTACCGCTTAACTTAAGCGGTAGTACCGTTTCGCATTTTGCTACTACCGTTTTCCCTGCGGATGTAGCCACGGATGTAATTTATTTCATCCGTGGTTTTCAATCATGTCGCACTCTTTTGCCTAAGCGGTAGTACCGCTCTCAAAGCGGTAGTACCGCTCAGCCAGCGGTAGTACCGCAACTCATGCGCGGTACTACCGCTCTCTGCGGGCTGAAAACTCCAATAACGGTTGGATTTGTTCCCCCACTATATATAGGGGGTCTTCTTCTCCAAGAAGACTTACCTCTTCCCCCACTACTCCATTGTTGCTCCAAAAGCTCCATTTCCGCCCGATCTCTCTCCCTAGCCAATCAAACTTGTTGATTTGCTCGGGATTGCTTGAGGAGGCATCGATCTACACTTCCACCAAGAGATATTTGATTGTCCCCACTAATCCCTTGCGGATCTTGTTACTCTTGGGTGTTTGAGCACCCTAGACGGTTGAGGTCACCTCGAAACCATATTCCATTGTGGTGAAGCTTCGTGGTTTGTTGGGAGCCTCCAAGTTGTGGAGATTGCCCCAACCTTGTTTGTAAAGGTTCGGTTGCCGCCTTCAAGGGCACCACTAGTGGATTCACGGCACCTTGCATCGTGTGAGGGCGTGAGGAGAATACGGTGGCCCTAGTGGCTTCTTGGGGAGCATTGTGCCTCCACACCGCTCCAACGGAGACGTACTTCCCCTCAAAGGGAAGGAACTTCGGCAACACATCCTCGTCTCCACCGGTTCCACTTGTGGTTATTTCTTACCTTTACTTTTGCATGCTTTACTTGTTCAACTCCTATAGCATGCATGTGTAGTTGTTGTCCTTCTTTCCTCTAGTTGTCATCTTAGAAGATTATCTAGACAACTTACTTTGTCGCTTAATTTAAAGTGGTTAAGAAAAGTTAAAAATTGTTAGTTGCCTATTCACCCCCCCCCTCTAGTCAACCATATCGATCATATCAATTGGTATCAGAGCCTTGTCTCTTTTTAAGGACTTTACTGTCCGAAGAGTATGGTTGACAACGTAGTCGAGACGGAGGACCATTCCGGTGGAAATCCGTCCTTGCCTACGTCAGATGGGGGAGCCTCGGTCTCTCGTGAGGAGTTCAATGTGGCCTTGACCACATTGAAAGAATCACTAGCGAGCGAGGTCAAAGGCATGTTTAAAGATTTGCTTGAGGGGCTTAAATTATCCACCACACCGTTGGAAGTGGGTCGTCCCGCTACCAACGTGTCGGAGGCTAATCCCGACAAGGGAGAAGCTAGTAGTGAGCAAGCCCCGGTCACTAAGAATGGGAGTGGGAAATTTGCCCAATCCGCTCCTCCTACTCACTATGGAGGATCCGTTCCCACACCGCATTTAAATTATGTTGGTCCCCCTCCCAAGTTTATCAAAAATACTGATTTTGCTACTTGGGTTTTTCGTTTCAAACGTCATATTAATCATTGTTCCACTAACCTTTGGAGAATCATTGAGCAAGGTTTTTATCCGTATGATCCCGACAACATTACTCCAAGAGAAACTGCAGATCATCAGTTCAACGAGTCCGCTCTTTGCATTCTTCAAGATTCCATCCCTCCTGAAGACATTGCTCACCTTCGACCCTTCACTGTGGCCAAGGAAGCTTGGGAGCATGTTGGCACAATGTACAAGGGAAGCACCAGTATTCAACGCTCCAACTATGAAGTGGTGCAAGATGAAGCTGATGAGTTTGCTATGATCAAAGATGAAGATCCTCGTGAACTTTATCGAAGATTAACTATTCTTGCAGTGTCTCTTCGAGATCATGGCAGTAAGGATACGGATGACAATTGGATCAAGCGCAAGTTCCTCAAGGCCATGATGCCCTATCATAAGGCCATGTCCTCTGTCATTCGTCAGAGACCGGACTTCCACACTTTATCCTCAAATGAAGTGTTGGATGAATTTGTTGCCATGAGGATCCTAGACGTGACCGCCGACAATGCGGTCTTAAGAGCTCAACGATCCAAGAAGCCTAATCTTGCTCTGAAGGCCAAGGCTTGTGTGTAAGAGGAGGAAGTGGAAGATGATGATGAGTGTTGCCCCGAGGACACCAAATATGCCTACCATGAGCACATGGCTCTTGCTTCAAGGCAATTCTGGGGCAAGAAGAACACAAGATCCAACTTTAACAGGAACAACTCTAGTGGGAACAAAGGGAAGCAACGAGTAAGGACATGCTTCAACTGTGGAAATGTAAGTCACTTCGTTGTGGATTGCCCATGTGAGAAGAGAGAAGACTTTGGAGGCAAGCTTATTCGAAAGGACAAGTCAAAGTCCTATCCCAACAAGAACAACTTCATCAAGAAGACTCCTCCGAAAGTGTTGGTGGCTCAAGAAGAATATGTGGAGGATGATGATAATGATGAAGACGATGAGGTGACCACTATGGCCACAATTGCAATTGCTACCACTCCGCACTCATCTCTCTTCAAATCACCAAACGAGAACACCACCGCCAAGTGTCTCATGGCCAAGGCCACCAACAAGGTAACCCCAAACATCAATACTACTATCTCTTCTAATCCTTCATTGACTAATTGTATTGATGAGGGTGAGGGTATTAAGGAGAGAGAAAATGAATTTGATTTGTTCATAAAGAATCTCAAGGGCAAACCCAAGAAGCATTTTGTTGCTCTCTTGGAACAACTCGGTGAGGCCAATGACATGATCGAGGCTCACGAGGAAACCATTACTAAAATGGAAGGACATAGTCGAGACTATGCCGATGAGATATCGGATCTCTCTAATGCCCTAGAGGAAGAGCGTGGTCTTCGTTTGACTCTTGAGGAGTCACACAACGATGGTCATGCTAAATTAAAGAAAGATCTTGATCATGCTTTAGTTGTCTCTCGTGTCCTTAACTCCGAGAAGGCAAAACTTGAGGTTGACCATGCTAAACTCAAAGAGGAGTTTGACATACTTGACAAGGCTCACAAGGCCTTGAAAGGAATGCATGCTACTCTCAAGGAGTCTCATGATCAACTCCAAGTTTCGCTAACCAAGGAAAAGGCTATCTTTCCTCGCATGGTTTTAATTGATAATGCAAATGCTACTAACCCATGTTGCGAGCATGTGCATCTTGTTGAAGAGAATGCCCAATTGAAGAAGCAACTTGAGAAAGGCCTTGTGACTTGCATACAAGGTGAGAAGAACCTCAACGCCCTTTTGAGTAATCAAAAGGAAGTTGTGGCAAAGGAAGGAATTGGGTTTGTTCCTAAGCCCAAGAAGAAGAAGAATGACAAGACCAAGCAACCACCCCCTCTCCGACAATCCTTTGTGAAAGAAGGAGAGGGCACGTCGACCAAGAAGAAAAGTGGTGGTGTCAAGAAAAACTCCACCATACCATCAAACATGGCCGGCGATTTTAATCCTTCATATGTTTTATGACGTGCCAGTGATGGCCATGTGTTTGCTAAATTTGTTGGTTCTTCTTACGAATACATTGAATGGTCCATTTGGGTTCCTAAGACCCTTGTTACTAACCTCAAAGGACCCATTACCAAATGGGTACCTAAATCCATGCATTGATCTATTGTAGGAGTTTGCTTCCGGTGGGGGATCATGGTTGCTCGATAGCGGAGCTACAAATCATATGACCGGAAGCAAAGACTTGGTGGTGGACGTGCATCTCAGCTCATCTATGGCCACCAACATCGAATGGGGTGATGCTTCATCTTCTAAGGTATTGGGACTTGGCAAGGTTGTTGTCTCTCATGATCTCACGATCGAGAAAGTAATGCTTGTTGAGTCCCTTGCATACAATTTACTTTCTGTTTGCCAACTTGCACTCATGGGCTTTGCTACATTCTTTGATATTGATACTGTGGCCCTCTTGTGGAGCAAGACTCTTAAAGTAGCTTATGTTGGGCATGTTGAAAACGGCCTTTATGTGGTTAACTTCTCGAAGCAACCCACTAAGGTCGCGACATGCCTAATGGCTAAAGTTGATGTGGGATGGCTTTGGCATCGCCGTTTGGCCCACGTCAATATGAGATCTTTGCAAAGTCTTCTCAAGGGGGACCATGTCCGAGGACTAACAAATGTTAGATTTGCCAAAGATCGTGCTTGCAGGGCGTGCATTGAAGGAAAATTACATGAGAAGGCTCACCCTCCCACGACTATCATCTATTCAAAGAGGCCCCTAGAGCTCCTCCACATGGACCTCTTTGGGCCTCCTACTTTTGATAGTCTTGGGGGTAGGAAGTATTGCTTGGTGATTGTGGATGATTACTCAAGATATACCTGGGTATAGTTCTTCAAGAAGAAGAGTGAGACCCAACAAACCGTCATCAACTTTGCAAATGAAGCTCAACGACAACATGAAGCAAAGATTTTGATGATCAGAAGTGACAATGGCACCGAGTTCAAGAACTACACCTTGGATGAGTTTCTTGGTGATGAGGGGATCAAACATCAATATGCAGCCCCGTATACCCCTCAACAAAACGGTGTAGCAGAGAGAAAGAACCGAACTTTCATAGATGCTGCAAGAACCATGATGGCTGAATTCAACTCTCCATACAACTTTTGGGCCGAAGCCATCAACACCGCTTGCCATGCTTCAAATCGTCTCTATCTCCGCAAAGGCTTGAACAAAACTCCGTATGAGATTCTTACCGGTAACAAGCCCAATCTCAAGTACTTCCGGGTGTTCGGGTGTAAGTGTTTCATTCTCAAGAAAGGTGTTCGTTTGTCTAAATTTGAATCTAGAGCTCATGAGGGCATATTTGTTGGTTATGCTACAAACTCTCATGCTTACCGTGTCCTCAACAAGTCCACTGGACTCATAGAGGAGACGAGTAACGTAGAGTTTGATGAAAATAACGGCTCCCAAGTGGAGCAAAGTGGTACTTGTGATGCAGGTGATGAAATTCCTCCTCAAGCCATAAGAAGAATGGGTGTTGGATATATCCTACCCGTTGAGGAACCCCTTGTGGCCGAAGGAGAAGGACAATGTTCTACTCATGTGGAACCATCACCAACCCAAGACCCACACGCTTCCGAAGAACAAAGTGAAGGCCCTCAACCAGATGAACAAGGCCAAGTGCAAGATCAATCTCAAGTTGGTGAAGAACCACCAATTGATGCACAAGGCCAAGTTCAGTCCCCCGAGCAAGATCAAGGTCAAGAGGAAGCTCAAGATCAAGATCTAGCTCCTGACGACGCTCAAGATGATCAACTCAGTGCTCCTCAGTTATCACTTGAAGAGCAATTAGAGCGTCGTGCTGCAAAAGTTGCATCCAGGCTTGCTTCCAACGAGCATCACATCGAGAACATTTTAGGAAGCATCAAAAGGGGGGTAAGCACTCGTAGACAATTAGCAAACTATTGTGCTCATCAAGCTTTTGTCTCCTTTGTTGAACCTAAGAAGGTTTATGAGGCGCTCGAAGACCCTGACTGGCTCAATGCCATGCATGAAGAACTCAATAACTTCGAGCGCAACAAAGTGTGGCGTCTGGTGCCAAGACCAAAGGAGAACCATAATGTCATTGGAACCAAATGGATCTTTAAGAACAAGCAAGATGCCCATGGCATTGTCATCTGCAACAAGGCACGTCTGGTGGCTCAAGGCTACTCCCAAGTCGAGGGTATCGACTACGGTGAAACCTTTGCCCCCGTTGCTCGTCTTGAATCCATTCGTTTGTTGCTTGCCTATGCTTCCCATCATAACTTTAAATTGCAACAAATGGATGTGAAAAGTGCATTTCTTAATGGTCCCATTAATGAGTTGGTGTATGTTAAACAACCCCCGGGGTTCGAGGATCCTAAGTTCCCCAATCATGTGTATCAACTTGATAAGGCACTCTATGGCCTTAAACAAGCCCCACGAGCGTGGTATGAGCACCTTACCGAGTTGTTACAAGATCGTGGGTTTGAAATTGGAAAAATCGACCCCACTCTTTTTACTAAGAAGGTCAAAGGGGAGTTGTTTGTATGCCAACTATATGTTGATGATATTATCTTTGGTTCTCCTAACAAAGCTTTCAATGATGAGTTCGCCGCACTCATGACCACACATTTTGAGATGTCCATGATGGGAGAGTTGAAGTACTTCCTTGGATTTGAGATCAACCAACGAAGAGAAGGCATCTTCATCAAACAATCCAAGTATACTCAAGACATGCTCAAGAGGTTCAATCTTAGTGATGTCAAGCCGGCTACTACTCCGATGCCAACCAAATGCCAACTTGACATTGATCCCAATGGTAAAGCGGTGGATCAAAAGTTATATCGCTCTATGATCGGATCCTTGCTTTACCTTTGTGCATCTAGACCGGATATTATGTTGAGTGTGGGAATTTGTGCACGGTTTCAAGCCTCACCTAAGGAAAGTCACTTTGTGGCTGTCAAGCGAATCTTTCGATATTTGGCTCATACCCCAAACTTTGGCTTATGGTATCCAAGAGGAGCAAATTTCAACCTTGTTGGTTTCTCTGATTCTGACTGGGCGGGAGACAAAGTGGATAGGAAGTCCACCTCGGGAGGGTGCCAATTTCTTGGTTGCTCTCTTGTTAGTTGGTCTTCCAAAAAGCAAAGTTGTGTGTCTCTCTCGTCCACCGAAGCAGAATATGTGGCCGCTAGCAGTTTCTGTGCTCAACTCTTATGGATGAGGCAAACTTTAAAGGATTACAGTGTCACTTGTGACAAAGTGCCTCTTTGGTGTGACAATGAAAGTGCCATCAAGATTTCTCTGAACCCGGTGCTTCACTTCAAGACGAAGCATATTGAGATTCGGTATCACTTCATCCGGGATCACATAAGGCAAGGAGAAATCGAGCTTCACTACGTCAACACTCATGATAACCTTGCAGATATCTTCACGAAGCCTCTAGATGAAGCAAGATTTCGCGAGTTAAGGCATGAGCTAAATATCATCGATTTGAGCAATGTGGTTTGAATTTGTGCACACACTCCTCACACTCGAGATAGCTATTTTGTCTAGATGTAGGCATGGACTTAGGGGGAGTATTGTTCTCTCAATGAACTATTCCTCCCTCTATTATGCATAAACTAACCAAATCTTCATCATTTGCCATACATAGTTGGCTTAAATGCTTCAAGTCGAGTATTGATCATGGGCCCAAGGATAATTCTTCGTGGTGCCATATCTATAAAACTCAAACATAGGTGGCCTCGGCCACCGCCCTCTTATGAGGAGTTGTGTTACTTGTTTTGCGTGTGCACGTGGTTCTTTTACTCTCTCTAGTGCTTAAAGCCTCTTGTCTTTTCGTGCATTCTCTTGGGGGAGCGGTACTACCGTGATCGGTTACGGTACTACCGCAAAGGACCTACGGTACTACCGCACATCCAGCACGACAGTAATTTTTTACTGTCGCTGGTAGGGCGGTACTACCGCCTGGCGAGCGGTACTACCGCGCAAGCGGTACTACCGCGATGACCGCGGTACTACCGCACATATCCGAACGAGTGGGGGTTATAAGCAGGCAGGGGGAGTTCCATCTCCCCCATACCCATTCACTCCTAACCCCCACGTCGTCCCTGTCTCTCTCTCTCAAGAACGCTGCCGGAGGACCTCGCCGGATCTCCTCCCTCGGCCACTCTCCTCGCATTCCGACCGGTGGGATCGATCCCCACCACGCCTTCTTGCCATGGATGAAGGTTTCTCCCCTTTTCTCCTCTTCTTGTTGCCTTGCTTGTGTTTTTAGGGTTAGGGGAGATGCTTAGTGTTCTTGTGTTCTTCGTGATCTTATCCATGGATGCTTAGGATGTGGGAGAGTGTTTGTGCACTAGAAATATGATTATATTTGTTGCTAGAAGTTACTATGATCAGCCGTAGCACCGTGAGTCGATCTCTTTGGCCGTTTCTAGATCTGCTCTTCTCAGATCTGTTTCGTGCGGTACTACCGCTGGGGAACCGCGGTACTACCGCACGATCTAGTCCAGATCTGATCTGACCTGAGCGGTACTACCGCTCGGGCAGAAGTAAAAATCCAGTACTGCTTGCCGAGCGGTACTACCGCGACCCAATGCGGTACTACCGCTCCGCATGCAGCACTATTTTTTTACTTCCGCTCCTCTTGCGGAAGTAAAATCTTACTATCGCAACGTATGCGGTACTACCGCATCCATATGCGGTACTACCGCTTACCTTGCGGTACTAATTTTTTAGTTCCGCTTCTTCTTGCGGAAGTAAAATATTACTACCGCAACGTATGCGGTACTACCGCATCCATATGCGGTACTACCGCTTACATTGCGGTACTAATTTTTTAGTTCCGCTTCTTCTTGCGGCAGTAAAATATTACTACCGCAGCGTATGCGGTACTACCGCATCCGTCATGCGGTACTACCGCTTACCCTGCGGTACTAATTTTTTACTTCCGCGTAGGGTCAGCAGTACTACCGCTTGTATCATATTTTCTTCGTAGCACGATCACTTTCCTATTTCTCCTGGTTTCTTGTGCTTATCGAGGCTTTGGCATTGATTCTTCTTGTGTTTGTGTTGTCGTGGTCTTGTGTTTGTGTTTTTAGGTGGTGGCTCCGGTTTTGAGGGTCGTCGTACCAACCCTGTCCGCGACACCGGATCCAAGCGTCTGCGTACCCCCAGTGATGTGCCAGAGGGCTCCAATCCCCAGCGCAGGTACAAGACTTCAGCCAACAAGCGTAAGGAATCCTCAATGTCCATGGAGGAGATGCCCGCTGCTGAGTTCATGTCACGAAGGAAGCTCAACCCATATGGAGAACCCCGTGAGCACTTTCCTGGAGATGATATCTTCTGGACCAAGCAGCAGTTTCGCATCTATCATGAGGTGCTCAAGACCAAGACCAACCTTTATGTGGATGCTCACTGGGTGGATGTGGATCACATGAGGAAGGACAAGAACCGGGCATACTTTGCAGAGGATCTTGATCTGATCGAGCAGCTGGGCCTGTAGCACATCATGACATTCCAGAACGATTTTGATCCAGAGATTATTTCTCAGTTCTATGCTTCTGTCAATTTCCAGTGCAAGGAGGATCGCCCAATGACATGGATGACCAATGGTCACAAGATGACTTCTTCTTGGAAGGAGTTCATGGATCTTCTTCAGATTCCTGATGAGGGTCTCCACAACCCAATTGGTTTTCGGCCTCACGCCAATCCTGAATCTGCTAACAAAGACAGGCTGCTTCCATTTTATGAGGAAAAGACTCTTGCTAGTGGCAAACAGACATGGGTGTTGAACCCCTTCCTGGACATCATGTATCGGATCTTTCACAACACTCTGTTCCCTCGTGTTGGAGATAAGGACAAGGTCCATGCCTACCTGGTTGACATGCTACTGATGTGTCAAGAGGCTCGCTCATCCCAGACTGCACCACTTGACATTTCCCACATCATGTGGAATGAGCTCCGTTTTGCCATCTACTCTCGCAAGGTACCCATCTATGGTCCATACTTGTTTCTGCTGATCTCCAAGACTTGGGAGAAGTTGTACCCAGAGGAGGAGTTCGAGGCCGACTGCTTCCGTCATGATCCCATCCGTCTTCGCGTCAAGACTCGATGGGCCAACACCACCACTCGTGCTCAGGCTGCTGCTGCCCAGATGGGCACTGATGAGGAGCCTGTGGAGGAGACTGCTGATGTGCGCTCTGGCAGATTTGCCCCTTCTTCTTCCTCTGTTGTGGAGGAGCCTTCTTGGGCTAAAAAGCTTAAGCAGAAGATGAAGGCCCTCTTCTGCATGCAGGCTCAGGGGCAATACCGGGCTCATGTGACTGACAAGAAGACACGCCAGCATGACAAGAAGATTCTGGCAGTCTATGGAGAGGAAGTATCCGATGGGTCCGAGGATAACATCACCCCTGAGGCTTCCTGGATGGCTCGCCAGGGGTACAAGTGGTCAGAGTCTGATGAGGAGTATTAGGAGGAGCAGCAGGGGTCTGATGATGAGTATGACGACTGAGCTTCTCCCGGGCTGCCACCCGTCTTAGTGTCCTCTTTCCCCTTTGTGGTGTCTCGATGACAAAGGGGGAGAGTGATTTGCGTCTTGTGCCTGTGTGCTCTTGTGTTTCTTTGAACTTTGGTTTATTTGCGTGTTTGTGTCGTGTGCGTGAGACTATCATATGGTGTAAGACATATGCCCCGTTATCGTTGAACTTATCATTATGTCTTTAATGTTTATCCAGAGCAGTTAGTTTTTATATAGAGTATCTCGTGTGTAGATTATAGGGGAGCACTGTACCTAGTATGTGTGCTGTGCAGTCCAAAACAGAGTGTCCCTAGTATGCCTTTACTAGACTAGCTCGTTAATCAAAGATGGTTAAGTTTCCTAACCATAGACATGTGTTGTCATTTGATAAACGGGGTCACATCATTAGGAGAATGATGTGATGGACAAGACCCATCCGTTAGCTTAGCATTATGATCGTTTAGATTTATTCCTATTGCTTTCTTCATAACTTATACATGTTCCTCTGACTATGAGATTATGCAACTCCCGAATACCGTAGGAACACCTAGGAGTTTTGTAGAGATCTTACCCATGTGTGTGTGGCATTCAACACCAACACATTCCAAAGCCACTATGATAAGCTATTCAAGGCGTTGGAGAAGAACAAAGGAGAGAGAGAATTCTTGACAAGGCATCTTCCGGAGAAGGAGGTTTTCGATATGGAGACATGACAAGTAACATGGTGGAATGCTTCAACAATGTGCTCAAGGGTGTCCGTTCCTTGCCGGTCACTGCAATAGTGAAATATACCTTCTTCAAGCTCAACGAGTATTTTCTGAGGCATTTTGAAGTGACGGCAAAAAGGATAGGTGAGAAAATGGAATTTCCCTTCAAAGTTGAGGATAGGTTGAACCATCAAGCGCGCAAGTCTTGGCGTCAACAAATCATTAGTTTCAATGAAAAAGAACAAATGTACCAAGTCGATGAGCCGGGTGGCACAACAAGGGACGACATGACGTACGATGGAGTAGTGTATGAGGTGCGCCTCAAGACCCGATGGTGTCAGTGCGAGAGACCTCACAAGTATCATTGGCCTTGCTTGCATGTGATGACCACCGCAAGGTTCAGAAATGTGAACGTATCCGATGGTACCACCGTGCGGTTGCATGAGTTCACATTGGAACGAACGAGGTTAACATGGGCTCCTAGGTTTCAACCCTTCCTAGATCAGTCACAGTGGCCTGAGTATGATGGGCCACATATCGTCCCCGACCCCGAACTCATGGTGCCTACAAAGGGAAGAAGAAGAAAGCAGATGTTTAGGGGTGAGATGGATGACCTAGCTCGATACACCGAAATGAAACAATTTGGTAGCGGCCATTTCATGGAGGCACCGGACATCAATAGTTGTGGTAAATGTGACGAGCCGGGACACAATGTTAGGAAATGCACCAAAAAGCCACGGACCGATGCCAACACTACAGATCCCACTAGTCAAAGTGGTGCCCGAAGAGGAGGTACCAGAGGCACATGAGGATGTAGGAGTGGTAGTGGACGAGGAGGCAGGAGTGGTGCGCGTGGAGGACGGACCAATCTTCGCGGTAGTGGACAAGGAGACAGTCTTAGAGGGCGTGGGGGACGGTCGGGTATCGGGTGGCCGTGGTCGCAAGACGAGAAGGGTAGAAGGGTTGATAGAGGAAGGCCTATTGGCATCTTTGTAAGGGCATATTTCTCCCTAAGTAGTTTTGGTGATTGATGACAATGCATTTGCGGACTGATCGTGTGCTCTAAGCTCATACAGGTATATCTCCCTTAGGCACAAGACGATTGTTTGCCCCTCGGATTCTATGGAAGACGGTGTTTTCTTTTTGCTCCCTGTCGGTGGCTTTGAGTAATAGGAAAGCCGTACTATTAAGAGGGGGTCCGCGTCGGAAAGGTTTGGGTAGAATCAACACATACACATCCTACTCTCGCACCTCCTTTCCTTGCTTCTCTGGAGGTCCAACCGGTTATTTGTCGTATATGCAAAACTGTGACTTCTTAACTGATCATCTCCCTGGCAAGCGGTAGTACCGCTCAACCAAGCGGTAGTACCGCGCGGATACACGGTAGTACCGCCTGCCGACACGGTAGTACCGCTCTGACGGTAGTACCGCGTCTCCAGAGCGGTAGTACCGTGTATCTGGCCCAGGCGCTGATTCTAAGTACAGAAGTGGATGCGGAAGTAATTTTTTACTTCCGCATCCAATGCGGTAGTACCGCTTAACTTAAGCGGTAGTACCGTGTCGCATTTTGCTACTACCGTTTTCCCGGCGGATGTAGCCACGGATGTAATTTATTTCATCCGTGGTTGTCAATCATGTCGCACTCTTTTGCCTAAGCGGTAGTACCGCTCTCAAAGCGGTAGTACCGCTCAGCCAGCGGTAGTACCGCAACTCATGCGCGGTACTACCGCTCTCTGCGGGCTGAAAACTCCAATAACCGTTGGATTTGTTCCCCCACTATATATAGGGGGTCTTCTTCTCCAAGAAGACTTACCTCTTCCCCCACTACTCCATTGTTGCTCCAAAAGCTCCATTTCCGCCCGATCTCTCTCCCTAGCCAATCAAACTTGTTGATTTGCTCGGGATTGCTTGAGGAGGCATCGATCTACACTTCCACCAAGAGATATTTGATTCTCCCCACTAATCCCTTGCGGATCTTGTTACTCTTGGGTGTTTGAGCACCCTAGACGGTTGAGGTCACCTCGAAGCCATATTCCATTGTGGTGAAGCTTCGTGGTTTGTTGGGAGTCTCCAAGTTGTGGAGATTGCCCCAACCTTGTTTGTAAAGGTTCGGTTGCCGCCTTCAAGGGCACCACTAGTGGATTCACGGCACCTTACATCGTGTGAGGGCGTGAGGAGAATACGGTGGCCCTAGTGGCTTCTTGGGGAGCATTGTGCCTCCACACCGCTCCAACGGAGACGTACTTCCCCTCAAAGGGAAGGAACTTTGGCAACACATCCTCGTCTCCACCGGTTCCACTTGTGGTTATTTCTTACCTTTACTTTTGCATGCTTTACTTGTTCAACTCCTATAGCATGCATGTGTAGTTGTTATCCTTCTTTCCTCTAGTTGTCATCTTAGAAGATTATCTAGACAACTTACTTTGTCGCTTAATTTAAAGTGGTTAAGAAAAGTTAAAAATTGTTAGTTGCCTATTCACCCCCCCCCCCTCAAGTCAACCATATCGATCCTATCAATCTTGCTTAACCCAGATGGTTGAAATAATGTGAATGGTACTTGTTATTTGGTCTTGTTTATTTGTTTTTCATGCATACATACATGTTATTTTACTTTACTAACTACTAAATTTGTCTTTATAGGCATGGCTTCTTGCAGTTCCGTGACGAGGCCACCGTGTGATAACCGCAAGGACATGCCAGACAAGTGTACAGACGCCTAGTTGGATAAGGCGAAGGACAAAGATATGAAAACTCCATCATGTTGGTGTGGAGATGTTTGCAAAGTTAAGGTATCCACCGACCGCAAGAAATCATGGACGGAAGAAAGAAGATATTTGGTTTGTCCCAACTATGCCTACGATCGTCCTCCTCCAGCATTTCAGAGAGGTTTGGATGAAGAGCGTCGTGAAAAGGAGCGAATGGAGCGAAAGAAGCGTGAGGAGGAGAGGGCACACAAAGAGAAGATTGCTCGTCAAGAGGAGAGAGCAAGAAAGCTTACAAGGGCTCGTGAATCCCAAGAGGAGGATGAGGCACGCGACAAGAAAGGAAAATGGCCTCGTGTGACCCAATAAGGCCTTCGTTTTAAAAAACTAGTCATGAACTATGTCTTTGATTCGAGAAACATGTGATGAACTATGTACTTTATTTGTGAAACCTGTGATGAAACTATCTCATGAACTATGTTTTGTTGTGCTATTGTTGTGACTTGACTTGTCTTCAAATGATTACGAATAAAAACAGAGTAAACTCTGCTCTGCTTGTCGCCCTACCGCCAGAGGGCTCGACGGAAGGCTATGAAACCAAACCACCATGGGCATTGGCGGTAAGCATATAAACCCCCTGGAACGCAAAGTCTCCCCTGTTTTGCGGTAGGGTTGGCCAGCCTACCGTCAAAGCCTACGGCGGTAGGGTGGCCACCCAACTGCCCTTGTCTGTGACCAAAATCGACAATATTTTGGACGGTAGGGTTGGCCACCCTATCGCCAGGCTCCATGGCGGTAGGGTTGGCCACCCTACAGCCAGACTTCATGGCGGTAGGGTGGCAACCCAACTGCCCTTGTTCCGTGACCAAAACTGCAATATTTCTGACGGTAAGGTTGGCCATCCTACCGCCGGTGCCTATGGCGGTAGGGTGCTGATCCATGTCCCCCTCCTTTATTTTGTAGCCCTTTGCCTTTCCATTTCTTACAAACTTCTATGAACTAAGCATCCACAAATGGCATCCACAAATGATCGAGTAGCAAGGACATACATAACCGAGCATAGTTCATTACATCCACAAATGACACTTGTTCAAATGACTTAAAACATCTAGCGATTCGAATGACATGAGTTCAAACTACAAAGCTAAAGCTCGAGCATACATTTTCTAAAACGGAAAGGAAGATCTAAAACATATAAGACATTCAATTTGTGCGTCACAATCAGGATTAGGCTTCAGTTGATAATCCGACGACCCCGCCCAATTCTCCAACACACCTTTCGTTTCGCCGAACCAGGCCCATCGAGCACGGCGTTCCGGAATCTCTGACTGGCCATGTGTGATTGCCCGTCCAATGACATGTCCAGGTTTTCTCAAGTCCAGCTCGCGTAATTCTTCTATGTTAACAGAGAAAAAGATCTCCGTTGCCACAGAATGTCTGCAAGCATATTCCTTCTCATGCAGCTCATTAAGTATCTTCTATTTTTCTTTCACAAGCGTACAAAAAACTTTTCTCTCCTTAAGATCAGAAGGTTCCTCCATTAATGGATACTTGTTGAAATCCATCATGGCAGCAAACACCTCATCATTGCTCTTGAACCATGCTTCAAGCTCCCTCTTGATACCAAGTTCTCGCTCCGCTACGATCTTCTCAGACGCTACCACCAGACTCTTAGATGCAATGTCACAACACTTCTCATATACTTTCTTCATCTCCTCCGGGGTCATGTTTTCCATGCTACATGAAACGGAACAAACCAAAACTCAAATCAAATGATACAATACAAACACCAAGCACAATTTATTTATAATGACCTAGGTTACATAATGTTCTCACTGGTTCAAATGACATAGGTTACATAATTGATAAGGGTACATGCCATTACAGTCCAAATGACACTACAACATCATTTGTTTCAACCCCCTCTACTACTCCATCAACAAGACATATTTGTCGTACGGCCCGGGGTTGCAACAAATGACATCATTTCTTTCACGGACCCAGGGCCAATGAGTTGCCCGACTAAGTATCCCCGATGATGGTTGCCTAACTAGCCAATCAATGATCTGGCCAAGGTAACTAGCCAATTAATGATCTGGCCAGGGTTGTTAAAGTCCATCTCATTCACTTCGGCCCTTGTTCCACACAATGCAATTTGCCTTGCAAGAGCGCGTCTATGAATTTTCTCTTCCTTCTTGAGGTTGCTTATGTTTTTCTCTTTAGCTTGGTATAACTTAACTTTGGCATAGTCGCACTTCGACACATAATACTTTGAAAAATCTCTACAAGCCGCATTTAGTGCGTCAACGACTTTGACCCACAAGTCCATCTTTTCCTCAATGACTGCACGTTCACGCTTCGCCGCAGCCTCCGCGGAAGTCTCAACAAAGATGATCGATCCCATCCTACAAGTCGAGGGATTACTATAACGGTCATCCAAGGCAAAAATCCTAACCGTCTTTTTGACAAAAACTATAACCTAGGAGTAGATCGAGCTATAATTCGATATGTAACTACTCTAACAAAACCCTAATTAAACTATAACCATAAAGTTCGTCATATAGGCATTTACTTAAGCATAACCATAACCATAATCATAACCTTAACCCTAACCATGTCATTATACCTAACCCTAACAAAACCCTAAATGATATTTATTACTATCAAAACAATGCTAGTGACACAATACATTGTCAAAGCACAAACATTACCCTAAATGAATCATATACATTAATTCCACCACAACAAAACCATGAACTAGTGATTCCAACAAAATGAGCAAAATGCATGATTTGAATCAACCAAATGAAGGGGGATGGGGGAGGTACCTTGGGTGATGCAAATGGCCTCGATCCACCGACCAAGTCTCAAGCATTGGAGGGGGATCTAGTGGGTGATTTGATGGGGAAGAAGAGGGTGAGAGAGTTTGAGCTCGAAAAGAAGATGGAGGGGGGGTGAATGAGTGGGTGGGGAGCAGCACATCCCTGTAATGCCCCGGATGTAATACTTTCCCTTTTGGGTATATAATATATCTCCGGCTTCATCTATTTCCATTCCGGGTTCTTTGTCTTTCGGGTTTTCGTCGTTTTGTTGTGTGAGTGTGTGGCATTCATACATATCATGTAGACATGTGCATCGCATTGCATTTGTGTTGTCGGTTGCATCCGGTTCCGCGCTTTCCTTCCCGTTGTCCGTTTTGCGTTCCGGAGCTCCCTCGCGTGTCCGTGACGTCCCGTAGGCCTACTTTGTTGTTTGGGCGTGTAACGTTACCGGTGTGCCAAGAGGTTGTTGTGTGTGTGTTGTTGTTTTGTTGTGTGCAACCCGCCTCTCAAATCTCGTCGCGTTTGGACTCTGTTGGCTATCCCATCCGTTGTTCGTGTGGGTCCAAAGTGCCTTCACTTTGTGTCCCAGAAACACCCCTACTGCAGTCTTTTATCTTCTCCTAGGCCCTTTTAAACTACCCCGCGATCGGATCCGTCGGATCGCGATCGGAGGGCTCCTAACACCCCATTCCCACCTAACCCTAGCAAATCTGCTATATTTAGACCCCCTAGTCTATTTTGGCATCCCTAACCCTAGCCCCTTCTTCCTCCTCTCTTCCCCTCATCTTTTTTCTTCAGATCCCGAAGGCCAACAGCTGAATCCCTCGACCCTCCTGCCGAAGTCAACGCTCAGTCGCCTGGGATCCGCTTCGATCGGTCGGGCCAGTGGCAGGACCACTTCGCCTCGACCCTCCGCAGTCGCCAGGATCGGTCGCCTGGACCGATCGGCCGGGCCTCCAGCCGCGCCAGTCAACTGGGTCGAGGACCACTTCCCCGCACCCGGCCCGTCCGCGCGCCCCCGCGGGCTCCCTCCGCACCAGGCCACCGCCTCCTCCCGCTTCTCTCCGCCGAGGCGCACGGGCCACCGCTCCAGTCGCCAGATCCGGGCGAGCGACCAGACGGGCCGCCTCCCGCCTGGGCCCGTCAGCCCCCTCCGGTCCCGCCTGGGCCGATCGCCACCGAGCCGGGCCACCGCCTCCCGGCCTCGCCTCGCCGCCGCATCGGGCCGGCCCTTTTGCTCCACCGACCGGGCCGCCTCTGCCTCGCCCGTGGGCCTTGCCGCGCCGCCGGCCCGTCGTTTTTCCCAGATCAGATCTGAGTGAGGTTGACTCCCCACTCCTCTAAGTCCCAGAATTTTAATCTGTGATGCATATTTTTTCAACTGCTAGATCTCCTTGTGTGTTTGTCCGATTCGCGCATGTAGCATGTCCAGACGATCGTGGGATCGTGCACTACGTTTCTTCTGTTGTTGTCATGCATGTTAGAAGTCATCTAGGTGCTCGTTTTGCTGTTGCAAGAGTGCATCGTGATATAAACTGCTGCTATGTGATGTTTTTATGTCATCTTTGCCATGTGATATCTTTTAGCTCGTTTGTCCGAATGATGCAAATGACATGTCCACGTGTTCGTCTTGCCATGATCTACATGTTGTATGTGCTAGGTAGCATGTTAGATTTATTCTTGCCATGTTTATCATCGTTGCAAAGTGCCATGTGGCTGTGATGTTATTTCACTTGTTATGAAATGCCATCTTGTTGAGCTCGTTGCTATCGTTGTGTTTACCTCAATGATGCATGCTTGTGTGTTTCGGAATCACCATCATGTGTACTTTGATGGGGTGCTTA
Organism: Secale cereale; assembly: GCA_902687465.1. NCBI lineage: Eukaryota > Viridiplantae > Streptophyta > Magnoliopsida > Poales > Poaceae > Secale > Secale cereale. The sequence goes on along the minus strand of LR738711.1, from coordinate 278,927,090 downwards.
CCACTTGCCATGTTTAGTTTCGAGGTGACTTAAACATGCTCTTTTAGATGCCATGATGATATTGCTGTTTTAGGACTTAGTGATTTTTCACTAAGTCTGAAATCTGTAACGTTCCGATGCCATGTTTGTGTGATGTTCTAGGACAAAGCATGATAGTTTTGGAGTGGATCTTGATTTTTCCTTGTAGTATATATTGTTGTCTTTCCATCCATGTCCTCACATGTCTATTTAAGTGGCTGTAGCATGTTTATCTTTTGCTCCAAAGTTTCAATAAAATTCTGCTGCCAGAATTTTATTGTCAAGTTCAATATGTCCAAGATCATTGCTATTGATCCGTGACTCCGTTGGGGGTGCACCTTTGGACTTAGTTGCTGTAGTATATGTCTAGTTTGTGTTCTAGGTCTTTGCCATGTTATTTGAATGTTGTAGCTTAATTATTTTGTGCTCCGAAGTTGCTATGTTGCTGTAATTTTCAGCTTTCGCTCATTTCTTGTTTCGGGCATAACTTTTAGCCCGTAACTCCGATTTCAGCGAACCTTATATCAAACTTGATTGATTTTCTGTGTAGATTACTAATATCAGATTGTTATCATGTTTTGAGGTGTTTTGCTTGAGTGATATTTTACGTGCTCCGTGTGCATCCTTAGTGCATCCATCATGCATCCATCATTTTCGAGTGCGCATTGCATCTTGTTGATTTGTGCTTGGTGTGATTGTTTTGTTTAGAGCCGAAAGCAGAGTCTGAGTTCGAGTACGAGCACGAGGTTTCCAACGAGGTTGAGCACGAGGACCCTTCTTACGATCCGAACGACTTCTCTTCAGGCAAGATGACCGAACCCCGATAACATTACTATCTTTGCCTATTGCTAGTAGTCTCGATCTATAGTTTTGCCTCGATGCCCATGATCTTCTTGTCAGCCTCCTATTTGTAACCAATTGCCATGTTTAACCAACCTACCTACACAAACCGTTGCTTGGCTAAGTACGCTTCGCTCAGCCCTTCTTATAGCATTGCTAGTTGCAGGTGAAGATCGAAGATGCTTGCTTCATGTTGAAGTTTGGTTGGGTTATATCACACTATAAATGCTTAAAAATGAAATCATCTATATATTGGCAAGGGTGGAAGGCTAAGCCTTTTGCTTGGTGTTTTGTTCCACTCATGCCGTTAGGAACCATATAAACCGGTGTTATGTTCCTTGATTATGCGTTCCTAACACGGTTGGGGTGTATGGGACCCCCTCGATAAACCGCTAAGTGCTAAGTCTTTTCCAGCAAGTCCCAACATTGGTACTATTTGCCTCATAACAAACTAAACTTGCATAGGGAGTAATTAACCCTCTTTCTTAATCAACAACCCCGGGCCAGTGCTCCACATGAGTGTTGGTCCGAAACGGGGAGCCTGCGGGGCCACCTCGAGGAAACTCAAGGTCTGGTAAAAACCCGTAGCTTCACCCATCCGGTCGTGTCCTGAGACTTAGATACGCGCGGCTACTATCAGGGTGTCGACACGCCGGGAGGATTTGCTGGATTAGCCTTACCTTAGTTCGGTATATCTTGAGCACGGGATTCCGAGAATACTCGGGTCTTCCCACTTTGGAGTTGCGACTCCGCGGATCGTGGGCTTGTAATGGGTCAAGTTGGAACACCCCTGCAGGGTTTGAACTTTCGAAAGCCGTGCCCGCGATTATGTGGCAGATGGGAGCTTGTTAATATTCGGTTGTAGATAACTTGACACAATGTTTCTAATACACTACCAGCGTGTGTTCCGTGACTGTCAATTTCCGAATAGGGATTCGGGAGTTGAACACGGAGGGGTTATGTTTGTGGAGCTTGTAGCTAGGATCACTTCGTGATCACTTCTCGCCGAGGCTTTCTCTTCTCGCTCTCACTCATGTAAGCTAGTTGCTAGTTGCTGCTGCAGACACTTATTCTTTTCTTCAGCCTTTCCTTTCCCAAAGGCTTAAATAGTCTTGTTACCCGGCAACGGGATTGCTGAGTCCTCTGTGGCTCACAGTTACTTCACCACACCAGATGCAGGTCCAGCTGTGAGCTATCCAGGTGATGGCACCGAGCTAGACTGGGAGTACGACGAGGAGCGTAGTCGGTACTATGTGCGATACCCGGATGATCAGTAGTGGAGACTCTTACTAGGATTCGATCCGCCTGTGGTTTATTTATCTAAGTTTGGTATCTTGACATTTGGATTTTGCCCTTAGAGGGTTGTGATGTTCTTAATGTATGATGATTGAGACTTGAATTGTAATTCTGTGACGTGGCGAGTGTAAGCCAACTATTTTCTGTTTACAATCCCCTCTTTACATGAGATGTGCAAAGATTACCGAACTTGAGATCATTCTAGGATGGATTTATGCCTTTAAGTCGTGCCTTGACACGTAGGAGGTATAACTCCATCCTGGGCATTACAAGTTGGTATCAGAGCCAGGTTCGCGGTTACACGGATGTTTGCTGACAGTTTGCAGTCATGTTGTGCATGACGTTTGTGACCCGTCATGGCACACGGCATGGCACATGTGCTGTCCTTGAAGCACAGCCGGTTGTGCCAAGAGGGAACATTCCTGTGGCCCGACGAGGCGAGGACGTCGGTTCCTCTGAGTGAGGATGTATGTGATGGCTTGGCTTATTAGGGATGATAGACTACTCATATAAATAAGGAATTCCTTGTTTTCTGGGAGCCCATTCGGATAGAACTCCAAAGTTAAGCGTGCTTAGCTTGGAGTAGTTTCAGGATGGGTGACCGACCGGGAAGTTGCTCCCGGGTGCGCATGAGTGAGGACAAAGTGCGCAGAAAAGACTAGTATTGATATGTGAGGCCAGTCTAGATCCCGCCAGGAGTAACGACCACCGGCGGGTGTGTCCGGGGCGTTACAAGTTGGTATTCAGAGCCTTCTCCGACCTAGGAGCCCCCACTGTTTGATCGAATCGTTGACGGTCGAGTCTAGGCACACACTAAAAACTTTTGAGTCCTATATTATATCGGAGAGTAGGATTTCTTTGCTTCTCATCCCCTTTCTCTCTGGTGAGGACTCCTGACGACTACTCTTGTCTCTCCTATCTTCAAAATTGCACAATTTTTTTTTAGGAATCCCGCGAGTATTCTGGGATTGTTTCGATGTTCTTGTGACAAGGATATTGTTCTCGATGCCTCCTGTTTCCGGGGAGTTGAGCTTCGGGGTATTGTTGTCACAAGCATATCGCGGCAGTACTAAATACTTAAGACGGCCGACATCGAAAATCTCTCCTATACGGCCAGTGGCAAGATAACCCCGACATCACCCAGTACTGGGGAGGTAGTTCGGGAGTATTGCCATAGCTTGTTATAGTGGATGCTTTTCGAAGGTCCGAGGTACACAGTTTCCGAGAAAGACTGGTTATGTGTTGAAGGATGGATACACCTGGATGTAGGTTTAGAGTTGATTGCGCGGTGCTTCCCGTGTATCCCCAACACCTGATTGCATAACTGGAATCTTTCGGAAATCTATAGGTGGGTTATCCAGTAGATCATAGGCATTCTTCCAACGAATGCAGGTTAGCGAGTTCGGGGTTCTACATTGAGTGAAGTGGTATTATGACCGATGTTACTATCAGGAGTTGCATCTTAAAGGGTCCTTGGCTATGCTGATCCGGGGATTGCAAAACCTTTTCGTAACGCGTTCATATGCTTTCAGCACAAAGATGTTAGATCGAAACTCCTCTCTTGTGTTTGTTCCCGTCCGTACCCTGTTGTTTTCTTATTTTATCCTTTTGTCCCCTATGTGGCTTCTCGTGAAGATTGATGTTATCATTTAACTGAGAATATCATTCGTTCCTCTTGTTCGAATGATTTCATTCGTTCTATTGTTCGAATGATTATTGTGAAGACTTGTTGCAATTCATTCCATTGATTCAGCTTATACCTTCTGTCAATCAATTGCTGATTCGTGATCATCTCTTACAGGATGGCTCCGAAAAAGGTTCCCAACGCTAACCCAGAGGTGGAAGAGGTCCCAGATCATCCTCCTTCCCCTCCTCCTCCGCCTGAGGCTTGGAGAGCGATTATGCAGACTACAGCTCAGAACACCCAGTTGATGATGCAGATGATGCAGCAGATACAAGCTAATCAAGCTAATCAGGGTATTCCAGGGAACCAAGGCAACTTCTTCAACCAGCAGCACCATGCTACTCTTAACCAGTTCTTGGCCAACAATCCTAAAGCTTTCAGTTACTGTGTCGACCCTCTTGATGCTGAAGATTGGTTAACCGACATTAAGAAGCATTTTGAGTGCAGTAACGTGAAGGAAGATGATTATGTGAAGTTTGCAGCCTTCCAACTGAAAGATCAAGCTGCTGATTGGTGGCAGCAGTACAAAGACTCCAGGCCAGGTCAAGTGATCTCTTGGGAGAATTTCTGCAAGGATTTTCGCTCTCACCACATTCCAACAAGTGTCATCGAGGGTATGCGTGAGCAATTCCGCAACCTGAAGCAGGGCTCCATGATAGTCTATCGGTATAATGTCAAGTTTCAAAACCTCGCTCGTTATGCTAAGCAAGACATTCCTGATGCCAAGAGTAAAATCTACCAGTTCCGTGGAGGTCTCAAAGATGAACTTCAGCTTGCTCTCACCTTATTCGAGCCGGATGAATTCGACAAGTTCTATAACATGGCTTTGAAACAAGAAGCAGCTCAGCTTAAGATGGAGGCTTCTAAGAAGAGAATTCAAGATGCCGTTCACTCTTCCTCATCGTCTCAGATGGTCTCGAAGCATCAGAAATTCTGGCTTCCTCCTCCTCCAGTGATTCGAGCTCCACACAACAACTCCAACAACTCCAACAATAAGAACTCTAGTGGTCGTGGTTTCTCCCACCCACCCAACCCGAGCAACCAGTCGAAGTAGCAGTTTCAGTCTCAAGGCTCCAAGTCCAGTGGTTCTCATTTCCGTCCTCTCTCAGAAGTGACTTGCAACAAATGCACTCAGAAAGGTCACTATGCCAACAGATGTCCGAATCCGAAGCGTCTTCCTCCTCCTCCACCTGTGAGTTCAGCTATTGTCAGGCATGATCCAAAGTCTGCAAGGGTCAATCTGATGAATGCAGCACAAGCGGAGAATTCTTCTGATGTCATTTTGGGTAACCTTCCAGTTAACTCTATCCCTGCTAAAGTTTTATTTGATTCGGGTGCTTCATGCTCTTTCATGTCTCAACCATTTGCATCCAAGAATAATGTTGACATCCAAAGTCTGCCTCAGAAGTTGCAAGTTATTTCTCCGGGGAGACGTATGTCTTCCAACATATATGCTCCGGATGTTTATATTCGCATGGGTGATTAACGCTTTCTGGCTAAACTGGTGATTCTTGGTAATTCTGACATCGACCTCATCCTCGGAATGGATTGGCTTTCTCAGCACGATGCTCATATCGATTGTGCGCAGAAGGAAGTCAAGTTGACTCATCCTGATGAAGATGTGATTATCTTTGCCTCCAGGGATAACACTATCCGGCTTTTCTCTCTCAATGATAAGGGCGAAATTAATGCCATATCTCAAATTCCCGTGGTGAACGAATATCAAGACGTCTTTCCTGAAGAACTTCCAGGCATGCCTCCACACCGTCAGGTGGAGTTTGTCATTGAACTCGAGCCGGGTACTGAGCCAGCATGCCGGCGTCCGTACAAGCTCTCTCCGGACGAATTGAAGGAATTGAAGAAGCAGCTTGATAAGCAGGAGAGTATGGGTCTCATCAGGCCTAGTACATCTCCGTGGGGCTGTGGTGTCTTATTTGTCAAGAAGAAAGATGGCACGGAGCGTCTCTGTGTTGATTACCGGCCATTGAACAAGAAGACGATTAAGAACAAGTATCCGCTCCCCAACATCAACGAACTCTTTGAGCAGCTCAAAGGAGCTAAAGTGTTCTCTAAGCTTGACCTCCGAATGGGCTATCATCAAATTCGCATTCGCGAGGAAGACATTCCCAAGACGGCCTTCAGAACGAGCTACGGTTCATACGAGTATACCGTCATGTCCTTCGGTCTCGCCAATGCTCCTCCTACCTTTTCGAGGATGATGCATTACATCTTCAACCCCTATACTGGCGAGTTTGTGCTTGTGTATCTGGATGATATTCTGGTGTTTTCCAAGAATGAAGAAGATCACGAAAAGCACTTACGCCTGGTTCTTGATCGACTCCGAGAGCATAAATTCTATGCCAAGTTCTCAAAGTGCGAGTTTTGGCTCGATAAGGTTTTGTACCTGGGCCACATCATCTCAGCTGACGGTATTGCGGTTAATCCCGAGAAAGTTGAAGCAATTGTCAACTGGGAAGCTCCTCAGAACGTCAAGCAGCTCCGCAGTTTTCTGGGTCTTGCCAGCTATTGCAGAAGGTTTGTTGAGAACTTCTCCAAGATTGCCAAGCCTCTTTCCAACTTGCTTCAGAAGAATGTCAAATACTTTTGGTCTCCAGAGTGTGAAATGGCATTCAAAACTCTCAAAGATAAGCTTGTCTCCGCTCCAGTCCTGACTCCTCCGGATGAATCCATGCCCTATGAAGTATTCTGTGATGCTTCTCTTCAAGGTCTTGGTGGTGTGCTTATGCAAGATAAGAGAATTGTGGCATACACTTCTCGTCAGCTAAAGCCAAGTGAGAAGAACTATCCCACACATGATCTCGAGCTAGCAGCTGTGGTACATGCTCTGATTACGTGGAGACATCTGTTGTTGGGCAGAAAGGTCGACATCTTCACTGATCACAAGAGCTTGAAGTACATCTTCACACAGCCGCATCTGAACCTCCGCGAGACTCGTTGGGTTGAAATGATCCAAGAGTATAATCCCAGCAATGAATACACTCCTGGCAAGGCGAATGTGATTGCAGATGCTTTGAGCAGAAAGGCATATTGCAACAGCCTTCTTATCAAGCCGCACCAGCCTGAGCTTTGTGAAGCATTCAGGAAACTCAACCTCCAAGTTGTTCCGCAGGGTTTTCTTGCAAATCTCCAAATTGCTCCTACCTTGGAAGATCAAGTCCGTGAGGCCCAACTCAGTGATACCATGGTGAAGAAAGTGAAACATGGGATTGCCAAGGGCACTCCAAAATACAAGTGCTTCCGTGTTGATGAGAGAGATACCTTGTTCTTCGAGGACAGACTCGTTGTTCCCAAAGGTGATCTCGGGAAGCTCATAATGGAAGAAGCACATGATTCTCTCCTTTCCATTCATCCTGGCAGTTCAAAGATGTATCAAGACCTCAAGCAGTCTTACTGGTGGACACGCATGAAAAGGGAGATTGCCCAATTCGTGAATGAATGTGATGTATGCAGAAGAGTGAAAGCAGAACATCAACGTCCAGCCGGTCTTCTCCAACCTCTTCCTATCCCCGAGTGGAAGTTCGACCACATTGAAATGGACTTCGTCACTGGTTTTCCTAAATCCAAGCGAGGAAATGATGCTATCTTTGTGGTGATTGACAAGCTTACCAAAGTCGCTCACTTTCTTCCAGTCAAAGAATCAATCAATGCAGCTCAACTTGCAGAGTTGTACACTTCCAGAATTATGTCCCTACATGGCATTCCTCAAGTGATATCCTCAGACCGTGGAAGCTTGTTCACATCAAGGTTCTGGGACTCCTTTCAGTCCGCCATGGGCACTAAGATCAGGTTCAGCACTGCATTTCACCCTCAGACTAGTGGTCAAGTCGAGCGTGTGAATCAGATTCTAGAAGACATGCTCAGAGCCTGTGTCATCTCCTTTGGCATGAAATGGGAAGACTGCCTTCCATTTGCCGAGTTCTCTTACAACAACAGCTTTCAAGCAAGTGCAGGCAAAGCACCATTTGAAATTCTCTATGGCAGAAAGTGCCGTACCCCTCTCAACTGGTCTGAAACAGGCGAACGTCAACTTCTTGGCAATGACTTGATCTCAGAAGCCGAAGAAATGTGCAAAGTCATACGTGAGAATCTCAAGGCCGCTCAGTCGCGCCAGAAGAGCTACTATGACGGCAAGCATCGTGATTTGGCTTTCAACATCGATGATCATGTCTATCTCCGAGTTTCTCAGATGAAAGGCACCCAAAGATTCGGTATCAAAGGAAAGCTTGCTCCTAGATACGTCGGGCCTTTCAAGATTCTTGGCAAAAGAGGCGATCTAGCCTATCAACTTGAGCTCCCTCCCAACTTCGCAAATGTTCATGATGTCTTCCATGTGTCTCAACTCCGCAAATGCTTTAAGGCACCTCAGCGCATGATTCTGTTTGAAGAGATTGATCTTCAACAAGACCTGTCCTACCGAGAGCACCCAGTTGCCATTCTCGAAGAAACCGAACGCAAGACCCGCAACAAGTCCATCAAATTCTTGAAAGTCAAGTGGTCACATCACACCGACCGAGAAGCTACCTGGGAACGAGAAGATCATCTTCGTTCCGAGTACCCTTCCTTTTTCCAGTCCTAGATCTCGGGACGAGATCTTTTTGTAGTAGAGGAGAGTTTGTAATGCCCCGGATGTAATACTTTCCCTTTTGGGTATATAATATATCTCCGGCTTCATCTATTTCCATTCCCGGTTCTTTGTCTTTCGGGTTTTCGTCGTTTTGTTGTGTGAGTGTGTGGCATTCATTCATATCATGTAGACATGTGCATCGCATTGCATTTGTGTTGTTGGTTGCATCCGGTTCCGCGCGTTCCTTCCCGTTGTCCGTTTCGCGTTCCGGAGCTCCCTCCCGTGTCCGTGACGTCTCGTAGGCCTACTTTGTTGTTTGGGCGTGTAACGTTACCGGTGTGCCACGAGGTTGTTGTGTGTGTGTTGTTGTTTTGTTGTGTGCAACCCGCCTCTCAAATCTCGTCGCGTTTGGACTCCATTGGCTATCCCATCCGTTGTTCGTGTGGGTCCAAGGTGCCTTCACTTTGTGTCCCAGAAACACCCCTACTGCAGTCTTTTATCTTCTCCTAGGCCCTTTTAAACTACCCCGCGATCGGATCCGTCGGATCGCGATCGGAGGGCTCCTAACACCCATTCCCACCTAACCCTAGCAAATCTGCTATATTTAGACCCCCTAGTCTATTTTGGCATCCCTAACCCTAGCCCCTTCTTCCTCCTCTCTTCCCCTCATCTTTTTTCTTCAGATCCCGAAGGCCAACAGCCAAATCCCTCGACCCTCCTGCCGAAGTCAACGCTCAGTCGCCTGGGATCCGCTTCGATCGGTCGGGCCAGTGGCAGGACCACTTCGCCTCGACCCTCCGCAGTCGCCAGGATCGGTCGCCTGGACCGATCGGCCGGGCCTCCAGCCGCGCCAGTCAACTGGGTCGAGGACCACTTCCCCGCACCCGGCCCGTCCGCGCGCCCCCGCGGGCTCCCTCCGCACCAGGCCGCCGCCTCCTCCCGCTTCTCTCCGCCGAGGCGCACGGGCCACCGCTCCAGTCGCCAGATCCGGGCGAGCGACCAGACGGGCCGCCTCCCGCCTGGGCCCGTCAGCCCCCTCCGGTCCCGCCTGGGCCGATCGCCACCGAGCCGGGCCACCGCCTCCCGGCCTCGCCTCGCCGCCGCATCGGGCCGGCCCTTTTGCTCCACCGACCGGGCCGCCTCTGCCTCGCCCGTGGGCCTCGCCGCGCCACCGGCCCGTCGTTTTTCCCAGATCAGATCTGAGTGAGGTTGACTCCCCACTCCTCTAAGTCCCAGAATTTTAATCTGTGATGCATATTTTTTCAACTGCTAGATCTCCTTGTGTGTTTGTCCGATTCGCGCATGTAGCATGTCCAGACGATCGTGGGATCGTGCACTACGTTTCTTCTGTTGTTGTCATGCATGTTAGAAGTCATCTAGGTGCTCGTTTTGCTGTTGCAAGAGTGCATCGTGATATAAACTGCTGCTATGTAATATTTTTATGTCATCTTTGCCATGTGATTTCTTTTAGCTCGTTTGTTCGAATGATGCAAATGACATGTCCACGTGTTCGTCTTGCCATGATCTACATGTTGTATGTGCTAGGTAGCATGTTAGATTTATTCTTGCCATGTTTATCATCGTTGCAAAGTGCCATGTGGCTGTGATGTTATTTCACTTGTTATGAAATGCCATCTTGTTGAGCTCGTTGCTATCGTTGTGTTTACCTCAATGATGCATGCTTGTGTGTTTCGGAATCACCATCATGTGTACTTTGATGAGGTGCTTACCACTTGCCATGTTTAGTTTCGAGGTGACTTAAACATGCTCTTTTAGATGCCATGATGATATTGCTGTTTTAGGACTTAGTGATTTTTCACTAAGTCTGAAATCTGTAACGTTCCGATGCCATGTTTGTGTGATGTTCTAGGACAAAGCATGATAGTTTTGGAGTGGATCTTGATTGTTCCTTGTAGTATATATTGTTGTCTTTCCATCCATGTCCTCACATGTCTATTTAAGTGGCTGTAGCATGTTTATCTTTTGCTCCAAAGTTTCAATAAAATTCTGCTGCCAGAATTTTATTGTCAAGTTCAATATGTCCAAGATCATTGCTATTGATCCGTGACTCCGTTGGGGGTGCACCTTTGGACTTAGTTGCTGTAGTATATGTCTAGTTTGTGTTCTAGGTCTTTGCCATGTTATTTGAATGTTGTAGCTTAATTATTTTGTGCTCCGAAGTTGCTATGTTGCTGTAATTTTCAGCTTTCGCTCATTTCTTGTTTCGGGCATAACTTTTAGCCCGTAACTCCGATTTCAGCGAACCTTATATCAAACTTGATTGATTTTCTGTGTAGATTACTAATATCAGATTGTTATCATGTTTTGAGGTGATTTGCTTGAGTGATATTTTGCGTGCTCCGTGTGCATCCTTAGTGCATCCATCATGCATCCATCATTTTCGAGTGCGCATTGCATCTTGTTGATTTGTGCTTGGTGTGATTGTTTTGTTTAGAGCCGGAAGCAGAGTCTGAGTTCGAGTACGAGCACGAGGTTTCCAACGAGGTTGAGCACGAGGACCCTTCTTACGATCCGAACGACTTCTCTTCAGGCAAGATGACCGAACCCCGATAACATTACTATCTTTGCCTATTGCTAGTAGTCTCGATCTATAGTTTTGCCTCGATGCCCATGATCTTCTTGTCAGCCTCCTATTTGTAACCAATTGCCATGTTTAACCAACCTACCTACGCAAACCGTTGCTTGGCTAAGTACGCTTCGCTCAGCCCTTCTTATAGCATTGCTAGTTGCAGGTGAAGATCGAAGATGCTTGCTTCATGTTGAAGTTTGGTTGGGTTATATCACACTATAAATGCTTAAAAATGAAATCATCTATATATTGGCAAGGGTGGACGGCTAAGCCTTTTTCTTGGTGTTTTGTTCCACTCATGCCGTTAGGAACCATATAAACCGGTGTTATGTTCCTTGATTATGCGTTCCTAACACGGTTGGGGTGTATGGGACCCCCTCGATAAACTGCTAAGTGCTAAGTCTTTTCCAGCAAGTCCCAACATTGGTACTATTTGCCTCATAACAAACTAAACTTGCATAGGGAGTAATTAACCCTCTTTCTTAATCAACAACCCCGGGCCAGTGCTCCACATGAGTGTTGGTCCGAAACGGGGAGCCTGCGGGGCCACCTCGAGGAAACTCAAGGTCTGGTAAAAACCCGTAGCTTCACCCATCCGGTCGTGTCCTGAGACTTAGATACGCGCGGCTACTATCAGGGTGTCGACACGCCGGGAGGATTTGCTGGATTAGCCTTACCTTAGTTCGGTATATCTTGAGCACGGGATTCCGAGAATACTCGGGTCTTCCCACTTTGGAGTTGCGACTCCGCGGATCGTGGGCTTGTAATGGGTCAAGTTGGAACACCTCTGCAGGGTTTGAACTTTCAAAAGCCGTGCCCGCGATTATGTGGCAGATGGGAGCTTGTTAATATTCGGTTGTAGATAACTTGACACAATGTTTCTAATACACTACCAGCGTGTGTTCCGTGACTGTCAATTTCCGAATAGGGATTCGGGAGTTGAACACGGAGGGGTTATGTTTGTGGAGCTTGTAGCTAGGATCACTTCGTGATCACTTCTCGCCGAGGCTTTCTCTTCTCGCTCTCACTCATGTAAGCTAGTTGCTAGTTGCTGCTGCAGACACTTATTCTTTTCTTCAGCCTTTCCTCTCCCAAAGGCTTAAATAGTCTTGTTACCCGGAAACGGGATTGCTGAGTCCTCTGTGGCTCACAGTTACTTCACCACACCAGATGCAGGTCCAGCTGTGAGCTATCCAGGTGATGGCACCGAGCTAGACTGGGAGTACGACGAGGAGTGTAGTCGGTACTATGTGCGATACCCGGATGATCAGTAGTGGAGACTCTTACTAGGATTCGATCCGCCTGTGGTTTATTTATCTAAGTTTGGTATCTTGACATTTGGATTTTGCCCTTAGAGGGTTGTGATGTTCTTAATGTATGATGATTGAGACTTGAATTGTAATTCTGTGACGTGGCGAGTGTAAGCCAACTATTTTCTGTTTACAATCCCCTCTTTACATGAGATGTGCAAAGATTACTGAACTTGAGATCATTTTAGGATGGATTTATGTCTTTAAGTCGTGCCTCGACACGTAGAAGGTATAACTCCATCCTGTGCATTACAATCCCCCTCCCCTTACAACCTTATCCAGGAACCTACTACCAGAGAGCCCGACGGTAGGTTACAAAAGCTTACCGTCATGGCTGACGGCGGTAGGTCCCTTTGCCACGTATACACGACCGTTAACGGCCAGACGACGTCAAGGATCCTACCGCTACGAGGGGCGGCGATATCCTGTACGTACCTACCGCCCGGGCCTCCCGCGGTAGCAAAAGGTCAAATCTCGAAAATTTTCCATACCGAGGTCAGATCTGGATTTTATACGCGGAAATGGTCAAAACACGAAATTTTGCCCCCGCGCGACGCGCCCATCGTCCGGAACATGCAACAGTTCTGCTAACCCTTCTCGTCAAGCGTGCGCCCCCTCTCCCACGTGACTCCCTCGAGCCCGCGCCCCCTCCACCTCGTCTCCTCCCGCTCCCTCCTCTCCAACGCCGCCGCCCTTGACGCGCCGTCAGGGACGCCGTCGACATGTCGGGGATACATAGCGATGGAGCTCAGCCCGAGCCCAGCAGAACCCTATTCGCTCGATTGACAAGACCAGGGCAACGGATTGGATCGAGGGCGCCCGCATGGCCTCGCCGCAGCTGCCACCTGGATTCGCTAGCCGCCGTGTGGAGTCACCCTGGCCGCCGCCTCGAGTCACCTCCACCGTTGCGGCCAGGAATCCCGTCCAGGCAAGGCAACTTCCTCCGAGTCCCTGCTCTCTCTGGTCCACTTGCCCTGCTTGATGTGTGTGTGTGTTGTGCACGTTTAGCCATCCGCCTCCCTTCCGATCTTCAGATCTCCATATTTGGTGAATGCGCAGGGCCGGTCCTATGTATCGGAGGGCCCTAGGGCGAACTCAGACAACATATGGGCCCATAAGTCGTAACACTATTTGAGTGATATGTAAACAAATATATATATGTATGTATGTGTGTTTGATACGTAATATATATAACTTCATTTGCAATATATTAAAAATAAACTTTTGACCATGCATCTTTAATTTGAGATGTCTAATATAATTACTGGACAATGACTAAAATATGGAGAAAAGAGAATGCAAAGAATAAGAAATTTATACACCAGAATACTGAAATTGACGATGCATGAATACATACTTGTGAAACATTGGATAATGAACTCATGGTCGCGGTCTCGAGGATGGCGGGGCGGGACATTAGGGCCGTGGCAGCGCAAGGGCGCCATGAATAGATTGCAGTACCACACATTCCCCCATCCAAAGCAGTGACTCCCAATCCCAAATCCTAGATCTAACAAAACATGATGACATCGATAAATCTTTGAACACACACATTCCAGTTTGTCATCCAAAGAAGACTATCATTTTCCTTCTGAACCATGGACTGTATGGCAGCATGTTAACCTCCAACAGTTTGCAATTTAGGGAAACAAGCTTCTAGTAAAAGACAGACATCAAAAACCTAGAAGCTAATCCAAACGTGAACGTGAAGGAGGTTGGTGTTTACTTGAAGTTGAGGTACTGGCCGAATGGTCGCCGGCAAGGCCGCACGGTGGCGGCACAAGAGCAGGCTGACGAAGGATCCCTAGCGACGGCCGATGCTTGACAAAGAGAAGAAAGCACGAAGCGATGCGATTGATGTGGGCGGCAGGCCGGCGGTCCGACGCTTCATCTAGTGCTAGTAATCAGCCAAGGCAATTGGGCCTTAACCCATCTCTCCCGTTCTCTCCCTTTTGGTTTTCCTATCTAGTATTTGTCTGCTGGGCTATACATGCAATACCAGATCATGGGCCCCCTCCAGGCCTGGGCCCTAGGCGGTCGCCCCTCTGGCCATACCCCAGGGCTGGCCCTGTGAATGCGGTATTTTGGTTTCATTGGATTACTATCTGTATTCGGGGATTAGCTACGAATTGATGTTTTTAGTTCGAGTTTGGATGCTCGGCAATAGTGATTTAGATCTTTTTGTAGAACATAATGATCAACTCGGTCTATTTCTGGAGAAAATTCCTAGGAATTTGATTAACAGAGGCATCTCTATCTGGCGCTGGATTATACATTACGTTCTGCACTCGCTCCGCAGATGGGAGGAAACAGTGCAAGATTAGAAGTTTACCAAGTTCTGTTGCTTTGCACTGAATCTATCGATTTGTGACTAATGGTGTTCTAAATTTGTTAGGAGGACAACGCAGTTGTTATGCAGATAATGATGTTTTTGGCTGGAATCAACACCCTTCTACAGAGATTTTTTGGTACCCGATTGCCTGCGGTGATTGGTAGATCATACACCTTTGTTCTACCTATGATTTTGATCATACTGGTGGGATGCTACACCAACGAACCAGATCTACACACTACATGTTGAAAAGAAGGTAATTCTACTTGCCTCCCAGTAATCTTTTCCTACATGTAAACTGATGACATTCTTTATTCTTTTTTTTGCAGTGATCTACTGATCTTTGTGATTTAGTTTAGTGCTAGAGTTAGCAAAATCTACTGATCTTATATCTTTGTCATGTTCCCCTTATTTGGGTGGTCTACCTTTGGCTATGAATGCGTATATTATTGTCAGGTTCCCCTTATCCCTGCATCACTGAACAATGCTGGCAAACTAATGTCCCTTTGCCCTATGTAGTGGTGTTACAGACTGCCATTTGTTTTGTCAAGCTTACTAACTGATTTTTTTTACATTATCATGAATATGCATTAGGCATGCCCTTCTCTATTTCGGTGGCCTTTTGCCAGTCTCTTCATTTTCCGATTATACTCATGTTTTCCTGTATGTAGATGTGATTATAAATGGCATTAAGAATGAGTAGATCCGACTCGGGGAGGGCATGGTTGATGTATGCAACCATGGGAGTGTCAGCTTAGTCTGGTCCTCTTCAACCAAAGGCTCCTGGACTTGGCCATAGCCAGAGTTATGTGAAACAAGGTTTTTTAAGGAACTATTTTTGAAGACATGTGTATACAGAACACATGTTTTGTTGTCTTTTTTTTCATGAGTTGTTGAAAAGATCTTATGAAGCTTGATTGATAGTGTTTTTTTTTTTTTGAAGGTCACCGGGGGAGGGCAAAGCCCTCCACCTGAATTGTATTCAAGTTGCCTATAAGGCTTTACAGCCTCGCAAGATAGGTTCAAGAGAACCAGAAGTACAGGGGACACAAGGGAGGAGATAAACAAAAAAAACACACGCCAACAACACACATAACAGGGAGAACAAGGAAGGAGAACACAACAAAGAGCACCATAGGAGGAAACTAGCAGCATTTGCCAGCCGGAACAAACCACGACACTGCACCATCGACGCAATCGAAAGGCTCCACGCATCCAAGACTGCACAACGCCGCGACACAGGACCTGCATCGCGAGGCACATTCGAAGGCCACGCAAGGCCGAGACGACGCCACGGCACCTGTGCGCCACCGGCTTAGTCGACACTGCACCGTCGACGCAATCGAAAGGCCTCATGCATCCAAGACTGCACAACGCCGCGACACAGGACCTGCGTCGCGAGGCACATTCGAAGACCACGCAAGGCCGAGACGACGCCACGGCACCTGTGTGCCACCGGCATAGGCGAGGGGCATCGCCTAGCAAGACAACCCGTAGCACTGCATCGCCGACGCAATCAAAAGGCACCCCACAACCAAGACTGCACAACGCCACGACACCCCCTGTGTCGGGGGCACATTCGAACGGTCATGCGAGACCGAGACAACGCCACGACACCTGTGCGCAACGGCGTAGCTGCAGGGCACCGCCAAGCAGAGACGTACCAGGAGCACTCGAGCACGACACACACCACCGTCGACCCCCAGACCGGCCGCACCACCATCACCACCGACCACCCTCTTCAAACCAGCCATCCACCACCCCAAACCTCAGGCAAGCAGTATGGACCAGCATCTCCGAAGACAGGCACCACCACGGTGGTAAAAACGACGTCAAGGACGCCGCCGCCGTCCGATCCAGAATCTGGACCTTAGGCTTTCGCCCAGAGAACGAACAGAGTAGGCGTGAAACCAATGCCACACACAACAGCACCTCCAAGGAGGGATCCGACGCCCAAAAGCGTCGCTGCCGCCGGCGCCGACCGAAGTCAACACAGGGCTTTCACCCGTAGCATCACCCGCGCCACCCGTTGCTGATCCACGTCGCTGCCGAGACCGGAGTCACCGCCGAAAAAGCAGGACACCGGCCAGGCCCGCCCCCACGCCGCCGCCAACCCGGGCCGCGGAACGGCCGCGCACCGCGACGCACCTCGCGCACCAGATCCGCGCAACCCCAGCCCCACCACACCACCTCCAACTCCCAGCAGCCACCGTCAGCCCACAGATCCGGGCCCGAGCCCGACGGATCTGGAGCAGGCCACCGCCGCCAGCAGGAAGCAAGTCCCCCGCGTCACGCGCCACACGAAGGCTCCGCAGGTCGCGCCGAGGACCTCCCCCGCCGCCGAGACGAAGCCGCCGCCCAGGAGCCGAACGCGGCCAGATCCGCGGTGGAGTTGCCCCGATCTGACCAACGGCGCGCCGGCCGGGCCAGAGCAGGCCACCGCCGCGAGCAGGATGCATGTCCCCCGCGTCACGCGCCACACGAAGGCTCCGCCGGTCGCGCCGAGGACCTCCCCCGCCGCCGTGACGAAGCCGTCGCCCAGGAGCCGAACGCGGCCAGAACTGGCAGGGCGCCACAGCCCCCGCGCCGCAAGGGAAACGCCCCGCCGCCACCTTCCCTGGGACACGCGCAGGCTTCGCCGGCGGCCCCTCCGGCGGCGGCGATGCGGGCGAGCGGGGATGCAAGTAGCTAGCGGCGGCGGCGCTGAGGTCCCCCCGTGTCGCCCGAGCAAAGCGACGCGGAGGTGCACTTTTCAACGATAGCCAACGAAAAAATTAAGATAAACCTTATAAACCAGCGATTGATAGTGTTTCAACTCAGATGAAGTGGTCTGGATGATAAGCTTTTGCAGACCTTCTGTACAATGCACTATTCTGGACTCAAATAGTCTGGGAGTGTTGCATGCCTTTGTATTGTGTTCCTGAACCTTGCTAAGTTTCTCCATGTCCAAGTATTTTCTTCTAAGAAAAAAGTCTTTTGTTGCACCCACATTAACCATATGTATTTACATTAACATTTTTGAATTGTAAACTGTAGCTGCCTAAAACTTTGGTATAAAATAAAGCCCTTTTTGGTAAATGAGGCAGGTTTTTAGCAATGTTTTGCATTTTCTTACTTGCAATACTATGCTTGCATGTTCAGGTCTTCCAAGACCTAAATCATCATAAATCCAGCACATGCTACACTACTGTCGCTGCTGCACGAGGAAACTGAAGGTATGCTCCCAAGCCCACCCCCACGCCCGCTCCTCTGCGCCACACCTGCGTCGGCTCCGGCCGCCCCATCCATCCACTCCAGCCATGCCTCTGCGGTGTGGTTCATGCCGCTCCCACCGCCTCCCACCGGTGGCCCGGCACCTGTTTCGTCCCCGCCTGCGCCGGTACTCCTCCTGCGGTCAACCACTTCTCTGGCCGTGGATCCAGATCTGGTTTCGCCGCCGAGCCGCCGGGGCAGTGCTGACGACGAGCTGCACGTTCCATCGCCAAGCATCGACTCAGGTAAGCAGCTTCAGCCGTTGACGTCTCTGCGCATTCAAGATGGGGCAAGGGCTGCAGCGGCCTCTTCTACTGGCATTCAAGACGGAGCTCGTCCCGCAGCGGCTGGCATTCAAGACGACGCGCCTGGGAGGCTTGCGCTCATCTGCCCCGCTGCTTTCCCAGGGCCATCAATGCCGGTTTCAAGTCCGCGCGCGGGGCGCGAGGGAGAAGTGACCGGCGGCTGGCAAATGGTCAAATCACGTCGCGGCTTGCGCCGCCCGGCTGTCGCCGACCAAGCATTCAAGCCTTCTCCTCTCCCGGCCTGGCTTAAAGGCCGCTGCTGCCGGTGCCTTGCCCCAGGCCACATAGCAGCGTTCCGCCGCGACCCCTTTCGGTGTTCCCGCTATTTGGAGAACGGCCACCGCGCCCGTGGCTGTCGCAACAAGTGGAAGCCGCTCAGCTCGCTTGCCTGCCTCGTCGTGCCTCCACCGCTGCCTCGATCCGCCATCAACAACTGCCAAGCTCCTCCTCCTCGGTTTGGCCCGGGCAGTGGCTGGCCTCTGCTCCAAGCTGCTACGCCGACGTCGCGAGCCACCACCAACCTCGACGTGATGCCGCGCTTGGGCGATGCCTCTGCCAGGCCGGCAGAGGATTTCGTGGTGGTGCCAGCGACCCCGGAGATGCAGGCGGAGGTCGCGCTGCTCTCCTCCAATGCTGCAGTGGCGTGGTTCGAGGGTGCCCGGGAGGATGTACCTTGCCATGTTGTCGCTGCCACGCTCGCCAAGGCCGTGGGCGCCCGCCAAGCTGATGTCACCGTCGTCCGGCACTACCCCGAGCAGTACCTCGCCAAGTTCATGCACCAGCACCACTGCACTGAAGCGGTTACCCAAGGAGATGTCCCCCACGGCGGCTCCAAGCTCTTCGTGCGTGCTTGGCGCCTTGAGGCCCATGCCGACAACGAGGACATGATGCACCATGTCAGGCTCTGCATCGAGGGCATCCCTCTACATGGATGGAACGACTACATCGTCACAATCGTCATCGGCCGCGGGTGTTCACTGGACTACATCGAGCAACCCTCTCTGCGCAAGGACGACACGCGGTACCTTGCGCTTTGGGCGTGGATGGCGAACCCGAGCGCCATCCCCAAGGTCAAGTGGGTGACGCTCCCAGCTCGTGGCCACCGCCGCCGTGGCCTTCGACATCGTGCGATCATCCACCTGGACCTGCACGAAGACCACTCCAAGGTGCGAGACGACGACGATAACCCCCCACCACCGGACGTCTTCGAGTTCACCTGGCACCGCCATGTAGTCGATGGTACAGCCCGGCCGAGGGACCGACACGTTGACCAGAGGCGTGAGGTGCGTCGCCATGAGAGGCGCGACGATGATGACGATCGCGATGGCCGCCGCGGTCGCGGCGATGGACGCGCACAAGGCGGCTGGCGTGAGAAGGTGCGGCGCTCCCTGTCTCGCAACCCGCGGGATCGCCAGCGTGATGAAGGCCAAGACCGCAACAGGGAGCGCTCGGGCGGACGCAGGCACGATGACCTCGAAACACCTCATGTGCTTGCACCACTGGCTGCCCTCACTGTGGGCGCACTTGCAGCCGGCAACGACTCGAGGGGGCGCAGCCCAGTGAGGTTCCCTCACCCGCAAGCTTCGAGGCGCCTCTCGCGCGACAACCTGACGCCGCCATCCTCGCCAACATCGGTCCTCCAGCACACCCCAGGCTCCAAGAGGTGCTCTCCCATGGCCTCTGCCAACCTCAGCGATGCCGCCCGGGCTACTCTCGCAGTCTGCTCTGCGCCACGGCTGGTCGCCCCCATGCCCTCACTGACACCCGAGCGCCCGCCTGGGTTTGAAGAAGTGCCTTGCCAGAACTTGGAGGTTGCCACACCAACTGAGGTGCCCTCTCTACTCACGCCCCTGTTCCAATCATGCCAGCATGCCATCTTGCCAACCCCTGCTGTGCCCACTCCTAGGATGCAGACAACTTGACGCAAGACAATGGCGGGCCTGGACATCATCAACGGCAGTACCGGCCTATCTCTCCGACGCACCAGTGCGCGCCTGAAGAAGGAAGATAGAGGCAAGAAGAACCTGGTGACACACTCTGCAGAGACGCTCGTGTGCCGCAACCTTGGAATTGTGAAGGACGGACAAGATGTGACCACGGCAGCGCTTGACAAGCTTGCAAACACTTTCAAGGACCAGCTCTCTGCTGATGTTCTTGCAGCTTTGCGTGCTCTTTTCAAAGTAGATGATGCCCAAGCAATTGCTATCGAGGACACACTGATTGAACATGGGGGAGAAGATGCTCTGGATCATGAGGCTGCTACAAATGAAGCTGCCTTTGTGCCTGCTTCCACGGTCTGATGCATTGGTCAATGAAGATCAAAAGGCCATCCAAGTTTTATGTTAACAAAAATTAGTCTCCAGTCAGTACTGTGTGAGTCTGTACTGTGTGTGTCATGTAACACTGGCCTCCATGGCTGGTGGACTAGGGTAGCTGCTATTTCAATTCCCTCCGTATGTGAGTCCTCTAGCTCTAGCCAATGTGGCTTGATGTCTGTGAGTGTACTTGGCTTCATGCCTGTGCTAAGAACTGCTGCTCTTGTTCTCTTACTTTGCTCCTGGGTGCAATTTGGTCCTACATGATAGAACAAACCATCAACGTGCTAAGCTGGAATGTCAGGGGCCTAAACAACCCAGAGAGGAGAGCCACTGTTCATGAAACAATCGCTTCATCGTCCTGTCATCTTGTCTGCTTGCAAGAAACAAAATTGGACAATGTGGATCAATTTGTTGCTGCCTTCCTTGGGGGCAACAGGCTTCGAAGTTTTGCGCAACGCCCTGCAATTGGAACCAGCGGAGGGATCCTACTGCTCTGGGATAATCTCCTGGTTGACGTCTATGATATTTCAACGTCCGTGTACTGCCTCTCGGCCATGATCCACATAAAGAATTCCGAGGTCCGCTACAAAATCACTACTGTACATGGTCCTACAGACTCCGCCAGCAAAGATGCGTTCTTCGCTAAACTCCTTGACCAAAAACCACCTAATGGGACAATGTGGCTCGCCCTAGGAGATTTTAACTAGATCTACCGTGCTCGCGACAAGAACAAGAGAAACGTGAACAGAAATCGCATCAACTGTTTCAGGGCCACACTCCAAAACTGTGAGCTGCAAGAGATACACCTTCAGAATAGGCGATTTACATGGAGTAACGAGAGGACGAACCCGACGCTCTGCAAACTGGACTCCTTCTTCTGCAACGCCGAATGGGATATCCAGTTTAACACCCACATCCTACATGCTCTCTCATCGTCACTATCGGATCATTGCCCCCTCATGCTCGCTGATGTTAGGGGACCAAGAAGACCACGTGCTTTCAAGTTCGAAAACTTCTGGACCAAAATGCCAGGTTTCTCGGAGATCGTTCATAAAGCTTGGAATGAGCAAACAAATCATACTGAGCCATACCAACTGCTTCACCACAAGCTCCAGACGACCGGCCACCGTCTCGCAGAGTGGAGTAGGGGCCTTTTTTCAAAGGCAAAGCTTCATTTACATGCGGCCCTGCTAGTCATACTACACCTCGACCTGGCCCAAGAGGAACGGATCCTCTCCTTAGAGGAAAAAGATCTCCGAACAAAGCTAAAGAGAAGGGTCATTTGCCTTTCGGTGTTGGAAAGGACACAGAAGAAGCAATGTGCAAGAATGGCAAGCTTGAAGGAAGGGGATGCAAACACAAAATTCTTCCATCGTCGAATAAATGCTAGGAGGCGAAAGAACCACATCTTTAGAATTCAACACAACCATGGTTGGGTCACCGACCACGACGCTAAGGAGGCTCTAATTCATAACCACTTCTCTGAAGTGATGGGGAAAGGAGCCCACAGAACAAAGGACCTAAACTGGGAGGAGTTGTAACTTGAGACCCACGAGTTGGGGGACTTAGAAGTCAATATCTCGGAGGAGGAAGCCAAGGCAGCCATCAACAATATCCATAACGATAAGGCTCCGGGTCCAGATGGCTTCACTGGAATTTTCTTCAAGAAGTGTTGGAGCATCATCAAATATGACATCATGAGGGTGATCCACCTCTTTGAAAACCTACACGGCGCCAACATGCACTGGCTCAACTCAGCCAATGTCGTTCTCCTCCCCAAAAAAGAAGGTGCTGAAGGAATCTCAGATTACCGGCCAATTAGCCTCATTCATGGGATTGCGAAGATCATTGCCAAAATCCTCGCCAACCGCCTTAGACCACATATGAATGCACTAGTCTCCAATGCTCAGAGTGCATTCATAAAAGGGAGAAGCATCCATGACAATTTCATGCATGTTAGGAACCTTGCCAGACGCCTTCACAAGAATAAAACTCCATCGCTCCTCTTCAAACTGGATATCCGCAAGGCCTTTGACTCTGTCAAGTGGGAATACATCATCGATCTTCTACAAAGAAGAGGCTTCCCCAGCAAATTTAGGAATTGGATCACGGCACTCCTGGGCACTGCGACCTCCCGTATCCTATTGAACGGGGTGCCTGGCACACCTATTCAGCATGGAAAGGGATTCCGACAGGGGGACCCGCTTTCCCCCCTCCTCTTCGTCATTGCAATTGATCCGCTCAACCATCTTCTCGACCTTGCTACTCGCAAGGGACTGCTTCACAAAGTAAGAGGGCGTGGCGCCACACTGAGAACTTCCCTTTATGCGGATGATGCAGCGGTATTCATGGCCCCAATCAAGAGAGATATTGACAACCTAGCCGGCATTTTGTAGTGTTTTGGAGATGTCACCGGACTTGCTACCAACTTCCACAAAAGCTCGGTTGTCCCCATTAGATGTGGCCACCGCAACCTCGAATGCATCCTTCAAAAGCTACCTGCGGCAAGAGCCTCCTTCCCTATGAGATACCTTGGGCTTCCTCTGTCAATTTGGCAACTGAAGAAAGTTGACTTTCAATTCCTAGAAGACAAGGTGGCTAACAAACTGATCCCCTGGGAAGGAAACAATATAACCACTATTGGTCGCACCACCTTGGTCAAGTCTGTGCTCTCCTCATTGTTGGTATACTTCATCACATCGCTCATTGTTCCGCCGAGCACTCTTCACAACACCAACAAGCTCCAGTGTGCCTTTCTTTGGTCAGGTTCTGACAAGACTACAAGGGCAAAATGCAAAGTTAACTAGGACCTCGTATGCCGCCCATACGACCGTGGAGGCCTCGGTGTGCTCAACACTGTTAAATTCACGCGCGCCCTCCGACTGCGCTGGTTGTGGTTTGAATGGACGGAGCCGTCCAAGATGTGGGTTGGCATGGGCAACCCTTGCGATGAAGAGGACCGAGATTTCTTCTACGCCTCCACTTCTATCACTGTTGAGAACGGGGCCAATACCCCTTTTTGGGAGGCGCCTTGGGTACATGGCAGGAGGCCTATTGATATTGCGCCTCTCATCCACGAGGCTTCCACAAGAAAAAACTGGAAGGTAAGAGAGGCTCTCAACGAGGGAGCCTGGATCAACAAAATCAAGATGACCGCCAACTTCTGTATGACACACATTCGCCAATTTGTTGAACTTTGGCTTCTGATCTCGGAATTCTCACTTGAGGAGCACGCGGAGGATGAGATTACTTGGAAGCATGCCAATAATGGTCAATACTCCACGACGACGGCTTACTCCGCGCAATTTCTTGGAATGGTCCACTCTCCTATGGATCACACGGTCTGGAAGGTTTGGGCACCACCAAAGGTGAAATTCTTTGCTTGGCTGGCCATACAAGATCGAATTTGGACAGCCGATAGGTTGGCCCGTCGTGGATGGCCAAACTGTCATCTATGCCCCCTATGCAAAAGAGAACAAGAATCTGGGCTAAACCATTTCGTCAAATGTCGCTTCACCCTTCGCCTATGGAATTTGGTCAATGAGTGGGTACATTTAGAAGAACTTGACACATCTACCTGGCACCTTGAGGACTCCTTGAAGGAATGGTGGGTAAATAGATCGGCCAAGAGCACCCCCAACCGGAAAGCCATGGCCTCCCTCACCATGCTATTGGGATGGACCATTTGGAACGAACGGAACGCCCGGGTATTTCGACAAAAGAGTATGCCTCCAACGATTTTGCTAAACAACATCAAGAGTGAAGCCATCCTCTGGGTAACCGCCGGGGCGAAGAAATTGGGCAACATCATACCGGGAGAGTAACACATTCCTTTTCTAGTTACGATGTGTATTTCAAACTCTATTCTCCCTTAATTAATATATGAAGCAAATCTTTTGCCTCGGTTTCGAAAAAAAAAATCCAGCACATACAACACCTTTTTTAAACTTGGGTTACCCTGATACAAGGCTACGTTCAATTTTCTTATATGGAGGGGTTGGAATAGTTACCTTACGTGCTTGCTCAAAACTAAATCTACCCATGAATGGAATTTTTTTCAAACCACACATGGTGTTTAGTGGGTCTCATGGATGGATGAGCTTGTGGCAGTAGTTCTTGGGTGCAGTATCTATCTTGATAAAGCGATCGACCAGGGTGCATTAGAGGCAGAAGAAGAGAAAATGTTTGGGGCGTCTGTGGTGTTAAACATTCAGTGTTTATGTGCTCTGTACATGCATGGCCAGTTCAGTAACCAGATGGCCTGTGCCGCTACTTTTCACATGCTAGCTTATTTGAAAAGCGCCAACAGTGTGTGCCACATGTAAACAGTCCATGTTGAAAGAATAGAAGCAGAAGTGTGCAGATTATGTAATTGGTCAGTTAGGGAATTTAGTCTCAATATGACATGTGTGAGTTGAGCCCGAGGTCATTTTCAAAGTAACGGAAGTATTTTACGTTCCTTTTCATGTCAGTGGTCGATGGTACTTACATGTTGTATCAGGTTATCAAAGGGCAGCAATCATATACATTTTGTAAACAAATAAAACACTTTTATGAAGCATGTAGTCGACAAATAGTGCTATTGATAAATGGATTTTTTTCAAAGCACAAATGGTGTTTAGTGGGTCTCTGTGTCATTTTGCGCAATGGGAGATTACTCAAAAATACACATATTTTCAACACGGCATGGTCTTCAATGAGATTCTATACTACCAAATTAAAATATATATGTACATCTCATTGTAGACAACAACCCTCAATTATTAAAGAGAATTGATTTTATTCGCAAAAGGAAGGGTTAAATTTGTTACCATATGTGCTTGTCCATAACTAAAATAAAGAATTTTTTTTCAATGTGAACATGGATTCAATATTTTTCTGCGTCATTTGGCGCAACAGAAATGACTACAATGATTTGTTTGCATACATATACATCCATAAATGTTTTAGGAGAGAATTATAACACAAGACCCACGATGCCTAAAAAAAAAGAAAAAGAAAAAGATACGAGATGAGTAAAAATTGCCACAGAAAGAGGAGAAATGCAAGATCCGTATAAATGAAAACTAAACCCATGCATGCAGAGAAATCCGAAATCAAAGGAAAGGGAAAATCTCACCAGTTGAGTACGCCTCTCTGGGAACGCTTCTCTCGCCCAACTGAGGAACCGAGGAGGAAAAGGGGATAAAGAAGCTCGATGGATTCTGTCGCTTCATATTCTACTGCTGCTGACGGGCCACACATAACATTGTTCGTGAACTGGGCTAGGTAGCATATGTGCATTTCAAATACATATGCCTCTATATACACAACACAAAGAGGTTTTTTTTGTGCACATGAAAAATAAAAATTTGGTACAAACACAGCTAAAATAATACATCCTTCACTGACTATACATCGTATACAAATATGTTTTTTAAAGGGAAAAGCTTACCTCCACCGGCCGATCTATGTTTTATCAGACGGTCGAGAGCACTCTCGCGTCCGCTGGAGGCGTGTCCATTTCCTGCTACTCACCTCTTGTTTCAGGACAATCGTTCCTGCAACTGGATCACGGAAGGAGGGTTTCACCCCCAGCAGCATGGGCTCGTGTGGCTGGGAGAGTCAGCGGCTGGATTTGGGAGGGCAGCAGACGCGGCGGTGCAAGGCGTTGGGCGACCGGGGCTTATCCAACGTGGTGGCGTCGACGACTGGCTCGGGATAGGCGGTGGCCGACGACGACTCAAGCAGGTACGGATCAGAGATCCCTTCCCTCATTTTTCTGTCCGATGTGGCGATGGTGGTGCTACCTGCTATTTCTCTTGTTTCTGCAACAGAGTGTTTGTTGCGGGAAGTACGAGTGGGCGTGCGGTCTTATTTTTGCAACAGAGCGTTTGTTGCGGGAAGTACGAGTGGGTGCGCGGTCTTGTTTCTGCAACAGAGCGTTTGTTGCGGGAATTAACGAGTGGCCGCGCGGTATTGTTTCCGCAATAGAGCGTTTGTTGCCGGAAGTAACGAGTGGACATGCGGTCTTGTTTCTGCACCAAAGCATTTGTTGCGGGAAGTAACGAGTGGAAATACAGACGCAGATACTACATCAGACGGCTATCAGCTCAGGCATCAAACAACCAACGAGGCAACGGATAATATGTAAACATCGATAGGCGGATGCGTAGCAGCGCCTTTTTTAAATCAGATTTCCCATCGTGATAACCATATTTTCAACTAATAAAAAGTATCACCATATTTTCAACTAATAAAAAGCTTCCTTAGCTGGTCTATACATGTCATTCAAATAGATTTTTAAACTCGGATTTCATAACATGTTAAACATATTTTCAATATAGCATGGTTTAACACATGGACGTTGTACTACCAATATCGAATATGTCCTTGCAAAATGAAACTATTTTTATCGACAACTTGGCTTTAGCGGGTCGCTGCGCCATTTGGCGCAACGGGTGAACTAGTTTCTTTTAATGGAGCAAGGTATAGTGATATTCCTGGATCTCCTAATTTCTTAGGTACTCCATCTTCAAAAGAATAGTTTGCAAGCATGGTGGAGATTTCAGCTTCAGGTATTTTTCTTTTATTAGTAACAATATCTTTCATGTATTTAACATAAGGGGCCATCTTTAAAATATCAATCAAACGAGTATGCAAAAAGACTGGCCTAAGCATTTCAGCAAAGCGTTCAAATTCTTCTTTATCTTTTTTCTTAGATGGTTTAGGTGGAAAGGGCATGGGTTTATGAACACATGGCTCTCTTTCTTTACCATGTTTTCTAGCAATAAAGTCTCTTTTATCATAAAGTTTATTTTTAGGTTGTGGGTTATCACAATCAACATCAGGTTCTATCTCAACATCATTGTCCAGTTCCTTATCATTATCTGGTTGAGCATCTACATGAACATCATCATTTGCATTACTATTATCACTAGATGAATGTTCATTACCAGACTGAGTTTCAGCATCAGAGATAGAAACATCATTATCATCCTCAGAGGTTTTTCTACCTCAGGTTCACTATAAGTATGCAAAGTCCTATTATTTGTCTTTTTCTTTCTAGATGGATAGGTGCATCAATATTAATTCTTTGAGAGTCTTGTTCAATAATTTTAGGGTGACCATGAGGATGAAGTGGATCCTGAGTCATTTTACCCCCTCTAGTCATTACTCTAACAACATGATCATTCACATTATTATTCATTTCGTTGAGTAACTCACTTTGAGATTTAGCAACTTGTTCTAATTGATTTTGAACCATACAAGCATTTTTCCTACTCCTCTTACATCATTAGTGATTCTAAATGAGAAGTCACTCAAGCAAGCAATCATATCAGAGTTTTGGTTTAATTGTCTCATAACATAGGCATCTAAATTATCTTGCTTTCTAATACAATTTTTGAATTCATAGAAGCATTGACTAGGATGTTTATTATACGGAATATCACCTTCATCAAACTTTAAAAGATAATTTACCTCCACCACCTGTGGTGTATCGAGACCATGTATTTCTTCAATAGGTGGTAAATTCTTAACATCTTTAGCTTTAATACCCTTTTCCTTCATACATTTTTTGCCTCGTGCATATCTTCAGGACTGAGAAATAAAATACCCCTCTTGTTCGGAGTGGGTTTAGGCGGAGATTCCGGAAGTTTCCATTCATCATAATTCCTAAATATATTATTCAATAGTTCCTCGACTTTTTCAACGATTCGTTCCCTGAAAACACAACCAACACAACTATCTAGGAAGTCCCTAGAAGTATCGGTTAGTCCATAATAGAAGTATTTCATTTTTAATAAGAGGATGACCAGGCAAAGTATTAAGTAATTGGAGAAGCCTCCCCCAAGCTTGTGGGAAAATCTCTTCTTCAATTAGCTTAAAGTAAAATATTTCCTATACGTCAGCTAGTTTCTTATGAGTAGGAAAATATTTTTCAGAGAAATAATAAATCATATACTTGAGACTACACACACAAGCAGGAGCAAGAGTATTGTACCATAATTTAGCATCGCCTTTTAATGAGAACGAAAATAAATTGAGAATATAGTAGTAGCAAATTTTTTCATCATGAGCAAATAGGGTGGTTATATCATTTAATTTAGTAAGATGTGCCACAACAGTTTCACTTTCATAGCCATGGAAAGGATTAGATTCAACCAAAGTATTAACTCTGGATCAACAGAAAATTCATAGTCCATATTAGTAACAAAGATAGGTGAAGAAGCAAACTTAGGATCATATTTCATTCTGGCATACAGAGATTTTTCTTTCAACTTGCATAGCAATTTCTTAAGATCATCTCTATCCTTACAAGCAAGAAAGTCATTAGCTAGCCCGCCATCAATAACATAACACTACAAAAAAAATCACTTCCGTGATATACGTGTTTGTCACAGTAGGTCACGTTTTCTGTCATGCATGTACATCCATGACGATTTTATGACAGAATCAAGATAGTCATACCCGTGCTATCGTAAGTGTTCCATGACCATACAAAAATTATCATCACGGAAGTGTCCACTTCCATGACGATAAATAGCGCGTCATGGAAGTGCTTTCGTCAAGGGTAACCAACACGTGGCATCCACCATAACTCGTCACCGTTAAGCTATCGGGTTTCGGTTTGGATCCGATAACCCGTTAACCGCCGGGACCAACGTGGATTTTCCACGTGTAAAATTCTAATTCACCCTAGTATCCACGTGTCGGCTCCGGGTTGGGACAGGTGTCATCAAGCGAGTGGACAGGACGAGCCTATTGTACGTCGACACATGGCTCGGCCCAACAGTGGCCCTTTTAGGTTAAAAGGCTGGGCCTGTCAAAATAAGCGGGCCGGCCCATTAGTGGCCTACTCGAGTTAGGCCCATACACAAGCACGGCCCATACAAGTTACACACAATCGGCCCATCATAGGCCCATTCTAGATTTAACAATTTCTAGCCCATCGTGAGTTACAACCCGTTTACGGCCCGCTACGTCTTTGGGCCCAATTACGGCTCGACCTTCTTTCGGCCTGTTAGCAACCCATCGTTAGTTCCAGCCCATGAACGGCCAGGTACGTCTCTCGGCCATTTCTCGGCTCATTCTGCAGTTGGGCCAACTTCTAGCCCGTTGTGAATTTCAGCCTTTCCTCGGCCCATAAGGTAAACGGGCCAATTTCTAGCCCATTTTGTCTTTCGGCCTGTTAAGGGCCCGCACAACAGTTGGGCCTATGACGTGCAACCTGATTTTGGGTCCATTAGCATCCCATGTTCAGCAGGTCACTATTTCAGCCCGACGCGAATTTCGGTCTGTTAGAAGCCTAGTTTGCAAATTGGGCCTCTTATGGCCCAAAACACTTTGGCCTCTTAAAATCCCAACAAGTAAAAGGGCCAAAACAAAATTGACATTTATTTCGGTCTTCTAGGGCCCGCGGGCCATTTCCAATTTATACGACCCTGTCGATCTTTCGGCCTATTAACGGCCTGCTAGGGTCCGCGTGCCATTTCCATTTATAAGGCCATATCGAGCTTTCGGCCTGTTAACGGCCTGCTAGGGCCCACGTGCCATTTCCATTTATACGGCCCTATCGAGATTTTGGCCTGTTATCGGCCTGCCAAGAGCCGTTGTTATAGTGGGCGCCATCGTTTGGGATCCACTAAATATTAAGTTGACCAGCCCAATTAAAGGCCTGATTTGACTTGCATGTATGTTCGTCCGGATGGAGTTCAGTAACGTTTGGGCGTGTTGGCCCCTGTTTCAACAATGTACCATATACAAAGAATTATCCTACTCTATACTATCGCCTATAAAAGACCTGCACTTATACAATAAAGAGACTAAGGCATAGAAACGAAGAATAATCCTACACTATACAATAAAGAAATTACAGCAGATTATACCCACTGGGCATTATAGTTATCCGTTCGGCACCAGTGATAATAAAGCATACACAAACAACAAATTATATACACTGGGCAAATAAAGCTCATAGATCATGGACACTCATCAACAGAACTTACCATTTGAACTATAATCTCTTCAAAAAATAGGATTGGCAGGATTCAGATAATACAAATTTCAGTCTGCAAAATCTCCAATTCATTTGTGGTTACCTAAGTGTCTTGTTTCATTTTTTGACTCCCGCATCTAATACCTGCAAGTCTAGTCTCAACATGTTGATTGCATGTTGAGAATCATGTACACGTTGTCTTGCCACCTCTAGTTGATGCTCGAGAACATCAACACATACCAATTCCAATCCATAATCATTTGGTAACGACCATGCCGCACTGCTCTCAGATCTTTGTGTTGATGTCAGTTCATCCAGAAATGTTTCTGTAAGTACACATGACTATGGAAAAAATATAGTTACAATAGTGAAGCGAGCAAGACAAACTATGTTGTACATGGCAAAACATGACATATAATAATGTTACACATCATGAAGCATAAGTCGGTGATATTTTAAATATTACAAAAATGTTAGTCTGTGCAGCTCGCATACAGAAATCTCTCTTAGAACACTAGAGGAGCATGATGTTGGGGCCAAATCCAAAACACAGACAGGTTACAAATTTAGACCACACACAGCTACCGATCATTATATATATACTAGCAAGAAGCCCGTGTGTTGCTTGGAACATCAAGATGCATTTGTATGAGTAGTTTATCTTGTGAGAGAAAATGATGAACGATGGAAGGCCTTATTTGCAAATGTGGAGAGGGGTGTGGGTATATTTTTGCAAAATTGACATAGTTTTCTTCCTATCCGTCAGATATACATCAGACGGTCTATAATGCAGGATGACAGACACACCATCATCACCAACTCTATTTTCTATAAGACTAGAGAGTAGATATAGAGATAAAGATATATATATATATATATATATATATATATATATATATATATATATATATATATGTATATAGGGTGGGTCTATTCTCACAACACCCCTTAAGACCTTATTCTCATAACAAAGGTCTTATTCTCATAACATCCCCCCACTTAACACAGGTTCTAGCGCGGCAGCGCCCCGAGGACAGCAACGCCGCCTCCTACTACGGCGCCCCGACCACCCCATCCTCCCAGGCGACGCATCTCCAACCCACGCGACCTGCTCCTCCGATGGCGCTCCGACGACAGATCCAGGCGGCCCTGCTCAAATCATGCCACCATGCCCCCCCAGCCGACCTCACGCGACACGCGTCGGAAGGAAAAGAGGAGAATTTCGCTCCCTTCCCCTCCCCCTCCCGTCCCCTCCGCCGCCGGCGAGCGCCGTGCCCCCGTACCCTCGCCCGCCATGGCCGCCTACTGCCCGCTGCCGGCGATGGCGGCGGACCTCCCAGTCTGGACCCACGCCGCCCCGGCGGCGCCCCCCGAGCCCCAAACCCTACTGCCCTTCTTCATGTACCCGCCCCCGCCGCCGCCGCTCCCCGCGGGCCGCCGCCTCCTCCCCTGGCCGGTCGCGCACCGGCCGCCTCCCGACTTCTTCTTCGAGATGGACTACCGCCGGACCCACTCGCTCGTCCAGGTGAGCGCCCCGTCGGCCGCCGATTCCTCTGGTTTCTCTGCTGTCCCCCTGATTATCTCTGAGTAATATCGCGCTTCCTTTTCTTGGGGGTGATGCAGTTCTTGACGGATGAGGGGGCCATCCCGACGCCCGAGGAGGAGGAGACGAGGGAGCAGGTCATCCGCGAGCTCAAGAAGGTACTGGGGAATGGGGATTCTCGCTTGAAGAAATTGGGTGTTGCGGGCGTGTCCGTCGGACTGGAGTTTCTGATTTCTTGAGTTTTCATATGCTTGTTCTCGCAGATTGTGACGGACTGGGCCAAGGCGGTGGCCTGTGAGGAGAGGGTTCCCCCGAGGCGGGTGACGGCTACGGTCCTCACCTATGGTTCTTACACGTTAGGGGTAAGCAGGAACTCAAGATATTTACCAAAATGATGTGGTCATGATTTCTCTGAATGCTTGCGGGGTTGACCGTATTGGTTTGATTATACCCAATTTCAAGATTCTATAGAATTCCATGTTTGTAGTAATTTGTTTGGATTCTATAGAATTCCATGTTTGTAGTAATTTCAAGATTATACCCAATTTCAAGATTCTATAAACAACGGCTTGGTTTCCAGCAAGCTCTGTAGTTCACTCCATTTGAGAAGCAGCTCATTACCCCCTTCATGAAGTGCAATTTGTTTCGTGAACAAATGCTTTTTTTAATTACTTGAACAAATGCAGTCCTCCTTGTTGTAATTGTTTTTAATTTTTCCTCTGCTGTTTGTGTAAATTACTCAAACAAAAATGCAGTGCTCTTTGAGAGAAGTTGAAGCCAATATCACAAAAACTAAAGTCATTTGGACTGAAGATGTTCGCTTGAAAGTACTGAGCAGTTCGTTAACTTTTGGTAGTGTTCCGCTTCACTTTTGAGACTATTGCGGTCCACTTTCCTTCAATACCAGGAAGAAGATGTGGTGCACTTTGGTAAAAAAAAAATCCACTACGAAAGACTCTTCGATACTGTCCATTTCAAAAAAAATGTATTTAAAAACATGCAAAAATGCAGTGCACTTTGGTCTAAAAAAAGTCCATTGCAAAGGACTCTTTGAAGCTCACTTTGTTTTTCTCCACGAAGTTGGCCATAAAAAAACATTGCGGTTCACTTGGTGATCCAAAAAACAAAAACACATCGGAAAAGCAGCTCACTTCTCAAACATGAAAATGCAAAAAAAAAATAGCGGAATCT
>LR738711.1:278862323-278893586 GCA_902687465.1 Secale cereale | reverse complement strand
ATAGCGGAATCTCAAAAAAAAATTGTTACCAAAACAACACAAAAAGAGTAATGCGGTTCACTTCGTGATCAAAAAACAAAACACACATCGGAAAGCAGCTCACTTCTCAAAACACTTCTCAACTCGCGCAAAAAACAATAAAAAAAGAGTAATGCGGTTCACTTCGTGATCAAAAAACAAAACACACATCGGAAAGCAGCTCACTTCTCAAACACTTCTCAACGCGCTGCAGTTCGTAGCCAGCCGCACGACTTTCAAATTTAACTAAAAACCATAAGGAATCTCAAAAACATTTCAACATATGAAAGTTGCGCCTCGTTCATAGCTTTCCAATGGTATATTACACGCCTTGTTCCGACAAACGGTTAAAAAACTAGAGTGAAAACAGTACCGAAAATTTGAAAAAAATCGAAAAACACAATTCCGCGATTTAGTAAATTCGAAACTTCTCTTAAACCGTAGCGAATTAGAAAAAATAATAGATACGAAAAAGATGCGTGGCGACGATACCTTTCCAACGGTGTATCATATGTTTCGTTCCGACGAGCGGTTTAGAAAAAACGCCAAAAAACGCTCGCTGCTATTCGTTGTGAGCCGAACGATTTTCGAAACTGCTCTTAAACTATGATGAATTTGGAAAAGTGTTCAACATGGCGAATATGCGTCTACTCCATAGCTTTTCAACGGTATATTACACGCATAATTCCGATAAACGGTTAAAAAACTAGAGCAAAAAAGGTACAGAAAAAACAACACGTACAGTTTTTTCAACATGAAGTTCGCTGGTCTCTGTGGTGCGTTGCGTTTAGCTCTCCAATGCAATTTTGCAATGCAGTTCGGAAGTGTTATGAGAATATTATTCTCATAATGTTATGAGAATAGACCTGCTATATATATCTTGCGTATAAGTAAGCAAGCATTTGGCCATTCTGTAGCTCAATTAAGGTCTTAGGGACCATAATGAACAACAGAGGGATTCATACAAACCTACTACAACAAGCAAAACTATGCAATCGCCTCATATAAACTAGATTGTGAGCCTTATGGAGTAATAGTTGGTTAATAAACTTCAAAGCTTCAGGCACACTTCGCCAGAGTAATTAAATGGTAAGGCTTTTAATTATGTAAACTAATATTTATACAAGTACCCAACATTAGGCATCATTGTTTGGGCAGCTCATTATTTGAGGATAAATAAAGCAATTGAAAAGAGCAATTTAACTATGCCTCAAACGAACAAGCAATTGAACTGTTGAGTTGGCAGTATGCATACATGCACGCCTCAATAACATCCATGGCATAGCTACATTTCTCTACTCTCTACTCTTATAAAAAACAGAGTTGGTGATGATGGTGTGCCTGCCATCCTGCAACATAGACCGTCCGATCTATATCTGACGGATAGGAAGGAAACTATGAAAATTTTGCAAAAAGATACCCGCACTCCTCTCCACATTTGCAGATAAGGCCTTCCCTCGTTCATCCTTATCTCCCACAAGATAACTACTCATATAAATGCATCTTGATGTTCCGTAAAACACACGGGCATCTTGCTAGTACTATATAAAGGAACAAGTAATGTAATATTGTTTGCCCCCTATGAAGTATCTCGACTAGTATGTAATCAAGATCCTAGTAATGATAGGGAGGCTAATGATGTGAATATTTGTTTGGTTATGACATTGACAACTCTAACATAGCAGGAAGCAGTGTCACACTGTTCACTACTATAAGACGTTTTAGATATTTAAAAGTAGACTACATCCGCAATAGTGAACAAACACATTAAAATGTGCTTACATACATCTGATTTACAAAAATGTTAGAACATCATATAGTAGTGAGCGGCGGGTTTTTTAATCAATGGCCAAATGACTGGGTTATAGGTGAAGAACCCTACGCAAGCACAATGTCAGACAAATAGGATGTCCTGGTAATTGTAATACAATGACTTACCATAACTGGTTGAACACGCTCAGCGCTGCTCCTCCTTCTCTTGCAAGGCTCCTTCCTAACATCTTGTACATGGAAATCCTCAATCTTATCTTCATTGCACCCCCTTTGCAAGGTGACACAAACTAGTTACTGGTCTCCTTGGAAGATAAATATGCATACTTTCCAGTATGTGGACAACACAAAAGGATGAGTTTATAACAAAATAACACCACATAATGAAACATGCCACATCTCTTGCACACAATGAAATGAGCATTTACTATGTGTGCACTATGTAAAATCTAGGCATACCTTCGAACTGGATCTCTAGGTACTCTTGGAGAGCCTACTTTTGTGTACAGCCAAACCATTATGTCACCTACGAGTTATACAAGCCCCCACTACAGCATGCCTTAGTGTTTAAATCGTTGACAAGCTCTGTTAGGTCAAGAACAACAAGTAATCAAAGCAAACAGTCCTAGTATGGTTGGCTGATACAAACAAGCAATTGAACATATGTGTGAGAAAATCTTGCACAACACTGAATTACACATCAAGAAAAGAAGCATAGAAGGAGGCTTAAAGATCATCAATTGACTGACCAGATTTAAGGGTCATTTAAACATCATGTGCAACATATGAACTAACATAAACATTGCATATTTCACATTCTATAATGAAATGCACATGTGTTAGGTTATGCCATGTATGATGCCTAAATGTACACTATAGCAGGCATGAGTGATTCATCATTGCACGCACAATTGAATTGCAGGTTAAGGACCAGTTCTATTCCGACTTTTCAGAGCTTATTGTCAAAATAAGCCATAAAATATGTAAAGAAGTCGTTTTTGAGTTAAGGGCTGGGGTGAGGGAGTCCTGGATTAAGGGGTCCTCAGGTGGCCGGATCGCTCGTTATGGGCCAGACTGGTGGGCTGTGAAGATTATTGCTGAAGACTATCTCCCGTATTCGAATGTAACTCCCATATGTGTAAAATAGCAAGTTTAGAGTCCGGGTGTAATATTTTCCTTCCTCTGCAAGTTGGTCATGTACAACCCTAGGTCCCTCCGGTGCATATATAAACCGGAGGGTTTAGTCCGTAGAGACAACAATCACAATTACATAGGCTAGACTCCAAGGGTTTTAGCCATTACGATCTCGAGGTAGATCAACTATTGTAAATCCATATTCGTCAAGATCAATCAAGCAGGAAGTAGGGTATTACCTCGATCGAGAGGGACTGAACCTGGGTTAAACGTCGTGTCCCCAGTCTCATGTCACCATCAATCCTCAAACGCATAGTTCGGGACCCCCTACCCGAGATCTGCCGGTTTTGACACCGACATTGGTGCTTTCATTGAGAGTTCCGCTGTGTCATTGACAGAAGGATTAATGGCTCGCTTCGTCATCAACGATGACACCACCGCTGAAGGTATTTTTCTCCTCGACCAGCTTTTTGTGTTTGGTGGCTTCGTGCTTCGTGCCAACACGGAAGGCCACCTCGAGCAGGTTAACAGCTATGCCGCTGGTCATTATATCAGATTTGGAAGCTTGAACTACGTTGCTGACGTCCGTGGAGATTTAATCTTCGATGGATTCGCACCCATGGTGGTTGCCCCCTGTCTCAGCGATGAAGACGACTTAGATCTGTCATCGGACCCCGTCCAGGGGTCAACACCTATAACAACTCTCGCCCTAGATCCGAAGCAGATCGCCTCATCCGAGGACGGGAAGATCAACCCCGCCACGGAAACCGCAGACTTAGTGGCGCTCGAGCCGCTCACAGACCCAACATTGAGCGGGACTCACCCGGTCACTGGAGCACCGGACTCCGCCCCGATTACGAGTCCCGAACTTTCAGGATCTGCGCTTTTTGGGCTGGATCGAGCAGTTGTCACCGAACTCAGCCCCGCAGATGTTCGAAAATACGTCCAACACTCGCCCTTAGATGAAGCGCTGGACTTACTAAAATCTCTCTCCCTAGTAGAGGATTCCCAGCCGAACAATGCCGAGTCCTAATTGGGGGCTGAGGACAGGGAATTCTACTTCGCACCCATGTAATGCCCAGTATGAGATTATACCTCCTACGTGTCGAGGCACGACTTACAGGTATAAACTCATACTAGAATGATCTCAAGTATGGTATCTTTGCACGACTCATGTAAAATAGGGATGAAATTGCAAAAGAGTAGTTGGCTTACACTCGCCACGTCACACAATACATTACCTAAGCAATCATCATCCAAAACATCACAGTCCGACTACGGACGAAGATCCAAATGAAAGATACCAAATAAATAAAGCAACAAGGTCCGAATCGCCCCTAGTAGAAGCCACTACTGATCATCGGGATAGTACACGTAGTATCGCCCACGTTCTTCATCGAACTCCCAGTACAGCTCTGTGCCGTCACCTGTGTAGTTCACCATGGTACCTGCATCTGGTGTGGTGTAGAATTTGTGAGCCACGGAGGACTCAGCAATCCCGTTCCCGGGTAGCAAAACTATCTAAGCCTTGGGTGTGGAACAAGGCTGAAGAATAAGGTTGCAGCTGCACTAGCACTAGCTTACGTGTTTAGAGCGAGAAGAGAAGTGCCATGAGCGTCAAAGTGATCATGAAGTCATCCTATCTAAGCACGTCAAACATAACCTCACCGTGTTCACTTCCCGAACCCCTTCGGAAAATGACCGTCACGGTTACTCACGCTGGTAGTGATTCTGAACATGGTGTCAAGTTTTCTACAACCGGATATTAACAAATTCCCATTTACCACATAACCGCGGGCACGTCTTTCGAAAGATCAAACACTGCAGGGGTGTCCCAACTTAGCCCATCACAAGCTCATGATCTGCGGAGTCGCAACTCCAAGGTGGGAAGACCCGAGTATTCTCGGAATCCCGTGCTCAAGATATTCCGACTAAGGTAAAACTAATCCAGCAAGACCTCCCGGCGTGCCGACACCCTGACAGTAGCCGCGCGTATCTAGTCTCAGGCCACGACCGGATGGGCGATGCTACAGGTTATACCAGATACCTCGGGTTTCCCCAAGGCGGCCCCGCAGGCTCCCCAGTTTGGACCAACACTCATGTGGAGCACTGGCCCGGGTTGTTGATTAAGAATAGGGTTTATAACTCCCTATGCAAGTTTTAGTTGTTAGGCAAATGTAAAACCAATGTCGGGCCTTGCTGGAAAAGCTTTAGCGCTAAGCGGGTTATCGAGGGGGGCCTATAAACCCCAACCATGTTAGGGACGCAAAATCAAGGAACATAACACCGGTTTATACGGTTCCTGGCATGAGTAGAACAAAACACCAAGCAAGAGGCTTAGCCTTCCACCCATTAGCAATATATAGATGATTTGGTTTAACAGATTATATATATTGTGATATCCCAACAAAAACTTCATCATGAAGCAAGAATCTTCAAATCTTCTCCTGCAACTAGCAATGCTATAAGAGGGGCTGAGCGAAGCTTACGTAGCCAATCAAAGGTTTGCTAGGTTGGGTGGTTAGAGAGATTCATGGCTACAATAGGAGGCTGACAAACAAACATGGGCATCGAGGCAATAAGCTAAAGAGCGAGACATCTAGCAATAGGCAAAGATAGTAATGATATCTGGGTCAGGTCATCTTGCCTATCGAGTCGTCGATGGGATCGTAAGACGGCTCCTCGTACTCAACCTCGGTAGGAACCTCGTTCTCGGACTCGGCTCCCGGCTCTACTCAACACAAGAACAAAACATGGCACAACATCAAACATGGTTCAATGCACAATCAACATGATGCAAGACAAGTCTATATGATGCATTTCATGGCAAGGGATGAAGCACACAAGAACAACACGAAACCACAAGTTTAAATGAGGCCAGAATCAACATATAGCGAATCCGGTAAGTCCTCATAAGCATATTTTGAAAATGGTCCATATCTGAAGAAACCTTAAGTTAAAGTTGTTAAACAGCAATTTAACATGCACCATGATGATCTACACGAGATTCTAGTCAAGTTTCATATAAAGTTTGTTTAATTCGGAGCTACGGTCTAGAAGATATGAGCAAAACAAGACAAGCAAGGCAACGATGCAAGATGCATCCAAACATCAAGCAAACACACTCCAAACATGTAAACAACATGATATTATGATTCTACATGCAAAATCACAATAGTTTCATATAGGGCACGCTCAAAACGGAGCAACGGTTGAACACATACACAGGAAACAATATACAATGCAAAGCTGAAGTTAACAGCCGCATAGCAACTTTGGAGCAAGAGATATATACGCTTCAGCACCCAAACATGATGACAAGAAGCATGGACATGAAGTAGACATATCCTACAGAAAATAACTCCATTGGAGCAACTCCATAGGAGGCATGGATCAATAGCAACAAGCCACACCAAATTGATCATGCTGATAATAACCTGACAGGTATAATTTATAGCAACTTGGGAGCAAGAAATAAATAAGCTACAGCAGGCCAAATGTGCAAGTAAGGGCATAGATGGATAGACAAAAACATGGAAAACAAGGAAAGATCATTGTCCACTCCAAAACGAGCATGGATTTGAGTGGGGCATCAAGCAGACGTAGCATCAGGTTAAAACAGATTCCAGACTTAGCAGTTTTTTCACTAAGTATAAAACAGTAACATTGGCATGGCATGTTTACAAGCTTGTTTAAGTCACCACAAGGCATATCATGGAAAATGGTTTGTACCACAGCAAAGACCATATGATGGTGCTTCTAAAACATATTGGCATGTGACATGAGGACAAACACATCAATAGCAAAGAGCATGTCAAAACAGCATCTCACAACAAGTTTCAGCACTTAACAACCACATGCACTATTATAACAGAGACATGGAAATATTACACCTAACATGAATGCTACAGCAACCATCATGTAGAGCACTTCACAATGAACATTTTGACATATCATATGCTCCATTTGGATAAACATGCACCAAGTTATCACATCCTAAACATGGCAACAAAATAACAAGTAGCAGCAATTTATAACAAGTAGCACTCTTGTCACGATGATTAGGTCATCAAGATGATCTGAAACAAGCATGCCACAATGGAACAAAATGTAGAGCACATCACCACGATCATTTTGACATATCACATGCACAATTTGGACAAGCACACTAAGAGTTACAGCCATGCAAAGATGCCAACATAGTATGCAAAAACTGGGATTTAGAGAAAATATACCCTATGAAAAAGGGGACGAGGAGATCTCGGGAGGGAGGCGCCGTTTGGACGGATGGCCCGGTGGATCTGATCCACCCTCCCGGTGGATCGGGATCCGAAGCGGATCCGGGTCGGGGCGGTGCTAGCGGGTTGGGCGCCCGGTGCGACCGGCACCGGCGGCAGCCGGGGCGGCGGCGGCGGGCCGGCTGACGGGAGGCGGTGAAGGAGCGCGAGGGCGCGCCGGCGAGGTGCGGTGGAGGTGCGGCGGCGCAGGTCGGAGGCACGGGGGCCGGCTGGGGTGCGGCGGCAGCTCGGCCGCGGGGCGGCAGAGGTGAGGCGAGCTCGCCGGAGCTTGCCGGCGGCGGAGAGGCGGCGGGAGGCGGCGAAGCGCGCGACGGCGGCACGCGGCCGGAGCGGAGGAAGACGGCGGCGGAGGAACCGGGCCGAGCGCGGACCTGCGGGCCGGCGGCGGAGCCCGGCGGATGTTCTGCCATGTGTCGCGGCCTGATTGGCCGGGCGGCGGCGGGCGGACGTGTCCGGGCGTGTCCGGACGTGTCCGGCGGCACGAAGGGATGAAAAAAATAGGGTTTGCCCGGATTTCGGGGGGAGAGTGCCTATTTATAGATTCTGAGAGCTAGAGAGGTCCAAATGGGGTGCAGTTTTCGCCCACACGATCACGATCCAACGACCGAGAGGATGGGAGTGGTTGTGCTGGGTTAGTGGGCTGTTGTGGAGGGGGTCTTGGGCCAAAAGGAAGGGGTAATTTTAGCCCACTAGGTTAACCATTGGAGTACCAAACGAACTCCAAACGCGATGAAACTTGACAGGCGGCCTACACGTACCAAAACAACGACGCACGACAAGTCTCACCTCATTCCGGAAACATTACACGGCCACACATGAAAGAAGGACTCGGGGGGTGCCACGGGCACGTGTGTGAGTGTCGGAACTCGAAACGGACAACGGGAAGAGACGAGTGGAACCGGGTGCAAATGACAACACGAATGCAATGCAATGCACATGACAACATGACATGGATGAAATGCACACACGCACACGGCAAAACGAAGAAACCCGAAATGAAAGAAGAGCCCAGAATGGAATTGAAGAAGTCAAAGTTTCATATATTGCCATAAATGGAAAGTGTTACATCTGGGGCATTACAAACTCTCCTCTACTACGAAAAGATCTCGTCCCGAGATCTAGGACTGGAAGAAGGAAGGATACTCGGAACAAAGGTGATCTTCTCGTTCCCACGTAGCTTCTCGGTCGGTATGGTGTGACCACTTAACTTTCAAGAACTTGATTGACTTGTTGCGGGTCTTGCGCTCGGTTTATTCAAGAATAGCAAGAGGGTGCTCACGGTAAGACAAGTCTTGTTGCAGATCAATCTCCTCGAATGGAATGGTGCGTTCAGGTGTCTTGAAGCACTTGCGGAGTTGAGACACGTGAAACACATCATGAACATTTGCAAAGTTGGAGGGGAGCTCAAGTTGATAGGCTAGATCGCCTCATTTGCCAAGAATCTTGAAAGGGCCCACATATCTAGGAGCAAGCTTTCCTTTGATACCGAATATTTGGGTGCCTTTCATAGGAGAAACACGGAGATAGACATGATCCCCAATGTCGAAAGCCAAATCACGATGCTTGCCATCATAGTAGCTCTTTTGACGCGACTGAGCGGCCTTGAGATTCTCACGTATGACTTTGCACATATCTTCGGCTTGTGAGATCAAGTCATTTCCAAGAAGTTGACGTTCGCCAGTCTCGGACCAGTTGAGAGGGGTACGTCACTTTCTGCCATAGATGATTTCAAAAGGAGCTTTGCCGACACTTGCTTGGAAACTGTTGTTGTAAGAGAACTCGGCAAACGGAAGGCAATATTCCCACTTCATGCCAAAAGAGATGACACAAGCTCTAAGCATGTCTTCAAGGATCTGGTTCACTCTTTCGACTTGACCACTAGTCTGAGGGTGAAACGCAGTGCTGAAACGAATCTTAGTGCCCATGGCTGACTGAAAGGAGTCCCAGAACTTGGATGTGAACAAACTTCCACGGTCTGAGGAGATAACTTGAGGAATACCATGTAACGACACAATTCTGGAAGTGTACAACTCTGCCAGCTGAGCTGCATTGATGGATTCTTTGACGGGAAGGAAGAGAGCTACTTTGGTTAGCTTGTCAATCACAACAAAGATAGCATCATTCTCCTTCTTGGACTTAGGAAACCCAGTGACGAAATCCATTTCAATGTGGTCGAATTTCCACTCGGGAATAGGAAGAGGTTGGAGGAGACCGGCTGG
This sequence comes from Secale cereale, assembly GCA_902687465.1. Classification (NCBI taxonomy): domain Eukaryota; kingdom Viridiplantae; phylum Streptophyta; class Magnoliopsida; order Poales; family Poaceae; genus Secale; species Secale cereale. Next base: position 278,884,147 of record LR738711.1, on the reverse strand, counting down.
ACGTTGATGCTCTGCCTTCACTCTTCTGCAGACATCACATTCATTCACGAATTGGGAAATCTCCCTTTTCATGCGAGTCCACCAATAAGATTGCTTGAGGTCTTGGTACATCTTAGAACTTCCAGGATGAATCGAGAGGAGGAAGTCATGTGCTTCGTTCATTATGAGCTTCCTGAGATCACCCTTGGGAACCACAAGTCTGTCCTCAAAGAACAAGGTGTCTTTCTCATCAATGCGATAACACTTGTATTTGCTAGTACCCTTAGCAATACCATGTTTCACTTTCTGCACCATAGCATCACTGAGTTGGGCCTGACGGATCTGATCTTCCAAGGTAGGAGCAACTTGAAGGTTTGCAAGAAAGCCTTACGGAGCAACTTGGAGGTTGAGCTTCCTGAATGATTCACAAAGCTCAGGCTGAAACGGCTTGAGAAAGAGACTGTTGCAATATGCCTTTCTGCTCAAGGCATCTGCAATGACATTGGCCTTGCCAGGTGTGTATTCGATGCTTGGATCATACTCTTGGATCATCTCAACCCAACGAGTCTGGCGAAGGTTCAGGTTCGGCTGTGTGAAGATGTACTTCAAGCTCTTGTGATCGGTGAAGATGTCCACTTTTCTGCCCAACAGAAGGTGTCTCCACGTGATAAAGGCATGTACCACTGCTGCTAGCTCGAGATCATGTGTGGGGTAGTTCTTCTCATTTGGCTTCAATTGACGAGAAGTGTATGCCACAATCTTCTTGTCTTGCATGAGAACACCACCAAGTCCTTGTAGAGAAGCATCACAGAATACTTCATAGGGCTTGGACTCATCCGGAGGAGTAAGAACCGGAGTAGAGATGAGCTTTTCTTTGAGTGTTTTGAATGCCACATCACAATCAGGAGTCCAGTTGTACTTGACATTCTTCTGCAGCAAGTTTGAGAGAGGCTTGGCAATCTTGGAGAAGTTCTCAACGAACCTTCTGCAATAGCCAGCGAGACCAAGGAAGCTTCAGAGTTGCTTGACGTTCTGCGGGGGTTCCCAGTTGACAATAGCTTCAACTTTCTCGGGGTTGACAGAAATACCCTCAGCAGAGATGATATGGCCAAGATATAAGACTTTATCCAGCCAGAATTCACATTTGGAGAACTTCGCATAGAACTTGTGTTCACGGAGTCTGTCTAGAACCAAACAGAGGTGCTTGGCATGGTCTTCTTCATTCTTGGAGAATACCAAGATGTCATCCAGATAGACGAGAACAAATTCATTGGTGTAGGGGTTGAATATGAAGTGCATCATCCTCGAGAAAGTGGGTGGAGCATTTGCGAGGCCAAAAGACATGACCATGTATTCATAGGAGCCGTAGCTTGTTCTGAAAGCGGTCTTGTGAATATCCTCTTCACGGATACGGATCTGGTGGTAACCCATCCGGAGATCGAGCTTTGAGAGCACCTTTGCTCCTTTGAGATGCTCGAACAATTCATTGATATTGGGGAGCGGATACTTGTTCTTTATTGTCTTCTTGTTCAATGACCGGTAATCAACGCAAAGGCGCTCCGTGCCATCCTTCTTCTTGACGAATAGAACACCACAGCCCCAAGGAGAAGTGCTAGGCCTGATTAGACCCATACGCTCTTGCTCATCGAGTTGTTTCTTCAGCTCCTTCAACTCATCAAGGGAGAGCTTGTACGGACGCCGACATGCTGGCTCGGTACCGGGCTCGAGTTCAATGACGAATGCAACTTGGCGATGCGGAGGCATGCCCGGAAGCTCTTTAGGAAAAACATCTTCATATTCATTGACCACCGGAATCTGAGAAATGGCATTAATCTCGCCCTTGTCAGTGAGAGAGAATAGCCTGATTGTGTTATCTCGAGAGGCGAAGATAATCACGTCTTCGTCAGGATGAGTAAGCTTGACTTCCTTATTTGCGCAACCAATGTGAGCATCATGCTTGGAAAGCCAATCCATCCCAAGAATAGGAGTTGCCGAGAATAACCAGAGAAACCAGAAAGCGATAATCACCCATATAAATAGATATATCCGGAGCATACACGCTAGAAGTCATTCGTTTTCCCGGAGAAGTAACTTGCAACTTTTGAGGTAATGCCACTGTGCTCACATTGTGCTTGGATGCAAAAGGATATGACATGAAAGAACATGATGCACCCGAATCAAACAAAACTTTAGCAGGTTTAAGATTGACTGGAAGGTTACCAAGTATCACATCTGAAGAGTTCTCTGCTTGAGCTGCATTCATCAGATTCACTCTTGCTTGCTTGGGATTGTGCTTGACAATAGCAGTGCTGACAGGTGGAGGAGGCGGAAGGCGCCTTTGAGTACACTTGTTAGAATAATGACCCTTCTGGCCACACTTGTTGCAAACCACTTCTGAGAGAGGACGGTAATAAGGAGCACTTGACTTCGAAGCTTGAAGTGATTCTTGGACTGATTGCTTGGGTTGGGTGGGTGGGTGAAACCACGGCCATCGGAATGCTTGTTGTTGTTGTTGTTGTTGTTGTTGGGAGGGCGGAGCACTGGAGGAGGTGGAAGCCAAAACTTCTGCTGCTTTGCAACCACTTGGGAAGAAGAGGAGGAGTGAACAACATCTCTGATTCTCTTTTTGGAAGCTTCCATCTTGAGCTGGGCTGCCTCTTGCTTAAGTTCCATGTTATAGAATTGATCAAATTCATCCGGCTCAAACAAGGTGAGAGCTAGCTGGAGTTCATCCTTCAGACCACCACGGAACTGATAAATCTTGCTATTGGAATCTGGGATGTCTTGCTTGGCATAGCGGGCAAGGTTCTGGAACTTGACATTGTATTGATAAACGGACATGGTGCCTTGCTTCAGGTTGCGGAATTGCTCACACACACCTTGGATGACACTAGTTGGAATGTGGTGAGAGCGGAAATCCTTGCAAAAGTCAGTCCACGAGATTTCACGTCCTTCTCTGGAATCTTTGTACTGTTGCCACCAATCAGCAGCTTGATCCTTGAGTTGGAAGGCGGCAAACTTGACATAATCCTCAGGTCTCATGTTACTGCATTCAAAGTGCTTCTTGATGTCTGTTATCCAGTCTTCAGCATCTAGCGGATCCACACAGTAACTGAATGCCTTTGGTTGGTTTGCCAGGAACTGGTTGAGTGTAGCAAAGCGAGGTTGGTTGAACAAATTGCCTTGGCCTTGGTTCCCATGACCACCTTGATTTGCTTGAATGTTCTGCATCATTTGCATAAGCATCTGGGTGTTCTGATTCGTCGCTTGCATAATTGCTCTCCAGGCCTCAGACGGAGGAGGAGGGGAAGGAGGACGATCAGGAACTTCTTCACCCTCTGGGTTAGCGTTGGGAACCCTTTTAGGAGCCATCCTGAATGAGATGACAACTATTATCCATTGATTGAAAATATATAAGCTGAATCAATGGCTAGAATTGCAACATAAATCTTCACAAGAATCATTCAAACAAAATGAACGAATTTAATCCACAGTTTAATGGTACAACAATCTTCTCGAGAAGCCACTTGGGAGAACAAAAGGTAAATAAAACAACAAGGAGCAGATAGAACAAATACAAGATAGAAGCTTCGTTCGACATATTCGTGCTGAAAGCTTATGGAACGTGTTACAAAAGGGTTTTGCAATCCCCGGATCAGCATAGCCAAGGACCCTTTAAGATGCAACTACCTATCGGAACAAACGCCCATAAAACTACTTCACTCAATGTAGAACCCCGAACTCCATATCATGCATTCGTTAGAAGAAGGCCTACGAACTACTAGATGAACCCACATATTAATTTCCGAAAGTTTCCAGTTATGCAATCAGGTGTTGGGGATACAGGGGAAGCATCGCGCACTCAACTCTAATCCTACATCCAGCTGTATCCATCCTTCAACACATAACCAGTTATTTCCGGAAACCGTTTACCTCGGACCTTCGAAACACATTTGCTATACAAGCTATGGCAATACTCCTGAACTATCTCCCCAGTACTGGGTGATGTCGGGGTTATCTTGCCACTAACCGCATAGAAGAGTTTTCGATGTCGGCCTTCTTAAGTATTCCAGAACTGCTGCGATAGATTTGTGACGACAACACCTCGGAGCTCAACTCCCCGAGACACTGCCACAACCCCTAATGACAGGAGGCATCGAGAACAATGTTCTCGTCACAAATACATCGGAACAATTCAAACAATACTCGCGTGATCCTAATTTTTTTTTGTGAATTTTTGAGAGTAGAAGAGATAAGTAATCGTCAGGAGTCCTCACCAGAGTGAAAAGGGATGAGGAGTAAAAAGAAATCCTACTCTCCGATATATATATAGGACTAAAAACATTTTCAAGTGTGTGCCTAGACTCAACCGTCAACGATTCGATCAATCAGTGGGGGCTTCTAGGTCGGAGAAGGCTCTGAATACCAACTTGTAATGCCCAGTATGAGATTATACCTCCTAGGTGTCGAGGCACGACTTAAAGGTATAAGATCATACTAGAATGATCTCAAATATGGTATCTTTGCACGACTCATGTAAAATAGGGATGAAATTGCAAAAGAGTAGTTGGCTTACACTCGCCACGTCACACAATACATTACATAAGCAATCATCATCCAAAACATCACAGTCCGACTACGGACGAAGATCCAAATGAAAGTTACCAAATAAATAAAGCCACAAGGTCCGAATCGCCCCTAGTAGAAGCCACTACTGATCATCGGGATAGTACACGTAGTATCGCCCACGTTCTTCATCGAACTCCCAATACAGCTCTGTGTCGTCACCTGTATAGTTCACCATGGTACCTGCATCTGGTGTGGTGTAGAATCTGTGAGCCACGGAGGACTCAGCAATCCCGTTCCCGGGTAGCAAAACTATCTAAACCTTGGGTGTGGAACAAGGCTGAAGAATAAGGTTGCAGCTGCACTAGCGCTAGCTTACATGTTTAGAGCGAGAAGAGAAGTGCCACGAGCGTCAAAGTGATCACGAAGTCATCCTATCTAAGCACGTCAAACATAACCTCACCGTGTTCACTTCCTGAACCCCTTCGGAAAATGACCATCATGGTTACTCACGCTGGTAGTGTATTCTGAACATGGTGTCAAGTTTTCTACAACCGGATATTAACAAATTCCCATTTACCACATAACCGCGGGCACGTCTTTCGAAAGATCAAACACTGCAGGGGTGTCCCAACTTAGCCCATCACAAGCTCATGATCTGCGGAGTCGCAACTCCAAGGTGGCAAGACCCGAGTATTCTCGGAATCCCGTGCTCAAGATATTCCGACTAAGGTAAAACTAATCCAGCAAGACCTCCCGGCGTGCCGACACCCTGACAGTAGCCGCGCGTATCTAGTCTCAGGCCACGACCGGATGGGCGATGCTACAGGTTATACCAGATACCTCGGGTTTCCCCAAGGCGGCCCCGCAGGCTCCCCAGTTTGGACCAACACTCATGTGGAGCACTGGCCCGGGTTGTTGATTAAGAATAGGGTTTATAACTCCCTATGCAAGTTTTAGTTGTTAGGCAAATGTAAAACCAATGTTGGGCCTTGCTGGAAAAGATTTAGCGCTAAGCGGGTTATCGAGGGGGGCCCATAAACCCCAACCATGTTAGGGACGCAAAATCAAGGAACATAACACCGGTTTATATGGTTCCTGGCATGAGTGGAACAAAACACCAAGCAAGAGGCTTAGCCTTCCACCCATTACCAATATATAGATGATTTGGTTTAACAGATTATATATATTGTGATATCCCAACAAAAACTTCATCATGAAGCAAGAATCTTCAAATCTTCTCCTGCAACTAGCAATGCTATAAGAGGGGCTGAGCGAAGCTTACGTAGCCAATCAAAGGTTTGCTAGGTTGGGTGGTTAGAGAGATTCATGGCTACAATAGGAGGCTGACAAACAAACATGGGCATCGAGGCAATAAGCTAAAGAGCGAGACATCTAGCAATAGGCAAAGATAGTAATGATATCTGGGTCAGGTCATCTTGCCTATCGAGTCGTCGATGGGATCGTAAGACGACTCCTCGTACTCAACCTCGGTAGGAACCTCGTTCTCGGGCTCGGCTCCCGGCTCTACTCAACACAAGAACACAACATGGCACAACATCAAACATGGTGCAATGCACAATCAACATGATGCAAGACAAGTCTATATGATGCATTTCATGGCAAGGGATGAAGCACACAAGAACAACACGAAACCACAAGTTTAAATAAGGCCAGAATCAACATATAGCGAATCCGATAAGTCCTCATAAGCATATTTTGAAAATGGTCCATATCTGAAGAAACCTTAAGTTAAATTTGTTAAACAGCAAATTAACATGCACCATGATGATCTACACGAAATTCTAGTCAAGTTTCATATAAAGTTTGTTTAATTCGGAGTTACGGTCTAGAAGATATGAGCAAAACAAGACAAGCAAGGCAACGGTGCAAGATGCATCCAAACATCAAGCAAACACACTCCAAACATGTAAACAACATGATATTATGATTCTACATGCAAAATCACAATAGTTTCATATAGGGCACGCTCAAAACGGAGCAACGGTTGAACACATACACACGAAATAAGATACAATGCAAAGCTGAAGTTAACAGCCGCATAGCAACTTTGGAGCAAGAGATATATACGCTTCAGCACCCAAACATGATGACAAGAAGCATGGACAAGAAGTAGACATATCCTACAGAAAACAACTCCATTGGAGCAACTCCATAGGAGGCATGGACCAATAGCAACAAGCCACACCAAATTGATCATGCCGATAAAAACCTGACAGGTATAATTTATAGCAACTTGGGAGCAAGAAATAAATAAGCTACAGCAGGCCAAATGTGCAAGTAAGGGCATGGATGGATAGACAAAAACATGGAAAACAAGGAAAGATCATTGGCCACTCCAAAAAAAGCATGGATTTGAGTGGGGCATCAAGCAAACGTAGCACGAGGTTAAAACAGATTCCAGACTTTGCAGTTTTTTTCACTAAGTATAAAATAGTAACATTGGCATGGCATGTTTACAAGCTTGTTTAAGTCACCACAAGGCATATCATGGAAAATGGTTTGCACCACAGCAAAGACCATATGATGGTGCTTCTGAAACATATTGGCATGTGACATGAGGACAAACACATCAATAGCAAAGAGCATGTCAAAACAACATCTCACAACAAGTTTCAGCACTTAACTGCCACATGCACTATTGTAACAGAGATTAACATGGCAATATGACACCTAACATGAATGCTATAGCAACCATCATGTAGAGCACTTCACAATGAACATTTTGACATATCATACGCTCCATTTGGATAAACATGCACCAAGTTATCACATCTCAAACATGGCAACAAAATAACAAGTAGCAGCAGTTTATAACAAGTAGCACTCTTGTCACGATGATTAGGTCATCAATATGGTCTCAAACAAGCATGCCACAATGGAACAAAATGTAGAGCACATCACCACGATCATTTTGACATATCATATGCACAATTTGGACAAGCACACTAAAAGTTACAGCCATGCAAAGATGCCAAAATATTATGCAAAAACTGGGACTTAGAGAAAATATACCCTATGAAAAAGGGGACAAGGAGATCCCGGGAGGGAGGCGCCGTTTGGATGGACGGCCCGGTGGATCTGATCCACCCTCCTGGTGGATCGGGATCCGAAGCGGATCCGGCTCGGGGCGGTGCTAGCGAGACGGGCGCCCGGTGCGACCGGCGGCGGCGGCGGCCGGGGCGGCGGCGGCGGGCCGGCCGACGGGAGGTGGTGAAGGAGCGCGAGGGCGCGCCGGCGAGGGGCAGTGGAGGTGCGGCGGCGCAGGTCGGAGGCACGGGGGCCGGCCGGGGCGCGGCGGCAGCTCGGCCGCGGGGCGGCAGAGGCGAGGCGAGCTCGCCGGAGCTCGCTGGCGGTGGAGAGGCGGCGTGTCGGTGTAAAAAAAAGAGGGGTACACTTTTTGTACCCCTATGACTGTGCACGGGCAGTCTGAGCCACGGCGCCACCACACCAAGCATGGCTAGGGACGCAAGCCAGGGCAAGACTGAAGCTCGATGGAGACTGGAGCGACACCAAGAACAAGACCACAAAGAGCCAAGGGACGAAGTGGCTCTCCCTAGCAAGATCCTTGCCGGGGCCAGCCCTGGCAGCCCCGGCAAGACCCTTGCCGCGGCGGCTCGCCCCGCGCCTACGGAGTGAATCACCCTTGAGTCCACCGCCCCCGTGGGGCAAGGATTCGGGAGATACCCCCGTGGTGGCATGCAGATCTTTGTGAAGACATTCAAGATCAGATGCAAGTTAAGAAGACAACGACCCTTGGCGGGATCCCAGCCAAGGAGGACTAGAAGGCCCCCGGCAAGCACCTTGCCGGGGATGATAGCAGGCGCCACGGCAAGACCCTTGCCGGGGCCCCCGGCAAGGCCCTTGCCGAGGACACCCACGGGGCCATCATCAGGCCCGCATCAACTGGGTTTCCACCGACCCACGCAGCCGCCGACCCAACCATCTGGACAGGCTCCTGCGTGGCAACCTGCAGATCCTCGTGGAGACACGCCGTTGTGCCACCTCAGCTGCCTGTCTGCCTACATGGCACCTCAGGCGCCGCTGGCCAGGGCGCGTGTCAACACGATGAGGAGCGGCGACGGACAAGACGGACGTCTCCCCCGCCCTCGATAAAGCAAGGACACCTAAGCTGGGCGCATTAAATGCACCTTATCCTGTAATGCGAGGGATAACCTCGCATCACTATACCCTTTCCACCTCCTGTGTGCCACTGTGGCAGCCCTTTTTTCCTATAAAAGGAGGCCCGAGGCGACCAGGAGGAGGATTCGGCTTTTTAGAACTCCTCTCGACTCTCTTGGAGCTCCTCACTAGCTGAAGAACACCAACATATAATCCACCAAAGCAGGAGTAGGGTTTTACGCATCTTTGCGGCCCAAACCTGGGTAAAGGAACTGTGTCCTGACTGTTAGATCCGCTCTTCTCTCAACCCCGCGCCCCGCAACCGTAGTAGGGATTCTTGTGATCCCATAGGTGTCGATCCAAATACACCGACATCTTTGGCGCGCCAGGTAGGGGGTCGCAGTTGTGAGAATCGGCTCTAGTGGTTGGCCCGACGCTCTCTCGTCTCCGTGGCCCTTTGAGGAGGCCAGAAGACCTGCGCTCGAGCGACTGCAAATAAAATCTAAGTTACATCGAACTTTGGATATTTCTACCCTATTATTTAAAGTTATTATCCTCGGAGCTGTTATTCTTTGTGCAAAAAGAAACCTGCACGCGGATGGGGCCCTTCCCGATCGGCAACGCCTTGTTCTGTTTCGAGTCAGCTCAACAATTCAGACGGCTGCGTTTGAAACGGTAGGATAGCCTTCCACAATTGACAAAGCTCTCGACTCTGACTCGAGTCAAACTCGACAGTTCGAGCGGCTACGTTGAGAGCGGCAAGGTGGCAGACCCTTCCGCAATTGACAAAGTTCTCGACTCTGACTCGAGTCAAACTCGACAATTCGAGCGGCTGCGTTGAGAGCGACAAGGTGACAGACCCGGCAGCACGCTCACCCGGCAGGCCAATGGGGACCCGTCCCCAAGACGCCGCCTTGGGTATTTCACGCCAGCAAGCCTACCCAGTTAATGTAGGGCGGAAACACAGGGAGGCAGCTAACAGGAAAATAACATGCATGATTCTGAAGATATTTCAAAGTTATATTACATTATGCCATCGCTGCGGTTCTAACTAAAGATAAAATTTGTCTTGGGCATGAACCCGCAGCGGCGAGGAAGAATGGGATGCTTAATCCCGGCGCTGGCCCTCCACCCTCTTGATTTCGTCGATGCGGCTGATGACATGCTTGATGCGCTCCTTGAGCGCCATGAGGTTGGCATTCTCCGGCAAGCTGTCCATCGCAGCTTCAAAGTCGAGGGCGGGGTTCCAGAACGCCACCTTGGTGAGGATCTTGGTCATGACTCCCCAGCAGAGCCACCGGGCCTCCCCGGCGAGCGTGGCCGTTCTGTTGGAGTGAAGATCAGTCAAGGCGCCGAGGACGCCCTCGAAGAACAGGGTCAGCTTGGCGTTGACGGACCCGCTCCATTCAGGGGCATACCTCACGTTTGGCATCCCCATGAGGGCCAACTGTGAGGTGACCCTGCCGGCGATGTCCTCCAGCCGGCTGATCCACCTGTTCTCCTCCACCACATATTCTTGGTGGGAGGCGCCCTCATCCGCCCGTAGCTGCTTCTCCTCCTCCAGGATCTTGGCCAAGGCCTCCTCCCGAGTGGAGCTCTCCGCCAACATCTTCTCGAGATTCTCCAGCCTCAGTCTGAGATCTCTGATGGAGTTTTGTGCCTCGGAGAGCTCCCCAGTCTTGCTGATGACCACTCCCTGCGCCTCTTTCAAGGCGCAGTTGAGTCTGGTCTTCTCGTCAGACAGCCTGAGGGCCTGCTCCTTCAGCCCGTCCCGTTCCACCTCCAGCTCTTGTATCTTGCCGGCATGGGCCAGAGCCTGGGCATCGAGCGCCTCCTTGTGCCTCTGCCCCAGCTTGTGAGTCCGCCGCTCGACAAGAGCCTCAAGCTCCTCATCCTTGCCGCGGAGTGTCACAGCAAGCTTCGCCTCACGCGCGGTAAGGTCTTCTTCCTGGGAATCGAGGGCGGCTTGATGCTGGTTCCGGGCGGCCTCCGCCGCGGCAGCCAAGTTCGCCGCCTCTTCCTGGGCCTTCTCGATGGCGGCCATCTTCATGATGAGCTCCACGTTACGCTGGGCCAGATCTTCCTGGGAGGCCCTCTGCTCCTCGCGGGACTGGTGGAACCAGGTTTGCGCCTCAGTGACGCGCGCCTGGAAGTCCGCCTCCGCGTCGTCCACCGCCGCCGTTCTGGACTTAACCTTGTCCAAACGGGCACGGTAGAGCGCCTCGAGTTTCTGGAAGTTGGCCCCCATGGCCCGGAAGAGCTGCTCCTCTGGGGAGCCGTCGCCGCAGGCGCTCGGTTCATCAACAACCTCGAGCCCGGAGGCGGCGAACACCTCGCCGTCAAAGACTTCCTCCCCGGCGGGCGCCCGGGAGCTTGACGCCCCGACGAGATGGACAAAAAGGTTGTCGCCCACCTTCAGATACCTGCCGGGGCCCGAGGCCGCGGAGGAAGAAGGCTGATCATCGATCACCTCCTCCTTGGTTGTGGCCTTGCCGGCCTCCCCAGCAGGCCCACCGCCGGCGCCCTTGGCGGCACCCTTGACGGCATCCTCAGTAGCCTTGTCCGCGGCGGCCCCGGCGGCGTCCTTGGCGGCCTCCTCGGCAGCGATCTTGTCGGCCTCCGCCGCGGCCTCCTCAGCGACCTCCTTGATGACGGCGTACACGTCCTCCGCATCCGTTGGAGGAGGGCTTGGGCTGTGACGGGGGAAATGAAGTCAAGAAAAAGTGCAAGGGAAAAGCAAAGATGAAAGGCAGACGACTCACCAGCACCGGGCTGTGAAGCGGAAGTTCCCTCCCCGCTGGCGTCGGACGCCGGGGGCGGGCCGCTAGCGCCCAAGTCCTCCTCCTCCTCCATACGTGTGGGCTCCATGCTTGGTGCCCTTGCCGGGGACGCCCCTCATGGCGGCGTGGTCGATGGGGGTGGTGTGTTGGGAGTGGCCCCCTGCGGCTCCTCCTGCTGCTGCTCCCGTCCTACAGAACCGGCAAGGTCAGTACCTTCAGCATCCAACGCCTACTGCATGTCGAGCGAGAAGAGGTTGGAGAACTTACGCTGGGGGCTATGCCGGGGGCTACCGTCGAAGCTGCTCAACACCACGAATGGTGTCTCTGTAGCCCCGGCCGGGGGCTGGCTGCTCGCCGAAGCCTTGGCCCTCTTCACCCTCTGGGCCAGCGTCTCTGCAGCCCTGAAGAAGCAAGAACAAGTCAAGATGGGTGGCATAGTCAAGAGAGATGGGGATGACGATAAAGGATGGAATAGTCACTCGTCGTCCATCTCCTCCTCCTCTGCCGCCTTCCTCTTCCTCTTCGGGCTGAGGGGCCCGAGGTCGAAAGGGAACTCCGCATCACCCTCCGAATCGACGTCTGCCGGGGGAAGCGGAGAAGGGGGCGGAGTTTGTGCATGCTTCAACGAAGAGGGAGCCGCCGCTTCCTTCTTCTCGGCGGCCTTCGTCGACCTCTTCGCCGTCGTGGCCCTCGTGAGGCGCCCGGACCCCTTCAGGGCCAATTGAGGCTGCGCAACCTTGCCGGGCCAGACCGGCTCGCCGGAATAGGCCTGCCACAAGACTCGCCCTCTTCCCCTGGCTGGCGCCGGGCCAGCCGCCGCATCCTCCGACGATGACGACTCGTCGGCCGCGTCCTCAACCAATGGGGCCCCGGTGCTGGCGCTGCTAGCTTCTCCGGCAGCCGCTGCCCACCAGGCGAACTCCTCCTCCGCCGCAGCCGCGGCGTCCTGGTCCTCCATACCTCCGGCGCTGCCGGCCGCCCTGATGAGCTGCGCCTCCCTCGCCCTGGCGGCGATGTAGTCCAGCTCCTCCGGGGTGGTGTCCCTGACGAGCCACTGCTCGGCATCAGGATTGACACACACCTCGACCAGAGAGTCGAAGAACTGCTGCACGACCTCGTCCTCCGGCTCCTGCCAGCTCGGGACGGGGCCGTGCGCACTGCATTCCGGCATCATGGCAAAAATTTCAGACTGGCGCGAATTGTTGCACAGCGGGACCACCCCCGCTGGCAGCTTGAAGAACTGCCCTTTGACAGCCTTGCCGGCCTTGGCGGCAGCCTTCGCGGCCTTGCCGGTCCGCTCGACCTCGCCGCCGTGACCCACATCCAGCTGGAAGAGCCGCTGACAGAAATGGGCATGTCCCATCACTGTGAAGTTGTGCTTGAGGCCAGTGCAGAGCCGCATGACAGCGGCCGGGTTCCTGAAGAGCCAAGCTGGCCTCCCCTTTTTGTGCAGCGGAGCGATCCGACGGCGGACGAAATCCGCCCCGATCATCTCGAGGGTGAGTCCGGCTTGGACAAGCCGGGTGATCCTAGTGACAGCGACAGCGAGCTTCCCGTCGGCGGCGGCGACGTTGCTCCAGTCGATGCCGCGGACCGGCGGCACTTGGCGGACCTTGCAGAATGTTGGCGGCTCGTCCTCCTCGATCCAGCACCACCGGCCGTGCCATTCGTCCCACCTCTCCTTCACGGCACCCTCCGGGTACACCACCTTGAGTCTCGGAATCCAGGCGATGCCTCCGGAGACCGAGCCTCCCGGCTGGATCCGAGGGATGAAGTAGTGGCGGAAGAGCGCCGTGTTGGGCTGCACTCCAACAAAGCCCTCGCAGAGGTGCGCGAAGAAGGCCATGCACACCACCGCATTTGGGGTGAAATCCAAAAGACGAAAGCCAAAAGTGTGCATGATGTCACAGAAGAAATCGGAGAAGGGAAGACACAACCCGCAAGAGAAATAATCAACAAAGAAGGGGTACCGATTTGAGCTGGGCGGGGCGCAAGCGGCCGGAATGATGCGCCTCGCCGGATGGCCCAAGCCCTTCGCCCGATCCCCCATCTCCGCCCCCCAAAGGGGTCTGAAGGCGGCCCGGAGCTCGAAGACATCGACTGACGACGGGATGAAGATAGCGGCCTTCGTCCGATCCCCCATTAACACGCCCTTCAGCGGCGCCGCAGGCTCGGCACCCTTGGCCGCCCCTTTGCCCTTGGCGGGTTTGGACGCCATGACGGCTGAATGGGAAGGCTGAGGAAAGGGGATGGCGAAGCAACGGCGGCGGGCGACGGCGAAGGCTTCGGAAGGAAGGAAGCAAGGGAACAACGGCTCTGAGATTGGAAGAGGCGCGAGGAAAGTGGAGGAAGTGAGCAGCGCGCTCACGGTTATTCCTTTTTATGGGGAAGGCGCGGGCCGCCTCCTTTCACATTTACTGCGACGTGACGCATGCCTGCGGAAGCCGCCCCACGCATGCCGCCCACGTCACACACGCCCCTCCACCCCGCGCCGCGCACGCGGGTCGTGGGAGGCGCAGCGCGCGGAAATTTTACCACGGTGAAAACCACCCCGCCTGCCCGCGCACCGTTCTGGGCCTGGCCCAACAACGTGTCGCGCTTATGTGTGGCCCAGGCCCGGGGGCTCCTGTCGGTGTACAAAAAGAGGGGTACACTTTTTGTACCCCTATGACTGTGCACGGGCAGTCTGAGCCACGGTGCCACCACACCAAGAATGGCTAGGGACGCAAGCCGGGGCAAGACTGAAGCTCGATGGAGACTGGAGCGACACCAAGAACAAGACCACAAAGAGCCAAGGGACGAAGCGGCTCTCCCCGGCAATATCCTTGCCGGGGCCAGCCCTGGCAGCCCCGGCAAGACCCTTGCCACGGCGGCTCGCCCCACGCCTACGGAGTGAATCACCCTTGAGTCCACCGCCCCCGTGGGGCGAGGATTCGGGAGATACCCCCATGGTGGCATGCAGATCTTTGTGAAGACATTCAAGATCAGATGCAAGTTAAGAAGATGACGACCCTTGGCGGGATCCCAGCCAAGGAGGACTAGAAGGCCCCCGGCAAGCACCTTGCCGGGGATGACAGCAGGCGCCACGCCAAGACCCTTGCCGGGGCCCCCGGCAAGGCCCTTGCCGAGGACACCTACGGGGCCACCATCAGGCCCGCATCAACTGGGTTTCCACGGACCCATGCAGCCGCCGACCCAACCAGCTGGACAGGCTCCTGTGTGGCAACCCGCAGATCCTCGTGGAGACCCGCCGTTGCGCCACCTCAACTGCCTGTCTGCCTACATGGCACCTCAGGCGCCGCTGGCCAGGGTGCGTGTCAACACGAGGAGGAGCGGCGACGGACAAGACGGACGTCTCCCCCCGTCCCCGATAAAGCAAGGACACCTAAGCTGGGCGCATTAAATGCACCTTGTCCTGTAATGCGAGGGATAACCTCGCATCACTGTACCCTTTCCACCTCCTGTGTGCCACTGTGGCAGCCCCTTTTTCCTATAAAAGGAGGCCCGAGGCGACCAGGAGGAGGATTCGGCTTTTTAGAACTCCTCACGACTCTCTTGGAGCTCCTCACTAGCTGAAGAACACCAACATATAATCCACCAAAGCAGGAGTAGGGTTTTACGCATCTTTGCGGCCCGAACCTGGGTAAAGGAACCGTGTCCTGACTGTTAGATCCGCTCTTCTCTCAACCCCGTGCCCCGCAACCGTTGTAGGGATTCTTGTGATCCCATAGGTGTCGATCCAAATACACCGACACGACGGGAGGCGGCGAAGCACGCGGCGGCGGCGCGTGGCCGGAGCGGAGGAAGACGGCGGTGGGGTGAGGCGCGGGGCAGCGGCGGAGGAACCGGGCCGCGGGGGCCGAGCGCGGGCCTGCGGCGGCGCGCAGCGGAGCCCGGCGGCTATTCTGCCACATGTCGCGGCCTGATTGGCCGGGCGGCGGCGGGCAGACGTGTCCGGCGGCACGGAGGGACGAAAAATTAGGGTTTGCCCGGATTTCGGGGGGGGGGGAGTGCCTATTTATAGATTCTGGGAGCTAGGGAGGTCCAAATGGGGTGCAGTTTTCGCCCACACGATCACGATCCAACGACCGAGAGGATGGGAGTGGTTGTGCTGGGTTAGTGGGCTGTTGTGGAGGGGGTCTTGGGCCAAAAGAAAGGGGTACTTTTAGCCCACTAGGCTAACCGTTGGAGTACCAAACGAACTCCAAACGTGATGAAACTTGACAGGCGGCCTACACGTACCAAAACAACAACGCACGAGAAGTCTCACCTCATTCCGGAAACATTACACGGCCACACACGAAAGAAGGACTCGGGGGTGCCACGGGCACGTGTGTGAGTGTCGGAACTCGAAACAGACAATGGGAAGAGACGAGTGGAACCGGGTGCAAGTGACAACACGAATGCAATGCAATGCACATGACAACATGACGTGGATGAAATGCACACACGCACATGACAAAACGAAGAAACCCAAAATGAAAGAAGAGCCCATAATGGAATTGATGAAGTCAAAGTTTCATATATTGCCATAAATGGAAAGTCTTACATCTGGGGCATTTCAACCCACCACCCACTTGGTAGCCACGGTCGAAGACTTACCCGATCTACTAGACTACGCTTCTGAAGACATCGATGGGATGGACCACGACGTTGAAGCCGATCTAAGTGCAAACCCGCCCACAACCGGGCGATGGACGGCAACTTCTACATATGATGTATATATGGTGGATACACCCAATGAGAAGGAACATGATGGCGACACAAATCAAGAGAAGGATAAGCTCGTCGATAAACCTCCTAAACACCGGCGTCAGAAACGTCGATCTCGATCCCGTAAAGGGAAGGAGAGTAACATTGTCACCGAGGACGATGATGATCCGGAGCCAGCAGTGGAGCAGGACGAACGGGAAGACGACAAACACAGTCTCGAACCGCTGGCCGATCACAGCGATGCGGATGACAGCAACTATCAACCTGTCTCCGAAGAGGACGTCAGCCTGGGAGATGAAGAATTCATCGTCCCAGAAGAACCACTCGAACAGAAACGTTTTCAACAACAGCTCATTGCCACGGCAAGGAGCCTGAAGAAGCAGCAGCAGCTGCTTAGAGCCGAACATGATACACTCAATGATAGATGGAACGAAGTGCTAGACGCTGAAGAAAGATATGGCCGTGAGCGCCAGACAAAAAGCTATCCCAAGCACAAGCTGCTGCCCCAATTCGACGATGAGGCCCCTGCACCAATTCCACCGAAGTATGATCAGTCCAATAAACCGGACCGACCACCCCGTGGACGAGACAAAGCGGCCAGCAATGCCGTACACCAGCCCGCACCTTCTCATCGGAAAAGAAAGGATACAGCAGCTCAGGGCCATAAGTACGATCTATGTCAGGACCTAAATAAAAAAGCTGGCCAGGCCAGATCAATTTACGGATCAAGGGAGCATGCTCCCACACGGTACGGCGGCTATCAAGCCAAACACGCCGGTCACAACCAAGTTCGGAACCAACACCGAACACAAACACCGTCCGAACTACGCCATGATATTGCAAAATACAGGGGTGCCGCACACCCTCTGTGCTTCACCAATGAGGTGATGTATCACGAGTTTCTATAAGGGTTTAAACCCTTAAACATCGAGTCGTATGATGGAACAACAGACCCCGCTGTATGGATAGAAGACTTTAATCTTCACATCCACATGGCTTGTAGAGATGACCTCCACGCTATCAAATACTTACCTCTCAAGCTGAAAGGGCCAGCTCGGCACTGGTTAAACAACCTCCCAGAGAACTCCATTGGAAGCTAGGAAGAACTTGAGGACACTTTTCGAGCTAACTTTTAGGGGACTTGTCCAGCAACCCGGGGAGTCAGCCCGCAAGTTTTGGAATCGGTTCTTAACTAAAAAGAACCAAATTGTTGACTGTCCGGATGCCGAGGCCTTAGCGGCATTCAAACACAGTGTCCAGGATGAATGGCTGGCTAGACACCTCGGTCAAGAGAAGCCAAGGACAATGGCAACCCTAACTACACTCATGACCCGCTTTTGCGAAGGCGAGGACAGCTGGCTAGCTCATAGCAGCAATAGCACCAGTGACCCTGGCACCTCCGAAGTCAAGGATGGCAATGGCAAGCCACGACACAATAAGAACAAACGTCGAAACAATATTGGAAGCACAGATGATACGACAGTAAACGCCAGATTCAGTGGCCAGTCTCGGTCAACGGAAGAAGCCATTCAAAGGCAACAGAGACATTCCATCTAGCTTGGACAAAATACTAGAAAGGCCTTGACAGATCCATGGCACCCCTGATAAACCTGCAAATCATACCAACTAAAATTGTTGGGTCTTCAAGCAGGCCGGCAAGTTAAATGCCGAACACAAGGGGAAAGGACCGCAAAGTGAGGACAAGGATGAACCTCGCTAGTTGAACACTGGGGGACAGAAGAAATTTCCACCGAAGGTAAAAACCCTGAATATGATATACGTTACCCATATCCCCAAGAGGGAACGCAAGCGCGCACTCAGGGACGTTTACGCCGTAGAGCTTGTCGCCCCCAAGTTCAACCCATGGTCGTCTTGTCCGATCACCTTTGATCGCAGGGATCACCCACCCAGTATTCGTCACGGAGGTTCGGCGGCCCTAGTGCTCAATCCTATAATCGACGGATATCATCTTACTCGAGTCCTTATCGACGGCGATAGCATTCTCAATCTGATATACCAAGACAAAGTCCGCAAGATGGGGATAGACCCGTCAAGAATTAAGCCCAGCAACACTACCCTTAAAGGAGTGATACCAGGCGTAGAAGCCCGCTGCACGGTCTCATTAACATTATAAGTCGTATTCGGCTCTCCTGATAACTTCAGAAGCGAAGAGTTACTCTTCGACATCGCTCCTTTCTGAAGTGGCTATCATGCACTCCTCGGAAGAACGGCCTTCGCCCGCTTTAATGCGGTCCCGCATTATGCCTACTTAAAGATCAAAATGCCCAGACCACGCGGCGTCATCACGGTCAACGAAAACATGGAGCGCTCCCTTCGTACGGAGGAAGACACTGCGGCCCTACCAGCCGAGGTCCAAAGCGGCTTATTCAAGCATGGCAGTTCATCGGTCGTCAAGACCACAAACACGGCTAAACGTGTTCGGCCTGCACTACAATGCGGCAGCTCAGAGGAACCTGATTTCGATTAGCAGTTGCGCCCCTCTCGACTGCCCCATAAGGTGGTAGCACACGTACCTCACGTACACAATTATGCCCTTAAGATACCTTGGGCAGCGGTGGGTGCGCACCGCATACAAATAGTCCATAGTTCTGCTTGACCCTATTCGGACTCTAAAATACATTTTCTTTTTAAAGGTTCATTTAAAAGAACCTACATTGTTTACGGCTGTGCATGACATTCTTTTCTAGAATTCTTTTTCCTTTTTACAAGCGGCCATTATAATTCCCCTCTTCAAGGACACATTACCAAGGATAAAACGACGCACACGTACAACATGGCCCGACATTGAGATTTCTTTTAGACTCAGGCTCTGTGTAAACCTTTTTTCTCTCTTTTATTTTTACTTTTCGGTATATAAAATGCCCATGGATGTTATCAGCATTATCTATAACCACACGGCTCGCCATATTAAACAGGATTTAAAAGAAGTAGTTTGGTTCCAATTCACTTGGAGTTTGTTTTATTACCACCTGTGTTCTCTCCCCATGTCAAATTGTC
This sequence comes from Secale cereale, assembly GCA_902687465.1. Taxonomy (NCBI): domain Eukaryota; kingdom Viridiplantae; phylum Streptophyta; class Magnoliopsida; order Poales; family Poaceae; genus Secale; species Secale cereale. The sequence continues at coordinate 278,864,948 of LR738711.1, read as the reverse complement.
ACATGTGCCTTAATACCTGGACTTAATACCAGGGGTTGTATTCGGCCTGGCACACCTCCAAAAGTCCGAACACCTATAGGGAACTGTTCGGCGTCCCAGATATTGCATTATATACATCGACTCCAAATCATGTCTTGGGTCTATAGTTGGGTTGCCCGGCTCCTGTGCTTACCACCTTACGCTCCGCATTGTTCAGCTAAGGTAGTAAAGGGATAACTACTATGATTGTACTTCTAGCTTGTCCGGTCAAGTACCTCAGTAGAGAAAGCCGAAAATAGACTGTCATGATGAAGCGAGAGTCGGTCAAGCGATTCGGTGACCTAATGTGATACTATGATCGATAGCGATCCACTCCGTGTTATACGAGGGGCTAGTCTTTGCCTAGCCGCGTACAACAGGCACCATAGTTCGGAAAGCCCTACACGCACCAGGGGCTAGTACTTAGCCCCACAAGTCAAGCTCCTATGGCTAAGTGAAAGCAATAAAGCCGCATAGTCTGATTGCCCCGTTCGCTCCGTGGACACCTCCTCTATGGACCAAGAAGTTGGATAAAGAGTGTTCACGCGTATTACCGAACACCTCTATAACATTTACATGGGGGCTGAAGCCGACGACTGGAAACTTTCAAATTTAAATAAACAATCGCACATGAGGAAAAAGTCGCTTATGATACAGAACCTAACTGATTTCCTGATTCTGGAGTCGCGTTAGGCTTCTGTATCATAAGCGACTTTTTCCTCCTATGCGATTGTTTATTTAAATTTGAAAGTTTCCAGTCGTCAGCTTCCGATTAAGCTCGGATACCTCTGCGGCCTGGATGGAGGACACTAATAGCGAAGCCTATTCAAAAACATAGTACACAAGTCAGCTTTGTTACATGGATCCTTCGTCCGTTTCTGTCCAGAATCATACAAAGCATCAAGGGCTACTATCTATGCATGTATGTATAAAAGGGAAAAGTTCTTTTTGGAACATTACGTCGCATACCTTGAAGCCTGTCAGTAGGCTGTTGAAAGCTTCGTTCAGTCCACCTTTGACGAACTGAATCCTCTCCATGACCGCACTCATCAGAGTGCGGTATTCCACTACGATGGAAGCACCTCGCAGTGCTTCCTCCAGAGTGTTCGGCGCCTCCGGATTGACGACAGGCCCCGTGGGAGCAGTTGCTCCTTCCCCCATTACGGGGGGCTGATTTCCTGATTCTGGAGTCGCGTTAGGCTCCGGAACGGTGTTCGACAGGGGCCCGGATTGCTTGGGCCCCCATCTTCGGTCACCATGGGGATTGCTCCCCCTTGGTTGATGGCGGCCGAGGGATTGACCTCGGGCGCCTTATCGTCCATCACACTCCCACCTGCTCGAACAGGGGGAGCTTCTAGAGAGGACACCTTGGCGTCCCCTAAAACAGGCGACGAGCCCCGCGGAGGCGTATCGTTCTCCACCATCTCCGGCGCTAGAGAATTCCCCCGATGACAGTGAAGGCACGGGATGTCATGCAGAGGACAATATTAATGCAAAATGACATTATTTAGATACTGAAAAGTAATTTAACCGAACATAAGCACCAATCGTGTGAGTACTTACGATTCGGCCAGGGGCTTAATCCTGGGCTGAACTCGGAAGCTGTGTTCGAATGTTGAGTCCGAACTGTCCGGAAGATTCAGTTTCTTCCTGGGCGCCGCCTTGCCCGCTCAGCGGGCGCCGCTCTCTTCCCCCCTTACCTAGATGGGAGAGTCATCTTCTTCTTCTTCCTCCTCCTCTTCTTCTTCGGGAGCTAGGTGGGAGCCGGTTTCCCCAGACCTTCTGTCCGCGGGACCCTTAGGGCGGAGGTTGCTCTTGACCTCCTTGCCCTTCTTCTTGGCCTTCTTCTCCGGCGCCTTGTACGGCGCCGGAACCAACATTGCCATCAGCTGAGGCATCTCTGGGTCTTCAGGCAAGGGAATGGGACACTTGATCCGCTCCGCCTTTTTCATCCAGGCCTGGACAGAATGCAAAACTCTAACTCCTGTTAAAATTGAAGTATGGACGGAGTATGTATTCACCAGAAATTTCGAATACCTCTGAAGAAGTGAGCACGCTGCTGAAGCCCTTGTCCTCGGTCTCCGCCGACCACCCCTTTTGGGCCTTGAAGAGCTGCTTCCACATGTCTTCGTGCGTGGTGCCGAAGAGGTGCTTAAAGGGCCAGAGCGCTTCCGGACTGAACTCCCATAGATGGGAGTCCCAGCATTGACAGGGAAGGACATGGCGAAAGAGCATTACCTGAATCATATTAGTGAGGAGGGTGCCCTTCGTTATCATGCTAGAGATACGATTTTGGAGGGCTAGCACCTCCGGCTGAGACCCCCAATCGGGACTCTTGTCGGCCCAAGAGGTTAGCCTCTCCGGGGGTCCAGATCTGAATGCGGGCGCCGCCGCCCACTCGGTGTCGCAGTGCTGAGTGATGTAAAACCACTCCTGCTACCAAACCTTGTTCGTATCCACAAAGGCCCCCTTTGGCCAAGTGGCATTGGGGAGCTTGCTCACCATGGCCCCTCTGCAATCTGCTTGTTGCCCATCAACCACCTTTCCTTCAGATTGAATATCTTGAGCCATAAGCCGAAGTGTGTGTGGGGGGGGGGGGGGGGGCGG
>LR738711.1:278849276-278862136 GCA_902687465.1 Secale cereale | reverse complement strand
GGGCGCGGAGGAACGCCTCACACACCACTATGAAAGCGGACATGTGGAGGATTGAGTTCGGGGCTAGATCATGGAAATCCACCCCGTATAAAAATAAGAGGCCCCGCACAAAGGGGTGGATAGGAAATCCCAGCCCCCGGATAAAGTGAGAGAGGAAGACCACCCTCTCACCCGGCTTAGGGACGAGGATCACCTGGTCCTTTTCAGGAACCCGGTGCGCAATATCGTCGGCAAGATAGCCCGCACTCCGGAGATTCTTCACGATCTTCTCTGTGACCGTTGAAGCCTCCCACTTTCCCTAAGAACCAGATCTGACCATTGCTGGGAAGGGAGGCGGTGGTGGAGGAGTCGAGAGTTGTGGGCACAAGAGCCGTGGGCATTGGAGTTAAGGAGATTGGAAAGCTAGGGCTTGAGGAGAGCGTGGGGTTAATGGGAAGGATTTGTGTCCATTTATAAGCGGTGAATGCTAAACGCCCCCCCACTCCAGCCGCAAACCTCGCCGATTCCCAATGTAGTCGTGCGTAAGGCGCGGTTAGGATGCTCACGTCACATTGATAAAGATCCCGTAATAAGATGTCAAACGGGGCTATACCTCAAAACGTAAACTGGAGCCAAGAAAACGGTTCGATATATTAAAGGGTCAAATGTGACGTCTGGCTGAAAAGTTGTTAGTAAAGACACAGTTTCTGTTTTTCGATACCTTGCCTTCGAGGCTAAGGGTTGTACTAACCATGCAGAGCCGGACATAATACCTTTGTGTAGGGAATGTTGCTTCAATATGTCCGGGAGGAGGAACCCGCCTTGCAATGCCGAAGACAGTACGTGAGCCGAACTCATCGTCATCGAAGACTGGTTCAGGGGCTACTCAGTGAGTCCTGGATTAAGGGGTCCTCAGGTGGCCGGATCGCTCGTTATGGGCTAGACTGGTGGACCGTGAAGATTATTGCTGAAGACTATCTCCCGTATCCGAATGTAACTCCCATATGTGTAAAATAGCAAGTTTAGAGTCTGGGTGAAATATTTTCCTTCCTCTGCAAGATGGTCATGTACAACACTAGGTCCCTCCGGTGCATATATAAATCAGAGGGTTTAGTCCGTAGAGACAACAATCACAATTACATAGGCTAGACTCCTAGGGTTTTAGCCATTACGATCTCGAGGTAGATCAACTCTTGTAAATCCATATTCATCAAGATCAATCAAGCATGAAGTAGGGTATTACCTCGATTGAGAGGGCCTAAACCTGGGTAAAACATCGTGTCCCCAGTCTCCTGCTACCATCAATCCTTAGACACATAGTTCGGGACCCCCTACCCGAGATCTGACGGTTATGACACCGACATTGGGCTTAACTTATTTCGCTTTGGGGGGGGGGGGGTGAAGGGAAGGGGAATAGCGAAATGACTCGGTGGTCTGCCTATATTACACTCAGAATGCCATTTCTCATGCCCGTGTCACACCCGACCCTCAAGTAAAAACAAACACACAAGCGTTCACTGCCCTGTCCGCTTGCATCTCCTCTTCCCTTTCTCTCTACCTCAATGCCTTGCCTGCAGCGGTAGGGTTGCTACTGCTGCTATACGATGAAATGCTATGAGCTGCTGCTGCTATATGATGAATTGCTATGAGTTGTTGCTGCTATATGATGAGTTGCTATAAGATGCTCCTGCTGCTGCCATATGATGAATTTCTATGAGCTACCATAGCACACCTTCAAAGGTGCTTACTTTATTAGCATAACTCTAAATATATGTCCCTAAGAAATTTGGCCAACAACACTCACATACAAATAACATGTTACGATGATTGCAATGGGAGTGACCGATCATAGCACACTATATAGGCTCACCGCTACCTCTCCTTTTTTTGCGATGTTCCATGAAATTGCCACATACATCTTGTACTAAGAAATCTTGTCCTTTTTCATTGTGTAACCCTATCTGCAAGTTGACACAGCTAATTTCAGATATCTCTACAAGATAATACATTGCATATCCCTTGCGCATATTTAAACCACCAATTAACGATTGTGTGCGTAGCATAAACTAGCCATGACTCTGTGTACTGGACTAGAAGGCACTCTAAGGGAGCCTAATGTACTGCATTGGAATTCCTACATGCCACCTACGATTTTGTGTAATGTACTACTGATGGCTTCTCGCCCCTCATTGGTTACCCCAAGTGGAAGGTTTGAGATGCAGTGTAGCGGAAGTTTTCCCTTGGCAAAGATACCAACGATCGAATTCCCCTGAGACTCCAAGGTTCAACAAGAAGGTGTCAACTGCTAACGGCGCCAGATACTTAGCAATCAACTTGGACCTGCACACAGATACAAATAACTTTGCTCCCAACGAGTACAAAGAGGTTGTCAATCCCTCCGGCCTTGTCGTTTACAAAGGATCAAACGCAAGAGATAATAGTGATAGATATTGCTGCAACTAGTAAGTAAAAGCAGAAAGTAAATAGCGGATGTGATCAGTGATGGTAATATGGACCGGGGTCCCATGATGTCCACTAGTGATGTCTCTCTCCCAAAAGATGATAAAACAGCTATGTGAGGTAAACGAATTACAGCTGGGCAATTGACAGAATTATGTGCGCAAACCAATGCTAACTATGCTGCAAGAAAGGTTGAGGCTCAAAAGCATGGGCGGTACGCCAAGGTAAGTAGACCGAAATCCATCTGCATCTACTACTAATCATCCATCTTGAGATATCTATCCAGAACATCTCGCTGGTATTAAGTTGCGAGTCCCACCCATAGTGTAAACTCAAAGCAACAGACAACTGCATTAAAAGAACTTTGCGTAAAGTAAACAATCCTTGCACCCCGCGAGTACAAGCACCGTTGTTTTCCCCCTTGTGGCAACAACACATCCCCTAGACTCATGTTTCTGTCACTCAAGCTAGTCATCGAGGGGCATGAACCCACAATCAAGCATAACGTTCCCTCTTGGAGTTACTACCTATTACTTGGCCAAAGCAATAAACAGCAACGGAGAACATGCAAGAATTACTCAAGAACATAAATATAAAAGAGGTAAATCAAATATATTACTCACACACAATCTGAACATAATCTCACAATCCATCGGATCCCAGCAAACTCAACATAGCAACAGCATAAGGATTACATATGTGCCTCGATCATGTAGGGCAGCTCACGAGGTCTAATTAGTGAAGCACAAAGAGGGGAGGAGAACATCACATAGCTACTGGTCATGGACCCATGGTCCAAGGGAGACTACTCACAACTCATCCGGGAGGCGTCCATGGTGGTGGAGAGGCTCCCGATGGTGGTTCTCCCCTCCGGCAGGGTGCCGGGAAGAGTTCTCCTGGCGCTCCCGATCTTGGAAGCGCGGCGGCGGCGGAACAGAGATGAGATCGCGAAAAAGGGTTCCGTCCTCGAGGGTTTCGGGACGCGGTGTAAATATATGCCAAAGGGGGCATCAGCGGAGACCTGGGGGGCCCAGGCGCCCCCCGGCACGGCCAGGAGGGGGGCCGCGCCACCAGGGCGCCTGGAGCCCTGGTGGCCCCCTCCGGCCCTACTTCGGCCGTGTGGAAGCTTCCGGAACGCTGATTTTTTATATAATTTTTCCGGGATTTTCTGGCAGTTTACGTAATGGGAAAACCTGAAATACAAAAACAGCATAAAACAGAAACTGACACTGGGGTGCACTGAGTTAATAGGTTAGTCCAACTATGATCAAAAGTGTATGGAAGTGTATAAATATCATAGCAATATCACCCAAAAGAGGCATGGAGCAAGCATAAATTATAGATACGTTTTGGACGTATCAACATCCCCAAGCTTAATTCCTGCTCGTCCTCGAGTAGGTAAATGATAACAAGCATAATTTCTGTGGTGACATGCTATTAACCATATAGGAACTTTTCACAGTCACATGACAAGTGCTTACTGAGACAATGAATCTGTAGTAATTAAGTTGCCTCATGAGAAAATCACAAAGAACTGAAAGTTTTACAATATGATACTGAAATACTCAAAAGATTTGCAATGAGCATGGTGTGCAAATATGATAAAGTGGTATCTCGCTTGCCCCCTTTAGTGAAGCAAAACATAAATGCAGGGGCACCTCCAAGGTTTAAGTGACGACTAGATACAATGATTTCAGAATAAACGATATCATAATCATGCAAAAGACAATGCTACTTTGGGACAATGCACATTACACTCAGAATGACAATCATGCTCTTAATAGTTGGTGCTTTAAAAGAAGGTGGAGATTCTCGAACCGTGGCTTTTGTTGGCAAGGTTGAAAACCCGTGGTCGGAAACAAAAACAAAACATGTACCAGAGCTCTTGGTTTTAAAAACGGAGGTAATAATTATTTTTTAGATTATGCATGTTCCGTCAACGAATGCTAGCAGATAACTCAATCACTTCTTGAGATGGACAAGTTTCGAGGAACGGCTCCCGAATGAGGACGATCACATCCTCTTAATCTCCTTTGTTTATCACTGCCAAAGTTTTCTGATTTCTCATGAACAAAGCGTGAAGGAGGGTTTGTTTGTTATATTATTTTTGAGCCGGGCGCACTCTTTGCCAGTTCCTTCTCGTATTATGGGTTTGCACATTAGACATGCAATCCTGGGGTGAAGCTTGTCCAACTTAAAAAGATCATGAATTAACTACTACTTCCTCATGAACTAAAACAGAGGCACAAAAGAGAAATGCTTTTTTTTTGAATAATTTCGAGATGGTACATGAAAGTCTTCGTTAGGAATGGCAGGTAAATACCACGTATAGGAAGGTATGGTGGACTCATATGGCATAACTGGTTTAAAAGAATTTGGATGCACACGCAGTCAGTCCGCTTAGTACAGGCGAAGGTTAGCAAAAGACTGGGAGCGACCAACTAAAAGAGCAATGACGGTCATAATCATGCAGAGCGACAAAGCAACATTGAATCAGGCATGGAAGTTATATCGCTACTCAGAAACTAAAGATCATCAAGGCTTGATAGACTTTCTTTACAGTATTAAATATGCGTGAGCATACGCCAAGTCAATCAAAATAAATTCTTGAAGGAAGATATCACTAAACCATACCACATCATAGGCAAACAAATCATGTTGGTACCTCAATAACACATTGAGAACCCCCCAGCTATTTGAGACTAACCATAAGAAAACATGAACTACTAAGCATCATTATGCACATAGCATTTTATCATAGACATATCGACCGGTGCAACAGAAGCCAACTCTCTTAATAAGATAAGCATGATAAATAAAGAGAGTTCCATCGACCAACTAAACAAAAGCTCTTTAAAAAGATAAGCATGAGAACTAAGAGCTAAACATGATAGTAGCTATTGAAAGACAAAGAACACACACATCAAGGATAGACATGAAAATTCTATGTTGTGTTCTAGGTTGAAGTGGAGCGTGTTTCTCTCCCACACAAAGAAAGCTGAGTTCCAACTCGTTATGAACAGCAAGCAAAGCTAAGGAAAACTAAAAAGGAAACTAAAAGCAAGACGCTCCAAGCATAGCACATAACACATGAAGTGATAAAAATATAGTGGAACGAAAGACGAACTGATAATGTTGATGGAGAAGGGGATGCATGGGGGGCATCCCCAAGCTTAGACGCTTAAGTCTTCTCGAATATTTCTTGGGGGTGCATGGGGGCATCCCCAAGTTTGAGCGTTTGACACTCCTGAATCTTTTTATCATCTTCCCTCGCACACTTGAAAACTCCCTTCATACATAACTCATCATAATCTGATTAGCGAGGTTAGTACCCATAATAAAATAATTGTTCCTTGCTGGAAATAAGGATATTCTTGAAGGTCTACTGTTTCTCAAGATTGCCAAAAGGTTTTTGCAAATAAAAAGCAAGCTCAAGGTTTGCAAAATGAAGGAAAGGCAAAACATGACAGAATCTGAGAAAAACAGACCAGCAGGTAGTAAATGATTTTTTCGGGGCACTTCTGCAACTCTAATCAAAAAACTCAGAACAGACGCCCGAAAGACAATTGTATAGAGCACGCTGTCGAAAACATTCAGACCAAAAAGATGATTTGATGATTTTATACGAATTTTTCTATCCAAGGACAGAATCTGTTTCCTGGACAGCACGTCACAACTTTTGAACTTTCTTGCAATCAGAGGCTAAACTTGGCACAAAGCTGAAAAGTAAAGATACAATGATGATACTACTGTAGTAACAACATCAAGACACAAGAAAAGCAAAATAAAATTTTATTCATGTGGGCTGCCTCCCAAAAGCGCTTTCTTTTATGCCTTTAAGCTAGGCATAATGCATAGAGATCAAGTTTTATCAAGAGTAAAAGAATAGCTAGCCCGTATAACGGACTCAAAAGGTAACTTAATCTTCTTTCTAGGGAAGTGTTCCATCCCTTTCTTGAGAGGAAATTGGAATTTTATATTCCCCTCTTTCATGTCAATGATGGCACCAACGGTGCGAAGAAAAGGACGTCCCAAAATAATTGGACAAGAAGGTTCACATTCAATATCCATAATAGTAAAATCAACAGGAACGTAGTTGTCATTGACAATGATAAGAACATCGTCGATCCTCCCCAAAGGTTTCTTTATGGAAGAATCAACAAGACGAACACCAAAAGAACAGGAATCAAAAGGTTTCAATTTAAGCATATCATATATTCTTTTGGGCATAACGGAGGTACTAGCTCCAACATCACATAATGCATAGCAAGAGAAGTTATTCAACTTAATTTTAATCATAGGATCCCAACCATCTTCTAGCTTTCTAGGTATGGAGGCTTCTACTCTAAGTTTCTCCTCCCTAGCTTTGATGAGAGCATTAGTGATATGCTCGGTGAAGGCAAGATTAAGCGTGCTAGTGCGGGGATCTCTAGACATCTTGTGAAGGAAATCAATAACTTCGGTAAGGGTGCAATTATCAAAATCAAGGTCACTACTATCAAGTAAAGTGGTAGTGGTGTCCATTAGGCTCACTTGTTTGGTAGTTTCTATGGTCAGAGCATCACCATTAATAGGTTCAATGGGACCAGGAGTGCATTGGGTGCTAAGAGTTTGAATATCCTCAACAACTTGGATAGTAGCAACAGTGTGGTGGGTAGGAAGGCTCTTAATTCTATCTTCTTCCTCCCTTTCTCTAGCCCATCTATCTTTAAGTTTAGCCAACATCCTAATGTTTTCATTAATTTGCACTTGAATAGCATTCATAGGAGTGACCTTCCTCTCCTCAAGAGGAGAAGTTCTAATTTTAAGCAATTCTACCTCATGGGCTAAATTGTCTACCTTCGAAGAGAGATTATCTAGTTTGTTTAGTTTTTCTTCTACACTCTTATTGAAGGCTTTTTGGGTAGTGATGAAGTCTTTAAGCATACTCTCTAGTTCAGAAGTGGAGTTCTTGGTGCTAGGATAAGCATTGTTGTTCCCATAGGAATTAGAGGGGAACGGTCTAGGATTGCTACCAAAGTTACTCCTATAAGTATTGTTATTGAAATTGTTTCTAGAGATAAAGTTCACATCTACTTGTTCTTGAGCAATCAAAGAATTTAAAGGAACATCAAGAGGATCAATAGAAGATTGCTTCGAAAGTAGAGACATGATCAAGTCAACCTTTTCATTTAGGGAGGAAATCTCCTCGACAGAGTTTACCTTCCTACCTGTTGGAGCGCGTTCGGTGTGCCATTGGGAATAATTGGTCATCATCTCATCGAGAAGCTTCGTGGCAGCACCAAGTGTAGTTGACATAAAGGTTCCTCCCGCGGCCGAATCTAACAAGTTCCGCGAGGTAAAGTTCAAGCCTGCATAAAAAGTTTGGATAACCATCCAAGTAGTCAAACCATGAGTAGGGCAGTTCTTGACAAGAGATTTCATGCGTTCCCAAGCTTGGGCAACGTGTTCATTATCCAATTGTTTAAAATTCATTATGTTACTTCTTAGTTGGATAATTTTAGCAGGTGGATAGTACTTTCCAATAAAAGCATCCTTGCACTTGTCCCAAGAATCTATGCTATTTCTAGGCAAGGATTGAAACCAAATTTTAGCTCCTCCTCTCAAGGAGAAAGGAAAAAGCTTAAGCTTAACAATATTACCATCTATTTCTTGGTACTTTTGCATATCACAGAGTTCAACAAAATTGTTTAAGTGTAAAGCAGCATCATCTCCAGCACCGGAGAATTGATCTTTCATAACTAGATTAAGTAAAGCAGGTTTAATTTCATAAGAAGGTGCTGAAGTGGCAGGTGTAGTGATAGGCGTGCAAATAAAGTCATCGTTGTTATGACTAGTGAAGTCACACAACTTGGTGTTCTCGGTGGAACCCATAGCAGCAAGCAAGCAAGATAACTATTTTTGTGATTTTCGATAAAAGATACTAAAGCAAAAACTGAAAGGTAAACTAACAAGACTAAAAAGCAAAGGTAAAAGATAGCATGCAACTCCCCTATCTTGAAGAGTGGAGTCCCCGACAACGGCGCCAGAAAACTTTGATTGATGGCTTTTCGCCCCTCGTTGGTTACCCCAAGTGGAAGGTTTAAGATGAAGTGTAGCGGAAGTTTTCCCTTGGCAAAGATACCAAGGATCGAATTCCCCTGAGACTCCAAGGTTCAACAAGAAGGTGTCAACTGCTAACGGCGCCAGATACTTAGCAATCAACTTGGACCTGCACATAGATACAAATAACTTTGCTCCCAACGAGTACAGAGAGGTTGTCGATCCCTCCGGCCTTGTCGCTTACAAAGGATCAAACGCAAGAGATAATAATGATAGATATTGCTGCAACTAGTAAGTAAAAGCATAAAGTAAATACCGGATGTGATCAGTGATGGTAATATGGACCGGGGTCCCATGATGTTCACTAGTGATGTCTCTCTCCCAAAAGACGATAAAACAGCTATGTGAGTTAAACGAATTACAGCTAGGCAATTGACAGAATTATGTGCGCAGACCAATGCTAACTATGCTGCAAGAAAGGTTGAGGCTCAAAAGCATGGGCGGTACGCCAAGGTAAGTAGACCGAAATCCATCTGCATCTACTACTAATCATCCACCTTGAGATATCTATCCAGAACATCTCGCTGGTATTAAGTTGCGAGTCCCACCCATTGTGTAAACTCAAAGCAACAGACAACTGCATTAAAAGAACTTTGCGTAAAGTAAACAATCCTTGCACCCGCGAGTACAAGCACCGTTGTTTTCCCCCTTGTGGCAACAGCACATCCCCTAGACTCATGTTTCTGTCACTCAAGCTAGTCATCGAGGGGCATGAACCCACAATCAAGCATAACGTTCCCTCTTGGAGTTACTACATATTACTTGGCCAAAGCAATAAACAGCAACGGAGAACATGCAAGAATTACTCAAGAACATAAATATAAAAGAGGTAAATCAAATATATTACTCACACACAATCTGAACATAATCTCACAATCCATCGGATCCCAGCAAACTCAACATAGCAACAACATAAGGATTACATATGTGCCTCGATCATGTAGGGCAGCTCACGAGGTCTAATTAGTGAAGCACAAAGAGGGGAGGAGAACATCACATCGCTACTGGTCATGCACCCATGGTCCAAGGGAGACTACTCACAACTCATCCGGGAGGCGTCCATGGTGGTGGAGAGGCTCCCGATGGTGGTTCTCCCCTCCGGCAGGGTGCCGGGAAGAGTTCTCCTAGCGCTCCCGATCTTGGAAGCGCGGCGGCGGCGGAACAGAGATGAGATCGCGAAAAAGGGTTCCGTCCTCGAGGGTTTCGGGACGCGGTGTAAATATATGCCAAAGGGGGGCATCAGCGGAAACCTGGGGGGCCCAGGCGCCCCCCCGGCGCGGCCAGGATGGGGGCTGCGCCACCAGGGCGCCTGGAGCCCTGGTGGCCCCCCTCCGGCCCTACTTCGGCCATGTGGAAGCTTCCCGAACGCTGATTTTTTATATAATTTTTCTGGGATTTTCTGGCAGTTTACGTAATGGGAAAACCTGAAATACAAAAACAGCAGAAAACAGAAACTGGCACTGGGGTGCACTGAGTTAATAGGTTAGTCCAAATATGATCAAAAGTTTATGGAAGTGTATAAATATCATAGCAATATCACCCAAAAGAGGCATGGAGCAAGCAGAAATTATAGATACGTTTTGGACGTATCAACTACCTCTGTTCCTAAATACATGTCTTTGTAGAGATTCCAGTATGGACCACATACAGATGTATATAGATGCATTTTCTAGTGTAGATTCACTCATTTTGATCTCTATGTAGTCTTTAGTGGTATCTCTATAAAGACTTGTATTTAGGAACGGAGGGAGTATCATGTATGACATCTACATCTCTAATTTAGCAGCTAGTAGTGGAAATCATTGTCTGCACAAAGGGATTACTAGTCATAAATCGTAGCAAAGCACGCTGGTAGGCACACAACAATACAAGAGAGAGAGAGAGAGAGAGAGATGCACTTACAAGATCATAGCAATGCCTTAGTCCAGTATCTTGGATGGCCAAGCTGTTAGATCCAGAAGAAACATCATCCTTGTAGTTTTTGCTAGCTGCATAACATGTAACATCGACCTGTTAGTATATTTGAAGTACATCGGGCAGATGATGCTGGACGGGTTTAAAGGTGACAAGTACCTAGGCCGCGGCGGGTGCTTGGCATCTTGCGAGCCAGTGGGAATCAGGTTAGAAACAGCAAGGGTGATGACGCTGCACTAGCTGTCGAGGTCCAGTAAGGAGATCTAGAACCATGGAGTAGGGTGTCTGTGGAGCGGCTCTGGTAGGGTGGACTACGTGTGCGCGAAGCGGATCTGAGGCCGTGGACGAAGGCATCAGTGAAGCTGCTCTAGTGGTTGGGTTCAGGATGGTGTTGACGATGCAGATCTGTGGCCGTGGACGGGGCGTCAAAAGCTGCTCCGTTAGGTTGGACGACGGTGCGACGAAGCGGATCTGAGGTCGTGGACTTGGGCATTGGCAGAGCAGACCCGGTAGGATTGAGAATGGTATAGGCGAAGCTACTCTAGTAGGGTTGATGATGGTGTCGGCAAAGCGGCTCCGGTAGGGTTGAGGATGGTGTCGGCGAAGTGGCTCCGGTAGGATTGAGGATGGTGTCGGCGAAGCGGCTCCGGTAGGGTTGAGGAAGGTGTCGGTGAAGAGGATCAGAGACCATTGATTGGGGTGTCGGTGGGGCGGCTCTGGGGTGTGGATGAAGCATCTTCAGTTGGGAGTACGAAGGAGTCGCTGCAGATGCGCTACTGTTGATGAGAGTACCGACGAAGTAGATCCGACGCTATGGGCAAGGTGGGCACTCAATGGGTTGTGGTACAGTGGTGGATGAGCAGTCTACTTATTTCTAGGGGAGGTGGGAGGGGTAGATGCGGCCGCAGAAGCAGATCCAACGAGGTGGACGCCACTAGCAGTGAATGGGTGCTGGTACGCCGGTGGTTGAGCAGTCTAGGGTTTCGAGAGGGGAGGGGTAGAGAGGCCGATGAAGTACGAATGACGTGATGTAAGATGCTCTGGTGTTGTGGAGAAGTCTTTTTTGTGGGAGGGGGAGAGGAAATGGGTGTGCCGTGTGGTGGGGGGAACCGGAACTTGCCAAAGCAGCCCTGACCTATTATGTAAATGAGGGTTGTATTGCAATTATTGTTCTCCATGCACCAAGGACAGAAGGAGAATTTCGCCTGCTAAAGACCAGGTGGCAGAAATTTTAGACGGAGGCGGGAGATTTTGCCGCCCACGGGATCGTTCGTATCCAGTTTCAACTAATTTTGGACAGTGCTAGCGGGAAGGTCATGCGAGACTGTGTACATGGGGCACACATCAACACTTAATGAAGTCCACCCCAGAAAAAATACGATAACTTGGGATGATGCACCGATAACTTGGACATTCACATGGGCGCGGCCAATCGTACGGGTGTAGAGGCGCGTTCACAAAAAAATGGATCAAACGCTTAGCCAATGTATTTCTCATGTAAATATATAATTTAGTGCCATTGGTTATTTATTTTCAACATAATGCTTTTTTTTGCGGGGGATAAACATAATGCATTGATGTGTTAATTTTTATATAGAGGCACAAAAAGAAATGGATATTGTAGTGCCACAAAAGAAATGGATATCGTAGTCCGCAACTTAAAAGTGTTACCTCATATGATTACATGGCCTCCATTTCATAAATTGCGTACCCGTTCAGTTCATATATGAATATTACATATATTACTTCATAATAGAACCTTAAATCATACAAGACTAATGAATTTGAATGCAAAACTAACATTGTTGCATGTACATGATAACTACAGTAGTTGTTTGACGAAACATCACTCTAACTTTGGCATGCACAATTCAAAAGGACTATTTTGGAAAGAAGAAAAATGTGATATGTGAGTGTACAATCTTTATAGCGTTGAATCGATAGTGTATCTTTGGCCACGATACAAAGTAGATATTGATTTATGTTCAAGCGATGCATGTCCACAGTCGCTAGATAGTGATACGTGAAGGAATTGTGCAATCTCTCTCACACGCATACATATATCATTTCTCCATGGGCATCAGAATTATACACGCGCACTTCATGTATTTCTCTCCCTCCATCGGGGTTAGAATTAGTCTTTCTACCCCGTCCTACAAGTCTCTCACACAAAAACACACATGATGTCTCTGTCGAACACGCCCACCCCTTTAATTCCGTCCACCCACCACCACTAATGTCTCAAAGTTTAACTATGTCTCGCACACATATGCGTAAGGTTAACTCGAGTCCCGGAACCATATGAAAACATACGATGGTATTCCAGCAGAGCACCTTTTGTTTTGAGATTTCGCTCACACACACACACACACACACACACACACACACACACACACACACACACA
>LR738711.1:278824543-278848929 GCA_902687465.1 Secale cereale | reverse complement strand
TACCGCGCGCACACTCTCGATATGTCTTTCTCTCCCTCCTCCCTCCACACCCCCCAAAAATGACAGCAGAAGGGTGACAACTCGATCTTGATTTTAATCTATCAATTGGATTTCTCTCTCAAACACACACACACACACACACACACACGCGCGCGCGCAAGTTGTGTCTTTGTGCCTCGCTCACACACACTCGATACGTCTTTCTCTACGTAGCCCCCTCGATTTGTAGACTTCTCGCGCGCACACAACTGTAGTGACGATGACGATGAACCCGGTGTGCCATGTTTTTACCGGTATCATGTGATAGTTTTCACCCTGTTTTCTGTTAATTAACAAGGCAACCTTTTCTTTGTTATTACTAGTGAATTTGAGATCATTCGGGGTAGACATAGAATATATCGCTTCAACCAATTATCGTAGTAACTATTTAAACAGAAACTTGCAAGATGCATGTGTGTTGCACGGAACATCAAGATGCATTTATATGAGTAGTTTATCATGTGGGAGATAAGGATGAACGATGGAAGGCCTTATCTGCAAATGTGGAGAGGAGTGCGGGTTTCTTTTTGCAAAATTGTTATAGTTCCCTTCCTATCCGTCAGATATATATTGGACGGCCTATATTATAGGATGGCAGGCACACCATCATCACCAACTCTGTTTTTTATAGGAGTAGAGATATAGAATCCTATAAAAGACCCAGTTGGTAATGATGGTGTGTCTACCATCCATCATTTATGACCATTATATCTACATCTAACAGCTGTGAGGTAAGTTGTGGCATTTTTGGAACAAAAGCCCACTTCTATGCTCTAATTTGTAGAAAACCCCTTATTATCTTATAAGCAACCACATCCCTCCCTCACCTCATCAAAACAACCTGAGAAATATATTTTGAGTGAAAGGTAATATATTTTTAGTG
The DNA here is from genome assembly GCA_902687465.1 of Secale cereale. NCBI lineage: Eukaryota > Viridiplantae > Streptophyta > Magnoliopsida > Poales > Poaceae > Secale > Secale cereale. The sequence goes on along the minus strand of LR738711.1, from coordinate 278,848,007 downwards.
TTATATATGTATATAAAAACAAGAGTGTTTTCTTTCAAGTTTGTGAACACATACTATTCTACTGTGGATCTTTTGCAACGCACGGGCACATTGCTAGTAAGAATAGAGATATATCTCTTGAATCGTCCACAACGAACATGTGGTGGACTAGTTAGCGCCGGATGCTCACAACGCGATGACTTGACTTCGAATTCTGTCTTAACTTTAGATTTTTACATATTTTAATATATACTTATTTCACTACTGTAGTGACAATGGAACCCACATAGTACTTATAACATGATTAATGATGGATTTATTTCTTTTTAACTTTCTATACGAATCTGTAGCCACCCTACAAGTCATGTACACTGTACGTGCAATTAACTTTTTTATAGAGGGGGAATCATACACGCAATTAACTCAAATGGATTGGATGTGACTCTATTATTTCGAGCATAAGAGCATCTCCAACGGCAACCAGTGCAAATTTCCTCCCGCTTCCTTCCACGGAGGACGACATCCAACGCCAGCGGCATACATTTTCACAACTCTAACCAACCAAAGGAAATGCATGCAAACACGGACTGATTTCATATAAGCATGAAGGATTTCGTATAAAAAAGTTGCATTTCATATAAACATGATGGATTTCATTACATTTACATGAACTAAGCGGGGTGCTAATCTAGCTCTCGTGGTATAATTAATACCTAATCTAAAAGGCCGCCCATGTCTCCCTTTATCTTCCTCATGTCCGACAAACACTTGCGGGGTCGACAAAGGTCCTCGCAAGAGACGAAGCAGCAAAAGAAAAACACTTGTATACGCGGTCGTCGCCTTGGCGGTGGCCTTCATGAAACCTAAGCGGTGGTGGCCTCCCGTGTTCTACCTCTCCTCGATGATGGCGGAAAACACGGAGAAGCTGGACACCGACTCATCGCTCTCCGTGCACCCGGTTTCTGTCTCTGCCTGCATGGCGCTGCCACAGACATGGGAGGCGCGCCCACAGACACGGGAGGTGCGGCGTAGACATTGGTGGGGCGGTACGACGCGGAAGAGATGACGCCCGTGCCGCCGTGCTCACTGTCGTGCCAGCTTGGAGCAACTCGCCACTCCTAATCGAGCTGAATTAGAACGGCGAGTTGCTAAACCACGCGCCGGCTTGGGGCGGCAACTGCCTCCGTCGGGCCAAGTGAGGTAGGTGAAGCACTAAGCGGTCTAGCTCGTATCCGGAGGGCTCGGCGGGCCACCCAGCCGGGTAGTATGCCGGAGAACGGTTCCTCAGAAGCGATCAAAAGAGTGGAGAAAATGGTGAAAGAGGAGATGTGGGAGAGGCGGAGGGGTACGATTCTTGCCCGATGTCTAGCCTCGTTTAAATAGAGGGCGGATGGTAGGAGCTTGGCTGGCATCTGGCCTAAGCCGGCGTTGCATTTAATTCCCGCCCGCTCATGAACAGACGTGTGGCCGGAGTAGGTTTGTCGGTTTGCATGCGGGTTTAACGGAGGTGTTTGATGGAGGCGAGGAGGCGTGTTCAGCCGGGCATGCAGCGGGCGGTGCAGTACTATTCAATTTGATAGCTGCAGTAAACCAGGACAGTTCCCGATACGGCTTTAATGTAGACGAAGGAGTGGTAGCGGTCCCCGAAATGTTGAACGGCCAATGACGCATGCTGATGAATGCATGAGGGAAGTAATGGGAGGAGGATGGGGAAATAGGAAGCACGATGTGAACATAATACGGTATGCACTCATATAAAGGCACCCCTCTATTCCAATGGATCTACCACATCGTAAGCACCTAAGCACCTACACTAAGCGCAAAAGTGCTCACTCCAGAGCCATGGCGGTGATGCGCACAAGCGGCCAGCGGCTGTGCCAAACGGTCCACGACACCGGCATGCGGCATGGCACCAAGGATCGTCTCCAGATGGTGTTGGCGACCGGCTGGTTCATGGCCATTGTCGACATCAGCTACGACTCTCAGTTGGAAAAGATGATCGTTGCCACCATCAACAAGTTCACTGTCCCGAAGAAGCTCACCGACGACATCGCCGTACTCCTCCAGCATGCGCGCATAGGCTCCTCATTGCATGCCACCCTAATCAGCTTCCACGGTGAGAAACTCTTTCAAGCCCTGGTGGCCCTACGACTGCCCGCTGATGCAACGAAGAATGTCCACCTCGAGGTCGCGCTCGCCTTGCAAAAATTCATCAACCAACACATCCACGTGTACGAGGAAGTCGTGTACATAGGCATCTACAAGGCCACTGAGGATGCTACGATGTTGGCCTTCTTTAACCGGCTGGAAGCCTTGGATGCCTTTGTTGAGAAGCACCTTGACCTCGCCACAAAAGCCGCCGCTCCTCAACCGCTGGTCGGTGGGCCGGCGCACTAAGTCGAGGAGGAGAAGGAGGTCATTGATGGATGAATGTTTCTTCTTGCCTCCTGTTATCACCACTGCGATCACGTCGTCGTGGCCTTAATTCTTATTGTACTATTGCATTGCCGTTCCTAGCTACTATTGATACGTCTCCAACGTATCTATAATTTTTTGATTGTTCCATGTTATTATTTTATCCATCTTAGATGTTTTATATGCATTTATATGCTATTTTATATGATTTTTGGGACTAACCTATTAACCTAGAGCCCAGTGCCAGTTTCTGTTTTTTTCCTTGTTTTTGAGTTTTACAGAAAAGGAATACCAAATGGAGTCCAATTGACGTGCCAAATTTTGATGATTTTTATGGACCAAAAGAAGCCCCCGGAGTAAAAGAGATGGGCCAGAAGAGTCCCGGGCTGCCCACGAGGCTGGGGGGGGGCGTGCCCACCGCCCCTGGGCGCCCCCCTATCTCGTGGACAGCCCGGAGATCCCCCTGACTTGTGCCCTACGCCAAAAATCCTATAAATACCCAAACCTCCGGAAAATAACCTAGATCGGGAGTTCCGCCGCCGAAAGCCTCTGTTGCCACCGAAAACCAATCTAGACCCTGTTCCGTCACCCTGCTAGAGGGGGGATCCCTCTTCGGTGGCCATCTTCATCATCCCGGTGCTCTCCATGATGAGGGTGAGTAGTTCACCCTCGGGGCCGAGGGTATGTACCAGCAACTATGTGTTTGATCTCTCTCTCTCTCTCTCTCTCTCTCATGTTCTTGAGATGGCACGATCTTGATGTATCGCGAGCTTTGCTACTATAGTTGGATCTTATGATGTTTCTCCCCCTCTACCTTCTTGTAATGGATTGAATTTTCCCTTTGAAGTTATCTTATTGGATTGAGTCTGTAAGGATTTGAGAACACTTGATGTATGTCTTGCGTGGGATACCTGTGGTGACAATGGGGTGTTCTATCGATTCACTTGATGTATGTTTTGGTGATCAACTTGCGGGTTCCGTGACCTTGTGAACTTATGCATAGGGGTTGGCACACGTTTTCGTCTTGACTCTTCGATAGAAACTTTGGGGCACTCTTTGAAGTTATTTGTGTTGGTTGAATAGATGAATCTGAAATTGTGTGATGCATATCATATAATCAAACCCATGGATACTTGAGGTGGCATTGGAGTATCTAGGTGACATTAGGGTTTTGGTTGATGTGTGTCTTAAGGTGTTATTCTAGTACGAACTCTAGGATAGATCGAACGGAAAGAATAGCTCCATGTTATTTTACTATGGACTCTTGAATAGATCGATCAGAAAGAATAACTTTGAGGTGGTTTTGTACCCTACAATAATCTCTTTGTTTGTTCTCCGCTATTAGTGACTTTGGAGTGACTCTTTGTTGCATGTTGAGGGTTAGTTATATGATCCAGTTATGTTATTATTGTTGAGAGAACTTCCACTAGTGAAAGTATGAACCCTAGGCCTTGTTTCAATGCATTGCAATACTGTTTACGCTCACTTTTATCATTAGTTACCTTGCTGTTTTTATATTTTCAGATTACAAAAACCTATATCTACTATCCATATTGCACTTGTATCACCATCTCTTCGCCGAACTAGTGCACCTATACAATTTACCATTGTATTGGGTGTGTTGGGGACACAAGAGACTCTTTGTTATTTGATTGCAGGGTTGTTTGAGAGAGACCATCTTCATCCTATGCCTCCCACGGATTGATAAACCTTAGGTCATCCACTTGAGGGAAATTTGCTACTGTCCTACAAACCTCTGCACTTGGAGGCCCAACAACGTCTACAAGAAGAAGGTTGTGTAGTAGACATCAACTACCCTGCTTATCTGGCGGGAAAAGCCCCGCCCTAGCGTTTCCATTCATTATTTCTATCTATCGGTCGTGCCAAGGAGCAGAAACAAATGTTACAATTTATACATATTTCTCTACTCCTATAAAAGACTCAGTTGGTGATGATGGGTGTCTGCCATCCGTCATGTCTGACCATTAGATCTGCATCTAACGGCTATGAGGTAAGTTGTGGCAAAGGCCTGGCGCAGGAGTTACATTTCCATCTCGGGGCCCATGGGACCGAGCTTCAGCGGCTAGTGCACCTGCCTTTGAGTCAATGACATGTGGACCCTAAATGCGGCTAGCCCGCATGTCATTGTCATAAAAGCAGAGGGGCGGTGGGACCGAGAGGGGTGAGGTGCAGGTCGTCGGACGTGTCCGTGTCATGGGTTCGAGCGACGTCGTGGGAATTGCGTGGGACGAGGCTTGCCTGCTTCCCTCACATGCTCTAATCCGTACTCCCGCACCACTAATTTTCATCCAACGATTATAATAGATTTCCTTGTGCGAGTCATCTATAGCCTCAAGAAAAGGTAAACAAAGGTTGTATTTACAGAAAATAATTTCTGCATGAATCCGTACACGGATGCAAGACCCTTCCCTTTCCTGCTCGTCCTCCGAGCGTGGCAATAGGTGCCTGCCTAACCCATGTAGCACGATGCGCCGCTAGCGAGTAGCACCTCCTCCATGCCAACGCTGAGCCTGGAAGCGTTCATGCCGTCATACATTGATGCGCGGTTCAATGACGTGCGGGCACGGGCTGGCGTAGGTCGGCTACGGGGAAGCGGCATCGGTGTGGTTCGATATGCCCAGCTGGCCGTTGTCGTGGTGGCTTTCGCGACTCACTCGTTCAAGATGAACCGACCGGTGGTGGCATGGACGTGGCGAGGGTGCCACAACTGGACGTCGGGGTGTTACGAGGCGTAGATGGCCACACCGGCGGGTACTACCTATATTATAGAAGTAGAAGGCAAAGACAGAGCTTTATTATATTTATTATATTTGAGGCTGAGGAGTGATGCCCGGGACGAAATGTGTCACAGCCCCTGGATGAAAATTGGATGGTGGCGGGAGTACGGATCGATGCCAAGAGCGGAGCATGCAAGCTGCGTCCAATCGCGTGTGGGTGTGGTCGAAACTTGATGGTCGCCGCAATCAGCTGGCCCGCATGTTATGCTCACAAAGGAAGAGGAGTGGTTGGGCCGAGAGGGGTGAGGCGCACGTCGGGGGACGTGGTGTCATGGGTTGGAGCGGCATCGTGGGAATCACGTGTGGTAGTGGTGAAACGTGATTGTCGCCGTGGTTCAACTTCTATGGACAAGCTGTCATGTCTACTGACACATGCATTGCATAGCACTCACTACAAGGAGTAGTAGTAGAGAAAACTAGGCGGATAAATAGTTCATTATAGTCAAGCAGACCATATCAATATTTCATCCATCTATAATGCCCTGCTCTGGTGTAGCTTCTTCTTCTTCTTCTTCTTCTTCTTCTTCTTCTTCTTCTTCTTCTTCTTCTTCTTCTTCTTCTTCTTCTTCTTCTTCTTCTTCTTCTTCTTCTTCTTCTTCTTCTTCTTCTTCTTCTTCTTCTTCTTCTTCTTCTTCTTCTTCTTCTTCTTCTTCTTCTTCTTCTTCTTCTTCTTCTTCTTCTTCTTCTTCTTCTTCTTCTCATTTTCTGTGGGAGACGGCTTCGCAACAAGCTCTTTCTACCTTGCAGCTATCTTGAAACTCACACGGGCATGGAGGGTAACATATTTTATCCGCTCGTAGGTCAAGGAATAATTCTCCCATCCAGATGACCTTAGTCCCCGCGTCTCTTCACCCTTCTCAAGATTTGTTCTGAGCACATAATTTGCTACGTCGAACAGGGCTGGTGTTTCTTTATCACAGTCGTCTACAGGAATCCTATTTTGTTGGTCAGCGATGTTTTTCAAGTCAAGGTTGTATGGTTCCAGCTTCTCTTTGTCCCCTTCGATGGCTGCCCCACAGAAGTATATGTCCTCCCAAGACATGAAATCGTGGAGCTCACCTTGTATGGAGGGCGTGTATATGATGTGATACACCAAAACTTCATCTTCGAGGCACAATTGAAGGATGGCGGCACGTTGGATCTTCCCAGTGGCACGCTCAGTGTACTCTGCGCCGAGACCGACGACCTTCATCTCCACCTTTTGGAGGGAGTTGGATACATTGTTGATCCACTCCCGAAAAAACCTTGGGTGGTCGGTGACGGTGGCAACTATACTCAATGAGCCTTCAACAAAGACATGTTTGATGCTAAAAACCTGCATAGGGATCTCTTTCGCCATTTGGAACCGCTAGACCGAAGGGCTATAGTTTGGAGAATTAGGATTAAGATGGCTAGTCTAACTAAAGAAGATGATTATTTAAAGGGGCTTCGGAATTACTCAAGGAGGATGTGAATACAGTGCGGTTTGAATGCAAATGAAGGAGAGGTGAAGAAGCCGAGGAAAATCGGTTCCCGATGGAGAAGTTAATGGGAGAAGTGGCATGTAGGCAGTTGATTAGACGACAATGTAGACCAACCTACAAAACGAAAAGGCTATGCGGGTAGCGTACTGAGGAGTGGTCCGTGTCCATGTATGTGTATGTGCCCATCCTTCGATCGCTACATGTGCCACTGGTTAGTTGAGGTCACTCTTTCGAATCGTCGTGGCGAAACATTTTATGATTCCTTTTTATTTCTGCACCCCTCCAGACAGGTGGGACCTATGCAAAACCAACTTGGGTGGACGAAGTGATATACAAACATATCCATCTCTTTGCACAAAAAATGTGTGTAGTTGGTTCAGATTGATATTGGCGCGTGTCTGGGAGACACAACCTTTTCTGGTTAAGGAATGTGCGGTTATCTTAAAAAAGAAAAGAAAGAAGCCCTTCTTCACGCTTTCGCATGCATGAGAATTTGCTTCCACTCCCAATATGGATGTTACCTAGAGGATGAAGTGAACCCAGAGGCATACCGTACTACTCCGTAGGAGTATGTTACTGATAACCCTCAACCGTAAGGGATCGAGATAGTCTTCGCGGGTAAGAATAACCCAATTTATTGATTCGACACACGGGGAGCCAAAGAGTATTTATAAGCTTTGACAGTTGAGTTGTCAATTCAACCGCACCTGAAATATACTTACTTGCAACAAAAGATAAGTGGTAACAGTGATATGATAGTGATAATAGTGATAGTAAAAGTAAACAGCAAAAAGTAAATAGTGAAGGTGAATGGCAAAAGTAGCAACTAGTGACAAGCAGGGTTTACAACACTGTAGGCTAGGGAGATGGATGGTTGGGCGCTGCATGGATGAGATAAATTCTAACTTGGGGCACGGCACACGGAAAAGTAATGATCATCTAGGCAAATATCAAACATTAGGCATGTATCCCGTAGGTAGTTGTACGTGCTTGCAATAAGAACTTGCACAACATCTTTTGTCCTACCATCCCGCTACGAACGGGGCCAAAAGGAACTTATGGAGATTAAGGTGCTCCTGTCAAAGAGCACCGGAACAAAGCAATGAACTCAATGGATACATGTAATCCTCAAACTACGGACCATCCCCTTTGGTGTCCCAAGCTGTCACTTTTGGGATCGCCGGTTCCGAACCGTAATGGGTGCAAACAACTCATAGATAGGATCATGAACACAAATATATTCATGCAAACACATATGGTTCAGATCTGAGATCATGGCACTCGGGCCCTAAGTGTCAAGCATTAAGAATAACAAGTTGAAGCAAAGATGATAAACACCATAGTAGATGATAGGCAACATGCCCCCAACGATCTGACAAACTATTACATGATCTAACTCATCCAATCCCTACCATCCCCTTCGCCTACAGCAGGGAAATTACTCACACATGGAGGGAGAAGTCATGGAGGGATGATGGAGTGGTGATGATGATGACGATGGCGGCGATCTCCCCTCTCCGGAGGCCAATTCAGCCTCCAGATTAGCCCTCCCGAGGAAGAACAGAGGGTGGCGGCGGCTCCGCGACGGAAAACTGCGAAAAGAACTTCTGATCTGGGGTTTTCGTGTCGTGAGTAAAAATACGAGGCAAAGTAGGGCACCAGGGGGTGTGGGCCCCACCCAGGCGACCCCCCGGCGCGGCCCAGGGAGGGGGGGGCGCCCACAGGGCGCCTGGGCACCCCCTGGCCCCCCTCTGGCCCCACTTCTGGCTCCTGGTTCCTTCGGGTGCGTGGATTTTCTGTGATTTTTCGTGGATTTTTCTGAGATGCTTAAAAATCCGTTTTCCTGCACACAATAAAACCATACAGGCAGCTCTGCTGAAAACAGCGTCAGTCCGGGTTAGTTTAGTTCAAATCATGCAAGAATGAGGTCAAAACAATATCAAAAGTGTTTACGTATCAACTCCCCCAAGCTTAGCATATTGCTTGTCCTCAAGCAATTCAGTTCAACGAACTGGACGCGACAAAGAAAACTTTGACAAACTCTTTTGCTTCATTAGATGTATATAAGCATGTACTACGAAAAGAGTTTAGCAAGTATTGAAACAGTACTTATGAGGACAATGCAAGGAGCAATCCTTCTTTCAAGTGACCAGTCACAAATACTTAAAAGTAAATAATATATTACTGAAAATCAAGACCAGATTACATTGCACATAGCTTGAGCATATTAGGGTGGTATCTCGCTAGCCTCCATGAGTGAAGCAAAACATAAATGCAGAGACTCCTCCAGTGTTTTTAAAAGAGACGAGAACTAAGAATTTCAGAATAAATCATATCACAAGTATGCAGAAGACAATGTAATACTTTGGGACAATGCACGTTACACTCAGAATGACAATTATGCTCTCATAGTTGGTGCTTTGAATAAAGAAGGTGAGACTCTCGAACCGTGGCCTTTATTGGCAAGGTTGAAAACCCGTGGTCGGAAACAAAAACTAAACATGTACCAGAGCTCTTGGTTTTAAAAACAGAGATAAAAACGTTTTGAGAGGTGCATATTTCGTCAACGAATGCTAGCAGATAACTCAATCACTTCTTGAGCTGGACAAGTTTCGAGGAACGGCTCCCGCATGAGGACGATCACATCCTCTTAATCTCCTTTGTTTATCACTGCCAAAGTTTTCTGATTTCTCATGAACAAAGCGTGAAGGAGGGTTTGTTTGTTATATTATCTTTTTGAGCTGGGCGCACTCAATGCCAGTTCCTTTTCGTATTAGGGGTTTGCACATTATACATGCAATCCAGGGGTGAAACTTGTCCAACTTAAAAAGATTATGAATTAACTACTACTTCCTCATGAGCTAAAACATAGGCACAAAAGAGAAATGCTTTTGATTAATTTCGAGATGGTACACGAAAGTCTTCGTTAGGAATGGCAGGTAAATACCATGTATAGGAAGGTATAGTGGACTCATATGGCATAATTGGTTTTAAGGATTTTGGATGCACAAGCAGTCAGTCCACTTAGTACAGGTGGAAGTTTAGCAAAAGACTGGGAAGCGACCAACTAGAGAGCAATAATGGTCATAATCATGCAGAGCGACAAAGCAACATTGAGTCGGGCATGAAAGTGATATAACTATTCTGAAACTCAAAGATTATCAAGGCAGAGTAGACTTTTTTGTCTTAAACATGTGTAAGCATGTGCCAAGTCAATCCAAAAATTCTCTAAAGGGAAATAGCACCTTAGTATACCAGACTATGAACAGTGCAATGCATGTAGATCATTTCAATAACACATTATATACTCTAGTTATTCGAGACTAGCCACAAGGAAAGCATGAACCACCGAAAGAGCATTGTAAACATAGCACTATGTCGCTACAAGCTGGTCTCTAGATCATAAGTACAAGCATATGTACAAAAGTAGAAACAAAAAGAGTTCATACCGGTCTTCCTTGTTGCTTCCCTTCAGTCGATCTTCATCATTACTGCTTGTCACTTGCACGATCGAACGTAGGAAATATAATTAAATGCCATCACGGACTCGAGCTGAACTCTGAAAACAAAGCAAACTAAAGAGAGAAAGGAAATCTTTTTGGATTTTTCAAAGGTTGAATAAAAGCAAAAGAAAGAGAAAATCTTTTTGTTTTTTTTGAAAAGAGAGAAATAAAGAAGAACAGGCAAAAACTTCGAAAAGATCAAAGTGAATAAAACGGATAATACAATGGAAAAGTAAGAGGGGCACGTACTCCCCCAAGCTTAGGCTTTTGGCCTAAGTTGGTAGCAGCTACTGCCCCCAGGAGCCTCCTGCTCCGGGGGTATGGTGGTGAGTCCAAGGGTCGTAGAATGATGCTGGCGCGTACACCGAACTCCTCGGAGTCTCCCACGAGGAAGGTTTCGAGCGCCAAACAGAGGAAGAACCTTCACCAAACTCGGTGGTGGTCTCTTCCTGAAAATGTGGTAACTCACCATGCTTCTCCTCGTCGGGCACAACCCCCTCCATGGGGTTATGAAACTGATGCTGGACCATGAACTCATCGAACTGGACAACATCAAAGGACCATCCGTTCCTGCGAGAAAAATCAAACAAAAGAGGTGCAGGTAGACGGATCTCGTGTTCCACGGTAATTCCGAAACACAAGATATAAACAAGATTATCAAGCTCAGAATCCATGGTGACAAACTTATGCCTTTTCATAGCAGCAAGATCAAAGCTTAAATAAGTAAAAGGATTATCATCAGGGTGTGGGGTGCCTCCAAGATGTTCTAAGATAAGTGTGGCATAAACGCCACCATATAAGTCCCCCTTGTTATCGTTCATAGCAAGGCGTCGAGCAATTAAGGCACCCAGATTATAATCAGACCTCCCTGAGAGGGCTGCTGCAAGGATAGCAATATCCGGAGCAGAAATGCTGCTCGTGTTGTCACGAGCTAACACCCCTCTGGCAATATAATATGCAAAATACCTGAGGTGAGGAAATAAGATGCTGGAGATCTTCGACCGATGAATATCTGCAGAGAGAGTTGATGACGGTTTTCAGCTCGGAGGGCTGAGTGGCCATCCTAGCCGTCCTCCCAACGTTCGGCACACCTATTATTTCACAAAAATTTCCCAAAGTCATGGTGATAAGTTCATTGTAAATTTTAAACTCAATAGCACCTGAATCAGGATTATATCTAAAACTGTTAATGAAACTGGAGGTGAGTTTTTGATACTGAGTAACACGGCTCGTGACGAGTCGTGTCAAACCTGCATTAGCACAAAGATTATAAAACTCATCCTTGATTCCCGCAACTTCCATGAATTCATCACATGGAAATGTCATCGCACGTGCTGGACTTGTGTCTTCCAACAACTCCAGGGGCACATGATCTTCATTATAGCTCACCCTAGCAGTCGATGGTGAAGCTGCAACTCTAGTAACTCGATCGGAGTGTGCAGGCCTCTTCTTCTCAAGCCACCCTTTTGCCCTTCCTAACAAACTCATTTCTGAAAAAAAAATTGCAATTTACAAAAATGAGGATTAAAACAAGGTGAGCTAAGGCAAACTACTCAACTCACTTGCCCAAGGCATAAACTTGCATCAAAACTTGAAAAATAACTTTCTACATATGCATGCAAGCTCATCTATACAGCACGAAGAACTACTAAATACTCACAAATGAAGCCACCAATCAAAAATCTAATTGGAGGGGTGGAGGAGTCACATACCAGGGAGTATTTGCTCAAAATTTCAGCTCAAATGATGGGCTGTAGAGAGAGATTGAAGAATCGCCTCCAAGAACAGCAAGAACACAAGAACAAGTGCAGAACTCGCGTTTTTGGAGAAAGAGAGAGAGGGAGGAAGAAGACATATCTGGAGGGGGGTCCTGTGGGCCCCAGGCGCCCTATGGGCGCGGCCAGGGGCTGGGCCGCGCCAGCTGGCCGCCTGGGCCACTGGTGGGTCCCCCTGGCTGGCCCGAGGACTTTCTGGGTCTCTCCCGACGTGGAAATTTTTATTTAAATTTTTCTGGAATTTTTCTGAAAACTTCACTGTTGAAATTTTTTCGAAGTTCAAAAAGCTGCGAAACTTTCTGAAAACATGAAGTAGTGAGTAGTATTGTGAAGCTTCAAAACATAAATACTTGGTACAGCAAGTAGGACAAAAACTAAAAACAAATGAAAATATAACAAGCTCAACTTTTTATCCATATAAAACATATTTGTTAATAAGGTTGATCAAGTCTTACCAACAAACAGGCGATATATAGAGCAAAAAGTCTCACCTCTCACGAAGTAATCACTAAACCTTTACCTTGATGGACATTGTCCCTACCATGATAGTTTTGTATTTGTGAGGCACATGTAGTGGACAATCCCATTCTCCAATCTTCACGGTCTTGATATTTTCTATAGAGTTGAGGCCATGCCTCCTGTCGATCTTCTTTGGAAAATATACTGTGTGTTCTTTATCATTCACATGGAAGGTAACCTTCCCTTTATTGCAATCAATGATAGCACCTGCAGTGTTAAGAAAAGGTCTACCAAGAATAATGGACATGCTCCCATCCTCGGGCATGTCAAGCACACCAAAATCAGTAAGAATTAAACAATTAGCAACTTCTACGGGAACATCCTCACAAATACCTATCGGAACAGCGGTTGACTTGTGAGCCATCTGAAGGGAGATATCTGTAGGGATTAGTTTCTCTAAACAAAGCCTCTCGTAAAGAGAGAGAGGCATAACACTCACTCCTGCTCCAAGATCACATAAAGCAGTTTCTCCATAATTATTCTTTATGGAGCAAGGAATGGTGGGTATACCTGGATCACCGAGCTTCTAAGGAATCTTGCCACTGAAAGAGTAGTTAGCAAGCATAGTAGATATTGCATCATTAGGAACTTTTCTTTTATTAGTGACAATATCTTTCATATATTTTGAATAAGGAAGTAACTTAATAGCATCAGTCAAAGGGATTTGAAGAAAGAGAGGTTTAATCCACTCACAAAACTTATTATAATGCTCTTCTTCTTTAGATTTGATGGACTTACCTGGAAAGGGCATGGGTTTCTGTACCCATGGTTCTCTTTCCTTCCCATGTTTTCTTGCGATGAAGTCTTCTTTAGTGTACCTCTTACGTTTGTCAGGTGCTTCTTCTTCTCGAACTTCAGGCGGATCATTCTTCTCATTATTATTACCTTCAGGTTCAGCACCGTCTTCAGTCTCAGCATCGGAGATAGATACGCTGTTAGGATCAATAGTTGGCTCTTCATCTGCAATAGGATCATTAGAATTGTCAGTCTCCTTATGTTTCTTCTTTTTCTTTGGAGAGCCAATAATTTCTTCTTCCTGCATTTGAGAATCCTACTCGATTCTCTTCGGATGTCCCTCTGGATAGAGAGGATCTTGAGTACTAGTTCCTCCTCGGGTCTTAATCCCGAAAGCCTGCAAATTATCTTGTTTGGCATTGTTAGCAAGCAAATCTCTTTGCACTTTACAAATTTGGTCAAGCTGAGTTTGAACCACTTGAAAATGCTTCACAAGACATTGAACATCATTAACTGTTCTATCTAAAACATCAAGCAGTCTTTTGATAGCAAGGGAATTATCATGCAATTGACTTTCTATCCTCTCATTAAAATGATTTTGTTTCATAATAAAATTATCAAACTCATCTAAACATTGATCAGGAGGCTTACCATGAGGGATGTCACTTGCGTTGAAATATAAAAAGAGAGTGTACCTCTATCATAGGAGGGTGAGTGGTAGGCTCACACAGCTTCTCAATAGGGGTTAGATTCTTCACGTCTTCAGCTTTAATACCTTTCTCTTTAATAGACTTCTTTGCTTCTCGCATATCTTCGGGGCTTAGAACAAATATGCCCCTCTTCTTTGGTGGTGGAGGTGGTTCAGGGACGGACCAATCTTCATGGTTTTTGGCAATCCTGCCCATCAAATCTTCCGCATTATCCGGTGTTCTTTTCCTGAAAACACAACCAGCACAACTGTCCAAATAGGACCTGGATTCATCAGTTAGACCAGCATAGAATATATCGATTAATTCATTCTTAGGGATTTCATGTCCTGGTCTAGCCCGAATCAGACCGCAGTACCTCCCCCAAGCTTTAGGGAGGGACTCATCCTGCAACTGTTTAAAGTTATAAATTCTTTGTAAAGCAGCATGTTGCATGTGAGCAGGAAAGTACTTATCAACAAAAGAGTGAGCTAAGTCTTGAGGACTCTTAATGGAACCGCATGGAAGCGAATCATACCATGCTTTAGCACCTTCCTTCAAGGATAAAGGAAGAAGCTTGGTGATATAAAAGTATCGTATCTTCTCATCTGTGGTAAACAGGCCACCTAACTCACCGAGTTTAGTCAGGTGTGCAATAGCATCATCATTTTCTCTGCCATAAAAGGGGTCAGCTTCAACCATAGGTATAAGTGAAAGATCAACAGAGAAATCATAATCAGGATCATCAATGCATATAGGAGATGTAGCAAATTCAGGATCAGGAACGGTTTTGTTCTTCAAAGAGTGTTTTTCAAATAGTTTCTTAATAACTTTAGGGTCAGAGCCAGAAAACTCTGTCAGTTCCCTGCATAAATCTTCATCAAGCATATAGTAATCATTATCAAGGAGCCTCTCTTTGAGTTTACTCAAATCAGGATAATCATAAGTTTCACCAATAGGGTAGCGAGTAATAGGAAGTTCAATTCCAGACTTTTTAGCAGCAGCAGCAATTTGTTTCTCAAGAGCATAACTAAGCGAACTAATATCATCAAAAGTAGCATCATCAAGAGTATCAGACATAGTAACAGATTCAGTAGGAGCATCATGTGGTGGTGGTGAGGCAAACTTACTCATAACGGAAGGTGAATCAAGTGTAGCACTAGTGCTCAGAGCAGTACCTCTTCTTGTAGTGGATAGTAAGATCGGAACCTTGGGGTCTCCTTTCTTACCCATAGTGGATAAAGTGCAACAGGTAGGATACCACAAGTAGACTTGTAAATATTGCTATGCTCCCCGGCAACGGCGCCAAAAAACGGTACTTGATAACCCTCAACCGTAAGGGATCGAGATAGTCTTCACGGGTAAGAATAACCCAATTTATTGATTCGACACACGGGGAGCCAAAGAGTATTTATAAGCTTTGACAGTTGAGTTGTCAATTCAACCGCACCTGAAATATACTTACTTGCAACAAAAGATAAGTGGTAACAGTGATATGATAGTGATAATAGTGATAGTAAAAGTAAACAGCAAAAAGTAAATAGTGAAGGTAAATGGCAAAAGTAGAAACTAGTGACAAGCAGGGTTTAAAACACTGTAGGCTAGGGAGATGGATGGTTGGGCGCTGCATGGATGAGATAGATTCTAACTTGGGGCACGGCACACGGAAAAGTAATGATCATCTAGGCAAATATCAAACATTAGGCATGTATCCCGTAGGTAGTTGTACGTGCTTGCAATAAGAACTTGCACAACATCTTTTGTCCTACCATCCCGCTACGAACGGGGCCAAAAGGAACTTATGGAGATTAAGGTGCTCCTGTCAAAGAGCACCGGAAAAAAGCAATGAACTCAATGGATACATGTAATCCTCAAACTACGGACCATCCCCTTTGGTGTCCCAAGCTGTCACTTTTCGGATCGCCGGTTCCGAACCGTAATAGGTGCAAACAACTCATAGATATGATCACGAACACAAATATATTCATGCAAACACATATGGTTCAGATCTGAGATCATGGCACTCGGGCCCTAAGTGTCAAGCATTAAGAATAACAAGTTGAAGCAAAGATGATAAACACCATAGTAGATGATAGGCAACATGCCCCCAACGATCTGACAAACTATTACATGATCTAACTCATCCAATCCCTACCATCCCCTTCGCCTACAGCAGGGGAATTACTCACACATGGAGGGAGAAGTCATGGAGGGATGATGGAGTGGTGATGATGATGACGATGGCGGCGATCTCCCCTCTCCGGAGGCCAATTCAGCCTCCAGATTAGCCCTCCCGAGGAAGAACAGAGGGTGGCGGCGGCTCCGCGACGCAAAACTGCGAAAAGAACTTCTGATATGGGGTTTCCGCGTCGTGAGTAAAAATACGAGGCAAAGTAGGGCACCAGGGGGTGTGGGCCCCACCCAGGCGACCCTCCGGCGCGGCCCAGGGGGGGCGCGCCCACAGGGCGCCTGGGCACCCCCTGGCCCCCCTCTGGCCCCACTTCTGGCTCCTGGTTCCTTCGGGTGCGTGGATTTTCTGTAATTTTTCGTGGATTTTTCTGAGATGCTTAAAAATCCGTTTTCCTGCACACAATAAAACCATACAGGCAGCTCTGCTGAAAATAGCGTCAGTCCGGGTTAGTTTAGTTCAAATCATGCAAGAATGAGGTCAAAACAATATCAAAAGTGTTTGGAAAAGTAGATACGTTTGAGACGTATCAGTTACTACTAGTAGTAGTACAACTATGGTACACTTGATGGTCAAAATATTATACATACGGTTCTGATAGTAAAGTGACAAGACCCTGCGCCCAAGGTGACACTAGTCCAGGCGGAGGGTTCGGGTTACCAAAGCCAACCTCACCTTGCGCACTGTGCAGTCACTATCACTGCCGCTATATAGCATGCCTCACCTCATCTCCCTCTCTCCTAGCACCACTCCATCTCCATCTATGTCTCGCTGGAGATCCTGAGGTCAGTCTTCATTATCTCAGTGTGCCCCCGTGTACCCTCGCCTCGCTCGCCTCCCCCAGTACCACTATGCCCTCGCTAGCCGCTTAAGCACTGAGAGCCTTCTCCCTCGTAAATCAAGCCCCCAAAAACCCCACCTTCCAAACTCCACCATGACCGAACGCGAACCGCGCAGCATCCATATGAGTCGCATTTGGAGCAATCTCCCCAGTGACATCCTCAACCTCTGTTGTTCGTGTATGCATATGTTGAGCGCCGTGTGGCTGGCTGCATGCTCGAGGAACATGTACGCGACCATCGTCGAAGCAAGGCCTCAGCTTTTCAAGACACCATATCTAGTCTAGCTTGATGCTATCTAGGAACATGCTTGCTGCTATCTAGTCTAGCGAGATTTGCTCACCATGATAGGAAGGCATACATGATGCCCCTCGACTTTAATCCGACCTCCATTTGCCAAAACTTCTTTGTAGGTATGTACTGGGTTGCCGTGCATCAATTCCCTTGACTTTGATCCGATCACCATCGCCCGAAACTTCATGGCAGGTATGTACTGGGTCGGCATGAACTCCCACTGGATGGCTGCCGTCACAGAAGACGGGAAATAATTGGTGCTCGTGAACTTCCGGACCTCCCATGAGATTATCCTTCCTCCGTTGGAGTATGTAGGGTTTTACCGTAGCGGTTTAAGTCATATAGATTACCACGTCAGTTGGACGGACCTTGTTTTACAGAAGATTGTAATATGCCAAGTGCCCACATGATATGCATTTTACGCATACTTCAAGCTAATTGCCTTGTTCGACCGCGGACTCGCCTATCTTTCCGCCGGCGCCTTCTTTAGCTGGAGACGACTCACCTCGCAGTGGATCGTCAAAGATGATTGCTACCTCTTGAGCTTGCGTTCGTTTTTTCCTTGAAGAGGAAAGGGTGATGCAGCAAAGTATAGTAAGTATTTCCCTCAAATTGAGAACCAAGGTATCAATCCAGTAGGAGACAATGCACAAATCGGCAAATACCTGCACAAACAATCAAACAACTTGCACCCAACGCAACAAAGGGGTTGTCAACCCCCTCACGGTTATTTGCAAAACTGAGATATGATAGTGATGGATAAACTGTCAAGTAAGTTTTTTTTGGTATTTTTGGTTTATAGATTGGAAAGTAAAAGATTACAAAATAGTAGATTAGGAACTTATAAGATGGAAAATAGACCTGAGGGCCATAGGTTTCACTAGAGGCTTCTCTCATGACATCAAATATTACGGTGGGTAAACAAATTACTGCCAAGCAATTGATAGAAAAGCGCAACGTTATGACGATATCTAAGGCAATGATCATGAATATAGGCATCACGTCCGTGTCAAGTAGACCGACTCCTGCCTGCATCTACTACTTTTACTCCACACATCGACCGAAACGATTCTGCATCTAGAGTTTTATGTTCATAAATAACAAAGTTACACATTAAGTAAGATGACATGATGTAGCAGAATTAACTCAAGCAATATGATGAAAAGCCCATCGTGTTATCCTCGATGGCCACAATACAATACGTGTCATGTCCCTTTCTGTCACTGGGATTGAGCACTGCAAGATTGAACCCAAAGTGAAGCACTTCTCCCATTGCAAGAAAAACCAATCTAGTTGGCCAAACCAAACTGATAGTTCGAAGAGAATTACTAAGATATCAAATCATGCATATAAGAATTTAGAACAGACTCAAATAATATGGATAGACAATCTGATCATAACTCCACAATTCATTGGATCTTGGCAAACACACTGCAAAAGATGATTACATCGGATAGATCTCCAAGAACATCGAGGAGAACATTGTATTGAGAATCAAAGAGAGAGAAGATGCCATCTAGCTACTAGCTATGGACCCATAGGTCTATGGTAAACTACTCAGACTTCATCAGAAGGGCAATAGGGTTGTTTTAGATGCCCTTCATGGTCGAATCCCCCTCTGGCAGAGTACCGGAAAAGGCCTCCAGATGGGATCTCACATAAACAAAAGGTTACGGCAGTGGAAAAGTGGATTCGATGCCTCCTCTCGGGTTTCTAGAATATATGTGAATATATAGGAGGAAGAAATAGGTCGGTGGAGCAGCAGGGGCCCACAAGGGTGTGGGGGTGCGCACTACCCCTAGGGCGCGCCCTCTGTCCTTGTGGCTGCCTCGCAGCTCCCCTAGCGTGCAATCCAAGTCATCTGGATGTCTTCTGGTCCAAGAAAATCCTCGCAAAGTTTCGTTCCGTTTGGACTCCGTTTGATATTCCTTTTCTGCGAAACTCAAAAACAAGGAAAAACAAAAAACTAGCACTGGGCTCTAGGTTAATAGGTTAGTCCCAAAAATAATATAAAATAGCATATTAATGCATATAAACCATCCAAAACAGATAATATAATAGCATGGAACAATCAAAAATTATAGATACATTGGAGACATATCACTGATACACACTTCTGTGATGCTATTGAACACAATGGCATCATCTACGCGATCGACAAAGTAGATGGCACAACGTATTGCTGGGACGACGCGTGTAAGTTGTTTTCGTCTGATTTTAATGATAACGCCATCACACAGTTTAAACTTTTTATTATGATTGGCATATCCCTATTTGAGCAGAATTTGAGTAGAACTATGTCAATGTATTAGAGACGCCATAAATCTGCTATATTTGGAATGATTTAATTCATGCGATTGTGACCATGTCATTACAGCCAATTTGTACCCTTGAATAATCAAACGGTTAGGATGATATGTATATTCTCATTACTTTATTGTAATCTACATACTACTAAATATGAGTGTGTATCAATAGCCATGTTAGTTTCCTCATTTTCATGATATATAAACATGCATCAAACTGTTGGTTTCATCTAACCATACATTAGGGAAGTAAATGTGCATATGGAGAACTCTATATTTGGATGTAGTAAAATCCTGTAATGCTTACCATGTGTACATACCTATATTCACCCTTCATCAATCAATGGCTAGAATAATATCCTCACAAGAATTTTACCCACAGAACATGAGTATATAACAATGCATGGTGTGTTAGTTTCCTTGAAGAAATTGTTTGTGAGAACAGAACATGATTACATAACATGCATGACATGGTAGTTTCCTGTGAAGAGTCGATTGTGAGATAACATGAGTATAACCATGCTTGGCACTTCTATATTTTCGAACCTAGTATACATTTCCCTGTATTTTCCTCTCAGTTCCAACAGGGGCAAATCAATTATATGTTTCTTGCATTATCCTACTCATACTCTGAACAACACTAATCTTACATTAACAATGCCCGTACTTTTTGATATGATGCAGTGTCCCTACAGTTACTGCCCTTTGTAATCACACCACCTTTGCCAAAAATAGGGAAGCACAACTGGTTCCTCGCTCGATCAGACGATGGCAAACGACTGATGATCATTCACACACATGAGCCAGAAGAGTTATATTGCAAAAAAACACACCGTGTACAAGCACAGTGAAATATGTGAGTATCCAGCCAGTGGTTGTTACGTCTATGAGTAGGATACCATCTTGTTGGGTCCTTCAAGATTTTTGAGTTGGAGGCGGGTAATCAGCCTTATTTCACACTCTCGGTTTCTCGGACTCAATTATCCGATTAACCAGGAGATCACCGTTGGCAAGGACCTTCATGGCAGAGAGGCTCTGTTTGCTAAGGAAAACGGTGTCAGCACGGCGAGCCCTAGGACTTCGGGAGCAGACTCCCCTGATTGTCAACGATACAACCTGCAACCAGAAGAAGGTGAGAATGACAAAGACATCTAGATTAACTTTTATCCTTGGATGTCTCAAGTCCAACAGGCAGCGATGTTGTTCAAGCCTTTGGGTTGATAGGTAATTGGGATGTTGCGTCGAAAGGGTGGAGTTCTAGTGTCTTCGAATCATTGGTGGTTGAAGCGGGGCTACAAATTATGATGGTGTTGGATCATCCCTCTTCGAATGACTTGTTGTCTTTGCTGCTTGTTCTAGATGGGTAGTTCTCTCTTTTGTTATGCATACTCCTTGTCATTTGGTCATCCTCGTCTATGCCACTCTTACTATGTAATAGTAGTTGCCTCTATTTAGAATGTCATTCTCGTCTGGATCACGAGAGTCTGAGGACCGCAAATGGGTGCATTTTGGTGGTGTAGCAAGACTTCTTATGAACTATCATGTCTTGCTGTTTATGTCAGTACTTAGTAGTAGTCACTAGTCAGTGTTTGAATGGTGTATATATTGTTGTTTTGAACTATTTATTGTCTCAAACTGCTCGTGGGCTAAATGAGGGCATCAGCATTCTCCGGAGAGGATATCTCCTTTTTTTCAAGTTATATAATTTGAGCTTACTGTCTTTTCAATGATGTCACTTGTTTGGGCCAGTGAGGTGTCGTTGAATATGGGTCGACTAGTAACGCAATGCCAAACATGTCAATTATGACTCTTAGGCCGAGCGCTAAAAAAACAAAGAAAAAGGACTCTTGGGCCGATATGTGGGCGGCACCGGTGTCTTCGTGCGCTTGCACGCCGAGAGCATATTGGCGCGTGTTAGAAATTCATGCTACCTTTTCATCCCCAATCTCCTGCCCCTCCCCACCCTCTGGAATCTCAATTCCTACTCCAGTTCCCCCAAATCCCCCTCCTGTACTCCCTTTACTCAAGGACACTATCATGTCGTCGGTCAACGCGGATCTCCAAGCCGGAGATCCTGAGGTCGGTCCTGCCTTCGGGCGCTGCATGCTATCGCTCAGCAGTGGCATGGCAGCGCTTGATGACCAGTGTGCCGGGAAAGTGCTGATGGTAACCATCAATGGTTACTGGCCTCCCGTCTCACCGCACGACCTTGTCAAAGCTCTTGGCATTGCTCACGGCATCCAAGAAGTGACTTGATCGTCGAAGTCTGTCGCCACCGGATAAATTCTTTGTCAGGTTCGGTCAACTTTCGACTGCAGTCGTGTGTTCGAATCATCTCGGCGTTTGTTATGCGATGGCGCGCTGGTGAGCTTTGATCGGTGGCACCCAAGATGGGGCTCGGTGCCCTCTGAGCTTGAGTTTTTAACAAAGCTTACCTTCCACGGCATGCCTCGACGTTCTTGGAACATCGAGTCCATGAATGAGCTTATCAGCGACCCTGGAGGTGAGGTCGTAAGTATGTTTGTTCCTCCAGACAGCTAGGCTTTGACAGTTATGGCATGGATGAATAAGCCGTCCACCATACCAAAGGTGATTGGTGTTGAGATACCGGTGCAGGAACCGGGGTTGTACTATTCGTCGCCACCAAAGCTGCTGAGGACCATGTTAGGGATGTACCTTTATCGAGTGTGCGTGCATGTCAAAGAAGTGGTCAATCCATCAATCAAAGTCCTTCTGCCGCCGCTGGTGCCACGTTCCGTCGACGACGTGCATTACAGGAGTCAACGTCAGACTTTTCCCGTGTTGCTCGGGAACGATGGATGGCACAGGGCCTACTGAAGAAAATATGCCCTAGAGGCAATAATAAAGTTGCTATTTATATTTCCGTATATATCATAATAAATGTCTTTTATTCATGCTAGAATTATATTAACCGGAAATTTGATACATGTGCGAATACATAGACTAAACAAAGTGTCCCTAGTATGCCTCTACTAGACTAGCTCGTCAATCAAAGATGGTTATGTTTCCTAACCATAGACATGTGTTGTGATTTGATCAACGGAATCACATCATTAGGAGAATGATGTGATGGAAAAGACCCATCCGTTAGCTTAGCACTATGATCATTTAGTTTTACTGCTATTACTTTCTTCATGACTTATACATGTTCCTCTGATTATGAGATTATGCAACCCCCGAATACCGGAGGAACACCTTGTATGCTATCAAACGTCACAACGTAACTGGGTGATTATAAAGATGCTCTATAGGTGTCTCCGAAGGTGTTTTTGGTGTTGGCATAGATCAAGATTAGAATTTGTCACTCCGAGTGTCGGAGAGGCATCTCTGGGCCCTCTCTGTAATACACATCATAATAAGCCTTGCAAGCAAATGACTAATGAGTTAGTCACGAGATGATATATTACAGAACGAGTAAAGAGACTTGCCGGTAACGAGATTGAACTAGGTATGATGATGCCGACGATCGAATCTCGGGCAAGTAACATACCGATGACAAAGGGAGCAACATATGTTGTTATGCAGTTTGACCGATAAAGATCTTCGTAGAATATGTAGCAACCAACATGAGCATCCAAGTTCCGCTATTGGTTATTGACCGGAGATGAGTCTCGATCATGTCTACATAGTTCTCGAACCCGTAGGGTCCGCACGCTTAACGTTCGATGACGATCGGTATTATTAGTTTATGTTTTTTGATGTACCGAAGGTTGTTAGGAGTCCCTGATGAGATCACTAACATGACGAGGATTCTTGGAATGGTCGAGACATAAAGAATGATATATTGGATGATGTTATTCCGACACCGGATGAGTTCAGGGGGTCACCGGATAAATATCGGAGTGCCGGGGGTTTATCGGAAACCCCGGGGGAACTAATGGGCCAACATGGGCCTTGTGTCTGAGAGAGGAGGGGCCTCTAGGGCTAGCCGCATCCCCCCCCC
>LR738711.1:278741498-278824434 GCA_902687465.1 Secale cereale | reverse complement strand
CTCTCTCTCTCTCTCTCTCTCTCTCTCTCTCTCTCTCTCTCTCTCTCTCTCTCTCTCTCTCTCTCTCTCTCTCTCTCCTTCCTCCCCCCTCTTCCCTTGTTGGAAACCTACTAGGAATAGATTCCTATTCCTAGTAGGAATCCTACTTGTGGAGCGCCCTATAGGGGCCGGCTGGCCTATCCCTTGCTCCTTTATATACAGGGGCAGGGGGCACCCTAGAACACACAAGTTGATAATTGTTTTAGCCGTGTGCGGTGCCCCCCTCCACTGTTACACACCTAGGTCATATTGTCGCAGTGTTTAGGCGAAGCCCTGCGTCGGTAACTTCATCAACACCGTCACCACGTCGTCGTGCTGACGAAACTCTCCCTCGGCCTCAACTGGATCAACAGTTCGACGGACGTCACCGAGCTGAACATGTGTAGATCGCGGAGGTGCCGTGCGTTCAGTGCTTGATCGGTTGGATTGTGAATACGTTCGACTACATCAACTGCGTTACTAAACGCTTCCGCTTTCGGTCTACGAGGGTACATGGACACACTCTCCCTGCTCGTTGATATGCTTCTCCGAGATAGATCTTGCGTGATTGTAGGAATTTTTTTGAAATACCATGTTCCCTAAAAGTGGCATCATGAGCCAGGTCTATGCTTATATGATATGCACGAGTAGAACCCAGTGAGTTGTGGGAGATAATAATCATATTGCTTACCAGCTTGTCATATTTTGTCTCGGTGGTATTGTTGGATGAAGCGGCCCAGACCGACATTACGCGTACGCTTACGCGAGACTGGTTCTACCGACGTGCTTTGCACATAGGTGGCTGGCGGGTGTCAGTTTCTCCAACTTTAGTTGAATCGAGTGTGACTACGCCTGGTCCTTGTGAAGGTTAAAACAGCACACTTGACGAAAAATCATTGTGGTTTTGATGCGTAGGTAAGAATGGTTCTTGCTAAGCCCGTAGCAGCCACATAAAACTTGCAACAACAAAGTAGAGGAAGTCAAACTTGTTTTTGCAGGGCATGTTGTGATGTGATATGGTCAAGATGTGATGATTCATATGTTATTGTATGAGATGATCATGTTTTGTAAATTATCGGCAACCGGCAGGAGCCTAATGGTTGTCTCTTTATTGTATGAATTGCGAAAGCCACGTAATTGCTTTACTTTATCGGTATGAGTTAGCGATAGTAGTAGTAGCAATAGTTGGCGAGACGACCACGATGCTACGATGAAGATCATGGTGTTAAGCCGATGACGATGGAGATCATGACGATGCTTTGGAGACGGAGATCAAAAGCACAAGATGATGATGGCCATATCATGTCACATATTTTGATTGCATATGATGTTTATCTTATTATGCTTAGTACGGTGGTAGCATTATAAGATGATCCCTTACAAAAATTTCAAGATACAAGTGTTCTCCCTAAGTATGCACCGTTGCGACAGTTCGTCGTGCCGAGACACCACATGATGATCGGGTGTGATAAGCTCTACGTTCACATACAATGGGTGTAAGACAGTTTTTGCATGTGCAGAATACTCGAGTTTAACTTGACGATCCTAGCATGTACAGACATGGCCTCGGAACACTGGATACCGAAAGGTCGAGCGTGAATCATATAGTAGATATGATCAACATAAGATGTTCACCATTGAAAACTACTCCATCTCATGTGATGATCGGACATGGTTTAGTTGATTTGGATCACTGTAACGCCCCGGACACACCCGTCGGTGGTCGTTACTCCTGGCGGGATCTAGACTGGCCCCACAGATCAATACTAGTCTTTTCTGCGCACTTTGTCCTCACTTGTGCGCATCAGGGAGCAACTTCCCGGTTGGTCACCCATCCTGAAACTACTCCAAGCTGAGCATGCTTAACTTTGGAGTTCTATCCAAATGGGCTCCCGGAAAAGAAGGAATTCCTTATTGATATGAGTAGTCTATCATCCCTAATAAGCCAGGCTATCACATACACCCCCACTCAGAGGAACCGGCGTCCTCGTCGGGCCACATGAACGTTTCCTCTTGGCACATACGTCTGTGCATCCAGTCCGGTATATGTGCCACGACGGGTCACAAACATCATGAACAACATGACCGCACACCTGTCCGCAAACATCCGTGTAACCGTGAAGGTCGGCTCTGATACCAACTTGTAACGCCCCGGACACACCCGCCAGTGGTCGTTACTCCTGGCGGGATCTAGACTGGCCCCACAGATCAATACTAGTCTTTTCTACGCACTTTGTCCTCACTCGTGCGCTCCTGGGAGCAACTTCCCGGTTGGTCACCCATCCTGAAACTACTCCAAGCTGATCACGCTTAACTTTGTCCGAATGGGATCCCGGAAAAGAAGGAATTCCTTATTGATATGAGTAGTCTATCATCCCTAATAAGCCAGCTATCACAATCACGTGATCATTTAGATGACTAGAGGGATGTCTATCTAAGTGGGAGTTGTTTAGTAATATGATTACTTGAACTTTAATTTATCATGAACTTAGTCCTGATAGTTTTTGCATATCTATGTTGTTGTAGATCAATGGCTCGTGCTACCGTTTCCTTGAATTTTAATGCGTTCCTAGAGAAAGCTAAGTTAAAAGATGATGGTAGCTACTACACAGACTGGGTCCGTAACTTGAGGATTATCCTCATTGTTGCATAGAAGAATTATGTCCTTGAAGCATCGCTAGGTGACACGCCTACTGCATGAGCAACTCCGGATGTTATGAACGTCTGGCAAGCTCGTTCTGATGGCTACTCGATAGTTCAGTGTGCCATGCTTTACGACTAAGAATCGGGACTTCAAAGACGTTTCGAACATCATGGAGCATATGAGATGTTCCAAGAGTTGAAGGTAATATTTCAATCAAATGCCTGAATTGAGAGATATGAAGTTTCCAATAAGTTTTATAGCTACAAGATGGAGGAGAATAGTTCCATCAGTGAACACTTACTCAGAATGTCTGGGTACTACAATCACATGACTCAACTTGGATGCAAAGTTGATGAAGATAGTGTTATTGATAGAGTTCTTCAATCACTGCCACCAAGCTATAAAGGCTTTGTGATGAACTATAATATGCAAGGGATGTAGAAGACAGTTCCCAAGCTCTTCGCTATGCTCAAAGCTGCGGAGGTAGAAAACAAAAAGGAGCATCAAGTGTTGATGGTTAACAAAACCACTAGTTTCAAGAAAAAGGGCAAGGGAAAGAAGGGGAACTTCAAGAAGAATAGCAAGCCAGTTGCTACTCCCGCGAAGAAACCCAAGTCTGGAGCCAAGCCTGAAACTGGGTGTTTCTACTGCAAAGGGACTGGACACTGGAAGCGGAACTTCCCCAAGTATTTGGCGGATAAGCAGGATGGCAAAGTGAACAAAGGTATATTTGATATACATGTTATTGATGTGTACCTTAATAATGCTCGTAGTAGCACCTGGGTATTTGATACTGGTTCGGTTGCTAATATTTGTAACTCGAAACAAGGACTACGGATTAAAAGAAGAATAGCTAAGGACGAGGTGACGACGCGTGTGGAAAAGGGTTCCAAAGTCGATGTGATCGCCGTCGGCACGCTACCTCTACATCTACCATCGGGGTTAGTTTTAGACCTAAATAATTGTTATTTGGTGCTAGCGTTGAGCATGAACTTTATATCTGGATCTTGTTTGCCGTGAGACGATTATACATTTAAATTAGAGAATAATGGATGTTCTATTTACCAATGTTCAAGAAATCGTTAACTGGTAGTTGCTCGCTCGGTTTAGGAGTAGCGATTAATCGGTGAATCAGCCTATTAACTGGATTAATCGGTCAGCCATTAATCGGTAGATTGAATAGGAACTTGTCAAGATATACCTACATATTTTTACGTATTATACCATAATCTCATGCTCCCAGCCATATAGTATACCAAAACATGTCGCCATACATATATGAAAAGCATAGAGAGGAGGTAAAATCATTAATCGTAGCTATTAAGGAGCGGCATGGGGCTGGAAGGTTTCACATGCCAAAAATTGGGGCTTTTTTTGCCCATCTATTAATGGCCCGACAAGGATTAATCGGCATGACAACGTATTAATCGGTCTAACTGGCCAATTAATCGGTCTGGCAAGTTAACGCGGCGAATAGGTGTTATTCGATTCGGCCACACTATGAGTAGCGATTAACTGGCCCGTTAACTGATTAATCGGGTGAATTCTTGATGTGTACCTTAATAATGCTCGTAGTAGCACCTGGGTATTTGATACTGGTTCGGTTGCTAATATTTGTAACTCGAAACAAGGACTACGGATTAAAAGAAGAATAGCTAAGGACGAGGTGACGACGCGTGTGGAAAAGGGTTCCAAAGTCGATGTGATCGCCGTCGGCACGCTACCTCTACATCTACCATCGGGGTTAGTTTTAGACCTAAATAATTGTTATTTGGTGCTAGCGTTGAGCATGAACTTTATATCTGGATCTTGTTTGCCGTGAGACGATTATACATTTAAATTAGAGAATAATGGATGTTCTATTTATATGAGTAATATCTTTTATGGTCATGCACCCTTGATGAATGGTCTATTTTTGTTGGATCTCGATCGTAGTGATACACATATTCATAATATTGAAGCAAAAAGGTGCAAATTTGATAATGATAGTGCAACTTATGTGTGGCACTGCCGTTTAGGTCATATTGGTGTAAAGCGCATGAAGAAACTCCATGCTGATGGTCTTTTGGAATCACTTGATTATGAATCACTTGGTGCTTGCGAACCATGCCACATGGGCAAGATGACTAAAACTCCGTTCTCCAGAACAATGGAGCGAGCAACTGTCTTATTGGAAATCATACATACTGATGTAGGCGGACCAATGAGTGTTAAGGCTCACGCGGGTATCGTCATTTTCTGACCTTCATAGATGATTTGAGCAGATATGGGTATATATACTGGATGAAACACAAGTCTAAAATATTTCAAAAGTTCAAAGAATTTCAGAGTGAAGTAGAGAATCCTTGTAACAAAAGAAATAAAGTTTTACGATCTGATCGCGGAGGCGAATATTTGAGTTACGAGTTTGGTCTTCATTTGAAACAATGTGGAATAGTTTCACAACTCACGCCACCTGGAACACCATAGCGTAATGATTTGTCCGAACGTCGTAACTGTACTTTATCAGATATGGTGCGATCTATGATGTCTCTTACCGATTTACCACTATCGTTTTGGGGTTATGCTTTAGAGACAGCTGCATTCACGTTAAATAGGGCACCATCTAAATCCGTTGAGATGACGCCTTATGAACTATGGTTTGGCAAGAAACCCAAGTTGTCGTTTATTAAAGTTTGGGGTTGCGATGTTTATGTGAAAAAGCTTCAACCTGATAAGCTCGAACCCAAGTCGGAGAAATGTGTCTTCCTAGGATACCCAAAGGAAACTGCTGGGCACACCTTCTATCACAGATTCGAAGGCAAGATATTCGTTGCTAAGAATGGATCCTTTCTAGAGAAGGAGTTTCTCTCGAAAGAAGTGAGTGGGAGGAAAGTAGAACTTGATGAGGTAATTGTACCTTCTCCCGAATTGGAAAGTAGTTCATCACAGAAATTAGTTCCAGTGATTCCTACACCAATTAGTGAGGAAGCTAATGATGATGATCATGAAACTTCAGATCAAGTTACTACTAAACCTCATAGGTCAACTAGAGTACGTTCCGCGCCAGAGTGGTACGGTAACCCAGTTCTGGAAGTCATGTTACTAAACCATGATGAACCTACGAACTATGAGGAAGCGATGATGAGCCCAGATTCCGCAAAATGGCTTGAGGCCATGAAATCTGAGATGGGATCCATGTATGAGAACAAAGTATGGACTTTGGTTGACTTGTCCGATGATCAGCAAGCCATTGAAAATAAATAGATTTTTAAGAGGAAGACTGATGCCGATGGTAATGTTACTGTCTACAAAGCTCGACTTGTTGCGAAAGGTTTTCGACAAGTTCAAGGAGTTGACTACGATGAGACTTTCACACCGTAGCGATGCTTAAGTCTGTCTGAATCATGTTAGCAATTGCCGCATTTTATGATTATGAAATTTGGCAAATGGATGTGAAAACTGCATTCCTTAATGGATATCTCAAAGAAGAGTTGTATATGATGCAACCACAAGGTTTTGTTGATCCTAAAGGTGCTAACAAAGTGTGCAAGCTCCAGCGATCCATTTATAGACTGGTGCAAGCATCTCGGAGTTGGAATATACACTTTGATGAGGTGATCAAAGCATATGGTTTTATACAGACTTTTGGAGAAGCCTGTATTTACAAGAAAGTGAGTGGGAGCTCTGTAGCATTTCTGATATTATATGTGGATGACATATTGTTGATTGGAAATGATGTAGAACTTCTGGATGGCATAAAAGGATACCTGAATAAGAATTTTTTAATGAAAGACCTTGGTGAAGCTGCTTATATACTAGGCCTCAAGATCTATAGAGATAGATCAAGACGCTTAATTGGTCTTTCACAAAGCACATACCTTGATAAAGTTTTGAAGAAGTGCAAAATGGATCAGTCAAAGAAAGACTGAATGCCTGACCACTACAGAAGATAGAGACAAAATGAAAGTCATTCCCTATGCTTCAGCCATAGGTTCTATCATGTATGCAATTTTGTGTGCCAGACCTGATGTGTGCCTTGCTATAAGTCTAGCAGGGAGGTGCAAAAGTAATCCAGGAGTGGATCACTGGACACCGGTCAAGAACATCCTGAAGTACCTGAAAAGGACAAAGGATATGTTTCTCGTTTATGGAGGTGACAAAGAGCTCGTCGTAAACGGTTACGTCGATTCAAGCTTTGACACCGATCCGGATGACTCTAAGTCCCAAACCAGATAAGTATTTTTGTTGAACGGTGGAGCTGTCAGTTGGTGCAGATTCAAGGAGAACGTTGTGGCGGGATCTACGTGTGAAGCGGAGTACATAGCTGATTCGAAAGCAGCAAATGAAGGAGTCTGGATGAAGGAGTTCATATCCGTTCTAGGTGTAATACCTAGTGCATCGGGTCCAATGAAAATCTTTTGTGACAACACTGGGCAATAGCCTTGGCAAAGGAATCCAGGTTTCACAAGAGAACCAAACACATCAAGAGACGCTTCAATTCCATCCACGATCAAGTCAAGGAGGGAGACATAGAAATTTGCAAGATACATACGGATCTGAATGTTGCAGACCCATTGACTAAGCCTCTTCCACGAGCAAAACATGATCAGCACCAAGACTCCATGGGTGTAAGAATCATTACTATGTAGTCTAGATTATTGACTCTAGTGCAAGTGGGAGACTGAATGAAATATGCCCTAGTGGCAATAATAAAGTTGTTATTTATGTTTCCTTATATATCATAATAAATGTCTTTTATTCATGCTAGAATTGTATTAACCGGAAACTTGATACACGTGTGAATACATAGACTAAACAGAGTGTCCCTAGTATGCCTCTACTAGACTAACTCCTTAATCAAAGATGGTTATGTTTCCTAACCATAGACATGTGTTGTCATTTGATCAAAGGGATCACATCATTAGGAGAATGATGTGATGGACAAGACCCATCTGTTAGCTTAGCACTATGATCGTTTAGTTTTACTCCTATTGCTTTCTTCATGACTTTTACATGTTCCTCTGACTATGAGATTATGAAACTCCCGAATACCGGAGGAACACCTTGTGTGCTATCAAACGTCACAACGTAACTGGGTGATTATGAAGATGCTCTACAGGTGTCTCCGTAGGTGTTTTTGGTGTTGGCATGGATCAAGATTAGAATTTGTCACTTCGAGTGTCGGAGAGGTATCTCTGGGCCGTCTCCGTAATACACATCGTAATAAGCCTTGCAAGCTAATGACTAATGAGTTAGTCACGAGATGATATATTACGGAACGAGTAAAGAGACTTGCCGGTAACGAGATTGAACTAGGTATGATGATACCGATGATCGAATCTCGGGCAAGTAACATACCGATGACAAAGGGAGCGACGTATGTTGTCATGCGGTTTGACTGATAAAGATATTCGTAGAATATGTAGGAAGCTATATGAGCATCCAGGTTCCGCTATTGGTTATTGACCGGAGATGAGTCTCGGTCATGTCTACATAGTTCTCGAACCCGTAGGGTCCGCACGCTTAACGTTCGATGACGATCAGTATTATGCGTTTATGTGTTTTGATGTACCGAAGGTTGTTCGGAGTCCCAGATGAGATCACGGACATGACGAGGAGTCTCGGAATGGTTGAGACATAAATAATGATATATTGGACGATGTTATTCGGACACCGGATGAGTTCCGGGGGTCACCGGATAAATATCGGAGTGTCGGGGGGTTATCGGAACCCCCAGGGGAACTAATGGGCCAACATGGGCCTTGTGTGAGAGAGAGGAGGGGCATCTAGGGCTGCCCCCCCCATGAGGAGTCCGAATTGGACTAGGAGGGGGCGGCGCCCCCCTCTTTTTCCCTCTCACTCTCTCCTTCCTCCCCCCCTCTTCCCTTGTTGGAAACCTACTAGGAATAGGATTCCTATTCCTTGTAGGAATCCTACTTGTGGCGCGCCCTATAGGGGCCGGCCAGCCTCTCCCCTTGCTCCTTTATATACGGGGGCAGGGGCACCCTAGAACACACAAGTTGACAATTGGTTTAGCCGTGTGCGGTCTTCCCCTCCACTGTTACACACCTCAGTCATATTGTCGCAGTGCTTAGGCGAAGCCCTGTGTCGGTAACTTCATCAACAACATCACCACGCCATCGTGCTGACGAAACTCTCACTTGGACTCAACTGGATAAGGAGTTCGAGGGACGTCACCGAGCTGAACGTGTGCAGATCACTGAGGTGCCGTGCGTTCGGTGCTTGATTGGTTGGATCGCGAAGACGTTCGACTACATCAATCGCATTACTAAACACTTCCGCTTTTGGTCTACGAGGGTACGTGGACACACTCTCCCCGCTCGTTGCTTGGCTTCTCCTAGATAGATCTTGCGCGATGGTTGGATATTTTTTTTGAAATACTAT
Source organism: Secale cereale (assembly GCA_902687465.1). NCBI lineage: Eukaryota > Viridiplantae > Streptophyta > Magnoliopsida > Poales > Poaceae > Secale > Secale cereale. Next base: position 278,815,385 of record LR738711.1, on the reverse strand, counting down.
GTTCCCCAACACCTACTCCATCATGCAGTGGAGGCCATTGCTTCTTTGGGAGAAGAGGCAGGGCTGGCCGCCTTGATGTGCTCTAATTTGAGGTAACAACTAAATGTTCTCAGATACTAGTTAAATCTGAGCTATCAGTGTGAAGCACTGATGTGCTAGTACATTTGATTATGACATGTTCTATTTTTGTACGTGAACTTTTTTTAGAAACGGATGTACGTCAACTTAATGTGCTAGCCGAACTTATTGTATTGTCTCTCTATTTTCTTTACACAACATTCAAGATATTTCCCCGTCATTGATAAAGATGATGAACTGTTATGTACGAGTTTGTTGGTTTCACCATAGCCCTACCCGTAGCGATCCACTGCTTCCACCTTGATTGTGTTGCCTTCGTGAAATTTTTGTATGCAAGTTCAGTGTGCTATGATGTTCCATATGATTGTGTCAACTATATAAGTTTTTACTGAGCATTATCAATGCATATGGCTGAAAGATGTATTTACGAGCATCAACCGACGTCTCTCTCTCTCTCTCTCTCACACACACACACACACACACACACACACACACACACACACAAGTGGGGCCCGGTAAATTATTTCTTCACTCGTGACGGCTTTTAATTAGGTTCCACTGTACTCTAACTTTTTTCTTAAGTTATTAATTGATCTCAGTAATTTCAAAAGGTTGTATACAAGCCTTGTTTGGTCCTTTTCAGGCGTCGTTGAATGGGCTGAGTAGCCATGTAAAGTTGTATTGTACTACATATGTCATTTTTGTTGAACATCATCAATGCAACTGGGCCGACAGTTGTACACAATATCTTTAAATAAGTGCAGCCTAACCTATGTTTCTTTTAATAAAATGCACATCCTAGTTCCTTTTTTATATAATAAGATTACCAAGCTCAACTTATTTTTTTAATAATATTTGTAACTCATTATTAGGTTTTATACGAAATGCTCAGTCCAGACCATCATTGTTTTTTCACCCATCCCAGAAAATGGGTCCATTTCTACTAAATTCAAATGCCTTGTAAATTATAAGAAATGATAAATGCGTTGCATGTATGCAATATTATTTTTCACCTAGCTCGGTAAATAGGTGTATTCGAATAAATAATCAAATGCACAGTAAATAATATATTTTATTGTTTTATTTGTATTTCTTTATTGCATTATACCTTAATATATTGATTTGTCAAAAATCAGCTATTATTATTTTTACCCAACCCAGGAAATAGATTATTTTTCGAGTCAAAGCCCCGGAAATAGATGTATTGGCAAACAAAATGAAATGGGTTGTAAAACCTAAATAAATGGGCTGCATTCCGCCACAGTTTTCGAAGCTGACTTTGTTGGCCCAGTAGACGAAGCCTACGCAAGGTGTTGTCCATTTAGTGAACAAAACAATTTAATGGTCTAAAACAAAAGGTCAATAAATTATTGTGACAACTATAGTCATTGGATTGACATCCAATGGCGATCCTGCTTCTTCAATCTCCGATCTAGTTGCTCTTGCTCCAGCTGCCAAAACCATCGCCGGCTGGAGCGCCTGCATCTGCCTCCCATGGCCGGCTGTGCTGCCACGCATGCCTCGCCGCCTCACCCCACTCCCAGCGGTGGCCAGGACATACTTGTACTCATCCACACCTTCGGTTATTCTCCGGCGAAGGCAGCCGAACCATTCCCTCGTACTCCCCTCCGCCAGGGACTCCAGTGCTCCTTGTTCCACGACTCCAGATCATTCCATCTTAGGCCTCGCCGTCGTCCATCGCCTTAGTGCTCTCGGCATGGCATGGTCAACGTGGTCATGGAACGACTTCCATCGGAAGAGGACTGTACGTGGAGAGGCTGACAGCTGGGTCCGCGGCCGCAGCAAGGAAGTGCCTCCTTATTATGCGTAAACTAATTATTCCTCCACCTGACAGCGGGGACACACCAGAAGGGACTCTGTATTTTGCAAAAAAATGTTTGCCCCCTGACAGCTGGGACCTACCAGCTACATCTTCGCACGCAAGAAAGTGTGTCCATATTACAGGCAAAAAATGATTCTTCCCCCTGACAGCTGGGACCCACCTGCTATATCTTCGAACACAAGGAAGTGCGTACTTATCCTCCCTGATAGCTGGGACCCACCCGGTCGAAGCGTGCATAGCGTTGTCATTCTGGTCGCGAACATGTACGTACATACTGGTCGATCGGTATCTCTACAACGATGAACCGTGGCCGAGCATGCAGCGGCACGTGTAGTAGTAGAGCCCCTGACGTAGCAGTTCATGCAGTCCAGTCTAAACCGTGTACATGTATGTACAGCCAGATGCCACCAAATACGACCACATACGTACATACGGGCAGGGTCCCGAACGCCTAGCTACTCGCGCATACGTACGGCCAGGGCACATCTACATGGAAAGGCAACGGACGGCAGCAATGATGTCCTGTTCATCGGCAGCCAACTGGCTGGGTCAGAACGGAGAAACAGTGCCATGTTCATCGGGAGCGAAGCCACTGGGTCGGAACGTGTCGTGTTCTACGGGAGAAAACTACCTTGGATGGAACAGCCGGAACGGGGTCTGGCGTACCGCCAAACAGAGGAAAACGGCCTTCTGTTCGACTGCGTACAGTCGAAACGGGGTCCTGTTCATTGGGAAGGGTCTGGTGTACCGCAGAACGGAGGAAACGGACTTGTGTTCGAGCTCCTACATTTGAAACGGGGTGTTGCTGACCGGGAAGGGTGTGGCGTACCGCAAAACAGAGGAAACGGACTTGTGTTGGAGTGCCTACAGTCGAAACGGGGTCCTGTTCATTGAGAGGTGTGTGGCGTACTGCAAAACGAGACTCCACGGGCTACTGTTCATCCACCGCCCACTGCCTCGCTCTAGCCTCCATGGGCTACTGTTCATCCACCGCCGACTTCCTCCAGCATCCACCTGCTACTGTTCATCCACCGTTGACTTCCTCTCGCCTCCACTAGCTACTGTTCACCATGGGGGTCCTGTTCATCCAGCCTCCACCGGCTATTGTTCAACCAGCCCTCCACACGGGAGGTCCTGTTCAACTAGCCCTCCACGGTCTCCTGTTCATCCACCCCCAACCGACACGGGTGTGTGGCGGCCTCCTCTCGGTCAGGGTCCTGTTCATCCAGCGGCAACGACCTCTACTACCATGGGGCCATGTTCATCCATCCCCCAACAGAAACTATTCATCCTACCCCAACAATGGCCACTGTTCATCAAGAGGCAGCAGCAGGGTTCGATCGGCTTCAGTTAGCAGCAGTAGCGAAGGAATCGGTCGGGTTCAGTTAGCAGCCAGCAAGGATCGATCGCTCGGGTTCAGTAACTTGGCTAGTGCAATCGCTCGGGTTCAGTAAGCGAACACCTCGCTCGGGTTCAGTTAGAGCCCAATGCCTCGCACATACACGCGACGTGTACGAGAGAAACGCACAAACCTCTGTGCATCGCTCCGCCCCGACCGCACCCACCGTAATTGGAAACTCCCCGAAATTTTCCTCGCCCTCGCTTCTACCACGATTTGTTCCGTCATGCACGGCCCAAAGAATGTCATGCACGTCTGTCCCCGACCCGCCCAGGACAAAAAGCCCATTTTCTATCATGATTTTTGACATAGAAGTAGGAGCCCACCACATCTATGATGATACGCGTTTTTGACACAATTATCGTCATAGAAGTGTCATAAGCATGACAGAAAAAAATCGTTCGGCCCAAAATGTCACGGATGTGTCTTTTTTTGTAGTGTAACCTTCACGTATATCAGGCAATTCATATCTAGGAGACCTAGGTCTAATTGGTGTTTCATAGTTTTTAGTTTCGATGATTTCATTAGTTTTAATAGTCTCAATTTCATTAGCTCTAGGCTCTAGCAAGTTGTTCATAAAGAAGTTCACCTAGTGGCACAGTCTTATGAAGCAAGGTACTAGCATCATCAATAGCATCATTCATAGCAGAAGCAGCATCATCAATAACCCGTGACATATGTGAATTGATAGTAGGTGGTGGTGTTGCAAGCTTATTCAAAATAGAGGGTGAATCAAGTACAGAGCTATATAACAGTTCCTTACCTCCTCTCGTCTTAGAGGGAACGATCTTGGTTCTATCATCCTTAAGATTCTTCATGATAATCAAATATAAATCCCAAGTGACTCAACAAATATAGCTATGCTCCCCAGCAACGACACCAAAAAAGGTCTTGATAACCCACAAGTATAGGGGATCACAACGATTTTCGAGGGTAGAGTATCCAACCCAAATTTATTAATTCGACACAAGGGGATCCCAAGAATATTTGTATGTATTAGTAGTTGAGTTGTATATTCAACCACACCTAGAGATTAAATATTTGTAGCAAAGTGATCAGTAGCACAGTAATATGATAGTTTTGATAGCAGTAGTAGCAATAGTGACAACAGTAGCAGCCGTGATTTTGTAGCAGCAATAGTAGTAACTTAGCTTGAACAATATGTGAAAACCATGTAGGCATTGGATCGGTGATATAATTGGATAATGTCCATCATATAATAGTTATAACCTAGGGTGACACAAAACTAGCTCCAGTACATTGATATAATGTAGGCATGTATTCCATAAATAGTCATACGTGCTTATGGAAAATAACTTGCATGACATCTTTTGTCCTACCCTCCCGTGGCAGCAGGGTCCATAAGGAAACTAAGGGATATCAAGGCCTCCTTTTAATAGAGAACCAGAACAAAGCATTAGCACATAGTGAATACATGAACTCCTCAAACTACGGTAATCACCGGAAAGAATCCTAATTATTGCCATCTTGGGGTATGCGTATCCTAACACGTAGTAGGTTCTGGTACGTCTCCAACGTATCTATAATTTTTGATTGATCCATGTTGTATATTATCAATCTTGGATGTTTTACATACATTTTCTAGCAACTTGATGTCATTTTTTTGGACTAACCTATTGACATAGAGCCCCGTGTAAGTTGTTGTTTTTGCTAGTTTTTCACTTTGCAGAATATCAATACCAAATGGAGTCCAAATGCAACAAAACTTTTTGGAGATTTGTTTCTGCCCAGAAGAGACCTAGTGAGCCTAGGAGGTGTTCCAGAGGGACCCTGTGCAGCCCATAAGATACCAAGGCGTGCTAGGAGGCACAGGCGCGCCCTGATGCCTTGTGGGGCCCATGGGAGTCTCCTCCACCGACTTCCAGCTTTATAAATATCCAAATATTCTAAAAACCCTAGGGTAGTCGACGAAAAATTGTTTCAGCCGTAGCAAGTTCCAAAACCACGAGATCCTATTTAGAGGCCCTTTCTGGCACTCCGCTCGAGAGGAACACAATCACGAAGGAGTTCATCATCCTCATTGGTGCGCCTCCGATGATGCGTGACTAGTTTACCACAAACCTACGGGTCCGTAGTTAGTAGCTAGATAGCTTCTTCTTTCTTTTTGATCTTCAGCACAATGTTCTCTTTAGTGATCTATTTGATGTAATTTTGTTTGCGGTGTGTTTCCTAGGATTCGATGAATTGTGAGTTCGTGATCAGACCTATTCATATCCATACATGATTATTATAGCCTTGTATTTCTTCTTCGATATTTCGTTTTTGTTTGGCCAACTTGATTGATTTATCTTGCAATGGGAAGAGGTGCTTTGTAATGGGTTCGATCTTGCAATGCTCAATCTCAGTGACAGAAAGAGACATGACATGCATGTATCGTTGGTATTAAGGATAACATGATGGGGCCTATTTCTACATGAATAGATCTTGTCTACATCATGTCATAATTCTTCAAGCATTACTCCGTTTCTCCATGAAACTTAATACACTAGATGCATGCTGGATATCGGTCCATGTGTGAAGTAATAATAGTAGATGCAGGCATGAGTTGGTCTACTAATCTTGTACATGATGCCTATACACATGATCACTGTCTTGGACATCTTCATAATTATTTTCTCTTCCATCAATTGCCCAACAGTAATTTGTTTACCTACCGTATGCTATTTACTTGAGAGAAGCCACTAGTGAAATCTATGGCCCCCGGGTCTATTTTCCTATCATATATTTTCAGATATGTTTTGCCAAAAATCCAAAAACACATATGTTGTGTTTTATTTGCCTTTATTTTATTTGCATCTATCAATCTATCTATTTATGGTACCTTGAAGGGATCGACAACCCCTCTAACTTGTTGGTTTGCGAGGTTTTGTTGTTTGTGTGTAGGTGTTGTTTTCGTAGTGTTGCTTGGTTCTCCTACTAGATTGATAACCTTGGTTTCATAACTAGGGGAAATACTTACTGCTGCTGTGCTGCAACATCCCCTCCTCTTCGGGGATTTTACCAACGCGGATCACAAGTAGCGGGAAGAATTTCTGGCGCTCTTGCCGGGGAGGATCAAGACAAGATAGTCTCTCGTCAACCTCTGGTGTGGTAGTCAGGGAGGCATCATCAACATATACTAGATCATTGATGGCGCGCGTTGCTGCTTGTGTCCATTTTGTCAATAAAATGATAGGAATTTCAGTAGTACATATGATTCCACAAAACATGGCAGAGTAGTACTCCCTCCGTAAATAAATATAAGAGCGTTTAGATCACTATTATTTATTTACAGAGGGAGTATTTTTAAGATAAACAAAGTAGGATAACATAGTGAACCGTATATCTATAGATGTAAGTTCAATCATAGAATACATTCGCACACACTCACCCCTTTGGATAAGAGAATAATAGAAAAGTTTGTAAAATCCTATGTAGTATAATTATATATAAAAGAAGAATGGTAGCAATAATATGTAAACTGGACATATTCATTCAGTAAAAATTACAATAATGTTAGTAGTTGATCTATCATAAAAAAGAAAGCATACAAGTGATAACAATAATATACTATACACAAGGGAGCTACTATACCGATTCTCTCGAAATTGGGAACAAATTGTAAATGGTGCTGGCATACAACTTTATACTGAGGTAGACATGAGTCGAATTGTAAAAAAACTCAAAGGAGTTGGCAATCACACCTGACGAACAACACTCTGCATATTTTCAAATTTGTTATGGTATCAGAAGGTAACGAATTGTGTTAGTGCAAGGGCATGTCAAAATATTATATATGATAGTACGCCATTTCCTAGCGAAACACAACTATAAGAAGAAATACCTTGTATATCAAGTAGCCTACACATTGACTAAATGCCAGTATTTGCAACCATCAAGTGAAGATGCTTTTTTCTAGCTATAGGTTGTAGCTACAAACCAAGGATGTGAATATAATTTTTTTGAAACAAAGGACGTGAATATTTGGAAATAGGGATATTGGTTGAAAGAAGAGTGGACCTGGGTACGCAAGAGGCTGTGGCCATTGACTCTAAGGGACAAGTGCATAAGTCCAGTCACTCAAGTTTTCAAGAAAATATCAGATAGATGAAGAGGAAGTTGCTCTATGTACAAAATCCCCTGGAGCATCTCCTCATCTCCTCTTGGATCCTCTCTCCCATGGTGACTCGGGCAGTACGGTCGCACTCCTACTAGTCTCCAAATATGCTCAATTCAATTGACCACCACCAACATTACCTGTATGCATGTATAGATTGGATTGGAAGTATGTGAGGACAAAGAAATTGTACGGTGGAAGAAAGAATCATACATGAAAAGGAAACAAATATAGGGGGACCTGGTGTAGTGTTGTTGCCCATACACATGTCCTCTCTTGTACAATGCCCTCCATCACCTCTAGCCTGAATTATACAGGGCACCAATCTGAGAGGCCGACCACCTTGCGCAGTTGCTAGAGCACCATCAAGAAGAACAGGTTGCCCAAGAAGAGATTCCTGTACAAGAAGAAGAGAGGAGGATTAAATTAGAATATGCCTTAATCCACCGTCACCGGCTAGGAGCAGGATGAGACATCATCCGCCACCGCCACCATTGCCGCCAGACCTATGGATGTGGAGATGTGTCCCAAAGGCCAGTGGCCGATGCCGCACGCTCGCCCCGCCCAGCACCACCTGGCGCAGGTTCCATCGCCGCAACCTCAGCGGAGGCGTCGTCGGCTCGTTGCCGCTACCGCCGGCTCTGTTAGGGTTTTTCACGGTATGAGAGAGGAGGGAAGGGAGGACGAGCGAACTGACCTGGAGGCAGCCGCTCGAGCTCCAGATCCCTTCAGGTGCCTTGCCTTGGCTGGATAACCTGGACAGCCGGTTCCCTTGCACACGTCTCATCGGCTCTCTTGAGCGCTAGATCCCTCGCGTGGCTGGCATCCGATGGATCCCGGCGACATCGGTTTCCTAGCTAGCGTTGCCTCCTCGGCTGCAGATGATAAATGGTCCATAGAAGCCCAATCAACGACAGGCCTTCGAAAAAGTCTCCAAAATAGCTGCCCATTAGGACAGGCGGCCCATTCGCAATAAACTGGCGCTAAAACATGATGTGACGGCGAGAAACGATCTAAATGTGTAATCCGACGGCTGAAATCACTGGGGGCGTGAGAGAGCTCGGTTTAGGCTCAGTTTTACATTCCTTAATAAGGTTCCGACGCATAAACTCTCATCTCCTTGCAATTACATTATTTGCCATTTTCCTCAAATTTTCATCTCCCCCACTTCTAAAATGTTTTTACAAAAACACAAAAATATTTTCCTTTTTAATTTCCTTCTTCCCGTTTGCCCTTTTCATGTCAGATCTCTTGTTTGCTTGTGTTCTTGTTTGCGTAGTCACGATGTCTCAAGAAAACACCAAGTTGTGTGATTTTTTCAATAATAATAATAATAATGATTTTATTAGTACACCTATTGCTCCTCCCACCGCTGGTGCGGAGTCTTATGATATTAATGCTGCTTTGTTGTATCTTGTTATGAAAGATCAATTTTCCAGTAATCCTAATGAGGATGTCGTGTCTGATCTAAACACTTTCATGGAATTTTGTGATGTGCAAAAGAAAAAAGATGTGGACAATTATATGGTGAAACTGAAATTATTTCCATTCTCTTTGTGTGATCGTGCTAAAATTTGGTTTTCATCTTTGCCTCGAAATAGTATTGATTCTTGGGATAAATGCAAAGACACTGTTATCACGAAGTATTTTCCTCCCGCAAAAATTATTTCTCCTAGAAATCAAATCATGAATTTTAAGCAACTTGAGCATGAACATGTTCCCCAATCTTGGGAAAGGATGAAGTTGATGATAAGACTTCCCCAACTCATGGTTTATATTTGTGGATGATCATACAGTTTTTTTATGTAGGATTGAATTTTGTTTCTAGAAATCTTTTGGATTCCACCACGGGTGGTACTTTTGTAGAGATTAATTTGGGTGAGGCTACTAAATTGCTTGATAATATTATGGCTAATTATTCACAATGGCATACTGAAAGAGCTCCTACTAGTAAGAAGGTTAATTCTATTGAAGAAATTAGTACTTTGAATGATAAAGTTGATGCTCTTATGAAATTGGTTGCTAGCAAAAAATGCTCCTATGTGCCTTTCTCTACCTTGATTGAGCAAAATAATGATCCCGTAGATGTGAATTTTGTCTCGCGAAACAACTTTAATAATAATGCTTACAGAGGTAATTTCAATCCTAGGCCATTTCCGGGAAATTCCTCTAATAATTATGGAAATTACTATGGTAATTCTTATAATAATAATAGGATGCCCTTTGATCTTGAGAATAATATTAAAGAATTTATCAATATGCAAAACATTTTCAATGCTGCGATAGAAGAAAATTTGAATAAGATTGATGATATGACTAGAAGCAATGGTGTAGAAATTCTCAAGATTAAAAATTTTCCACCCAAGGTTGACATCAATGAATTAATTAAAGCTTTATATGTCTCTATAGAGTAAGAAAAGGACCTCTATGCTTAGAGCTAGAAGAGAACTTTTAGAAAAAACGTTTCTCGATTTCTTTCATAGTAATGATGAGGAGATTAAATTGATTAGTGTTTCTCCTATTGATTCCTTGTTTAGTAAAATTAAAATTGACGACGAGGGAACTGGAGAAGAGTCAACTTTAGCTAGAAGGCTTTCCCATGACTTGGAGGGTGAAAATCTTGTTGAAAAAAGTGGGTTTGAAGAGGTAAAAACTTTAGCTAGTGATGTGCCCACTCCTTTGGATTACAAAGACTTTAATTATGATAGTTGCTCTTTGACTGAGTATATTTCCCTGCTGCAATCCATGATAAATTAACCCATTGCTTATGAAGAGAACAAAGCTTTTACTAAACATATTGCTGAAGCAATGATGAAAACCTTGGAAGAAAATTTAGAATTAGATATTTCAATCCCTAGAAAATTATATGATGAATGGGAACCCACCATTAAAATTAAGATAAAAAATTATGAGTGTTATGCTTTGTGTGATTTGGGTGCTAGTGTTTCCACAATTCCGAAATCTCTATGTGATGTGCTTGATCTTACTAATTTGAAAGAATGTTCTCTTAATTTGCAGTTGTCAGATTCTACAATTAAAAAGCCTTTGGGAAGAATTAAGGATGTTCTTATTCTTACAAATAGCAATTATGTGCCCATAGATTTTATTGTTCTTGATATTGATTGCAACCCGCCTTCTCCAATTATACTTGGTAGACCATCTCTATGAACTATAGGTGATGTGATTGATATGAAAGAAGGGAATATTAAATTTTAGTTTCCACTAAGAAAGGGTATGGAACACTTCCGTAGAACTAATATTAAACTACCATATGAATCAATCATGAGGGCAACCTATGGATCTACCCACAAAGATGACAACACGTAAAATCTATGCATTATGCCTAGCTAGGCGCGTAAAACAATAGCGCTTGTTGGGAGGCAACCCAAAGTTATCTTTTTCTATTTTTGGTATCTTTTTAATAAATACACAAGTAAACTACTGTTAAGATTGCGTTTTGGTGTTTTAATTAGTGTTTGTGCCAAGCGAAGCCTTTGGGATTGATTTGGGTGAGAGTTGATTTGATTCGTTGCATTAATAGAAACTTTCGCGTCCAACAGAATTGTTTTCAATTGCTGGAGCATCAACGATTTCTGAAATTTTTACACAGAATCTATATAAAAGTTTCCCATGTTGTCCTAATGTTTCAGGATTTTTAGAGTTACAGAAGTATGACTAAAAATTACGTCTTTACAGAATGTTTTGTTTTTAACAGATTCTGTTTTTGTTGCATTATGTGCTAATTTTGATGAGGTTTGTATCGGGGGTATGAGCCATGGTAAAGTTAGAATAAAGTATATATAATTTGATAAGAAAATATGAATGAATTTGCAATAGTACTTGTAGTAAACATGAGTTTAATCATACTAATGGATCTCACGAGGTTTTGTTAAGTTTTGTGTGATCGAAGTTTTCAAGTTTTGGGTGAGATCGCGATGGATGAAGGAATAAGGAGTGAAAAGAGCCTAAGCTTGGGGATGCCCCATCGCAACCCAAGGTAAAATTCAAGGAAAACCAAGCAACTAAGCTTGGGGATGCCCCGGATCCCGGAAGGCATCCCCACTTTCTTCTAACGACCATCGATAATTTTACTTGGAGCTATATTTTTATTCGTCACAATGATGAGTTTTTCTTGGAGCGTCTTATATTATATGCGTCTATTCTTGTTTTGCTTTTTTACTTTGTCACAATCATCCTTGCTGGCCACACCTATTTGAGAGAGTCATAATTATGCTATGATTTGTTAGAATTGCTCTATGTGCTTCACTTAAATTTTTTGAGCGATGAAATTGCTCTAGTGCTTCACTTATTTCTTTTAAGCACGGTGGTGCTATTATTTTGAAGAGATGTGCTCTCATGCTTAACCTAGATTATTTTGAGAGTTAGTAGAATTTTTGAAGATATCCTCTCATGCTTCACTTAGATTATTTTGAGAGTTGAAATTGAAATATGCGATCTCGTACTTCACTTAAATTTGTTTGAGAGCTTGGCAATATGATTTAAAAGAATTAGGTCCTTGCAATAGTTTTGCGATATGATATAGTGATATGTGGGTTATGTTGGTGAGTAATTATGCTCGTAAGAATATTGGTGTTAAGGTTTTGTGATTCCCTATGCATGCACGTTAAGTCAATATTTATGCAATGAAGTTATATCCTACTTGTGGTGCATTATTCAATGTTAGTTATGTTTAATGTTCTTTTATGATGGTTTTCGTTTTATGGTTGGTCGCTTCTCAATCTATTTGCTAGCCTTCACTTGTACTAAGCGGGAATAATACTTGTGCATCCAAATTCTAAAACCCAAGTTGTGCCAAATGAGTCCACCATACCTACATATATGTGGTATTTCCATGCCGTTCTAGCTAAATTTGTATGTGCCAACTCTAAATTTCAAAGTAAACTTCTCTTTGTGTGCCTGTACTTCTCATGAAGCGGCAAGGGGTGGCCGATATTTTCCATGCTAGGTATTCTGTTCTCAAGATGAGTGTTTATTCACTTGTCATAGCACGAGAGTGTGGCGGTAATAGGGATGCTCAGTCCCGAAATGCAAAAAAAACTCTAATATATTCCTTGGTATGTGTTGGTATGGAAGGCACATAGATACGGCTAGCCATAGATTGTGAAAGAATGGTGGAAAGAAAATAAACTTTATTTTATATTTGGGACCCGCCTATGATTTATCTAGCATGGAAGATATTGGGAACTCTTAGTTATTTTCGTTGACAGGAAAAGCATGCCACCCAAAATAATCTCTCAATTTAAGCAAAGAGCTCTAGCACCTCTACAAATCTCTCCTTCCCTCTGCAAAGGTCCTATCTATTTACTTTCATGCATTTTTTAATTTTCTTGAGTCTCCACCTTCTCTTACTCCCTCCGTCCGGAAATACTTGTCATCAAAATGAATAAAAGGGGATGTATCTAGATGTATTTCAGTTCTAGATACATCATTTTTTGTCCATTTTGATGACAAGTATTTTCGCACTAAGGGAGTATAAAGCACCAACTAAGAAGCACTATTATCATACTTGAGGATTAGATATAGCTAATATTTGGATGTGTTTCATGAATGGATCAATGATTGAGCATAATGGGCTAGGGGTAGCTTTCTTTAGTGTTAATATTTTCAAAGACATGGTTGCTTATTGATATGCTTGAGTATTAAAGTCTTCATATCAAATTATAGACTATTGCTTTGAATCATCTACAAGTCCAAATGTCCATGATACAAAGAAAAGAATATGATGAACATGTTAGGCGGCATTCCACATCAAAAAATCTGTTTTTATCATTTACCTGCACGAGGGCGAGCAGGAATTAAGCTTGGGGATGCTGATACGTCTCCAAAGTATCTATAATTTTTTATTGTTCCATGTTGTTATATTATCAATCTTAGATGTTTTACATACATTTTATAATAACTTTATATCACTTTTTTGGGACTAACCTATTGACATATTGCCAAGTGCCAGTTGCTGTTTTTTGCTTGTTTTTTATTTTGCAGAATATCAATACCAAATGGAGTCCAAATGCAGCGATTTTTTTTGAAGATTTTATAGAAGAGGCCTAGGGAGCCCAAGAGGTGCACCAAAGGGGACCCATGGGGCCCACAAGACACCATGGCGTGCCAGGAGGCCCAGGCACACCCTAATGCCTTGTGGGGCCCATGGGAGTCTCCTCCACTGACTTGCAGCTCTTTAAATACCCAAATATTCCAGAAACCCAAGGGGAGTCAAAGAAAAATTGTTTCAGCCGGTGCAAGTTCCAGAACCACGAGATCCAATCTAGAGGCCCTTTCCGGCACTCCATCGGAGAGGAACGCGGTCTCGGAGGGGTTCATCATCCTCATTGGTGCTCCTCCGATGATGCGTGAGTTGTTTACCACAGACCTACGGGTCCGTAGTAAGTAGCTAGATGGCTTCTTCTATCTTTTTGATCTTCAATACAATGTTCTCTTCAAAGATCTATTTGATGTAACTCTTTTTGCAGTGTGTTTGTTGGGATTTCATGAATTGTGAGTTTACGATCAGATCTATTAATATCCATACATAATTATTATAGCCTCGTATTTTGTTTTTTTTGGCCAATTTGATTGATTTATCTTGCAATGGGAAGAGATGCTTTGTCATGGGTTCTATCTTGCGGTGCTCATGATAGAAAGATACATGACACACATTTATCGTTGCTATTAAGGATAACAAGATGGGGTCTATTCCTACATGAATAGATCTTGTCTACATCATGTCATCGTTCTTAAAGCATTACTCCATTTCTCCATGAAACTTAATACACTAGATGCATGCTGGATAGCGGTCGATGTGTGGAGCAATACTAGTAGATGCAGGCAGGAGTCGGTCTACTAATATTGGATGTGATTCCTATATACATGATCACTGTCTTGGATATCATCATAATTATTTGCTCTTCTATCAATTGCCCAACAGTAATTTGTTTACCCATCGTATGCCATTTTCTCGAGAGAAGCCACTAGTGAAATCTACGGCCCCGGGGTTTATTTTCCTATCATATATTTCCAGATCAGTTTTGACAAAAATCCAAAAAACACTTTTGCTGCGTTTTATTTGTCTTTATTTTATTTGCATCTATCAATATATATGTTCATCTTACCTTGGAGGGATTGACAACCCCTCTAACGCGTTGGGTTGCGAGGTTTTGTTATTTGTGGGTAGGTGCTATTTAGATAGTGTTGCTTGGTTCTCCTACTGGATTGATAACCTTGGTTTCGTAACTGAGGGAAATACTTACCGTGGTTGTGCTACATCACCCCTCCTCTTCGGGGAATTTACCAACGCGGATCACAAGTAACGGGTGCATATGACTCGCTAGTTCGGATCAAGAACATAGATATAATGGTGAAAACATAAATGGTTCGGATCTGAAATCATGGCACTTGGGCCCTAGTGACAAGCATTAAGCATAGTAAAGTCATAGAAACATCAATCTCCGAACATAGTGGATACTAGGGATCAAACCCTGACAAAACTAACTCGAGTACATGATGAAGCTCATCCAACACATCACCGTCCAGCAAGCATGTGAAAGAATTACTCACTCCCGGCGATGAGCATCATGGAATTGGTGATGGAGGATGGTTGATGATGACGAAGACGGAAGATCCCCCTCTTTGGGGCACCGAACGGACTCCGTATCAGGCCTCCCGATGAAGAACAGGAGGTGGCAGCGACTCTGTATCGTAAAACACGATGAAACTTCCTCTCATATTTTTTATTTGAAAATAGGAATTTATAGGGCTGGAATTAGCGTCGGCGGAGCCTCGTGGGCCCCATTACCCACCAGGTGCGCCAGAGGGGGTAGCGCGCCCTGGTGCTTAGTGGGTAGTTTGGCCCCCTCGACTGGGTCTCGGTTCTAGTATTATTTATTTATTGGAAAATAATTCTCCAAAAAGTTTCGCCCAATTCCGAGGACTTTTATTTCTGCACAAAAAACACCACCATGGTAGTTCAGCTGAAAACATTGCCAGTCCGAGTTAGTTTCAATCAAATCATGCAAATTAGAGTCCGAAACAAGAGCAAAAGCGTTTGGAAAAGTAGATACGACGTAGATGTATCAATCATATTACTAAAAACCAAAAATACCTTGCTGTAATTTTATTACTTTTAATTTACTTTGCAATGTATCTATCTATCACTACCAGATTTAATCCTCGCAAGTAACAAGTTCCAGGGGATTGATAACCTTCTTGCACGCGTTGGGTGCAAGTATTTGCTCTTGTTTGTGTAGTTGATGTTTAATACCTAGGCATTTGTGTGATTCTCCTATTAGTTCGATAACGTTGGTTCTCACTGAGAGAAATACTATCTGCTACTATATTGCTTCACCCTTCTTTTTCAGGAAAAAATCCCAATGTAGCTCACAAGTAGTAGCGACACCCCATATCTCATTGATGTTGATGTCGACGTAGATATTGGCACCATCGACACGGTGGAAGGCCAGATGACGAGGGATGTGCTGGAGAGGCTCCACCTTGACAAGCACAAAAATGATTGAGAACTCACTGAGTGTACTGGCAAAGCTGGTGACGCTCGCAGCCACCCCCGCCTATTCCAAAGCTCAAGCGATAGGTTCACCACGTGGCGGAAGGAGAAGCAGAAGGTGGTACCCACTCACTGTGAGGCACAATCCAGAGCATCCAACCCCCACATAGAGAGAACTAGCTTGCATTGCAGCGACTTGCTCCATCTCATACTAGAACACCATGAAGACGGTGCCATAGCAGAGCAACCAAACCGAACAGCTGTGATGCGAAGGCGCTGACAGAGGGCACACTTAAGCCACGGTAGGAAGCTGGCCTTGGGAGGGGAAAGGTCGAAGAGGCAAACTAGTGAGATTTGGTCATCCACAATGGGATAGTGGACATCCAAGGAAATGGGGCGACCATGTACAATGGGCTCCATGGCCACATGAAGGGGAGGGAACCGAGATGGAGGATAGAAAGGAACCAGGGCAAGTGAGATAGAAAGGAACAAGGGCAAGTGATTTAGATGATTATCATTATTTTCTTTTCTTTTTTGGGGGCTTTCCCAATGGAAAATAAGCTTCAAATACGATAAACCTAACCTAAATGCTACTATGATCTGTTTGTGTGCGCACTTATTCTTTCCATGGTGCACGCAAGCACACAAACACCTCTACACTAACTCATTTCTTCTACAAAATTAACAAATGTCCAATGTACAAAAATAAATAAATGAAGTCAATACTATCCAAATCTATTTAAAGATTTTAAAAACACATTGCATTTAAACCAACCGGTCAAATCAAAATCCATTTTTGGGGTCTGTGTAGGGCACGTCAGATGTGACATAATTAAGTCAAATTTAAGGATGATGTCATTTGTTCTTGTGGTCCTTTTTTTGTTGTGGGTTGTTTGTTGCTCGTTGTAGCATGTTCTTTTTTAGCTAGATGAGCGTTGTTTTCTTTTTTTAGCTGTATGTTGCTCTTTTTTAGCACAAACTCTCTGCCTAGACTTTTAGAGGGGATAGCTACAACAACGCATATACCTCTTGCATGGACAAAAGCTTGCACAATGAAACACTAACTAAACCAACCAGATAGTGCTCTAGAACTGACTAAGCACAACGACGTCAAATCCACAGACAAACCATATAAGCGTGACTCGTCCAAGGTGTTACAAAATACATCATGATTGTCTTCTTGTGGGTGCCCTATTTTAGATCATCTGTTGAAGCACTTGATGATATAAAATAGTACTTGATGATGCAAACTTTGCTCCAATCACCAGACCCCATGTGGTCCCTTGGTGATGTAAATTTTGCTCGAGAGCATCAAGTGACTCAAATTTGCATCACTTGGTGCCCTATTTTACATCACGAACTATCCCCTGAGTAAAAATATTTGCATCTACATCATTTATTGGAGCAGCGTTTTCAAACTCTCGTGATGTAAACAATAGTCAGGTCCTATTTTACATTGTTTATTTGAGATGCTCTAAACCCCGAGCGCCGGAGTGCACGGACTCTACAATACCCTGAGTCGCACATCCATATCTAGAGCAAAGCTATCACGTTCTTATCCCAATTGCAGTTTCCTTTAAGAATGTAGTTGCCGTCAGTGGTGACATTTGCATTCACTTGTCTAGTGCAGGACATGTAACCACCCTCCCTCTACCTCGACAACGCTGCTTCTGCAACATCCACTCCCCGAGTTGGAGTTTCATTTGGGTGAGATACTTGCAGTTGTGTGTCTAATAGCGGGCATGCAAATGGACTCCCATTACAAACGTCGCTTCCGCAATTTTCACCCAGTTGCATTCGCGTTGAAGAGATGTTGTTACAGTCTGTGGCACTTGCAGTTGTGTGTCTAGTGGTTGACATGAAACTAGGTCGAGGGTAGGCAAGTTGCATGCCGAGGGTGAACATGCAACTGGGTTGGGTGAGTAGGACATGGTCAGGCAAATTGTGCGTCAAGGGTGGACATGCAATTTGGCAAGGTGAGTTGTATGTCATGGGTGGACATGTGATTAGGCCAGGTATGGCCAAAGGTTGTGTGTTGAGGGTGGACATGCAACTAGATACGTGTGGGGTAAGTTGCGTGACGACGGTGGGAAAACAACTGAGTTGGGTGAATAGCGTATCGAAGGATGGACATGCAACTAGGTTGGGGGTCAGACATTGCTTGTTGAGGATATACATGCAACTAGGTCAAGCGAGTTGCATGTCGAGGGTTGACATGCAATTAGGTGGGCGAGTGGGTTGATTTTGGGAAAGTTGCGTGTCGAGAGTAGACATGCAACTAGGTTGCATGAGTTGCATGTCAAAAGATGGACATGCATCTAGGTAGATGTCGGCGGTAGGTTGCGAGTTGAGAGTGGACAAGAAACTTAGTTGCGTGAGTTGCATGTCGATGGTGAACATGCACTCGGGTTGAGATTGGCGAAGTTACATGTGTAGGGTGGATATGCAATTTGGATCAGGTCAGCAAGTTGCGAGTCATGAGTGTACATGCAACTCCGCACCTAGCCATCGTACTTGGAGTCATGTTGATGCACATGTAGATTTAGTTGGGGCCAACACTTGCTGTTACGTCTCTAGTGTCTGGCAGAAATGCAATTGCCCACCCAAGACAAAATGACATTTCTACAAACCTCATAGCCAACTACCCCAGTTGCAGCCGCAATAAGGGCATGCAGTTGCAGTCACGGGTAATAGTTGTGGGGTATGTGTGTCATGTGCGGTTGCATGTTAAGGGATGCTCATGCAATCGGGTGACATTTTGCTCCATTTTCATTCATGTTGTACTTATTTAAATTGCATGGTATACATAATGTATGTAGCTGTGCACAGGTTATAACACGCTTGTTTTATAATTTTGATGAGAAAATGAATAAAAAGTACTACAAGACCTAGATTGACACACAAAACATACACAAAAATGTGTATTCACATATACACATGTACTTCAGGTAACAAAAAAAGAATACAAATCATCATAAAGAGAAGACACACCAAAATGTACAATATAGGACGGAAGTAGTGCACGAAGTTACTCGTGAATGCAGCTACATTGATGCCCCCCCTCTCCCTTGCTCAAGTAGCACACGAATCCGCCGCTCCCCAGCTCACCTCTCCTCAGATCCAAAGCGACATAAAAAGGAAGAACAATGGAGGGGTGAGAGAAGAGACTGAGACTACCCATAGTGGGAGTAACATAGAAAGTAACATAGATCACACATAAGAAAAATGATGATGCGACAGCTAATTAATGAGGAGCAGGGGAAATTTTACCGTAGGGGCACCCTGGGCACGTGCCCGGGCTCGTCACTGCCGTTCACATGAACTCCAGCGAGCAGCCGAAGCCATCAAAATCGTTAAAATCCTTGAAATTTGTTGGTAAATCGTGAAATAGACGCTGGAAGCGAACGAACAGCTAACTGGGCTATTTCTTCAGCATTTCTTTTCCTATTGGGCCTTGCTCAATACAGCCAGGAGGCCATAGCCCATTCAGTTTTTTCCTCAAATGGGCTATAGCCCTTGCTCGCTGCAACGACGATTCAGGTCGATCGATCGAAGAAGCCAGATCGAGATGGAGGACACTTGCGAGTAGCCAGACAGAACTGACGCTCCTGTGATGCGCCCACTACCCTAGCTACTCCGATCGACCTCGGAGGCAGACTAGCCGCCGGCGAAGTGCGGAGTGCCGGAGAGCGGCCTGCAAGAGATACGGCGCACGACAGGACCTCGACTCCGACGGTTAACGATTGCCGCAAGCGAATAGTGGAGGGTCAAAGCGGCGACTCCGCCCATGGAAATTCCACCCAGGCTCCAACGGCGCACGACAACTAGGTTAGTTGTATTCTATAATTTATCAACAATTTTACTTATTCAAAGCTGATTGTACCTGATTTCAATTATGCATATCCAAACTTATGAATTGAGCATATTGTTTCTTGACACTGCCAATGGAAGAACATGAACATGAACATTAAATTTGAATTTTCTCATCAAACATCGAAAGGTTTGATTGTTTGGCTTGTGTTTAGGAAATTATTTGGTACTGTATCTCATGTTATATTTCCTTTTATTATCTTTCATCTATGTACTATGAAACGATAGTGTGTATATTGCACATGGCGTTTATCTGAATATGATACTTCTAGTGTTTAGTAGAACAAAGTAGTCTTTAGCTTACGACGTGCCCAGGCTTTGGCAATCCGCTAGCTCCGCCACTGATGAGGAGAGAGACAAATTGAGTAATATAGCTAGTTAGTCACACTATGAGTAACATCACAGATACCAAGACAAGACGAGTCTACAACCTAATAAATAAAATATTGCATGACACCGCACATATGTTACTCCCCATTATACAGGTAGTAACATATGCATGTTACTAGTCTAAGTTACTCCCCACTTTCGGTAGTCTGACAAAAAAGACCCCTCATGGGAGGAGACTGTAGAATATGTAAATTGCACGATGTATTGCTCTTCGTGCATAGGCACGTATATATGATGTACAAAGGTGGGCCACAGACCTCAACTATACAAGGAACTAGGAGGCGGGCCCAATACACAATATGCACATATCACATATACTCAACACCCCCCGCAGTCGAAGCGGCACCACGGCTGACGCAAAGACTGGACCGGAACTCCTCATAGGACGCCGTAGGCAAGCCCTTGGTCATGATATCGACAAATTGTTGGGAAGCAGGGACGTGTAAAACACGAATATGACCAAGGGCCACCTGTTCCCGAACAAAATGAATATCCAACTCAATGTGCTTGGTCCGCCGATGATGCACCGGGTTAGCGGAGAGGTAGACTGCCGAGACGTTATCGCAGTAGACCACCGTGGCATGGTCAACAGTGCAAGAGAGCTCCTGAAGCAGCAAGCGAAGCCACGAACACTCGGCGACGGCGTTGGCCACCACACGATACTCAGCCTCAGCACTGGAACGAGAGAACGTAGGTTGCCGCTTGGACGACCACGAGATAAGTGAGGGTCCAAGGTAGACACAATAGCCCGAAGTGGAGCGATGAGTGTCAGGGCAGCCCGCTTAGTCTGCATCGGAGTAGGCGGTGAGGGC
Organism: Secale cereale; assembly: GCA_902687465.1. Classification (NCBI taxonomy): domain Eukaryota; kingdom Viridiplantae; phylum Streptophyta; class Magnoliopsida; order Poales; family Poaceae; genus Secale; species Secale cereale. The sequence goes on along the minus strand of LR738711.1, from coordinate 278,794,361 downwards.
GGTGTCGGCGGAGGCATGGAGCGTGACACCAAGATCCATAGTGCCACAGATATAGCGGAGAATCCGCTTGACGGCAGCCCAGTGAATGTCTCGAGGAGCATGCATATGAAGACACACCTGCTGCACGGCATACTGGATCTCCGGTCGAGTCAGAGTGATGTACTAGAGAGCACCAACGATAGACCGATAGAAAGCAGCATCCGAAGCAGGAGAACCATCAGTGGCAGAAAGCTTGGCCTTCGTATCAACAGGCGTAGCGGCGGGCTTGCAGTTAAGCATGCCGGCATGCTCCAGGAGCTCGTGAGCGTACTTCCGCTGATGAAGGAAGAAGCCATCCGGACGGCGCACCACCTCGACACCGAGGAAGTAGTGCAAAGGATCCAAGACCTTGATGGCGAACTCAGCGCGAAGACGAGCCGTGAGCTGACTGAGGAGACCAGTCGTACGTGCCGTCAGGATGATGTAATCGACATAGAGCAGCAAGTAGGCCGTGTCAGAGCCCTGATGATAGACGAAGAGCGAGGCATCCGAGCGGGTAGAGCGGAACCCAAGCTGGTGGAGAAACGTCGCGATGCGCTGGTACCAAGCGCGTGGAGCCTGCTTGAGTCCGTACAAGGACCGCGAAAGAAGGCACACGTGGTTGGTAAGCGCCGGGTCCACAAACCCGGTGGGCTGCTGGCAGAAGACCTGCTCCTCGAGGTGACCATGGAGGAAAGCGTTGGAGACGTCCATCTGGTGCACCGGCCAAGCACGGGAGACCGCAAGGTGGAGAACCGCGCGTATCATGTCGGGCTTGACGACCGGAGCGAAGGTGTCGGTGAAGTCGATGCCAGCACGCTGTCGGAAGCCACGAACGATCCAGCGCGCTTTGTAGCGATCAAGGGTACCATCAGGATGGAGCTTGTGTTTAAAGACCCACTTCCCGGTAATCACGTTGGCGTGACGGGAACGGGGAACAAGCTGCCACGTCCGGTTACGCAACAGGGCGTCAAACTCCTCTTGCATCGCAGCCATCCAGAGCGGGTCAAGAAGTGCGGCTCAAACGGAGGACGGTAACAGCGATGGCTCAGAGGTGGACGCCGCATGGACGTAGTCATCCGAGGCGTAGCGCGAGCTCAGGCAAAAAAACGCCCGTACGGGCGCGGGTGACTGGACCGGCCACAGGCGTCGGGGCACCGAGGGGGCCGCGGGGGCCGCGGGCGCCGGGGGGGGCCGAGGGGGCCGCAAGCGCCAACGTCGGGGGCGCCAGCGCCACGGCTGTAGGAGGCACCGCATGTAGGGGCGCGCCTCAAAGCCAGGGCGGACCAAGAGAGGCGCGCAAGCACCCTGGGAGTGGCGTCAAGGAGCCCGCGTCACTGGTGGCAGGAGGAACAGCCGGGGGTACCTGGTGAAACGGAAACACATGCTCATCAAAGTAAACGTGTCGGGAAGTGAACACACGGTAGGAGACGGGATCGTAGCACCGATATCCCTTGGAGTTGGAAGGGTGGCTGATGAAGATGCGAGCGACAAAACGAGGTGCGAGTTTGTGAGGAGCGGAGTCGGCAATGCTAGGATAGCAAAGGCACCCGAAAATACGCAAGCCATCATAAGATGGGGCGTACCGAAGAGAAGATGGTGAGGTGCATAGTTCCACCGTGGGCGGCAAGGGCAAAGGTTAAGGAGAAGAGAAGCGGTGGCGAGGGCGTCCGGCAGAAACAAGGCGGCACATTAGCATGGAACAGGAGCGTGCGAACACAGTCGTTCAGAGGGCGAAAGACGCGTTTGGCTCAACCGTTCTGCTGGGAAGTATACGGGCATGTGAGACGAAAAACTATGCCGTGGTGCGACAGAAAAGTGCGGAAAGCAAGGTTGTCGAACTCTTTCCCATTGTCAGTCTTAAGAGCAAGGATGGGACGCCCAAACTGCGTGTTGACATAGGAGTAAAAAGCCGTCAAAGTGGAGAGTGCATCCGACTTCCTGCGCAAAGGAAAAGTCCACACATAATGAGAATATCATCAAGGATAACCAGATAATATAAATAGCCCGAATTACTAGGAACCGGAGAGGTCCACACATCGCTATGAATCAACTGAAAAGGAAAAGAAGCTATGGTGGTGGAGTTATTAAACGGGAGGCGAACATGTTTCCCGACACGACACGCATGACATGTGTGATCCTCTATCTTATGACAACTGAAACTGAAACTCCTAAGAATATGACGAAGTGTGTCGGGGTTGGGATGACCCAAACGAGCATGCCAGAGATCGACGATGGCGGAGAGAGCAACCGGTGCGGTGGTGGAGGTGGACGGCGAATGCACCGGATAAAGCTCGTCGAGGCTGTCACATCGGTGAAGTACCATCCTGGTTTGAGCATCCTTGACACAAAACTCAAACTCGTCAAATTCAATAGTAACAGGATTTTCACGAGTTAAACGACGAACGAAAACAAGGTTCTTAATCAGATGAGGTGACACAAGTATGTTAGATAAAGTACTAGGCATGGAATTAGAAGGAAAAGAAGTGTGCCCGACATGTGTGATAGGGAGTGTGGAACCATCACCGACAATGATGCGGCGGTCGGTGGTGATGGGAGTGAAGGAGGCAAGATTACCAGGATGAGCAAACATGTGAGTCGTAGCCCCGGTGTCCATGTACCAAGCATCACCTCCCGTGTAGTTGTTCGGCGTAGGAGCGGCATGCAGTGCGGGAAGGAGCACTGGGTCCTAGGGCACCGGCGAGGGGGGCGGAGATGCCATGGGGAGGCCAAAGCCACCGCTCGGCAGCGGCGATGGGTACTCTCGAGATGGTATAGGAAGCAGCCCTGGCTGCGACTGCGGTGTCGGGTAGGCCGGATGGCCCGCCGGAAAAACCTGCTGGCCTGCTGACGACCCCCACCAGGATGCGGGAACCCCGTACACGGACGCGTCGAACGACCCGTGCAACAGCAAGGGGTCGACGGGTAGGGTCGATGCCGCCGGCGAGGCGACAACGAACTGGCCGGAGAGCGCCGGCGGTGAGGCGGCGACGTATGCCAGCGGGGACAGCAGAGCCGAGCCGGGCGGCAAGTCGGGACGGGCTGGCGAAGCGACGTCGAACGCGCCATAGGTACCGGCCGCTCCGTACGGCGACGGGGCCGCGTTGTAGGCCGCCGGCGGCGGAGCCGCGCAAGAGGACGCCGGCGGCGGGACGGCAAAGGCGGCGGCCAACGGGCCGGTGGACATCATCGGGGCTGGCGGGCGGCCGGAGTGGCGCACGCGTGCTGGCGGTGCCGGCGACTTAGACGGCTCGGCTCCTGTAATGGATCTTGTTGGAATCGAAAGAGATTGTGGATGTGTATGTGAAGGAGACTAGTAGCAGACTAGATGGATGGATGGATTGTAGAGATGAACAGCGGCTGGAAGATGTACGTGATAGTAGTAGTAGTAGGATAGATGGATTTGGAAGCTACCGAGTGGAGCAACCCTGCTGCGGGTCGAAGCAGCGAAGCGGCGGCAGCGAAGCGGCACGGGGCAAGCGACGCTGCGATTTGGCGGGGCAGCTACCGCGGGAAAAAGCAACAACGGCGGCTTGGGTTAGGGAAAAGCGACAGCAGTGGATCGGGGCCATCGCGTGCAGCGGGGAAGCACGGGCGGGCGGCTAGGGCAGCACGCGCGCAGGGAGAGGAGGACCGGCGGCCGGCGCGGGAGGTGCGCGAGCGGCGACGGCTAGGCGGCGGCAGCGGCGCGGAGGAGGCGCGGCGGCGGAACCATATTGAATTCATGCACCAGTCAACTCATCCAAAAGTTCGAACTGATGGAGGGAGGCGGGCAATATATTTCAACACTCCCCCTCACGCCTAGGCTATTTTAGTCCTTAAACATGGGATCGATGTAGGCCGCAGAATCGTTTTATTTAATACTACGTTGGTAGGGTCTTGAACTCAAGACCTCTTGGCTCTGATACCATGTAGAATATGTAAATTGCACGATGTATTGCTCTTCGTGCATAGGCACGTATATATGATGTACAAAGGTGGACCACAGACCTCAACTATACAAGGAACTAGAAGGCGGGCCCAATACACAATATGCACATAACACATATACTCAACAGAGACAAACAGATAGAAAAGAACATACAAGCTGCCCAACAAACAAAAATGACCCATGAGTCAACATGCGCATGACAACAGCGTGAAGCGAGCCCACCCAGGCTAGTCGCACTTTTCATAACTCGGATCTTGGAGAAAAAGATCGTATGGTTTAGAAATTATATGAGACTTAGCTATTTCTCATCTAGATGAGATTTAGCAAACTCGTTAAACAAAAACAAAATGCATAGAGATTTAGCAAACCCGTTAAACAAAAACAAAATGCAGGTTATCTTAGAGCTTATGCATGGATCTGCACGTGGTTGTTACTTTAGTGTTTGAATGCACATGAGCACATGGCCTTCGGGTGTAACTGTTAAAAGATAGACGTACGCAAATTGTTCAATTAATTTGGCTGGCATGTCATTAGCAAATCAAGTGAATGAATCATGTAGTGCTCTTCTGTGACCGACTGTCGTCTTTATATTTATACAGCTCCAAACTTTACCCGCAAAAAAAAACTCCAAACTTGTTGAGCGTTTGAGATTCTATTACTAATATGGTGATTATGTGCATTAAAAAAATTATTTGCGAACCAACCTGTGGTTGGATGGTTACGAGGACAATGATATTCCTACCCCCTAGGCTTCAAATCCTGGTGCTCACATTTATCCTCGATATATTTCAGATTTCGGCGATGCACGTTCACTCGGAGGAGACGCTCCCGTCGACTACGAGGCGCCTACAATGACCTTATAAACTCCCAAGATGATATGCCGGCTTAGAGCATCTCCAGCCGTTGCGCCCCCAAGACGCGTCGAAAACCGCCGCCTGGGGACGATCCGGCGCTAGTTTCGGCGTGGGTGCCAGTGCGTTCCTAGTCGCCGCCCCCCCCCCCCCAGGTCGCCCCCAGGTGCCGATATCGGCCCAGTTTTGGCGGTTTCAGCCCATTTTCGGCTCATTTCCGGCGCAAAACGGCACAGACTCGACGTGTTTCGGCAGCTATTGAAATAAAATCACATAGTTACAAATAAAATGACAGTTTCACATACGAAGATGGATAGATAGTTCACATAATCTTCTCCTACGAACTACTACTACTCGTCATTCTCCGACTCGGATTCTGCCTCGGTGATGTCCTCCTCCGACGTCTCAGCGTAGGCGTTAAGGAACCGCTCGTCGGTGGAGTCCCAGGAGGATGCATCTCCTAGCTCGATGTTGAATTTAGCGACCGCCTTCCGCGCTCGCTTGTCCTCGCGATAGGCCGCTCGCTCCCCCCTCCTCTTCTTCCTCTCCGCCCTTTTCTCGGCCAAGAACTGGTGCTCGTTGATGATGTCTTGTGGGAAGTTTTGGCGCCACGTCGCCATGGCTTCCTCGTCCATCTCGGCCAGGCTGAGACGGTGCGCCCGCCTACGGTTCTTCCGACGATCGTCGTCGGTGATAAGCCGCGGGGGAGGCGCCAACTCCTGTGCCCGCTCCCGCATCGACACGTCCGTGAAGTTCATGTCCCAACGGGAACGTCGGAGGCGCCACGCCGCAGCGTCGTACACGCGGGCGCCCTCCTGAGCGGTGTCGAAGGTTCCGAGTCCGAGGCGCACGTTGCCCGACCGAATCTCGGCGGAGTAGGTGCCGGACGGACGAACGCGGACGCCGCGGTAGCCCACAGCTCCCCGACAGCGAGGCGGCATGGGGGCGCAGTGCGTGGCGACGACGAAGCAACGAGCGGCAAACGAAGCGGTCAATCGTGCGTGACAGTGTGGGAGAGTGCGGGAGGGGGGGTGTGGCGTTCACCGGCGAGGTGGGCGGCCTTTATAGCCGGAGCTCGGGCGACGAGGGGCGCATGCCAGGCGACGTGTGGCGGGCGCCCGTGGCGCCGGGCGACGCGACGGCTCGCTGCGCGGCATCAATGAGCAGGCTGACCGGCGCTGCATCTCGGCAGCGCGGGGCATCAAATGGAGGCGACGACGCGGCAGTGCGGCAACTTTGGCATTGATTCCCACGGGAACCGAGGCGATGCGGACGAGGAAGCAGCGCGTCGCTGACAAGGCGGGTCCATCGCAGTTCACGCCAAAAAAGACCCGTCCGGCGCCTTCACGCGACCCAGAGCGCCCCGGGTTCGGGTTGGGTCCGCCGGCACCAGTTTCGGCCCAATCCGGCGAAAAACGGGTTCCTGGGGCGCGAGTGGGTCATTTTTTCGGCGCCGGCGCCAAAAAAGTGGCCTGGGGGCCTGTTGAGGTCGCGGCTGGAGATGCTCTTAGTCTCTCGGAGATGCACATAGGAGTTGGATGTGCGTGTGTGCTCATAGGGTTGAGTGTATGCGCATATATATATATGAGTGAATGCGTCTGTATTGTGTTAAGAATGTTTTGTTTACATAAAAACTGGCATCCGTCATTTAGCGAGGCATATCATCGACCCTAAGCATCTATGTGACCATTTACAATTTAGTTGGTCGTTTTCTATCATTCATGTGGATGAAAACTTTTGCCGCATCAGCCAATTTCCACATCAGAGCAAGTCGTAGGTACGGGGACATGATAGTGACACTTGCTGGTTGCGGCGTCCCCATTGATGTCACGACAATTTGCTGGAAGTAGGCAAAAACATGACAAGTGTGGGTGTGACGGTGGATGTTTGCCGACATTGAAAAAATGTCAAATTAGAGGGTTGGCCAAGATAAGGGAGGGGGCTTGAGTCCTTGCATTTCCATCTAACCTTCTGCGCTTATTCAACTCAACTGAACTGAACTTAAGATTTTATTTTTCAGTCGAGTCCTTTATTTTGTCCTGGCATGATTTTATTTTTTAAACAAAGGCATAAGATTTATCTCATCCATTAAGTAAGAAGAAGTTAGAGTGTTAAAAAGTTTCCTCACATTACAAAAATCAATACTCTCCCGACATGATTTTACCCAAACATTTTGCCACTACTAATGTCTGAAGGTTCATTTCTTTTAGATCATGCCAAGAATCATGAAAGGAGCAGCCGCTTGGTGTCAAAATACTTTAGCATTTCTTTCATTCTAAATTGTCCAATTATGAAAGCATAGTGAGTGACGCCATGGCCTTGCGGTGGGGCAGGTGTATATTCGACATGACAATCCACCAATCGTTCACGGATCTCTCAATCGACCATGTGCAAGGCTTCATATGTGGTACTATTCCAAATATATATACCCTAACGGTCCATTTATAGAATAGAAGCACACATATAGCCGTCGTAAGCATATGACTTCATATCATACAAAGTGTCATATGCCACGGACTTTACAAATCGAATATCATAACAATTCCACTAACAAAGAGGCACCATAGGTATATATGAATAGGGCATAAAGTGTCGCTAGGGTATATATGAGTTGGAGAACCAGAAGAGCCAAGAGGGCCCCACTCACCGTCAGGGCGCGACCTGGTGCTTCTTGGGCCCCTTGTGGCCCCTCTTTGCGTGATTCCAACGCCCAAAAATCTTATATATTCAGAAACCCCCGAAAGTGAACCTAGAACTTCCACTCAGCCGCCGCAAGCCTCTGTACTAAAGAGATCCCATCTAGATCCCTGTTCCGGCACCCCGCCGGAGGGGGAAATCATCACTAGAGGCCATCTTCATCATCCCGGAGGTCTCCATGACGAGGAGGGAATAGTTCACCCTCGGTGGTGAGGATATGTACCGGTAGCTATGTGTTTGATCTCTCTCTCTCTCTCTCTCTCTCTCTCTCTCTCTCTCTCGTATTCTTGATTTTGCACAATCTTGATTTACAATAAACTTTGTTAATATAGTTGGATCATATGGTGTTTCACCCTCTCTATCTTGTTGTGATCAATTAAGTTTTTACCTTTGAGGTTTCACTATATCGGATTGAATAATTTATGGATTTGAGAACGCTTGATGTATGTCTTGCATGTGGATACCCGTGGTGACAATGGGGTGTTTTATTGATTCACTTGATGTATGTTTTGGCACTCAACTTGCGGATTCCCGAGGTGACATTGGGGTAATCTATACATAGGAGTTGATGCATGTTTTCATCCTACTTTCTCAAGTAGAAATATTGGGGCACGCTTTGAAGATCTTTGTGTTGTATTGAATATTATGAATCTTAAGTTGTTTCATGCATATTGAATAATCAACTCACGGATACTTATGGTGACATTGGAGTATCTAGGTGATATTAGAGTTGGTTGATGTGTATCATATGGTGTTATTCTAGTGTGAACTCTAGGGTTGTTTGTGACACTTATAGCAATAGCTCAATATATTGTTCGGGAAGAATAATTTTGAGGTGTTTTCGTATCCTACAAACAATTTCATCTTATGTTCTCTGCTTGATAAGAACTTTGGAGTGATTTTTTGTAGCACATTGAGGAATTGTTATATCATTCAATTACGTTAGCATTGTTGAGAGATTGCACGGGTGAAAGTATGAACCCTAGGCCTTGTTTCTAAGCATTGCAATATCGTTTGTGCTCCGTTTTATCACTTGCTACCATGTTGTTTTTATATTTCCATATTACAAAAAACTATATCTACTATGCATACTACACTTGTATCACCATCTCTTCGCCGAACTAGTGCACCTATACAATTTGCTATTGTTTTGGGTATGTTGGGGACACAAAAGATTTCTTGTATTTGATTGCAGGGTTTTTTGAGAGAGACCATCTTCATCCTACGCCTCCCACGGATTGATAAACCTTAGGTCATCTACTTGAGGGAAAATTGCTACTGTCCTACAAAACTCTGCGCTTGGAGGCCCAACACGAGTCTACAAGAATAAGTTGTGTAGTAGACATTGGTCCTTAACACATGCGGACTTGTGCCTCCTTGTACCCCAGCCGGGCCTTGCATCGCCATGGGCCTACTGTCGGTGTACAAAAAGAGGGGTACACTTTTTGTACCCCTATAACTGTGCACGGGCAGTCTGAGCCGCGGGCACCACCACACCAAGCAAGGCGAGGGAGGTGAGCCAGGGTGTGACCGAAGCTCGATGGAACTCGAGCAACACCAACGCCAAGACCACAAAGAGGAAAGGGACAAAGCGGGTTCCCCGGGCAAGATCCTTGCCGGGAGCCAGTTTAAGTAGCCCCGGCAAGACCCTTGCCGCGGCAACTCGCCCCACACCTACGGAGCAAATCACCCTTGAGTCCACTGCCCCCATGGGGCAAGGATTCGGGAGACATCCTCGTAGTGGCATGTAGATCTTTGTGAAGACATTCAAGATCAGATACACACTAAGAAGACGACGACCCTTGGCGGGATCCCAGGCAAGGAAGATCACAAGACCTCCGGCAAGCGTCTTGCCGAGGATGGCAGCAGGCGCCGCGACAAGACCCTTGCCGGGGATGACAGCAGGCGCCGCGGCAAGATCCTTGCCGGGGCCCCGGCAAGGCCCTTGCCAAGGACATCCGCAGGGCCACCATCAGGCCCACGCCGACTAAACTTCCACCGCTTTATGCAGCTGCCGACCCAACCAGCTGGGCAGGCACCTGCGTGGCGGCATGCAGATCTTCGTGAAGACCCACCATTGCGCCACCTCAGCTGCCTGCCTACCTACATGGCATCTCAGGCATCGCTGGCCAGGGCGTGTGTCGACACAAGAAGGAGCGGCGACGGACAAGACAGATCTCTCCCCCATCCCCGATAAAGCAAGGACACCTAAGTAAGACGCATTAAATGCGCCTTGTCATGTAATGCGAGGGATAACCTCGCATCACTATACCCTTTCCACCTCCTATGTGCCACTGTGGCAACCCCTTTTTTATAAAAGGAGGCCCGAGGCGACGAGGAGGGGGATTCGGCGTTTTGGAGCTCCTCACGCCCCATAGCTAGCTGAAGAACACAGATATACAATCCACCAAAGCAGGAGTAGGGTTTTACGCATCCTCGCGGCCCACACCTGGATAAACGAACCGTGTGCTATCTGTTTGATCCGCTCTTCTCTCAACCCCGCGCCCTGCTAACCGTAGTAGGGATTCTTGTGATCCCATAGGTGTCGTTCCCACCGACATCCTTGGCGCGCCAGGTAGGGGGCGCAGTTGTGAGAATCGGCTTTAGCAGTTAGTTCGACGCTCCTTCATCATCATGGCACCCAAGAAGAAGACAACGGTGGCGGTTGGTCAGTCGGAAGCCGGAGCCCGTCCTGACGCGGGCGAGCAGCGGACCGGTTGCGGAAAGGACCCGGGGCGCTGCTCGCGAACACCAATGCCGTCCCAGCAGCCAGAGTTTGGGAGGCGGCGATGTTTGTGCGCCTAGTAACGAGCCACACACCGCCAAATCCAATGACGGAGCCAGGCCCTCCGCGGGTGGCGCGGGGCCATTCAAGATCGCTGCCGCATCACCCGAAGGCGATGCAAGGGCCTCCAGGAATCCCATGCCGGCGCCAATAGCGCACTCCTCCCAAGCAGCACGCGACGAACGACGTCATCACGCCGAAGATCCCGGGCGTCGCCACGGGAAGAGCCCCGAGCGCCACTCCCGAGACATAGAAGACCTGCCCGCCCGCCGAAGCGCTGGTGAAAACGGCATGCGACCGCGGGATCGTGATGGAGCTCCTCCTGACATGGTCAGGAGTCGAAGCGCATCGCGGTCCGTGCAGGTTTCGCTACCGCTAACCCCAGCAGAAGCCCTGGCGCGCGCGCAGTTGCTCCTCGACTTTCCTCCCATTACGGGGAAACTCGACGAATGGAGAGCCACCATCCGAAGCCTTGTTGCAGTCGCCAACAAGGATGAACCAAGTCCAGCGAAGCCCCCGGGTCGACGCTCCGATGGGGTCCCATGCAACGGTGGCGGGAGGACTGGCAGCACCGTGGCCACGGTGCATTCGCCTCCTCCTCGCCCGGTACCGCGTGTGTCGACTCGTCAAGAAGCCGCGGGTGACGACATCTCCCTAGCATCGTCCGACCCACGGACCCATGGCGACCAGCGTCAAGTTCTTCAGGAGCGAGCTAATGAAGATGCTCGAACCACCATCGAGCGCCGACTCGGAGCGCGCCACCAGTCAGACAGGCGAGCAGGGCCTGTTGTGAACCGCCCAGCATCGGAGAGCCCTGGAGGTCTACCTTACGAGGTAGGTTGTCCGGCTTTTACCCATGAGCTGCGCCAGTTCCAGTGGCCCACTCACCGCACCTTCAAGCCTGATGTTGGCGAGAAGTACAACGGCAAGACCCACCCGCCGGAGTTCCTCAGCATCTACACCATCGCGATGCAAGCTGCCGGAGCCCGCGGCGATAAGGTGCTTGCGAATTACTTTCCATTGGCTCTCAAACCCAACGCCATGTCGTGGTTGATGCACTTGCCGGTAGACTCTATTTCCTCCTGGTCAGATTTGTGCCATGAGTTTGTTGGCGCCTTTACTGGAGGTCACCAAGCCCATGGCTAAGCAAGTGACCTGCACGTCATTCCCCAGAAGGGAGGCGAGAGTCTGCGCAAGTATATATAGAGGTTCAGCCGGATACAGTACAATATCCCTGATGTTCACCCTACCGCCATCATCAGCGCGTTTCATCAGAACGTGCGTAACCGCAAGATGCGTGAAGAACTGGCAATGAACAAGGTGAAAGATGTGGCGGAACTCTATGTTCTTGCTGACAGATGTGCCCGGGCTGAAGAGGGAAGAAAGTACCCCGGCGAAGATGCCGGCATGGAAACCGACTCTTCAGATGAGGACACTGCCGCCCCAGCAAAGAAAGGCCGGCGCCGCAATAAGAAGCGCAAGGGTAAAGCTGTGCTTGCCGTCGAGGGATCTGATGACGCCGGCTCCGCCAAGAAAACCAAGGCAGATGACCCCGGCAAGGAAATTGCTGGGTGTGTCGCCTGTCGGGCCTTGGCGGCTGCCGAGAAGCCAGGAAACTCCGACAAGCAATACTGCAAGATCCATCGCACCAAAGGCCATGATCTCCAGAACTGCCGACAGGTTGAGCTCCTTGCTGAGAAGCAGAAGGCTGAATATGAGAGGCGGGACAAGGAGAAGGGCCAGGACAGTGCTGGGGGGTTCGGCCAGAAGCGTGACGGCCAAGCAGGCCGTCGCGGCAAGGATAAACAACACAAGAGGCCCGCCCAGGGCCATGACGGAAAGCCAGGAGATGACGATCACGAAGAGGACGACGAGTCCGGCGACCAAGAGTTTCAGAAAGGCACGGAGGCCATGTGCGTCGATGGCGGCGCCTCACTGCATACTTCTCACCGCCAGCTTAAACAGTGGGCGCGTGAGATTACAGCGGCGGAGCCGTCGTCTGGTGCCCAAAAGCCGCTGAAGTGGTCCAGCACGCCTATCATTTTTGACACTGAGGATCACCCTGATCGCACTACTGCGGTCGGGTGCTTGCCGTTGTTGGTTTCACCGACAATACGCAACCTCAAGGTGACAAAGATGCTAGTCGATGCCGGGCCGGTCTGAACTTAATCTCGCCTACCGTGATCGAGAAGCTGCAGATTCCTGACGGAGACCTCGAAGAGATGGGCAGGTTTCAGGGGGTCAACCCGGGGAGAAGTCAACCAAAGGGGAAGGTCACGCTGCCCGTGACTTTTGGAAGTGATCTGAACTACAGGACAGAAAGGATCGTGTTCGATGTTGCCAAGATCCCCTTGCCTTACAACGGGATCCTTGGTCGCCTAGCGCTGGCCAAGTTCATGGCAGCGTCACACTGCGCCTACAACACCCTGAAGATGCCAGGACCTGTGACGATCATCACCATCCCCTCTGATAAGAAAGATGCGCTGATTTCCGCTGACCAACTATACCAGCAAGCAGTTGCAGCAGCTGCCGCCACTAGGGCACTTGCTCCTGCCACTGGAGCCCCAGTGGGGAGGAAGAAGAAGAAGACCGGTGAGACCTCAGTCACCCACTCCGGCAAGCGCACCTCTTCGGAGTGTAGTGCTCCCGTCGAGGACGTGCCAGAGAGCTCCACCGGCAGAAACAAGAAGTACAGAACCGTCGGGAACCAAGAAGGTTTCTGTCAAGGAGGACGGCACGGGAGGGGCTTTCACCATAAGCTCCACCCTTGACGACAAAGAGGAAGACGCGCTCGTCACCTTCCTGCGGGCAAATGTCGATGTGTTTGCATGGCAAGCATCCGACATCCCCGGCGTTCCCAGGGAGGTGATTGAGCACCACCTTGCTGTCTGTCCTCATGCGCGGCCCGTCAAGCAGAAGGTCAGGAAGCAAGCATTGGAACGACAAGAGTTCATCACAGAGGAGATCCGGAAACTGGAAGCAGCGGGTTTGGTAAGAGGAGTGCTCCATCCAACGTGGTTGGCCAATCCAGTGGTAGTGCGCAAGGCAAATGGGAAGTGGAGGTTGTGTATTGATTACACAGATATCAATAAGGCTTGTCCTAAAGACCCCTTCCCGTTGCCGCGCATCGACAAGATTGTTGACTCCACGGCTGGGTGTGACCTGTTGTCATTCCTCGATGCCTACTCCGGCTACCATCGGATCTTCATGACAAGAGAAGACGAACAGAATACAACATTCATCACCCCATGTGGTATGTATTGTTTCATACGAATGCCTTTCGGGTTGAAGAGTGCTGGCTCAACGTTTGCAAGGGCAGTCCAGATTGGTTTTGAACCCCAGCTCCGTAGAAATATGGAGGCTTATATGGATGATATAGTGGTCAAAACCAAGAACAGGGCAACCCTTATACCGGATTTACAAGAAACATTTGCAAAGCTACGCAAGATCAATCTCAAGCTGAACCCTGAGAAGTGCGTCTTCGGCGTCCCGTCCGGCAAGCTTCTCGGGTTCTTTGTGTCACAGCGTGGGATAGAGGCCAATCCGGACAAGATCAAAGCTATAGAACAGATTGAAGCACCCAAACGGGTCAAGGATGTGCGTCGGCTTGCTGGCTACGTTGCCTCCATGAGCAGATTCATTTCCAAGTCTGCCGAGCGCGCCCTTCCCTTTTTCAAGATTTTGAAAAAAGGCGGGCCCAATGGAGTGGACGCCAGAAGTCGAAGCAGCATTGCAAGATTTGAAGAGGTATCTTTCCACCACGCCAGTACTAGTTGCGCCTAGGCCACAAGAACCGTTGCTGCTATATCTGGCGGCAACGAACCAGGTGGTCAGCGCCGCACTAGTGGCATAGAGAGAAATTGATGACGAGGTGATAGCAGTGACGGAGCCTGATGCCGTTGGTGCAGAGATGACACGGCCGGTTGGAGTGCCGCCAAGGAAGAAAATGATGCAGCACCCGGTCTACTTTGTTAGCTCCCTCTTGCAGGGGGCTAGATCAAGGTACTCCGGTGTGCAGAAATTGCTCTTCGACCTTCTTATGGCCTTGAGGAAGCTGCATCACTACTTCCAGGCACACGAGATCATTGTCGTCACTAGCCTCCCTCTACAACGGATATTGCACAATCCAGACGCAACGCAAAGAATTGTAGAGTGGGCACTGGAGCTGTCCAGCTTTGGCCTCAAGTTTGAAAGTACCTCGACGATTCAAAGCCGAGTCCTGGCGGAGTTCGTTACAGAATGGACCGCGACGCCTGATGAAGAAGCCCAAGAAACTGCTCTCCCCGGCAAAGAGGCGAGTTGCGACTGGATCATGTACTTTGATGGAGCTTTCTCCTTACAGGGCGCTGGGGCTGGCGTACTACTTGTCGCGCCCACCGGAGAGCACCTCAAGTACGTGGTCCAGATGCACTTCCCCAGGGAGGTATCAACGAACAATACTGCCGATTATGAGGGGCTGCTTGCTGGTCTTAGGATCGCGGAAGACCTCGGAATCAAGAAACACATTGCAGGGGTGATTCGCAGCTTGTCGTCAAACAAGTCAACAAAGATTACCAGAGCCCGTTGATGAAGGCCTACGTCGATGAAGTGAGAAATCTGGAAGAGCGTTTTGATGGTATACAGGCGGAGCACGTTCCCCGAGCAGAGAACAACATCGTCGATTACCTGTCAAAGCGCGCTACCCTCAAGTTACCTGTGGAACCAGGTACCTTTATGCTTCAGCTTTCTCAGCCATCCGTTGATCCATCAACAGAGAAAAACAAGAGGAGGAAATCAGGGCCTGGCAAGTACTTTCCCGCCGAGCTCCCCGGAGCCGCCGGCAAGGATGTTGCCAGGGACACTGAGCCCGCCACGGGACGGCTAGCTCCGGCGGAGCGTGAAGCTCTTGCCGTCGAGACAGCCGCTCCTATAGCGGAGGAAATGCCTTTAGTCCTCGCCGTCGAGCCCCAGGCTCCAGCGTGGGCATAGCATACCGTCCGATTCCTCCAAACTAACGAACTTCATGAGGAGCATGAAGAAGCGGAAAAAGTAGCCCGTTGATCTGCTATGTACCAGTTCGTCGATGACGTCCTGTACAGAAAGAGACCGAACAGCGTGAAATTGAAGTGTATCCCGCGAGAGGAAGGACTGGGGTTGTTGGCAGAGATACATGGAGGCATATGTGGATCCCACATAGGGTCAAGAGTCCTTGCCGGCAAGGCATTTCGGCAAGGCTTCTTCTGGCCCACTGCCCTCCAGGATGCGACGACACTGGTCACCAGGTGTGAAGCGTGTCAGTTCCATTCAAAGAAACTTCATCAACCAGCTCAATCCCTTCAAACCATTCCTCTCTCCTGGCCCTTCTCGGTCTGGGGGCTCGACATACTGGGCCCTTTCCCCCGCGCTATCGGGGGCTTTGAGTACTTGTACATCACAATCGAGAAGTTCACAAAGTGGCCAGAGGTGGAGGCAGTGAGGAAGATCACAGCCCAGTCAGCCGTCAAATTCTTCAAGGGACTAGTGTGCCGTTTTGGTGTAACCAACAGGGTCATCACCGACAACGGCACACAGTTCACAAGCCGCACCTTCATGCAATATACCCAAGACCTCGGCAGCAAAGTCTGTTTCGCTTCCGTTGCTCACCCACGAAGCAATGGTCAAGATGAGAGGGCAAATGCTGAAGTACTGCGAGGCTTAAGGACAAAGACCTTTGACAGGCTGCGCAAGAGTGGAAGGCGCTGGATTGATGAGTTGCCGATGGTTCTTTGGTCGATCAGAACGATGCCAAATCGAGCCACCGGCCGGACACCCTTTGCCCTAGTATACGGGGCAGAAGCAGTTCTCCCCACTGAACTCATATACGGGTCACCTCGAGTGCTCGCTTATGATGAGCTTGAGCAAGAGCAACTGCGGCAAGATGATACAACGCTCCTTGAGGAAGATCGTCTTCAGGCGGCTGTGAGAGCAGCACGCTACCAGCAAGCCTTGCGTCGCTGCCATAGCCACAAGGTCCGTGCCCGAAGCTTTGAGGAAGGCGACCTTGTTCTTCGGCGCGTTCAATCGGCCAAGAATACCAACAAGTTGATGCCGAAGTGGGAAGGCCCTTATCGGGTAATACGAGTCACCAGGCCTGGCGCAGTCCGCCTGGAGACCGAAAATGCCATTCCGGTGAGCAATTCCTGGAACATTGAGCATCTTCGCAAGTTTTACCCATAAGGCGCGGCTTGCCGGGCCGCCCGGCAAGCCACCTTTTGTACAAGCCTTGCCGGCAAGGCATGTAACCCTTTGTGCAAAGCCAAGCGCAGACCCTAAGCATAAATAAATGAAGCGCTGGCGCCCTAAGTTATAGCATGCATGCTAGGTCGAGTCTCATCCTTGGTTAGGGTTGATAGTGCTTAGCGGCGGCTAACCCCTAGCTTAGAGGTCGAGTTTGCATCTCTTTGTCTTTCTTTTATCTTCTTTGGTTCATAGAACACACAGATATCCTTGCTGAAACCACTTGGGGAGAAAAAAAGGAACATACCAGCATCTAGGCCCCGGCAAGCCAGTATTGCCGAGGGCTGCAAGAGCAAAGATTTACCCACGGCAAACCAGGGTTGCCGGGGGCTACAGCTTTAGATAAGTTCTTCATCCTTTGTCATGCATTCCGTTATGGACTGAGGTATGTGAAACCTCATTTTTTTTCCTTAAACCATCGTGCTCCCCTAACTCTAGGCCCTAGGGCTCGTTCCTGGGACCAGGTTTGGTCGTAGTCGCGACAGCGAAAGGATGAAACAAGGAGCCTGAACCGGCCTCATCCCTGCCTTCGCCAAAGGTTTGAGAAAGGTAGAGCGAAGTGGGGAGACGGCAAGGCCTGTTGCCGGGCGAGAAAGTGTTTATCTTAAAGATATCAAGGATTTATTCCTTGTCATGGGTTTCACCCACAAACAAATGACCCAGCCAACATCCCTTTTTCATTAAAAACATCCCCCCAGGTACAGTCCATAGGGAATGAAAAACATGACAAGGGGATTACAAGTTTTAAATTTAACAGACACCCGAAGGCTTACAAACTAAAAAGAGATAAGATGCCTGTAATCCCTTTCTTGTCCCTCTCCTCAGGAGGCAGGTAAAGGAGGCGAGAAGGGCAAAAGGAGCGCCTAGGCGAGCTACGGGTGGCAGAAGATTCCGAGAGAACATCTTGGTGGCCGCCCAAAGGCTGGATGGTGATGGCGGCGCCGGAAGCAGAGCTCGAAGACGAGGCGGCAGGACGTCAGTACGCGTCGAAGGCGTCGGTGCCCGTGTACTCCGACTTGACGGCCTTGCCGCCCGCCCTCTTCCTCTTCCACGGCCTCCCAACGCCAGCCGCCCAAGGGGACGGCCCCGAGAAGTTCAAGGAGCCGGCGACACGGATGATGGGGTCGCCGGTGCCACAAGGAGCGGCGCCCGACACCTAGTCGGACCCGTCATCCTGCCGCCTACCGCCCTCGTCGTCGCTGCCGCTGTCCTCCTCGTCACTCTCGCTCGAAGAGGAACCTTGACTATCAGAAGAGCTCTCCATGCAGCACCTTGTACGAGTCCCAAAGTGCCCGAAGACCTTCACGGAGAGAAGGCCACCCTCCATTAGCTTAAAATGGAGAGTGAGCCCCTCGTCAAGTTATGGATACGAGCAAACGTCTTCCATCCCCGACGAAGATACATCACATGAGGAGCAGGAAAGTAGACGCGGACCCGCGTGCCACTGATCCCGCAGCCCCTCATGTGCAGCCGCAATGACTCAGGCGGATCTAGCTCCATCTCCCACGCAAATGGAGTCGGGAGACGAAGGCGACGGCGCGGCGGCCGGCGCAACCTGGCGAAGAACTCACAAGGGTCATCCCCAACATGGCTCTCCATTGGAGGAGAAGCTGCTGGCGGGGGCGAGGCCGACGAGCCACCCTGTCCTCCTCTTCCCCGAGCGCCACGGCCTCGCCCCCTCCGCCTTCCCCTCACGGCCGGCTCTGCCACCGCAGGCGTGGGAGAAGGAGGGACGCGTTGTCGAGCGGCGACCCTCGCCGCCACCATTGAAGGGCCGGGATTTACTCTCTCCATGACGAATGGAAGAGAGGAGCAGAAACTGAAGGAGGAAGAAGATGGAAGAATGCGGGGCGCCGTCCCTCCCCTCCCGCTCTTTATAAAGGAACGGGGTTGGGGCTCGACCGCCCCACTCGGCCAATCAAGACACGGAAGGCGCAGGGAGCCAGGACCGACCCGCCGCCCCAACCAGCAACGGCCCGGTTTTCCGCCTCCACCACTTGCCACCCCAAGCGCATGGGAGACACGTGGCAGACGTGCAGAACCGAGGGGACGGGTGAGGCGACCTCTCCCCACCCCGTGATCGTAGGGAGTGGACGCCTTGAGGACCGCGCCTCGGTCCCATTCAGTAAATGGGCCGCGCCTCCACGCCTCCCTCCGTTTATGGGGAAGGCGTGAACCGCCCCTTTACTATGATGTGACGCATGCCTGCGGGAACCAACCCCACGCATGCCGCCCACGTCACGCACGCCCCTCCGCACTGCGCCACGCGCGCGGATCATGGGAAGCGCAGTGCGCGAAAAATCTTACCACGGTAAAAACCGCCCCGCCTGCCCGCGCACCATTTTCTGGGCCTGGCCCAACAACGCGTTGCGCTTATGTGTGGCCCAGGCCAGGGGGCTCCTGTCGGTGTACAAAAAGAGGGGTACACTTTTTGTACCCCTATAACTGTGCACGGGTAGTCTGAGCCGCGGGCACCACCACACCAAGCAAGGTGAGGGAGGTGAGCCAGGGTGAGAACGAAGCTTGATGGAACTGGAGCAACACCAACGCCAAGACCACAAAGAGCAAAGGGACGAAGCGGGTTCCCCCGGCAAGATCCTTGTCGGGAGCCAGTTTTAGTAGCCCTGGCAAGACCCTTGCCGCGGGAACTCGCCCCACGCCTACGGAGCAAATCACCCTTGAGTCCACTGCCCCCATGGG
This sequence comes from Secale cereale, assembly GCA_902687465.1. Lineage (NCBI taxonomy): Eukaryota > Viridiplantae > Streptophyta > Magnoliopsida > Poales > Poaceae > Secale > Secale cereale. The sequence goes on along the minus strand of LR738711.1, from coordinate 278,775,124 downwards.
GCAAGGATTCGGGAGACATCTCCGTAGTGGCATGCAGATCTTTGTGAAGACATTCAAGATCAGATACACACTAAGAAGACGACGACCCTTGGCGGGATCCCAGCGAAGGAAGATCACAAGACCTCCGGCAAGCGCCTTGCCGGGGATGGCAGCAGGCGCCGCGGCAAGACCCTTGCTGTGGATGACAGCAGGCGCCGCGGCAAGACCGTTGCCGGGGCCCGGGCAAGGCCCTTGCCAAGGACATCCGCAGGGCCACCATCAGGCCCACGCCGACTAAACTTCCACCGCTTTATGCAGCTGCCGACCCAACCAGCTGGGCAGGCACCTGCGTGGCGGCATGCAGATCTTCGTGAAGACCCACCATTGTGCCACCTCAGCTGCCTGCCTACCTACATGGCATCTCAGGCATCGCTGGCCAGGGCGCATGTCGACACAAGAAGGAGTGGCGACGGACAAGACAGATCTCTCCCTCGTCCCCGATAAAGCAAGGACACCTAAGCAAGACGCATTAAATGCACCTTGTCATGTAATGTGAGGGATAACCTCGCATCACTGTACCCTTTCCACCTCCTGTGTGCCACTGTGGCAACCCCTTTTTCTATAAAAGGAGGCCCGAGGCGACCAGGAGGGGGATTCGGCTTTTTGGAGCTCCTCACGCCCCATAGCTAGCTGAAGAACACAGATATACAATCCACCAAAGCAGGAGTAGGTTTTTACGCATCCTCGCGGCCCGAACCTGGATAAACGAATAGTGTGCTATCTGTTTGATCCGCTCTTCTCTCAACCCCGCGCCCCGCTAACCATAGTAGGGATTCTTGTGATCCCATAGGTGTCGTTCCCACCGACACCTACCTGGTGGGAAATAACCTCGTTAGTGATGGTTCATAGACAATGGTGGAGCTAGACAAGACTTTCAAACCTAAAAAAGCTAGGCTAGACTTTATGGTGGGCCAAACACAAAATATGTATGTTTCGGGGGCTAATGGTTGTATTTTCTCTAATCTAAGTAGTCCATTAAAAAGTTCTTATTTTTTATCAAAGCTTGGGGGCATGGCCCCTGCAGCATCATACATATCTCTGTTGTTGCTCATAGATGAAGTCGGACGTCCAAAGAGTAGGAGGTACAATTTTGGATCCATGCATCATTGTTCATTGCCTCCCTAGGCTTACAAATCCTCCTCTTGGAAGCCTCATAAATAATAGGGGTTATATCTTTAGGCTTGCACCCATCCACCCAAGGCAAACACCACAATGGAATCCGAGCTCCGTTGCCCACAATAATGTTGGTGCAGTCATAGAATAAATCAAGGTCTAGATCATCACATAGGTTTCCAAAACCCACCCACATTTTGGAAGGGTTCTTCCATTCATTCCATGGCCAATGGAGCCTCAGACCTTTGGCTTATTTCTCAAGGTTAAGGACACCAAGCCCTCCATACTCAGTACGACAACAAACAACTTTCGAATTGACTTTGCATTTTGTGCCATTCACTTTGTCAGATTCCACCCATATGAAAGCACACTTAAACTTGTTTAAGTTGTGGGAGGCGCATGGATGCATGACAAGGGGAGTAAAGGGGTACACTGCTTCAGAGGTAAACACTGACTTGACTAGGGTAGTATGCCCAATGGTGGCAATATTCTTCCCATCCCATTATGCAAGTCCTGCCACATATTTTTATTTGAGGAATTGAAGGTCCACTCTCTTGAGATGCCTAACTGAGAGCGAGAGGCCAAAATATTAGATTCAAAAGGATGCCCTGTTAGCATGCAAGTTGGAAAGTATGAGGTCTGGACCAACTTTCCAACATCATATGGGAACCATGGAAATCCTGAGGATATTAATGGACAACCCCATAACATGGCCAAAGCAATGCAAGATGCGGGAGAGGTCGTCAATGCCCCCCTTGATAGGTGCGATGAATATTGCCGCATTCTGCAAAAGGGAGGTGTAGAACATGGTTCCCCTTCCTCTAATCTTGTGGAGAAATCCATGTTAAGTGGCCAAATCAAGGTTTTTTGGAGGGGTCAATGATAGTGACAAACAAGATAAACGAAAGCAAAATGCCTTTATGGAGACCATGCCCATGCTTGATTGGAGGACATGCCACACCATTGAGGAGCATCCTCAATAATGGAGAGGGAAATGATACAACAACTCAATCACATAACTTGCTTGGAAACCCTTTGCATTGGAGGAGCTCAAGAATGTTGTCACACTTTACCAAGTCAAAGGCCTTGTAAATATCAATCTTTAAGAGTAGCTAGGGTTTTTAAGCTTTGTTGAGTCATCTTGCAAAACTACTCACGTGCATGAATTGTCATGGGTGCTTATTCTTGAATGCACTTTGGGCATGGTAGACATGGATTTCCATGAGGGGGGAAAGGGGTTTGCAGGATCCTTCACAATGATTTTTTCAACGGAGTGAATGAGACTAATTGGTCTATAGCCAACAATGCTCCCCACCCCATCTTTCATTGGTAAAAGTGTGGCGTTGGTGGAATTTAGCCAATTGAGGTTGCATACATGGAGGCTGGCAAAAGGTGCATCACCCGTATAACGCCAGTTTTGATGATGTCCCAATAATTCTTAAAGAAAGCACTTGTGATCTGGCCGGCCCGAGCGCTTTGTCACTTGGCATTTGGTTGACGGTCTCTCTCACATCCTCCTTGGTGATCATATCATCTAGGGTGTGATGGTCATTAGTGCCCACATTGTCCTCCTCCTAGTGAAAATATCTAGAGCTAGGTTGACCCCTACCAATTGCCTCCGAGAAATAGTTCTGGATGATGAACTCTTTTTCCATGTGATCGGTGACCCAACCATGATTGTGGCTTATCCGGTGCATGTAGTTACTTCTAGTCCTAGTGTTTATTCTCATGTGGAAGAACTTAGTGTTTACATCTTCCTCCTTGAGGTTTGCAATGCGAGCACATTAATTTTTGCTTGCACTTTGCAACACCGCCAAGCAAACCACATGTCTTTTTAGCCCTGGTTGGAGCTCATGCTCATCTAGACACAATTCCCTATCATCTTGAGCATTATCAAGTTTGAGAACGGCCAAGAGAATCGCATGAAGGTGAAGCTTGGCCCTTGAGAACAATCTCCCACTCCATTCAGAGAGGCCATGATGCCACTCTTTTTAAGTTTGTATGGAATAAAACTTGGTAAATCTTGGAATGCTTCATGTGCTTATTCAACACATTAAGAAAAAACTCTTTGAAGTCCAATAAAGCAGTCCAGAACTTCTCAAACTTAAAAGAACGCGGCTCCCTTGGTCCTCGGTCACCCGCAAAAAGGATTCGACAAAGATAGGATAGCAATGAAGAAAAGGAATGTAGGACGTGAGTGTCCCATTCTTTATTACAAAAAGCTCAGATGAGCTTGCAAAGGGTGGGGTTATTTCTCTTTCATCGTTGCAAGTGAACCTCTGGTTTTGGAGAGTAATCTCCTTTGCACGAGCTGGCCAAAAACGACTTACTCTCCATCGGTTCATGTTCCTCTTACTTTTTTCACGAGCATGATGGATTTGATCGAATTCTTCCAAAGCAATCCATCTGGTTCCGTTAGTGGCTTATGAGAGATGAGTTCGAAGAAAAAAATGTCTTTGCGAGATGCGGCCCTTGGGCGGTAAATTTGAAGCTAGTATTTGTTTCCTTTTCTCGCAAAAGAGTCAAAAGACGGAATTTAGAAGTAATTACACATCTCAGGCCGAGGCAGATCGGTCATCCCATAATAACAATGGGATTACCCCACAAGTAGCAACGACCGGCCTTGAGCGAAGTTTCGTAGGAAAGATCCTGAACCACTCCACTCTTCGCGACGAGTGCGAGCAATCATGGCTCAATAAAATCGATGCGCGCAATGCATGGCCTAGTTCTTTTGAGCAGGTTATGGAGAATCTGGATCTGAAAAATCTTAAGCCAGAAGAACATGACTGCACCTCCAAAATCTTGAGAGGAATCTGCAGAATCCTAGCGCAATCCAAAATCTCAAAAATAATTGAATTTTCTCAAAATCTCAGGATTTTGGCTAGTCCCTCAAAAGAAAATGTTTGGAGTAAACAGAGTGCCCCTATTGCAGCAGGTTATTACGACAAAAGTGGCACCGAGCCATGCACAACCGATGCAAAAGAAAACGAGAGCACATGGACCTTGATGCCCCATATGTTCGCTGAGCTCCAACTCAAGCAGGGCCAACGCTAGGATTCCAGCGTTAGCCCCGCCTCGTTGTCCCATACCTCGCCGCCGCAGGGACTCTGGATATGCAAACAGGGTTGGCTAGCACCATAGAAATGGCAGCGATGCCATGTACGACAGTTTGAAAAACATCCATCGATTGGGAGAATGAGACATTCAACCACCATGATTCTTCTCTGCAAAATGTCATCGAAAGAGCATTTCGTGTTCTCAAGATGAAATGACGAATTCTCAGAGGGAGGCATACCTTGTGTTGAGTATCGTGATTGTATAGGAAACATAGGTGAGAGAATCGAAGAAGAGGTGTCTAGAGGGGGGTGATTAGACACTCAACAAGAAAAGTATCAGTTTTTAAGATATTTAAGTTGAGGTAGAGTTTTTAGCACAATTTTGGACGCACACAATACGTTCCAAGAAAGCATGACAAGAGTATATGAGCAGCGGAAAGTAAAGCTTGCAAGTTGCAAGAAAGTAAAGGGATGGGATTGGAGTGTGCAAACGCAATTGGAGACACGGATGTTTTTGGTGGGGTTCCGATAGGTGGTGCTATCGTACATCCATGTTGATGGAGACTTCAACCCAGAAAGGGTACCGGCTGCGTGAGTCCACGGAGGGCTCCACCCACAAAGGGTCCACGAAGAAGCAACCTTGTCTATCCCACCATGGCCATCGCCCACGAAGGACTTGCCTCACTAGGGTATATCGTCACGAAGTAGGCGATCTCCTTGCCCTTACAAACTCCTTGGTTCAACTCCATAATCTTGTCGGAGGCTCCCAAGTGACACCTAACCAATCTAGGAGACACCACTCTCCAAAAGGTAATAGATGGAGTGTTGATGATGAACTCCTTACTCTTGTGGTTCAAGTGATAGTTTCCCCAACACTCAACTCTCTCATAGATTTGGATATGGTGGAAAGAAGATTTGAGTGGAAAGCAACTTGGGGAAGGCTGGAGATCAAGATTCATATGGTAGGATTGTAATATCTTGGCCCCAACACATGAGCAGGTGGTTCCCTCTAAGAAAATGAATAGTGGAAGTGTAGGCACGTTCTGATGTCTCTCTCTCTGATAGAGAGGGGGTGGGGGTATATATAGCCTCCACACAAAATCTAGCCATTACACACATTTGACCAGACTCGGTTAGATCGAATAGGAGAACTTGGTCAGACCAAAGCAGTTCAAAATGTGAACGTTAGACATATCGATGGGACCGATACTATCAACTCGGTGAGACCGATAAGTTAGGGTTCGGGATGAATCCTCAACTCGATTTGACCGATTACACAGACTCGGTGAGACCGATTCTAGTAATAGGCAAAACAGAGACTTGACCAGGCAAACTCGGTGGCGCATATTCGCTCATCTAGGTGAGACCGAAACGTTACGAAGAGGTAACAGAGAGTTTGCAATGCTAACTCGGTGAGACCAATTCTCACATCTCGGTTAGACCGAAATGTTTCAAACAGGTAACAAAGAGTTTACATTCCCATCTCGATGAGACTGAGATCCCTATTGGTGAGACTGAACTGATTCGGGTTTGGGAAGTGGCTATGTCAAGCGAACTCGGTGGCGCCGGGTAGATCAAATCGGTGGCGCCGAGTTTGACTTTTAGGTTTAGGACATATGTGGAAATGAGAAAGTGGCTGAGGGGTTTAGAGCATATTACTAAGCACTTTGAGCAACCAGATCATCAAGCAACACCTCATCCCCTTTTAATAGTATTGTCTTTCCTATAGACTCAATGTGATCTTGGATCACTAAAATGAAAATGTAGAGTCTTGAGCTTTTGCCAATCTTTTGTCCTCTGCTTCTTGAAAGGGTTTCCACATCCTCTCTTCCTGCCACTCCATAGTTGAACTCATCTGAAAGTTACTAGGTGAAAATATTAGTCCAACAAGGGATATGTTCTCATTAATTACCAAAATCACCCAGGGAGCACTTGTGCTTTCAACCTCCCCCTTTTTGGTAATTGATGACAATCATACATCAAAGCTTCAGATGAAGATATGAAGGATAACAAGTAAAGCTTTGGAATGACATGTAATAAGCATATGCCCCCCCTACATGTATGCAATCATGTAAATATAGAATGTAAGAGCATGTGAATGCATAAGCATGTCGGAGCAAGCAATGAGTTACATGTATCTTGGCTATATGCATCAGAGAAAATGGTGTTCAATATATGAGATGTACCTCCATGTTTATGTGTCCTCCTTGCAAACAATATGTACAGTATCACGAGATCATCATGCACATCGAGGTGATGCATATACTTACCTTGTGGTCTCGAGCTGGCTTTGGAGAGGGTGAACTTGAGAAAACATGGTTAGATAACACAAGATCACCTACTAAACAAAGCACAATGAGTAACCACAAAAGATACCAAGACTGGGATGACATGTAAAGAGTGAGTACTTATTACTCTATATGAATATAGACATGTCCCCAAAGATTTTCTTTCCTTCAGTATCTTTCTCCCCCTGAATCTTATATTGGATAATGGGCGAAGATAGGGTAGTAGAAAATGAGAGAAAACTAGCAAAACAGAGCAAGACAATCATAATACATACTAACATGTCTTTCCCCTCTTGAAGACATGTGACTTCTCTCCTCTTAGGATAATGAGCATCTGGGGATAAGCTTGAATGGGCTTTCTCTCTCTCCCCCTTTGTGTGATAAGCTTTGATGTGCCCTCTCTCCCCCTTTGACATCAATTTCCAAGAAGGGGTCTTCTGGAGCATGAGTCAAATAGTTTGGTCCTTGGGTCACATTACAAAGCAACATGTACATTGAGATGCTAGTAGAGGATAAGAATCATTGAGTGGAGCTGGAAGATATATGCAGGATGCAAATGGCATAATCTTTGCTCAGTGTTGAAATCGGTCACACCGAGTTTGTCCTTATCGGTTGGACCGAGGAGCAATTTGCAATTCAGCATTGCAGTTCGGTCTAGCCGAGAGGCTAAAATCGGTGAGACCGAGTTCAATACAAAGAAAAGATTGTGTCATCTCAGCTCACTTAGGCAAGTAAGATCTCACAAAGATTTGTAGGAAATTAACTTAAGAATTTGCAATGAATTTGATGCAGAGAAAAATAGACAAAGTAAAAGAAAATCTAGATGAAGTTTTTTGAAGGGGAACATGCATGCAAAAGATAAAGAATGCATGATCATAGAGGAACAAAAGAGAACTTCATCTAGAACTGGTCGGCGACAGAGTCACCTATGTTAGAGTATATTGACTTAGGAGTCAAGTGAGAACACTTGACCATGGGTCATACTCATCGTTTAAGCTCAAAATGGGGTTGCCATTTTTTGTTTAAGCATTTTGATGTATTCACATCTTGTTGAGTTGCTTTGACCTCATGTCTTGGGGTAAAGCTTCTCTAAGATAGAATAACATACCTTGGGTGGTGAAGTTGATCTTGATCATGTAGTTGAACTTTTGTTGGATGCTCAAGGTCGATGTAGTTCATCAAGAGTTGGAAGCACCACTTGTACTTTGAGTTCATCTACATGGGTTAGATTTGCAAGGAAGAGCACTTGTGTACCCAAAATGAAAATCATGAAAATTTGATACCATATGGAATTTGATATGTAGAAATTGTCAAAGGATATGTCAAAAGGATTCATGCTTCCTTGATTTCAACCACCATATTGAAGAGACTTGGTGATGTAGAGATTGCTCAGGATGTGAGTGAGTTGCAATCTCATAGATTTGCGTTCATCTAAGTACCTACAAAGGTTAGATAGCATGCAAGGGTACAAGTAGATCCAAGATATATGATCATCATTATAAGAGAGATATCATGGATTAGTCAAAGAATAATGCCTTTCATGCATTCAAAGGAGTTACTACTCCAAGTTTGAGGCACCAATAATGTTCAATTCACCTCTCAACCTGCAAAATACTTTCTCATCAAGTGGTTTTGTAAATATAAATTAATTGCTTATCGGTACAAACATGTTTAAGATTGGTATCACCCTTAGCAACATGATATCGAATGAAATGATGATGAACTTCAATATGTTTAGTTCGAGAGTGTTGCATGGGATTGTGAGAAATCTTAATAGCACTTTCATTATCACAAAGTAATGGAATATGTTTCACTTTATCCCATAATCTGTAAGGGTTTGGGTCATCCAAAGTAATTGAGCACAACATGAACCAGCAGCAATGTACTCCGCTTCGGCGGTGGATAAGGATACTGAGTTTTGTTTCTTGGAGGACCAAGATACAAGAGATCTACCAAGAAATTGACAAGTACCTGAAGTGGACTTTCTATCAACCTTATCTCTGGCATAGTCCGAATCGGAGTAGCCAACAAGATCGAAAGAAGACCTCTTAGGATACCAAATGCCAAAGTTTGGTGTGTAAATTAAGTATCTCACTATCCTTTTCACAGCCTTAAGGTGACATTCCTTGGGGGCTGCTTGATATCGTGCACACATGCATACACTTAGCATAATGTCGGGATGGCAGGCACATGGATATAACAATGAACCAATCATAGAACGGTAAACCTTTTGGTCAACCGGTTTGCCATCCTTTGTTAAGTCAAGATGTCCACTAGTAGGCATGGGTGTAGTCATACCTTTGCATTCATGCATGTTGAACTTCTCGAATAAGTCCTTGGTATACTTTGTTTGAGAAACAAAGGTACCCTACTTAGTTTGCTTGATTTGCAAACCAAGAAAGAACTTGAGTTCACTCATCATAGACATCTCAAACTTTTCCGACATTAGCTTTCCAAACCTTTCACTAAAATGGGGGTTAGTAGAACCAAATATGATATCACCAACATAAATTTGGCACACAAACAATTCACCGTTAACCCTTTTAGTAAAAAGTGTGCGTCAGTACGAAACGACACCTATGGGAACACTGGAATCCCTTGTACGGTTGATGGGTGCGAGGTTGTGTAAAGAGCGGGTCTAAGAGTCAGTACAAAGATCGTTTACCCAGGTTCGGGCCGCGAGAATGCGTAATACCCTAGTCCTGCTTTTGTGTATATTCGAGTGTTCTTGGCTTCTTGAACTAGCTACGGTGTACGTCCAACTCCAAAGGATCTGAATCCTTCTCCAGTATGCCGCGGGCCTCCTTTTATAGTCCAAAGGGGCTGCCACAATGGCACACATGAGGTGGAAAGGTACACAGTGCACAAGCTTATCTCATGCCATTACGGGACAAGACGCATTAAATGCGCCACTTAGGTTTCCACTCGCTTTATCGGGGACGGAAATGAGGCCCGTCCCGTCCGTGGACGCTCCGTCTGGTTGCGACGCGCGTTCAGGCCAGCGGGGCAGGCAGCTGAGGTAGCGTGGTGGTAGGGTCTTCATGAAGATCTGCATGCCACCACGCAGGTGCTTGACTAGCTGGACCAGGAACCACGTACTGCCACGTGGGTACCTGCTTGGGCTAGTGGGTCGGCCGCTGAGCTGGAGCGACGACGGGGCGGCAAGGGCTTGCTGTGGTCTTGTTTCTGTTCTCGGCAAGGGTCTTGATGGGGCCTCCGTGAGTGTCCTCGGCAAGAGGCTTGCCGAGGCTTTGGTGAGCGTCCTCGGCAAGAGGCTTGCCGGGGCTTTGGGGTGTCTTTGGTGAGGAGCCTTGTCGGGGCCTCGTGGGCATCCTCGGCAAGGGGCCTTGTGATTGCCTTGTCATCTGGTTCTCATCTCGTGAGCCATAGACCTTTGTCTTCACAAAGATCTGCATGCCACCATGTGGGCGCTTCCCGAGCCTTGGTTCCAATGTTGTTGATGACGTTGGAGCTCCTAGGTTCAAGGGTGGCTGCGACGGAGGCGTTTGGGTGAATCGCCCCGGCAAGGGTTCTTGTCGGGGGCGTGCAGGCCGCCCCTGCAAGAGTCCTTGTTGGGGGAGAGCCTGTCTTCTTACTTTGTCTTCTTGTGCCACCGTCTTGGTGTTGTTCTGGTAACTTTGTGTCTCTGGCTTCCCTCCTCTGCTTTGTTATGTGTGGTCACAGGCGTTGCTCTGACTGCCCGTGCACAAGTAAAGGGGTATAAAAGAGCGCCCCTACTTTTGTACATCGACAGGAGCCCCCAGGCCTGGGCCATTCATAAGTGCAACGCGTTGTTGGGCTAGGCCCAGAACGGTGTGCGGGTAGTAGGGTTGGATTCTTTTTACCGCAGTAACTCCCCGGTGGTTGCGCTTCCCCACGATCTGTGCTGATGTGGGGTTCGTGTGTGGGATGACCGCAGCATGCTTGCGTCACCTTGCGGTCCCAATAGTAAAGAGACGGTTCGCGCCCTCCCCATAAAAAATAGAGGAAGTTGCGGGGGCGCGGCCAGTTCACTAGGTGGATTTGGGTCACCCCACGATCACGGGATGTGAAGAATGGTCATACCACGTGCCACTTGAAACATCGATATGTTCGCCATGTGCCTCTCATGCATCGGGGAGGGCAGGCGGCGGACGCAGAGGGTGCGGGTTTTAACGCTAGGGCGGGGGCCGGTCGTTGCTGATTGGAGCAGCGGGTCGGTCCTGTTTTCTTGTGCCTCCGGCGTTTGGACTGGTTGATTCGGGCTGTCGCCCTTGTATAAAGAAGGGGGGAGAGGGATGGTGCCTCTCACCCCTCCTCTCATCTTCTTCCAATTCGATCCTTTCCCTCCCCAAGATATGCCGAGAGAGCGTGGCCGTGACCGTACCTTCACAGAGGCGACCAGGTCATCCTCCCGTCAGAGGGCAGCGGTGGCTAAAGAAGAGCCGGATGCCCAGGACGAGGGCCACGTGGGAGGTAGAGCCGCCGGCCGTGGTCGTGGTCGGCGAGGCAGTCGAGGCAGAGGCGGACTAGGCTGGGGGATACCCGCGCCGTCATTATCTCCATCTCCATCTCTTCTGCGGTCTCCTCCTGCCTCCCGACGTGGTCATGTCAGGGACACGGCGCTGGAGTTCATCTTGCAACTGCACGAGCCCCGGCGCAGTCGCCTCCGTCTTCCCGAAACGTTTGCGAGGGTGTTGGAGGTTGATCAGCCACCGAGTTTGAGGCTTCACATGGAGGGGTGTTGCCATGGCGCCATGTGGGTGAACACCAAGTTCCCCGCTCTTCACGTGATGCTCCTCCATCGGGGGTGGAAAACCTTCACGCGTGCCCACTGCTTGACGAAGGGGCACATCCTCTGCTTCAGGTTGGCGGAGAGCGATCTGCTCTCCGTCAAGGTCTTCGGGCGCTTGGGACACAGACTAGGGTGATGTGCGAAGAGCTCGACTGCCGACGAAGACTCCTCCCTGAGCGAGAGTGATGGGGAGGATAGTGACAACGACGATGAGGGCAGTGGGTGGGAGGATGACGGGTCCGACTAGGCGGCGAAAACGCTGTCCCCGGGCGATGCCGCCAGCACCATGATCTGCACCGCCAGCCCCTCGAACTTCTCGGGGTCGCCTTCTTGGACGGCTGGCGTTGGGAGGCCGGAGAAGGCGAAGAAGGTGGGCGGCGGTCGTCATGTCGGAGTACGCGGGCGTCAACTCGCGCATTGCCGGCCCGCTGCCCCATCTTTCGGCTCTTCGCCAGGCGCCATCATCGTCAGCCTCCTTCGGTACAGCCACTGAGATGTTCTCTTGGTGCTTTCTGCTGCTCGCACTTCGCCTAGGCACTCCTTTTGCCCTTCGCCATCTTGTTCCATTTCCCGAGGAGAGGGACAAGAAAGGAATTACGGGCATCTGATCTCTTTTTAGTTTTTAAGCCTACGGGCCTTTGTAAGATTTAAATCTTGTAACCCCCTTGCTCATGTATGCATTCCGTACGAATTGTACTTGTTTACAACGTATTAATGAAGAGAAGGGTGTTTGTCGGGTTTCTTCGTGCGCGGGCAGGAGCCACAACAAGGAACGGATCCTTGTTATCTTAAGATAAACAACGTGCCCCGGCAACAAGCCTTGCCGTCCCTCCCCCGCTCCATAACTATATTCGCGCCCTTGGCGGAGGTAGGAGCAGGGTAGGGTTAGGCCCTTCGTCTGCTTCCTTCCCACAACACTACTACCGAGCCCCGGTCCAAGACAAAGCTTGTTGGACACAGGGAAAAAGGGAGCATGATGGCATAAGAGCGAACAAAGCCTCGTACGTCCAAGTTCCATACGGAAGGAAGGAGCGGGGGATGAAAGACTTATCTAGTTCTGTAGCTCCCGGCAACCTTGTTTTGTCGTGGCTTGACCCTTGGTCGTGCAGCCCCCAGCAACCTCAGTTTTGCCGGGGTCGGAGCGTCGGCTCGTTCTCTCTCTTCCCAACTGCTCAGCAGAAATGTCCATGCATCCTGCGAACAAAGGGGGCGGAAAGGAAATAGAGAGACGCAAACTTGACTTCTATGCTAGGGGTTAGCCGCCGTCGAGCACTATCAACCCCAACAGAAAAAAGGGACTAAACCTAGCATGCATGCTTAAACTTAGGGCGCCAGCGCTTCATTTATTTATGCTCAGGGTCTGCGCCTGGCTTTGTACGAAGGGTTACATGCCTTACCGGCAAGGCTTGTACAAAAGGATGGCTTGTCGGGAAGCCCGACAACCGCGCCTTACGGGTAAAACTTGCGAAGATGTTCGATGTTCCAGGGGTTACTCACTGGAATACCATCTTTGGTCTCCAGGCGGACTGCGCCAGGCCTGGTGACTCGTATTACCCGATAAGGGCCTTCCCACTTTGGCGTCAACTTGTTGGAATTCTTGGCCGACTCAACGTGCCGAAGAACAAGCTCTCCTTCCTCAAAATTCAGGCATGAACCTTGCGGCTATGATAGCGGCGCAAGGCTTGTTGGTAACGTGCTGCTCGCGCAACCGCTCGAAGACGATCTTCCTCGAGGAGCGTGGCGTCATCTTGGCGCAACTGCTCTTGCTCAAGCTCATCATAAGCGAGCACTCGGGGTGACCCGTATGTGAGTTCCGTGGGGAGAACTGCTTCTGGCCGGTGGCTTGATTTGGTGTCGTTCTGATTGACCAAAGAACCGTCGACAGTTCATCAATCCAGCGCCTTCCGCAGTTGTGCAGTCTATCGAAAGTTCTTGTCCGGAGGCCTCGCAGTACTTCAACATTTTCCCTCTCCGCCTGGCCGTTGCTTCGAGGATGCGCAACAGAAGCAAAACAGACATTGCTGCCGAGATCTTGAGTATACTGCAAGAAGGAGTGGCTTGTGAACTGCATGCCGTTGTCGGTGATGACCCTGTTTGGTATCCCGAATCGGCAGACCGGGCCCTTGAAGAACTTGACGGCTGATTGTGTTGTCACCTTTCTCACTGCCTCCACCTCTGTCCACTTTGTGAACTTGTCGATTGCAACGTACAAGTACTCAAAGCCCCCGACAACATGGGGAAAAGGGCCCAGTATGTCGAGCCCCCAGACCAAGAATGGCCAGGAAAGAGGGATTGTGTGGAGAGCTTGAGCTGGTTGATGAAGCTTCTTCAAATGGAACTGACACGCTTCACACTTGGTTACTAGTGTCGTTGCATCCTGGAGGGCAGTGGGCCAGAAGAAACCTTGCCGGAATGTCTTGCCGGCAAGGGCCCTCGACCCTATGTGGGAGCCACATACGACTCCGTGTATCTCCGCCAACAGCCCTAGCCCTTCCTCCCGGGGGATGCACTTCAATTTCACACCATTCGGCCTTTTTCTGTACAAGACATCGTCGACGAACTGGTACATGGCGGACCGACGGGCTACTTTCTCCGCTTCTTCCTGCTCCTCAAGAAGCTCCACAGTTTGGAGGAATTGGATGGTATGTTGTGCCCATGCCGGAGCTTGGGGCTCGACGGCAAGGACCAAAGGCATTTCCTCGGCCACAGGAGCGATTGTCTCCACGGTCAGGGCTTGATGCCCTGCCGGAGTCTGTCGCCCCACGGCAGGCTCAGTGTTTCCGGCAGTATCTTTGCCGGCCACCCCTAAGGGCTCAGCAGGAAAGTACTTGTCGGGGCCTGATTTCCTTCCCTTCTTATGCTCGGTTGATGGTTCAACGGATGGCTGGATTAATCGAAGCACAAAGGTACCTGGTTCCACAAGCAGTTTGAGGGCGGCACGTTTTGACAAGTAGTCAGCGATGTCGTTCTCCGCTCGGGGAACATGCTCTGCTTGTATACCGTCAAAACGCTCCTCCAGCTTCCTCACTTCATCCACGTAGGCTTCCATCAACGGGCTCTGAAAATATGTGTTCACTTGCCTGATGACAAGCTGCGAATCACCTCTGACGATGAGCTTCTTGATTCTGAGGTCTGCCGCGATCCTGAGGCCAGCAAGCAGTCCCTCGTACTCGGCAATGTTGTTCATTGACACCTCCCTGGGGAAGTCCATCCGGACCACATACTTGAGGTGCTCTCCAGCACACCAGCACCGGCGCCTGATGTCTACACACGCTTCTACTCTTGTAGACTATGTTGGGCCTCCAAGCGCAGAGGTTTGTAGGACAGCAGCAATTTCCCTCAAGTGGATGACCTAAGGTTTATCGAACTCAGGGAAGTAGAGGTTGAAGATGGTCTCTCTCAAGCAACCCTGCAACTAAGATACAAGAAGTCTCTTGTGTCCCCAACACACCTAATACACTTGTCAGATGTATAGGTGCACTAGTTCGGCGAAGAGATGTTAAATGGCAAGTGATATGGATGGCAAAACAAAGTAATATAAATCTGTAATAAAAAGTGCAGCAAGCAAACAAGTGGTAAACGTGAGCACAAATGGTATTGCAATGGTGGAAACAAGGCCTAGGCTTCATACTTTCACTAGTGGCAACTCCCAACAACATTACCATAATCGAATCACATGATATTTCCCATAAAACATGCAAAGGGGACGCACTCGAAAGTCATTCCTTCGTAGTCAAGAGAGGACGAGAATTATGTAGGGCTACAAAAGCACACCTCAAAGTTCGTAGTTCTCAATCTAAGGATTTCCCAATGTCACCGCGGCCATCCAAAGAGAGTCCCACAATCACCACAACATATCTAAAGGATAGTCAAAGACAAGCACCAAGAGACTCTCAATCTTCAATCAACACACAAGAGAGGAAATCACTCATGAAAATATTGTTCTAATCCATGTCCAATAGACCGATATCACCTTGGTCTCGGGGATTATACTAGATAAAGACAAGTGAGTACATCAATCCAATACATAGAGGAAGGGGAAATATCATGGGATCACCCTAGATTAACATAGCCTATGATCACAACGAAGATCACATCATGGGAGAGAGAATTGACCACATAACTACTGGTAAGAACCTCAGCCCCGAGGAGGAACTACTCCCGCATCATGGAGGGAGGAAGCAACGTCGATGGAGATGAATCCGGGGGCACTTCCCCGTCCCGGCAGGGTGCCGGCGCAGGAATTCTGGTCCCCCGAAGCTTGATGGCGATGGCGGCGGAGATCGGAATCGCGTCTGGAGAAAAGGGGTCTGGAATCAGGGTTTCCGCGACACGGTGTAAATATATGCCAAAGGAGGGCATCAGAGGGGGTCAGGGGTGCCCAGGCGCCCCCCCCCCCCGGCGCGGCCAGGGGGCGCGTGGGCAGGCCGCCTAGAGCCCCTATGGGTCCCCTCCGGCCCTACTTTGGCCGCATGGAAGCTTCCGGAACGCTGATTTTTTATATAATTTTTCTGGATTTTTTCTGGCAGTTCTCGTAATGTGAAAACCTGAAATACAAAAACAGCCGAAAACAGAAACTGGCACTGGGGTGCACTGAGTTAATAGGTTAGTCCAAATATGATCAAAAGTGTATGGAAGTGTATAAATAACATAGCAATATCACCCAAAAGAGGCACGGAGCAAGCAGAAATTATAGATAGGTTTTGGACGTATCAACATCCCCAAGCTTAATTCCTGCTCGTCCTCGAGTAGGTAAATGATAACAAGAATAATTTCTGTGGTGACATGCTATTAACCATATAGGACTTTTCATAGTCATATGACAAAAGCTTACTGAGACAATGAATCTATAGTAATTAAGTTGCCTCATGAGAAAATCACAAAGAACTGAAAGTTTTACAATATGATATTGAAACATCAAATAGATTTGTAATGAACATGATGTGCAAATATGATAAAGTGATATCTAGCTTGCCCCCTTTAGTGAAGCAAAACATAAATGCAGGGGCACCTCCAAGGTTTAAGTGATGACTAGATACAATGATTTCAAAATAAACGATATCACAATCATGCAAAAGACAATGCTACTTTGGGACAATGCACATTACACTCAGAATGACAATCATGCTCTCAGTAGTTGGTGCTTTTAAAAGAAGGTGGAGACTCTCGAACCGTGGCTTTTGTTGGCAAGGTTGAAAACCCGTAGTCGGAAACAAAGAAAAAACATGTACCAGAGCTCTTGGTTTTAAAACAGAGGTAATAATTTTTTTTAGATCATGCATGTTTCGTCAACGAATGCTAGCAGACAACTCAATCACTTCTTGAGATGGACAAGTTTCGAGGAACGGCTCCCGAATGAGGACGATCACATCCTCTTAATCTCCTTTGTTTATCACTGCCAAAGTTTTCTGATTTCTCATGAACAAAGCGTGAAGGAGGGTTTGTTTGTTATATTATCTTTTTGAGCCGGGCGCACTCAATGCCAGTTCCTTCTCGTATTATGGGTTTGCACATTATACATGCAATCCCGGGGTGAAGCTTGTCCAACTTAAAAAGATCATGAATTAACTACTACTTCCTCATGAACTTAAAACAGAGGCACAAAATAGGAATGCTTTTTCTTTAAATAATTTCGAGATGGTACATGCAAGTCTCCGTTAGGAATGGCAGGTAAATACCATGTAGGAAGATATGGTGGACTCATATGGCATAACTGGATTAAAAGGATGTGGATGCACAAGCAGTCAGTCCGCTTAGTACAGGCGAAGGTTAGCAAAAGACGGGGAGCGACCAACTAAGACAGCAATGACGGTCATAATCATGCAGAGCGACAAAGCAACATTGAATCAGGCATGGAAGTTATATCGCTACTCAGAAACAAAAGATCATCAAGGCTTGACGGACTTTCTTTACAGTCTTAAATATGCGTGAGCATACGCCAAGTCAATCAAAATAAATTCTTTGAAGGAAGATATTACTAAACCATACCACATCATAGGCAAACAAATCATGTTGGTACTCCAATAACACATTGGGAACCCCCCAGCTATTTGAGACTAACCATAAGAGAACATGAACTACTAAGCGCCATTATGCACGTAGCATCTTTATCATAGACATATCAACCAATGCAACGGAAGCAAACTCTCTTAATAAGATAAACATGATAACTAAAGAGAGTTCAAGCAACCAACTAAACAAAAGCTCTTTAAAAAGATAAGCATGAAAGTTAAGAGCTAAGCATGATAGTAGCTATTAAAAGACAAAGAACACACACAGCAAAGATAGACATGCAAATTCTATGTTATGTTCTAGGTAGAAGTGGAGCGTGTTTCTCTCCCACATAAAGAAAGCTGAGTTCCAATTCGTTATGAAAAGCTAAAGAAAACCAAAAGGAAAACTAAAACAAGACGCTCCAAGCATAGCACATAACACATGAAGTGATTAAAATATAGTGGAACGAAGGATGAACTGATAATGTTGATGGAGAAGGGGATGCACGGGGGCATCCCCAAGCTTAGACGCTTGAGTCTCCTTGAATATTTCTTGGGGGTGCATGGGGGCATCCCCAAGCTTGAGCGTTTGACACTCCTGAATCTTTTTATCATCTTCCCTCGCACACTTGAAAACTCCCTTCATACATAACTCATCATAATCTGATTAGCGAGGTTAGTACCCATAATAAAATAATTGTTCCTTGCTGGAAATAAAGATATTCTTGAAGTTCTACTGTTTGTCAAGATTGCCAAAAGGTTTTTGCAAAGAAAAAGCAAGCTCTAGGTTTGCAAAATGAAGGAAAGGCAAAACAGGACAGAATCTGTGAAAAACAGAACAGTAGGTAGTAAATGATTTTTCCGGGGCACTTCTGCCACTCTAATCAAAAAACTCAAAACATTCGCACGAAAGACAATTATATAGAGCACGCTTTCGAAAAAATTCAGACCAAAAAGATGATCTGGTGATTTTATACGAATTTTTCTATCCAAGGACAGAATCTGTTTCCTGGACAGCACGTCACAACTTTTGAACTTTCTTGCAATCAGAGGCTAAACTTGGCACAAAGCTGAAAAATAAAGATACAATGATGTTGCTACAGTAGTAACAAACATCAAGACCACTAAAACTGAAAGTAAACATAACAAGGGTTGTCTCCCTAGAGCTCTTTCTTTATAGCCATAAAGATAGGCTTAAGACTTTAATGATGCTCTCGTAGGAATAAGAGCTGAAGAACAAAAGAGAGCATCAAGAAGCAAATACCAAACACATTTAAGCCTAACATGCTTCCTATGCATAGGAATATTGCAATAGAAGCACAAAGCAACTAGCATAGGAAGGCAAAACAAGCATAACTTCAAAATATTCACTATAAAGAGAGGAAACTTCTTATTATTAAGATATTTAGAACCAAGTCTCCCTCTCTCATTATAAATTCCAGTGGAATCATGGATGAACTCAACAATATAAGCATCACGTAAAGCATTGTTACCATGATCCACATGCAAAAAGGTACTCTCACTCTCCACATAAGCATAATCTTTCTCATTGGTAATAGTGGGAGTAGGACTATCATAAACAACTTGAACACTATAGATTACTTGTGTATTAGGAGGGTGGTGTTCAACAAGGGAGTAATTCCCTCCATGATTATGACAAGTTTCATAAGGATAATTTCTCCTTATGTCATAGGTACCTTTATAATCACTATAGGTTGGAGTTATGACATCATCATAGTAGAGAAGAGCATTATCATTGCTAGCAACTATATTTGTAATCATGTTGTCCTTATTCTTACTAGCAAAAGAATTATCAATTATCACATCACTAGTGGGTAAAGGGTTTGCAATCCTATCATCCCCAAGCTTAGAGCTTCCCATATCATCACTTTCAGAGTTGGTACCAAAAAGATTTTCAAGATCATAAGTAGCATTATCATCATTTTCCCAATCACAATAAGTAACATGCATATCATAATCAAAATCATCTTCAATAGTACCTACGGACGTATCATCAAGATGATAATTAAGGCAATAAACTTCACCTTCTTCTTTAAACTTACAATCTTTAGGATAAAAGTTGATGGGAGGAATATGCTCAGGCCAGGTTGATACCCATTCTTTTTCTTTCTTGCTCCTCTTCCTCCTCCTCTTCTTTTTCTTCTTCTTAACCTTAGGAGGGAGTGGTTGGAGATGAAGCTTCTCCACATATCCTGGTTTATCATTAGAAACAATAGGGGAAACTTGGGAGAAACTCTCCTTTTTATTAGCAGAAATATAAGAGACATTTTTATACTTTGGTAAAGTTCCCTCCTTTATAATCTTACCTATGTAATGATTTTCATGGCAATTAACAACACAATAGAGATGGCAATTTTGCAAAGTGTTTTTTATTCCTATGGCATTAACATCTAGCCATGAAGTCTTTTCTGATACCTCTTCACACATCAAAAATAACATAAGCTCATCATAAAGATCAGAGGTGATCATGTTATCACACAACCGGTTAACAGTTATGTTTTGAAAGTTCATGCATTGAAAATTAAAGTGACCCTCTATACGGCAAAGTTCACAAGTAAAAGGATAAAGGTCACACAATTCTCTAGCAATTTCATTTAAATCTCTGACCCAAGTGATTGTTCTTTCATGCTTATGTTGCTTACAATACTTCTCTTCTTCAATCATAGGCCTTTCACAAGGTCTATCCACTCCACAAAAATTAACATGCTTATATAAAACTTCATTTTTAGGAATTGGATCATGCATGTTGCAATCATCATGAACAATTTCATTTTATTTGCAAGTCTCTTTAAAAGGTTTATGATACTTGATCCAATCCTCCTTAGGCATATTAAGATGTGAAGCAAAAGATTTGAGGAAATCAACAAGGAGTTGAGAATCAAGCCCAAACTTAGCACTAAACTTATTAAAACTTGTAGTTTCAACAAAGGACTTAATGCAATCATACTCATAAATTATACCTGACTCTTTACCTTTGTCGATCTCCCAATCTTCAGTGTTGCGTTGAATTCTTTCAAGGAGTTCCCATTTAGCATCAATCTTTTTGTTTGTGAAAGAACCCATAGAGGAAGCGTCGAGCAAATCTTTATCCTGTCGAGAAAGCCTCGCATAGAAATTAGTAATAATCATATCTTTGGGGAGCCCATGGTTAGGACATTTTAGCATTAACGTTTTCAGTGCCCCCAAGCTTGAGCTATGCTCTCTCCGTCATGAGGATAAAAATTATAAACATAATTCCTATTCTCATGGACTTCATGAAGAGGATAAAACTTGGAGTAAAAGAGAGACTGGATCTCTTCCCACTCCAGCAGGTGAGAGTCATTTAGTAGCCTATACCATTCCAATGCTTTTCCTTTCAGTGACAAGGCAAATAATTTCCTCATGACAAACTCCCTTGATACACCTGCAAGCTTAAATAATGAACATAGTTGTGACAGATATAGCAAGTGTTCACCGGGATGTCTGTCTCCTGCATAACGATCAGCCAAAACATAATCGATAATACCAGCTGGTATTTTATAGGGCACAATTTCAGTAGGGGGAGGAGCAACCACCACAGGTGTGGGGCGTCTTCCCGCAAGCAACGATCCAATAGCAAGGTTGTCCATAAGCATAACTAGTGAAATAAAAACAAGAAACAAAAAGATTGAATTGCAAGATCTAAAGATATACCTTCAAGCGCTCACCTCCCCGGCAACGGCGCCAGAAATAGCTTGATGTCTAAACACGCTTCTACTCTTGTAGACTATGTTGGGCCTCCAAGCACAGAGGTTTGTAGGACAGCAACAATTTCCCTCAAGTGGATGACCTAAGGTTTATCAAACTCAGGGAAGTAGAGGTTGAAGATGGTCTCTCTCAAGCAACCCTGCAACTAAGATACAAGAAGTCTCTTGTGTCCCCAACACACCTAATACACTTGTCAGATGTATAGGTGCACTAGTTCGGCGAAGAGATGTTAAATGGAAAGTGATATGGATGGCAAAACAAAGTAATATAAATCTGTAATAAAAAGTGCAGCAAGCAAACAAGTGGTAAACGTGAGCACAAATGGTATTGCAATGGTGGAAACAAGGCCTAGGCTTCATACTTTCACTAGTGGCAACTCCCAACAACATTAACATAATTGAATCACATGATATTTCCCATAAAACATGCAAAGGGGACGCACTCGGAGGTCATTCCTTCGTGGTCAAGAGAGGACGAGAATTATGTAGGGCTACAAAAGCACACCTCAAAGTTCGTAGTTCTCAATCTAAGGATTTCCCAATGTCACCGCGGCCATCCAAAGAGAGTCCCACAATCACCACAACATATCTAAAGGATAGTCAAAGACAAGCACCAAGAGACTCTCAATCTTCAATCAACACACAAGAGAGGAAATCACTCATGAAAATATTGTTCTAATCCATGTCCAATAGACCGCTGTCACCTTGGTCTCGGAGATTATACTAGATAAAGACAAGTGAGTACATCAATCCAATACATAGAGGAAGGGGAAATATCATGGGATCACCCTAGATTAACATAGCCTATGATCACAACGAAGATCACATCATGGGAGAGAGAATTGACCACATAGCTACTGGTAAGAACCTAAGCCCCGAGGAGGAACTACTCCCGCATCATGGAGGGAGGAAGCAACGTCGATGGAGATGAATCCGGGGGCACTTCCCCGTCCCGGCAGGGTGCCGTCGCAGGAATTCTGGTCCCCCGAAGCTTGATGGCGATGGCGGCGGAGATCAGAATCGCGTCTGGAGAAAAGGGGTCTGGAATCAGGGTTTCCGCGACACGGTGTAAATATATGCCAAAGGGGGGCATTAGAGGGGGTCAGGGGTGCCCAGGCGCCCCCCCGACGCGGCCAGGGGGGGCGCGTGGGCAGGCCGCCTGGAGCCCCTGTGGGTCCCCTCCGGCCCTACTTTGGCCGCATGGAAGCTTCCGGAACGCTGATTTTTTATATAATTTTTCTGGATTTTTTCTGGCGGTTCTCGTAATGTGAAAACCTGAAATACAAAAACAGCCAAAAACAGAAACTGGCACTGGGGTGCACTGAGTTAATAGGTTAGTCCAAATATGATCAAAAGTGTATGGAAGTGTATAAATAACATAGCAATATCACCCAAAAGAGGCATGGAGCAAGCAGAAATTATAGATACGTTTTGGACGTATCAGCGCCTTGCAGCGAGAAGGCCCCGTCAAAGTACATAATCAAGTGCGACTCGTATCCTTACCGGGGAGAGTAGTCTCCTGGATCTCTTCGTCGGGCGTTGAGGTCCATTCTGCAACAAAATCTGCCAAGACTCTACTCTGAATCGTCGAAGTGCTTTCAAACTTCAAGTCGAAGCTCAACAGTTCCAAGGCCCATTCCACAATCCTACCAGTTGCATCTGGGTTATGCAATATACACTGCAACAGGAGGCGGGTGGCGACGGTAATTTCATGTGCTTGGAAGTACTGACGCAACTTCCTCGAGGCCATAAGGAGGTCGAAGAGCAATTTCTGCACGCCGGAGTACCTTGACCTAGCCCCCTGCAAGAGGGAGCTCACAAAGTAAACTGGGTGCTGCATCATCTTCTTCTTTTGCATTACTCCATCTGATTGCGTCGCTTCAGCCCAAGTGGCATCAGGTTCTGTCGTTGATATTGCTTTCGTATTGACCTCCCTATGGGCCACTAGCACAACACTGACCACTTGATTCATTACCGCTAGATACAGCAGCAACGGGTCTTGTGGTTTAGGCGCGACGAGTATCGGCGTAGAGGAGAGGTATTTCTTCAAATCTTATAGTGCCGCTTCGACTTCTGGGGTCCACTCCATCGGGCCCGCCTTTTTCAAAATCTTGAAAAAGGGGAGGGCGCGCTCGGCAGATTTGGAGATGAATCTGCCCATGGCGGCAACGCAGCCAGCAAGCCGATGCACATCCTTGATCCGCCTGGGTGCTTCAATCTGATCGATGGCCTTGATCTTGTCTGGATTCGCCTCGATTCCACGTTGTGACACGAAAAACCGAGAAGCTTGCCGGACGGGACGCTAAAGGCACACTTCTCAGGGTTCAGCTGAAGGTTGATCTTGCGCAGATTCACGAACGTCTCTTCCAAATCTTGTACGAGCGTTGCTTTGTCCTTTGTTTTGACCACTATATCATCCATATAGGCTTCCATATTTCTACGTAGCTGAGGCTCAAAACCAATTTGGACTGCTCTTGCAAATGTTGAGCCAGCACTCTTCAACCCGAAAGGCATCCGTATGAAACAATACGTACCACATGGGGTGATGAATGTTGTCTTCTCTTCATCTTCTCGTGTCATGAAGATTTGATGGTAGCCTGAGTAAGCGTCGAGGAATGATAACAAGTCACATCCGTCCGTGGAGTCTAGAATCTGGTCGAAGCGCGGCAATGGGAAAGGGTCTTTTGGACAAGCCTTATTGATTTCTGTGTAATCAATACACAGTCTCCACTTTCCATTTGCCTTGCACACCACCACCGGATTGGCCAGCCACGTTGGATGGAGCACTCCTCTCACTAAGCCTAGCACCTCTAACTTCCTGGTTTCCTCTCTGATGAATTCTTACCGCTCCAAAGCTTGCTTCCTGACCTTCTGCTTGACGGGTCGCGCATGAGGGCAGACAGCAAGATGGTGCTCAATCACCTCCCTGGGAATGCCGGGGATGTCAGACGCTTGCCATGCAAACACGTCGACATTCGCCCGCAAGAAGGTGACGAGCGTGTCTTCCTATTTGCTGTCGAGGGCGGAGCTTATGGTGAAAGCCCCTCCCATGCCATCCTCCTTGATGGACACCTGCTTGGTTTCTGGTGGAGCAGCTCTGGATTTCTTGCTCTTGTCGGTGGAGCTTTCTGGCGCGTTCTCGACGGGAGCACTGCACTCCGAGGAGGATCGCTTGCCAGAGTGGGTGCGAGAGGTTCTACTGGTCTTCTTCCCTCCCGGGGCTTCAGTGGCAGGAGCAAGTGCCTTGGCGGCAGTTGCTGCAACTGCCTCCCGGTAAAGCTGATCAGCGCAAATCAGCGCATCCTTCTTGTCGCAGGCGACGGTGATGATGGACATCGGCCCAGGCATCTTCAGAGTGTTATAGGCGTAATGTGATGCCGCCATGAACATGGCCAATGCCGGGCGGCCGAGGATCCCGTTGTAAGGCAAGGGGATCTCGGGAACATAAAAAACAATCCTCTCTGTCCTATAGTTTAGCTCGCCCCCGAATGTCACGGGCAGTGTGACTTTACCCTTGGGCTGACTCCTTCCTGGGTTGACCCCTTGAAACGTGCCCGTCTCCTCGAGGTCTCCATCAGGGATTTGCAGCATTTTGATCACGACGGGCGAGATCAAGTTCAGACCCGCCCCGCCATCAACCAGCATCTTTGTCACCTTGAGGTTGCGTATTGTTGGTGAAACCAACAATGGCAAACACCCGACCGTAGTTGTACGATCAGGGTGGTCCTCGGTGTCAAAGATGATAGGAGTGCTGGACCACTTCAGCGGCTTCTGGGTATCGAACGATGGTTCCGCTATTGTGATCTCACACGCCCACTATTTGAGTTGGCGGTGAGAGGTGTGCAGGGAGGCACCATCGTTGACGCACATGGCCTCCGTGGCTTTCTGAAACTCTTGCTCACCGGACTCGTCGTCCTCATCGCGATCATCATCTTCTCGCTTCTTGTCACGGCTACGGGCGGGCCGTTCTTGTTGGGTTGTCTTTGTCGCGGCGGCCAGGCTGGCCGCCATGTTTCTTGTCGGATCCCTCGGAAACATCCTGGCCCTTCTCCTTGTCCCGCCTTTCATATTTGGCCTTTCGCTTCTATGCGAGCTGCTCGACTTGTCGGCGGTTCTGGAGGTCATGGCCTTTGGTGCCGTGGATCTTGCAGTACTGCTTGTCGGAGTTTCCTGGCTTGTCGGCGACCGCCAAGGCCCGGCAGGCGACACACCCGGCGATTTCTTTGCCGGGGTCGTCTGCCTTGGTTTTCTTGGCGGCGACGGCGTCGTCGGATCCCTCGACGGCAAGCACGGCCTTGCCCTTGCGTTTCCTGTTGCGGCGTCGGCCCTTTTTCATCGGGGGGATGGCGTCTTCGTCCGAGGAACCGGTTTCCACACCGGCGTCTTCGCCGGGGTACTTCCTTCCCTCTTTAGCCCGAGCGCATCTGTCGGCCAGAACGTAGAGTTCGGCCACATCCTTGACTTTATTCATTGCCAGCTCCTCACGCATCTTGCGGTTGCACACATTCTGATGGAACGCACTGATGATGGCGGCGGGATGAACGTCTGGGATGTTGTATTGCACTCGGCTGAACCTCTATATGTACTTGCATAGGCTTTCACCTTCCTTCTGGGAGCTGACGTGCAAATCGCTTGCTTGGCCATGAGCCTGGTGGCCTCCCATAAAGGCGCCAACAAACTCATGGCACAAATCCGACTAGGAAGAAATAGAATCTACTGACAAGTGCATCAACCATGACATGACGTTGGGTTTAAGTGCCAACGGGAAATAATTGGCAAGCACCTTGTCGTCACGTGCCCCAGCAGCCTGCATCGTGATGGTGTAGATGCTGAGGAACTTTGACAGGTGAGTCTTGCCATTGTACTTCTCGCCGACGTCAGGCTTGAAGGTGCGGTGGGTGGGCCATTGGAAACGTTGTAGCTTGCTGGTAAAGGCCAGACAGCCTACCTCGTAAGGTAAGCCTCCAGAGCCTCCCGGTGCTGGGTGGTCTGTGGTAGGCCCTGCCCGCCAATCCGACTGGTGGCATGCCTCACGCCGACGCTCGATGGTAGTTCGAGCGTCCTCGTGGGCATGCTCCCGAAGAACTTGGCGCTGATCACGGTGGGTTCGTGGGTCGGACGACGCTCGATAGTAGCTGGTAAGGAGGAGGAGAATGCACCGTGACTGCGGCGCCTCCGGTCCTTCCACCGTTGGCGTGCGGCGGCTCGATAGAGTGTCGGCCTGAGGGCCCCGCCGGCCGTGGTTCGTCTTTGTTGGCGACGATGACGAGGCTCCAAATGGTAGCTCTCCACTCGTCGAGCCTCTCCGCAGCAGGAGGGAAGTCGAGGAGCAACTGCGTGCGCTAGGGCCTCCACCGGCGTGGGTGGCGGTGAGAGCTGCATGGACCGTGACGCGCTGCGACTTCTAACCATGTTTGAAGGAGCTCTATCACGGTCCTGCAGCTGCACGCCATTTTCGCCAACGCCTCCGCAATCATGTTGATCCTCTACATCCCGCGACTGATGCGCAAGGCTCTTTCCGCGGCGGCGCCCGGGGTCCTCAGTGTGGCGACGCTGCTAATCACGCACGACCTGGGAGGAGCACGTCATGGGCGCAGCTGGGGGCGTCTTGGAAGTCGCCGCGTCGCCTGTACGTGGTACGACGTCGCTCTTGGAGGGCCCCGGGCCGCCTGCAGTGGGCCCGGCTCCGCCCTTGGTCTTGGTGGTGTGCGGCTCGTTGTCTCGCGCATGAATGATGCCGCTTGCGAGGCTTCGACTATTGGAACGACGTGGGTGTTTGCGGGTCACGCCTCGGCTTCCTTCTGCGACCACCCCATCGCCAGCCCGTGCCGGCACGGGCCGTTCGGCTCTGGACGAACCAATCGCCGTGATCATCTTCTTCTTGGGAGCCATGGCGATGAAGAACTGCTACACTAACTGCTAGGCCGGATTTTCACAACTACGCGCCCCTACCTGGCGCGCCAAAGATGTCGGTACGAAACGACACCTATGGGATCACTAGAATCCCTTCTACGGTTGACGGGCGTGAGGTTGTGCAAAGAGCGGGTCCAAGAGTCATTAAAAAGATCGTTTACCTAGGTTCGGGCCGCGAGAATGCGTAATACCCTAGTCCTGCTTTGGTGTACATTCGAGTGTTCTTGGGTTCTTGAACTAGCTACGGTGTACGTCCAGCTCCAAAGGATCTGAATCCTTCTCCAGTATGTCGCGGGCCTCCTTTTATAGTCCAAAAGGACTGCCACAGTGGCACACAGGAGGCGGAAAGGTGCACAGTGCAGAAGCTTATCTCATGCTATTACGGGACAAGATGCATTAAATGCACTACTTAGGTGTCCACTCGCTTTATCGGGGATGGAAATGAGGCCCGTCCCGTCTGTGGCCGCTCCGTCTGGCTGCGACGCGTGTTCAGGCCAGCGGGGCAGGCAGCTGAGGTGGCGTGGTGGTAGGGTCTTCACGAAGATCTGCATGCCACCACGCAGGTGCTTGACTAGCTGGACCAGGAACCACGTACCGCCACATGGGTACCTGCTTGGGCTAGTGGGTCGGCCGCTGAGCTGGGGCGACGACGGGGTGGCAAGGGCTTGCCGTGGTCTTGTGTCTGTTCCCGGCAAGGTTCTTGTCGGGGCCTCCGTGAGTGTCCTCGGCAAGAGGCTTGTCGGGGCTTTGGTGAGCGTCCTCAGCAAGAGGCTTGCAGGGGCTTTGGGGTGTCTTTGGTTAGGAGCCTTGTCGGGGCCTCGTGGGCATCCTCGGCAAGGGGCCTTGTGATTGCCTTGTCGTCTGGTTCTCATATCGTGAGCCATAGACCTTTGTCTTCACAAAGATCTGCATGCCATCACATGGGAGCTTCCCGAGTCTTGGTTCCAATGTTGTTGATGACATTGGAGCTCCTAGGCTCAAGGGTGGCTGCGACGGAGGCGTTTGGATGAATCGCCCCGGCAAGGGTTCTTGCCGGGGGTGTGCAGGCCGCCCCGGCAAGAGTCCTTGTCGGGGAAGAGCCTATCTTCTTGCTTGGTCTTCTTGTGCCACCGTCTTGGCATTGTTCTGGTAACTTTGTGGCTCTGGCTTCCCTTCTCTGCTTTGTTATGTGTGGTCACAGGCGTGGCTCTGACTGCCCGTGCACAAGTAAATGGGTATAAAAGAGCGCTCCTACTTTTGTACACCGACAGTGTGGAATAAATTTTCCCGATTTCAAAGCCTTTTTCAATAAGGAACTTGGTCAAGCATTTATACCATGCTCTAGGAGCTTGTTTAAGACCATAAAGGGCTTTGTGAAGTTTGTAAACATGATTAGGCTTCTTGGGATTAACAAAGCCGGGAGGTTGTTTAACATAAACTTCCTCCTCAATTTCACCATTGAGAAAGGCACTTTTGATGTCCATTCAATATAAAGTGATATCATGATGATTTGCATATGCGAGTAAGATGCGTATGGGTTCAAGTCTAGCAACAGGGGCATATGTCTCACCATAGTCCATACCGTCGACTTAAATGTAGCCTTGGTCGACGAGACGGGTCTTGTTGCGTACAACTTGTCCATCTTCATCTTGCTTATGCGAAACACCCATTTGGTACCGATGATGTTTTGGTTGTTGTCGGGCTTTTCAACCAATGTCCAAACTTGGTTTCTCTCGAAGTTATGTAGTTATTCGTGCATAGCGTTCACCCAATCATGATCATCAAGAGCATCTTCAACCTTCATAGGTTCAAGGTTAGATATGAAGGAGTAATGCTCACAGAAGTTAGCTAAGTGAGATTTAGAGCGAGTGATTCTCCCGGTTTGGATATCATCGTAGATTTGCTCTACGGGGTGATCTCTAGCAATTCTTGCTCTAACTCGTGAGAGCTTTTGCTTGGGTCGGGTGGAACATCCTCTTCATCTTCTTCTTCTTCTTATCCTGCTTCATTGGTGTTGTTGTCCCCTTGTGGAGGTGGAGAAGGAAGCGATGAGGTTCATCTTGAAGCACTTCCTCGTTTCCTTCATCATGGAGTGTCCCACTTATGGATGCCTCCAAGTCAACTTGTGGTTCACCTTGTCGTGAAGATGAGGCTTCCACTTGAATGGATGAAGTATTCTCCTTCATCTCCGTTTGGTGAATCTTGCCAATAGACAAGTCTTGTATTGCCTCCGAAGGATCTTTGTCTCCTACATCAATTAACAATTGCTCTACTTGCGAGCCGTTAGATTCATCAATCTTCACATCTACCGTCTCTTCAACCTTTCGGGTGAAATTGTTGTAGACACGGTAAGTGTGACAGTTTGAGCCGTAACCGAGTAGAAAACCTTCATGAGACTTAGGGGCAAATTTTGAACGATGATGCTTGTCAAGAATGTAACACTTTGAGCCAAATACTCGAAAGTATCCAACTTGGGGTTTGTTACCGTTGAGAAGCTTGTATGCCGTCTTGCCGAGAAGTCTGTGAAGATATAGTCGATTTGTAGCATGGCAAGCTATCTTAACCACTTCTGCCCAAAAATGTCTTGGCGTATTGTACTCATCAAGCATCGTTCACGCCATTTCGATGAGTGTTCGGTTCTTCCTCTCAAAAACTCCATTTTGTTGAGGTGTGTACGTAGCGGAGAATTCATGTGAAATCCCTTCTTCGTCAAGAAAGGTATCCACATTTGCGTAACTCCGTTCCATTGTCGCTCCGAACCTTCTTGATCTTCACTTCAAATTGGTTCTGGACCTTCCTAGCGAAGTTCTTGAAGATCTTTTGGACCTGCGACTTATCATCAAGAAAGAACACCCACGTAAATCTTGAAAAATCATCAATAATGACCAATCCAAAAGAGTTACCACCGAGACTCTTGTAAGCATTGGAACCAAAAAGATCCATGTGAAGTAGCTCAAGTGGTCTTCTCGTAGTCATGATGTTCTTCACGGGATGACTTCCTCCAACTTGTTTTCCTGCTTGACAAGCACTACAAAGTCTATCCTTGTCAAATATAGCATCTTTAACACCAAGGATATGATCACCTTTAATAAGCTTATCTAGATTTCTCATGCCAATATGACCTAACCTTCTATGCCACAACCAACCTTTAGAAGATTTAGCAATAAAACAAGTGCGAGGTTGGGCTTTCGTAGTAAAGTCAACAATGTATATGTCACCTCTATGAATGCCGGTAAAGATCATATTGTGATTATCTCTATGAAAGACTTGGCAATCAACATGAGTGAATAGCATATTTAAACGAAAATCAGCTAATCTAGACACGGGAAGAAGATTATAGCCAAGAGATTCTACAAGCATGACATTCTTGATATAGCTATCGTTGGATATGGCCACCTTACCAAGGCCAACAACTTTACCCTTAGAGTTGTCACCAAAGGTAACATACTTTCGTGGACCATCATTTCTTGCAAGCTCATCAAACATGTCCTTATCTTCGGTCATATGATCCGTGCATCCACTATCAAGCACCCATTCCTTTCCTCCGGCTGCGTAACCACGAAGATTAGCCATAAGACCAAAATATCTCATTTGTTCATCAAGGTCAAGGTCACTATCATCATCCTCATCATAATAACCATGTTCAACATCGTCTTGTGATTGATCAACACCTAGAGAGAGTGATTCATTAGTTACGTGATCATGACAATGTTCATCTTTATGAATTCTAACAGCTTCCGAGATGGTATTACTAATGATTCCCACATCTCCTTTGTCACGCATAAGGTCACGAAGCTCAAATAAACAATCATCAAATTTGGGATCACTAGTGTTCATCTTATTTAAAGCAATGGACTTTTGAAGGATCACATCTAGATTTTTCAAAGAGTAGTCCGGAAATCGTTCCTCAAGGAATTTCCATATAGTATAAGCACATTTGAAAGTTGGTAAGCACACAAGCAAGTTTCTAGGCAATCCTCTAGTGATAAGATCAACAGTTCTAAGATTTCAGATCATGTCAAGATGTTCATCGGAAGTATGATTCAGAGGATCAATGGGGGGCACATGAGGACTGACAATGTACTTGTTCAAATGATATTCATTGAAGATCTCAAGCATGTCATTTTTCCATTCCTTATAAAATTCTCCATCAAGCGTAGGCACTCTACATCTAATACTCCGATCGTAGACTCATCCATCTTCCACCAATGGTGATTAAACCAAAGCAATGTATACCATAGCTCTGATACCAATTGAGAGGATCGAAAAAGAGGTGCTAGAGGGGGGTGATTAGACACTCAACAAGAAAAATACCAGTTTCTAAGATCTTTCAATTGAGGTAGAGTTTTTAGCACAATTTCGGACACACACACAATACGTTTCAAGCAAGCATGGCAAGAGTATATGAGCAGCGGAAAGTAAAGCATACAAGTTGCAAGAAAATAAAGGGATCGGATTGGAGTGTGCAAACGCAACTGGAGACACGGATGTTTTTGGCGTGGTTCCGATAGGTGGTGCTATCGTACATCCACGTTGATGGAGACTACAACCCACGAAGGGTAACGGCTGCGCGAGTCCATGGAGGGCTCCACCCACAAAGGGTCCACGAAGAAGCAACCTTGTTTACCCCACCATGGCCATCGCCCACGAAGGACTTGCCTTACTAGGGTATATCTTCACGAAGTAGGAGATCTCATTGCCCTTACAAACTCCTTGGTTCAACTCCACAATCTTGTTGGAGGCTCCCAAGTGACACCTAACCAATCTAGGAGACACCACTCTCCAAAAGGTAATAGATGGTGTGTTGATGATGAACTCCTTGCTCTTGTGCTTCAAGTGATAGTCTCCCCAACACTTAACTCTCTCACAGATTTGGATATGGTGGAAAGAAGATTTGAGTGGAAAACAACTTGGGGAAGGCTAGAGATCAAGATTCATATGGTAGGATTGGAGTATCTTGGCCTCAACACATGAGCAGGTGGTTCTCTCTCAAAAAATGAATAGTGGAACTATAGGCACGTTCTCATGGCTCTCTCTCTCTGATAGAGAGGGGGTGGAGGGGTATATATAGCCTCCACACAAAATCTAGCCGTTACACACATTTGACCTGACTAGGTCGGACCAAATAGGAGAACTTGGTCAGACCGAAGCAGTTCAAAATGCGAGCGTTAGACATCTTGGTGGAACCGATACTATCAACTCGGTGAGACCGATAAGTTAGGGTTAGGGATGAATCCTCAACTCGGTTTGACCGATTACACAGACTCGGTGAGACCGATTCTGGTAATAGGCAAAACAGAGACTTGACCAGGCAAACTCGGTGGGACCGATTCGCTCATCTTGGTGAGACCGAAACGTTACAAAGAGGTAACAGAGAGTTTGCAATGCTAACTCGGTGAGACCGATTCTCACATCTCGGTTAGACCGAAATGTTGCAAACAGGTAACAGAGAGTTTACATTCCCATCTCGGTGAGACCGAGATCCCTATCGGTGAGACCGAACTGATTAGGGTTTTGGTAGTGGCTATGTCAAGCGAACTCCGTGGTGCCGGGTAGATCAAATCGATGGGGCCGAGTTTGACTTTTAGGTTTAGGACATATGTGGAAATGAGAAAGTGGCTGAGGGTTTTAGAGCATATTACTAAGCACTTTGAGCAACCAGATCATTAAGCAACTCATCATCCCTTTTTAATAGTATTGGCTTTCCTATAGACTCAATGTGATTTTGGATCACTAAAATGAAAATGTAGAGTCTTGAGTTTTTGCCAATCTTTTGTCCTTTGCCTCTTGAAATGGTTTCCACATCCTCTTATCCTTCCACTCCATAGTTGAACTTATCTGGAATTACTAGATGAAAATATTAGTCCAACAAGGGATAAGTTGTCATTAATTACCAAAATCACCCAGGGAGCACTTATGCTTTCAATAGGATAGACTAGGAATTATTCTGGCTTGTCTTTTAGTCCAAGTAAATCATGCACTCCTATATATATGCCCACAAGGCTCAAGCAATAAACATCGAATCCATCATACAATAACTATACCACCAATCCCTCTTTATCCCTTCTAACATTGTATCAGCCTTACCTCGATCCTAAACCCTAGTCGCCGCCGCTTCGGCACCCGCGCACCGCCCCAGGGCGGTCGGTCTTCATGACCGCCAGCGGGGGTCGTGTCGCCTGTATCTAGGGTTCGTCCGCCGGTCATGTCGACCGGCTGCCCTAGAGAGTTTTTTTTCCGATCCTTTGATCCAAGTTTTCTCTCTCTCTCTCTCGTTGGTCGCTTTGATTGGCGTTTTCTTTTTTGGTTTTCCGTTCTATGCTTGATCGGTTTGCGTCGCCCGCCGTCGTCGTCGACCCACCGCGCCTCCACTCCGACACTGGCACAACTGGTCGGCTTATGCACCGACCCGACAACCTCGCGCGGCAAGCAGCCCCTCACGAACGTCGTCCGTGCGTCGGCCCGACCGTCGATCTACGTCGGCCGTCACCGCCCTGCTCCGACTGGGACACCTGCGCCCTGACCCGGCAGCCTCGCGCCATGCGGTGGCCCATCACAGCCGCCGTTCGCGCATCGACCTGCCAGTCGCCCCATGTCGCGTCTGTACGGCCGTCCTGCCGACCGTCGTCGCCGGCTTCATCTCGGACTCCGCCGCCACCCTGTCTCCACCGAGCGGCCTCCTCGACCTAACGGGCAATCCAATTGATCAACGCACCCCCCCCCCC
>LR738711.1:278682930-278741394 GCA_902687465.1 Secale cereale | reverse complement strand
CGCCATCGCGATCCGCCTGATCTATGTCGTGAGACCGACCTGGCCCGTCGGTTGCGCGTGCCTCCGCATGTCCTGCAATGATTGTCTCGAGTTCAGCGCGCCCCTCCACCGATCGAGCAACGGGTTGCCGCTGCGTCGCCCCGTCGGGCCGCAGCGCTGCTGCCCAATGTTTCCTCACCAGGCTGCACCGACCCTTGCGTCGCTGCTGCGTCGCCCCGTCGAGCCGTAGTGAGCGTGGCACGTGGTCCACGCCGCCGTCCTGAGACCGTTCCCGCGGTTGCACCGACCCAGGTTCCGCCGCTGTGCCGCCCCTTCGGGCCGTAGCGCCATGGCCCGCGGTCCCCCCACCGCCCCGACGTCTTCCATCGTCGCCCCGACCTGCCCGCCGCCGCTGCGTTGCCCCTCCGGGCCGTAGTGTCGCGGCCCGCGGTCCACCGCCGTCCACACGCATCGACCTCTCGTGGTATGCGTCGCGCCGCCTCCCTTGGCGCGGGAACACTATCGTCCGCCCCGGTCTTCGTCACGCTGTCGGGTTCCTCGCCTACTTCGAGCACCGTCGCCGCCCTACTAATCTAGCCGCCGCCGTCAGGTCACCGCCGCCGCTCTTCTTCGGCCACCGCCGTCGCCACCTCCGTAGTCGTCACCGCCTATCCACCCCCTTCATCTTCGTCCAAGCACTAGCCTATCGCCAACGTCGCTGTCATCTAACCCGACCACTTCATCTACTCCAACCATCGTTGGTGACATCGGCCCCGCGGCGATGGACGCTGCAATCGTCGTCGAGTTCTTCTCTGCTAGCCCCTCCGACTTCTCCGACATGGCGTACAGCTCGTGCAGGTCCCTCATCTACACATGCCCGGTGCTGGCAACACAGATGCGTGCCTTCGTCCACGGCGTGTCCCTGGGCCTGGCAAGCCTGGTGCGGCGCTTCGTCAACTTCGTCCGTATACACATGCTCGGTGCTGGAAACACCGACGCGTGCCTTCGTCTACGACGTGTCCTCAGGTTTGGCACACCCAACGCGATGTGTCGTCAACACCGTCTTCTTCCCGGCGCACCACTACTTCGACAGCACTGCGCCCATGACTAACTCGGCGCCTTGTTGCGCCCGCGGCTCCACGACGACTTCCTCGACACCGGCTACCCCGACTCGACATTGACCACGACATTCTTCGCACGACTACCTCGACCATGGCTCCACCGCACACGCTCTCAGCTACCTCGACAAACGGCACAAAGGGCTACCGTCTTACTTGAGCAACCTCGTGGGTTTCCACTCCAGTCACGCCTTCCGCGATGCATCGACCGTTACGACTGTGGGGGGTGTCCGCCGGCTTGACTTTGGTTCTTCTCCAGTCTCATCGTCTGCGTTGCTACCGTTATGACTGCGGGGCGATGTTGAGTATCGTGATTGTATAGGAAACATAGGATATACTAGGAATTATTCTGGCTTGTCTTTTACTCCAAGTAGATCATGTACTCCTATATATATGCCCACGAGGCTCAAGCAATAAACATCGAATCCATCATACAACAACTATTCCACCAATCCCTCTCTATCCCTTCAACACCTTGGTACAAGCTGGAGATCCAAAAGATGATTATCAGTTCATGCATGTGTCTTCGCAATTGGATTTGTGATAACAAGTTACGTGATGAGCATTTTGACAAGTTTGACAATGATGCATGTGTGCAACCTCCATTGCCGTTTACAAGTGTCAACTCTCTGCCACCAGAAGATGATGATGGTACCATAAACACGATACGCGAGGCGATTGCTGCGAGGCTCATCCTTTGATATTATTTGTTCTATTTTGAGTTCACCCACTCTTGTAAGGAACAAAACTTTAATTGCAACGTACAAGTCAATCCATAATCTTAAAGTCGAATCTCCGAAAATAACTCGAAGGCAGAGTCTGTGGAAAGCAGATTCGCAAAGATTTTTTTAGAATGTTGGTTCTGGAGAATCCCGCGGGAAAAGAAGTCGGCCATAAACAGGCGAAGAACAACACACGTACCATATGGCTTGCCGTCACAACTCACAATGTCCAGGTCCAGCAGCCGGTGGCCGAAACAGGGGAAGCAAAAAAAAAAAGGCGAAGCAGTAGCGGAAGACAAATCAATGTTAGAAAAGCGTAAAGCGAAGTTACGGGCCTACGGCGCGGCACGCGGCCGCGTCGACAGCTCGCCGTGCGCGTAGGCACGGGTGGTGGTGCTGGTCGCGTGCGCGCGAACCAACCTAGCAGTAGCAGTAACCAGTACCAGATCTGGTGAGGAGCAGCTGCCTAGCTAGGCCGGCGCGCACTGATCTCGCGGCCGTGGTGCACGCTTTCACGGGTGCGGACCCTCTGGGTTGTGCCGGCCATTGGGGCCGGACTTGGGATAGTCCTCGACGTCGACCTCCGTCACCACCCTCGCCAGCCCTCGCCCTCGCACCTCCACGGTGGTCACCGTGAGTCCGCGCACTGCCTCCTCCTCCTGCAAATATACCACGGATGAAACAGAAAAGGTTCATCTCCAGTTTTGTTATGTGCATCAGCAACTATCTAAAAGAGCGAGTACCTAAACTAATCGATCGGCGGGGATCGAGAGAAAGACAAGGCAAACCTGTGGCGCGGCCTTGTCCAGCGCAGTCGCCGCTCCATCCTTCCGGTGAGGGTCAGCACTCGCTGCAAGGATCGACGAAGCGATTGATCTGTAAGACAAACACTGGCACCAAGCAACAACAGAGACGGCGCCTGGTGCGTACCTGCATCTGCAGAAGCCGCGGCGCCGAGGCGAGCAAGGCAGCAAAGGGAGAGGAGCACCAGGAGCGCCGCGACGAGGCGCCGTTGTCGTTGCTGCTGCCGCGGCTGCGCCATCACATCGCCGAGCGCCACCGAACCAGCAAGCTCTCTCTCTCTCTCTCTTGGCGCGTGTGAATGAAGAAGACAGACAGATATGTTGTGCTTCTCGTCTTGGCCGATTTGACTTGTGCACAGCACAGTGGCCGCTTTATGCAGAGTAGCGAGTTGGGGGTGTCTGTGGGTGGCGGTGCCCGCAGCGGCAAACGGCCTCTACGTTACCGACGAAAACGCAGACCTTCAACTTCAAAGAGCCGTCTGGACAAACGCAAATGTTTGACTCTGGATACACTGTTCACACTTAGCGAAGGGATCGGGTCAACCACCGCATTATTTATCGCCTCTTTCGCTCTGCGCGCTGTCGGGCCAGGCGCAGGACTTTTGTTGGCATATGCCGAGATTCCGGGTGCGCGCCACCCACGGGCCACGGCCCTCCTATTCTAACCTAAGCAAAACCTGGGATGGGATCACCAACCGCTTATTATTTAAGCGTTTGAAAATTTGGCAAACTCGAGCTTAGGATCTGCTCCCCCACTTGTGTGGTTATATAAATCGCGCCACAGCAATGGGGTTCTGCAGATCACACACAGAAACCCAATTATTTGTCAGGTCTCATGATTCGAGGTTTGTCTCATGCTTTCGGCTTAGCTGGTCGGTGTTTGGCTTGGCTGTCATGTGCCGACCCACCTCTCATCGAGTAAAATGCACAGAATCAGGACACAGATCAAATGAGGCCGAGCTCATATTACCTCGAGTGAATACTAAAATCTGAACAAAACAATTTATTTTTAATAACAATTGATACATGTCTTAAATTTTAAGAAAATAGTATCAATTTTTTTTTGCCACGACCTCCACAAATGTCATTTCACGATGTAACTTTCCAAGCATTGAAAACATTTGTCAAACTTCACCACCAACAAAATTCAGATTTTTTTTCATCACTTTTTCTGAATTTTACAGTTCACTCAAGGTGATATGAGCTCGAGCTAAGAACACTTTGACGGAACCACCACAATAGCGGTGTCATTACAAAAAAAACATCACTTCACAAAATATGGCGAATTTAACCGTGTCAAAAAAAATTGACAGTGAAAATAAACACTCAAAAAAATTGAACGCAATTTGACGTGGCAAACCACTCACGTGCCGATAGGGCAGACGGCTGATGTCGACTACACAACTTTATTCTTGTAGAGCTTGTTGAGACTCCAAGCGCAGAATTTCGTAGGACAGTGGCAAATTCCTTTCAAGTGGATGACCAGAGTTTTATCAATCCACAGAAGGTTTATCTCTCCAAAGTTTCTATTTCCATCGGAGAAAGTATGATGAAATCGTGTAGGTAGTAAACCACCTCAAAGTTGTATTTTCAATCAATCTTATGAACCACCCCACAGTGTCACGAATAGTTCTAGAGATTGTACCACGACGATACCATATGATACACATCAATCAACTCTAATGCCACCTTGATACCCAATGTCACCATGAGTATTCGCGAGTTACACATGCATCAAGTGATCTCAAATCCAGAATATTCAATTCAACATAAAAAAACTCAAACAACAAGACTCGATTCACCACAAAAGAGATAGAGGGAAGAACATCGTAAGATCCAACTATATTGATTAAACTAATGATACATCAAGAACATGTCAAATTAAGAACATGAGTGTGAGGACCTCAACTCGTAAGTCGAGATCACCAAATGCACGTGTACAGTGATTCCAGAGATAAATGCTCACTGAACACACAGAAGCTGAATAGCAAGAGTCTTACATCCATACATACCGTCTTACACAAATTATGACCATTATGGTCAAGTCTTACATAGATAAAGCCTCAAGGGCCGAACATCAAATAAAACACAAGCAGCAGAAATCTTCGTTGATAAGTAGAACCTATGCCATCTGCCTTAACCCTACAGGCATTCTGACTGGAAAAGCGTCCTAGTTCGCATGTTCGTCACCGAAGTACTCTTCCTCATAATCCTGCTCTTCTGTGTGTGGCCAATAAAATAACCAGTGGCAAGCCAATGAGTACTTTGAATGTACTCGCAAGCAACCCATATTTTTGGATCAAGGTAACAATGCATGATGTAACAACAAGTAGGCAACCTAGCATCAAGCTAGTTGAAATGACCTATCATCTTGTAAGCTACGCATCAATGAACTCTGGTAACCATGTGAACGGGTTACAAATATCAACATAAATAGAGTTTGGATCAACTCTAGCTTAATCAACACGTCAAGTCATTTGCCTTGACTCAAATAGTTCTCTTCCACACACATGTACCAAGTTTGTAAAATACTAGACATAGTTTAAGTAGCACCACCCAACTGTCCATGACTGTGGACACGGCAATACGAATAGTTTGACACTCTGTAGAGGTTGCGCACTTTACCCACAAGATCTGGGAAGCTTTCGTGTCATCCATGATCCCATAGTACCTCAAGTACTCGGGGGAAGCATCCGATCACTATCTTTCCCTAGAAGACACTAACATAGGGTCCACTCATTTGTACACGGCCTTTGTGTATAAACATCAAGATCTTGGGACTCGACCCTTTTTATTATCACACATACACGCATGGACCAACGGTGTGTCCGGTGCCCTGTAAAAACGGTCATGGCCGCCTATCCGAGCATGACCCCGTCCCGAGAGTGACCTCATGTCTGTTGGAGATATGCCCTAGAGGCAATCATGTATGATGATATTTCCTATGTGTTTATGAATAAAGATAGTCTTTGGATGTAATCAATGATACTTGTTGTCAAGTATGTGACTTGTCTGTGAGATCTTGTGTTGTATGATACATACTAAATGGTCCCTAGTCGTAAGTGATGTGTGGACACACGTCAGACTAGACTAGCATATGACATGGTGGATGGCTCGGTCTCACTAGCCATGGGGTATTAGATGC
Organism: Secale cereale; assembly: GCA_902687465.1. NCBI lineage: Eukaryota > Viridiplantae > Streptophyta > Magnoliopsida > Poales > Poaceae > Secale > Secale cereale. The sequence continues at coordinate 278,735,627 of LR738711.1, read as the reverse complement.
TAACCGGACTTGAAAAGATCTGGTCGGATTTGACATAGTCGAATCCGAGTTGAGATAAGGTCCGACTCGAACATACCCAACTATGAGACGCAACGATATGTCATCTGTGAGTCTTTAGTACAACATACGCTCTATGTTCTAAGACCTGAGCTGACGCATGTACTGGGGATGGTGATAGACTTGCTTTGGGCCAACCAAATGCTACTCCGTAACTTGGTAGTTACAAAGGTAGGTTTCGGGTTTGTCCATACCCATGCTGCGAGACATGGTCGAGCAAGATGGGATTTGCCCCTCCGATCAGGAGAGATATACTTTGGGCCCCTCGTGTGATCCTACCACGATAATCATGGCCATACAACGAGGGTTGTAAGATAATCTGGTTTGGGTTGGCATCACTGAAACGAGAAAGAGGTTGGGCTAGCACAAGGATAACAGTATCGCCTTGAGCCCGACAACATATATCGTGTGGCAAAGGGAATGGAAGTATGACATGTTGTACAGGTTCGCTAACTAGCTTCATAGTCTGCTTGGTGGTCGGCACGCTTTGCTAGAGGCCGCTACCAACCGTGGAGGTCGGAGGTGATCCGAACTGCGACCAAACTGACTTGAACCTAAGGGGTCGCGCGATTAAGGGAAGGAACCTACGAGGTCGGTTCGGAGGACGCTGGTCGTATTTGATCCGAGCTGGACTTTGAACGCGACCGAGTAGACTTTGGGCTTTATGATCCGTGTGAGGCCCAAGTATTGAGCCCGTGATGGATGCCTATATATAGTGGAGGTGCGGCACACTTATTCAGTTGATCGCTACGGTGCTGTCGCTAGGGTTTTGCATGTGTTGCAACTAGCCACCTCCACTCGCCGCCGGTGGTGTGATCGGACCTAGCAGTCCGCCGCACGATGTTCCTCCTGCACGCGCGGATACCATTAGAGGCGGTGCACTTGCGCCGCTCCGGCAAACCTGTTCGCAGGATCCGATCGGCTACGTGGGAGGTTGACAAGGAGGAGACAAATCCAGGAACGCGAGGCGACTCCGGGAACGTGCCGCCTCAACTCTACTTCCGCTGCACGGCATTGCACGCCTAGCGGTAACGATCTGTGATCCATCTCCCTTAGCATGTTCCTGGATGTTCTGCATGTAGGAAACTTTTAATTTGCAGTCGACGCACCCTACAGTAGAGCCCAACAATGCCACCCATCACTAGTAATTTGGGCACCATGCTAGTATCAGCCTAAGTAATCAATAATGCCCCGTCCCATAAGGGGGTAGAGTGGTTGCACATGTTTGGTTGGGACGGTAATCACACCTAAATGTAATCCATCATTTTACACACACACACACACACACACACACACACACACACAATGCTTGCTCCGGTGCACCACTTCCTCCTCAAGTGGTGACCTTAATTCAACATCACCCACGAGCATTAGGGGCACCCGATGGGGTTTTCGAAAGAATGCAACCACGAGGTGATCATGGCATACATGCAACATTATGCATCAATAACTTAATATTTTGACATTGTATCTCCATGCACAAGGTAGAGCTATGAGTATGGGCATGCATCATTTGGTGATTCACAATAAGTTCATCACCATCACTTTCATTGTCATGCAATCGGAAAGAGGTATCGATGAATGGGAGAGGTGTCATGGTCAAAGGGCTGCTTGCCTGGCTCAACAAAGTCATCGGGGTCTTCAAACTCTTCTGATCCAACTCAATCGTCAACTTCTCAATTAACGTCGGAAACAATCACAATAAGGAACACAACAAGGCAAAAAAAGTTCTCTAAAATGTAATTTGTACTTTTCTAGGATACACTACTGCACGATGCTGCTAACGCGACACTACGATCAGAGACCCTTCGACGAAACTGTGTGCGATGTAATCGCAAACGGTGGTGTAAAAATCCGTCAAAAAAGGTGCAAAACGTTTGCGATGACGGATGCATCAAACATGGTTCAGATTTTGGCTGCGTGTGTGATGATGGGCATATGGTTATGTTCAATTAACTGTTTGCGATGAGGAGGAACGAAAGAAACGGGCTTCCAGATGAAGGGGTGTACGATGTAAAGCATACGGTTCAGTCGGATGAACTGTTTGTGATTAGGAAACATAAAAGAAATGGTTAGACAGATCAAGGTGTGTGCGATATACGGCATGCGGTTCACTCGGATGAATTGTTTGTGTTGAGACAAGAGAACATGAACGGTTCAATATAAGAAGATGTGTGTGATACGCAGCAAACAGGTCTATAATCAAAAATGTGTGCGAAGACCGATAATAACACAGACGGTTGCTGCTAATAAGACGTGTGTGTTGTGCGATGGGATTGCATACAGAACAACATATATATATACACACTTATAACGACATGGTTGCATAACCAAATTAAACATCCACTTACATAGGTGGCTACTACAACTATGGCATTTGCACAGACCAAAGTAAACTATTACTCCCTCTGTTCCAAAACGGATGGAGTACTAGTTACAGTGATGCATATAATTAAGCAAAGGGATCACACATGTGTGTATTAACTGGAACGAGAATGCAATAGCACAATAATAATTAAGGCCACGATGATGCGATCGCAGTGGTGGTTACAGGAGCCAAGAAGAACGATGCATCCATCAAACGTACGACCTCCTCCTCCTCAACTCAGTGCGTCGGGCCACCGACCGGCGGCTAAGGAGCGACGACTTTTGTAGCGAGGTTAAGGTGCTTCTCAACAAAGGCATCCAAGGCTTCCAGCCGGTTGAAGAAGGCCAACATCGTAGCGTCCTCACTGGCCTTGTAGATACCTATGTACATGATTTGCTCGTACATGTGGATGTGTAGGTCGACGAATTCTTGTAGGGCAAGGCGCCTCGCGGCGAGCGCGACCTCTAGGTGGACATTCTTCGTGGCATCAGCGGGCAGTCGCAGGGCCACCAGTGCTTGAAAGAGGTTCCGACCATGGAGGTCGATTAGGATGGCAGGCAATGAGGAGCCCGGGCGCGTGGGCTGGAGGAGTATGGCAATGTCGTCCGCGAGCTTCTTGATGATGGTTAACTTGTTGGTGGTGGCAACAATCATCTGGTCCAACTGAGAGTCGTAGGTGGTGTTGACGGCGGCCATCGACCAGCCAGTCCCCAACACCGTCTGGAGATGACCCTCGATGCCATGCCGCAGGCCGGCGTCTTGGACCATCTGGCATAGCCACTAGCCGCTCGCGCGCATCGCAGCCATGGGTCTGGAGTGAGCACATTTGCGCTTAGTGTAGGTGCTTAGGCAAATGCTTAGGTGCGTACGATGTGGTAGATGCATTGGAATGGAGGGGCGCCTTTATATGAGTGCAAACTACGTTGCATTCACATCGTGCTACCTCTTTTCCTCGTCCTCCTCCCATTACTTCCCTCATGCATCCACAATGCTAATTGAAGCAGGATGCATCATTGGCCGTTCAAAATTTCAGGAACCACTACCTTCTCCCTCGTCTGCATTAAAGCCGTATCGGGAACTTCACCGCCCGCTGCACGCCCGGCTGAACATGCCTCCTCACCTCCATCTATACTTAATTACTGAATTTTCCCAAATTGTTTGTACGTGGTTGCACATGAGTCATCCAAAACAGCCATTTGCGTTGAAGGGATGCACAAATCCTACACCGTGAATTTTCCTTGGACTTAAGGGGGAAGACCATAGCTCTCAGTTTGCATACGGTTGGTCTACCTAAAACGTTTGCGATCAAGAGCTGCAGAAATCCTGCTCGGCACATTTTCTCTTGGCTTCCTGGGGAAGCTGTCGGTTTGCATACGGGTGTTCTAACTAAACATTTGCGATCAAGAGCTGCACAAATCCTGCATTGGAGTACAGTCGCACGCCTCCCGTTTAGTCAAGCACTTGTCCGCACGCGCAACACCTCCTAGCCGTCAAAAGAGTGAGGTGTGGCGTCACGTGAATGGTTAACAGAACACACACAATTTAAATTATACGAAACATTTGAGATGTTACAGTGGCAACTATTTGCTTCAAAATGCCTTTGTTGGCTGTTATTCGAGTGCGCCTTCTCTCAAAATGGACTCGAAAAATACCACAACATGTCGGGTGCCATTCCATGATAACATGCCAAGTTTCATGAATTTCAGACGAGTTTTGTATTTACTAGAATTTAAAAACAAACTATCTCAAAGTTTTGTCAGCAATCAACAGTTCCCTCGTGTTTGAAATTCATTCCCATTTCTTGCATGGGACCTAAGCATGCACCAAAGGACACATATTGAAAGCTTTGACACTAAATCCAGATGACTCTAAGTATCAATCTGGATGCGTATTGAAAGTGGGATCAATTAGCTAGAGTAGCTCTATGCAGAGCATTGTAGACATAGAAATTTGCGAAATACATACGGATCTGAATGTGACAGACCCGTTGACTAAACTTCTCTCACAAGGAAAACATGATCACACCTTATTACTCTTGGGTATTAATCACATAGCGATGTGAACTAGATTATTGACTCTAGTAAACCCTTTGGGTGTTGGTCACATGGCGATGTGAACTATGGGTGTTATTCACATAACGATGTGAACTATCGGTATTAAATCACATGGCGATGTGAGCTAGATTATTGACTCTAGTGCAAGTGGGAGACTGAAGGAAATATGCCCTAGAGGCAATAATAAAGTTGTTATTTATATTTCCTTATATCATGATAAATGTTTATTATTCATGCTAGAATTGTATTAACCGGAAACTTAGTACATGTGTGAATACATAGACAAAACAGAGTGTCCCTAGTATGCCTCTACTACACTAGCTCATTGATCAAATATGGTTATGTTACCTAACCATAGACATGAGTTGTCATTTGATCAACGGGATCACATCATTAGGAGAATGATGTGATGGACAAGACCCATCCGTTAGCTTAGCACTATGATCGTTTAGTTTTACTGTTATTGCTTTCTTCATGACTTATACATGTTCCTATTACTATGAGATTATGCAACTCCCGAATACCGTAGGAACACCTTGTGTGCTATCAAACGTCACAACATAACTGGGTGATCATAAAGATGCTCTACAGGTGTCTCCGAAAGTGTTCGTGGTGTTGGCATAGATCAAGACTAGGATTTGTCACTCCGAGTGTCGGAGAGGTATCTCTGGGCCCTCTCGGTAATGCACATCATAATAAGCCTTGCAAGCAAAAGACTAATGAGTTAGTCACGAGATGATGTATTATGGAACGAGTAAAGAGACTTGCCGGTAACGAGATTGAACTAGGTATAGAGATACCGATGATCGAATCTCGGGCAAGTAACATACCAATGACAAAAGGAACAACGTATGTTGTTATGCGGTTTGACCGATAAAGATCTTCGTAGAATATGTAGGAGCCAATATGAGCATCCAGGTTCCGCTATTGGTTATTGACCGGAGATGAGTCTCGGTCATGTCTACATAGTTCTCGAACCCGTAGGGTCCGCACGCTTAATGTTTGATGACGGTCGGTATTATGAGTTTATGAGTTTTGATATACCGAAGGAGTTCGGAGTCTCGGATGAGACCGGGGACATGACAAGGAGTCTCGAAATGGTCGAGACGTAAAGATCGATATATTGGACGACTATATTCGGACATCGGAAAGGTTCCGAGTGATTCGGGTATTTTTCGGAGTATATGGGCCTTATTGGGCCATACGGGAATAGAGGAGAAAGGCCAAAAGGAAGGAGGCGCGCGCCCCCCTCAGGTCCGAATTGGACAAGGGGTGCAGCCCCCTTTTCCTTCTCCCTCTCCACCTCTTTCCTTCTCTCCTACTCCGAAAAGGAAAGGGGAATCCTACTAGGACTTGGGAGTCCTAGTAGGACTCCCCACACTTGGCGCGCCCCCTCTAGGGCCGGCCTCTCCCTTGCTCCTTTATATACGGGGGCAGGGGGCACCCCAGGACACACAAGTTGAATTGTTTTAGCCGTGTGCGGTGCCCCTCTCCACAGAAACACACCTTGGTCATACCGTTGCAGTGCTTAGGCGAAGCCCTGCGCCAGTAGATACATCATATCTGTCACCACGCCGTCGTGCTGGCGAAACTCTCCCGTGAAGCTCAACTGGATCAAGAGCTCGTGGTACGTCATCAAGCTGAACGTGTGCTGAACGCGGAGGTGTCGTACGTTCGGTGCTTGATCAGTTGGATCACGAAGAAGTTCGACTAAATCAACCGCGTCACTTGACGCTTCCGCTCCCGGTCTACGAGGGTACGTAGACACACTCTCCCCCTCATTGCTATGCATCTAGTAGATAGATCTTGCGTGATCGTAGGAAATTTTTGAAAATACTATGTTCCCCAACAATGGTATCAGAGCCAGGTTTATGCGTAGATGATATGCACGAGTAGAACACAATGAGTTGTGGGTGATACTAGTCATACTGCTTACCAGCATGTCATACTTTGCTTCGGCGGTATTGTGAGATGAAGCGGCCCGGACCAACATTACGCGTACGCTTATGCGAGACACGTTTCACCGTTATGAGCACTCGTTGCTTAAAGGTGACTGGAGGGTGTCTGTCTCTCTCACTTTAGCTGAATCAAGTGTGGCTACGCCCGGTCCTTGTGAAGGTTAAAACAACACATACTTGACGAAACATCGTTGTGGTTTTGTATGCGTAGGTAAGAACGGTTCTTGCTAAGCCCATAGCAGCCACGTAAAACTTGCAACAACAAAGTAGAGGACGTCTAACTTGTTTTTGCAGGGCATGTTGTGATGTGATATGGTCAAGACATGATGAGATATACGGTTTTGTATGAGATGATCATGTTTTGTAAAGTTATCGGCAACTGGCAGGAGCCATATGGTTGTCGCTTTATTGTATGAAATGCAATCGCCATGTAATTGCTTTACTTTATCACTAAGCGGTAGCGATAGTCGTAGAAGCAATAGTTGGCGAGACGACAACGATGCTATGATGGAGATCAAGGTGTCGCGCCGGTGACGAAGGTGATCATGACGGTGCTTTAGATATGGAGATCAAAAGCACAAGATGATGATGGCCATATCATGTCACATATTTTGATTGCATGTGATGTTTATCTTATTATGCTTCTTATTTTGCTTAATTCGACGGTAGCATTATAAGATGATCCCTTACTAAATTTCAAGGTATAAGTGTTCTCCCTGAGTATGCACCGTTGCGAAAGTTCGTCGTGCCGAGACACCACGTGATGATCGGGTGTGATAAGCTCTACGTTCAAATACAATGGGTGTAAGCCAGTTTTGCACACGCAGAATACTCGGGTTAAACTTGACGAGCCTAACATATGCAGATATGGCCTCGGAACATTGGAGACCGATAGGTCGAGCGTGAATCATATAGTAGATATGATCAACATAAGATGTTCACCATTGAAACTACTCCATCTCACGTGATGATCGGACATGGTTTAGTTGATTTGGATCACGTGATCATTTAGATGACTAGAGAGATGTCTATCTAAGAGGGAGTTCTTAAGTAATATGATTAAATTGAACTTTAATTTATCATGAACTTAGTCCTCGTAGTATTAGCATATCTATGTTGTAGATCAATAGCTCACGATGTTGCTCCCCGTTTATTTTTTATATGTTCCTAGAGAAAACTAAGTTGAAAGATGTTAGTAGCAATGATGCGGAATTGTTCCGTGATCTGAGGATTATCCTCATTGCTGCACAGAGAATTATGTCCTTGATGCACCGCTAGGTGACAGACCTATTGCAGGAGCAGATGTAGACGTTATGAACGTTTTGACAAAAGCTCGGTATGATTAATACTTGATAGTTTAAGTGCATCATGCTTTACGACTTAGAACCGGGACTTCAAAAACATTTTGAACGCCACGGAGCATATAAGATGTTCCAAGAGTTGAAATTAGTATTTCATACTCATGCCCGTGTCGAGAGGTATAAGACTTCTGACAGTAATTTGCCTACAAGATGGAGGAGAATAGCTCAACCAGTGAGCATGTGCTCAGATTGTCTGTGTACCACAATTACTTGAATCAAGTGGGAGTTAATCTTCCAGATAAGATAGTAATTGACAAAGTTCTCTAGTCATTATCACCAAGTTAGTAGAACTTCGTGATGAACTATAATATGCAAGGGATGACGAAAGGAATTCCCGAGCTCTTCGCGATGCTGAAGTCGGCGAAGGTAGAAATCATGAAAAAGCATCAAGTGTTGATGGTTAACAAGACCACTTGTTTCAAGTAAAGGGCAAAGGGATAGAAGGGGAACTTCAAGAAGAATGACAAGCAAGTTGTCACTCCCATGAAGAAACCCAAAGGTAAAACTTAAGCCTGAAAATAAGTGCTTCTACTGCAAAGGAAATGGTCACTGTAAGTGGAACTGCCCTAGATACTTGGCGGATAAGAAGGATGGCAAAGTGAACAAAGGTATATTTTGATATACAGATTATTGATGTGTACTTTACTAGTGTGCATAGCAACCCCTGGGTATTTGATACCGGTTCAGTTGCTAAAATTAGTAACTCGAAACGAGAATTGCAGAATGAACAGAGACTAATTAAAGGTGAAGTGACGATGTGTGTTGGAAGTGGTTCCAAGATTGATATGATCATCATCGCACACTCCCTATACTTTCGGGATTAGTGTAAAACCTAAATAAATGTTATTTGGCATTTGCGTTGAGCATGAGTATGATTTGATCATATTTGTTGCAATATGGTTATTCATTTAAAGTCATAGAATAATTGTTATTCTGTTTACATGAATAAAACCTTCGATGGTCATACACCCAATGAAAATAGTTTGTTGGATCTCGATCGTGGTGATACACATATTCATAATATTGAAGCCAAAAGATGCAAGGTTAATAATGGTAGTGCAACTTATTTGTGGCACTGCCGTTTAGGTCATAATGGTGTAAAGCACATGAAGAAACTCCATAGTGATAGACTTTTGGAATCACTTGATTATGAATCACTTGGTGCTTGCGAACCATGCCTCATGGGCAAGATGATTAAAACTCCGTTCTCCGGAACAATGGAGCGAGCAACATATTTGTTGGAGATCATACATACAGATGTATATGGACCAATGAGTGTTGAAGCTCGCGGCGGGTATCGTTATTTTCTGACCTTCATTGATGATTTGAGCAGATATGGGTATATCTACTTAATGAAGCACAAGTCTGAAACATTTGAAAAGTTCAAAGAATTTCAGAGTGAAGTGGAGAATCATCGTAACAAGAAAATAAGAGTTTCTATGATATGATCGTAGAGGTAAAATATTTGAGTTAGCGAGTTTGGCCTTCAGTAAAAACAATGTGAAATAGTTTTACTACTCACGCCACCTGGAACACCACAGTGTAATGGTGTGTCCGAACGTCATAACCATACTTTATTAGATATGGTGCGATCGATGATGTCTCTTACCGATCTACCACTATCGCTTTTGGGGTTATGCATTAGAGATATCTACATTCACGTTAAATAGGGCACCATCTAAATCCGTGGAGATGACACCGTATGAACTGTGGTTTGACGAGAAACCTAAGCTGTCATTTCTTTAAGTTTGGGACTGCGATGCTTATGTGAAAAAGTTTCAACATGATAAGCTCGAACCCAAATCAGAGAAGTAAATCTTCATAGGATACCCAAAAGAAACTGTTGGGTACACCTTCTATCACAGATCCGAAGGCAAGGTCTTTGTTGCTAAGAGTGGATCCTTTCTAGAGAAGGAGTTTCTCTCGAAAGAAGTGAGTGGGAGAAAAGTAGAACTTGATGAGGTAATTGTACCTTCTCCCGAATTGGAAAGTGGAAAATCACAGAAACTAGTTCCAGCGATTCTTACACCAATTAGTGAGGAAGCTAATGATGATGATCATGAAACTTCAGATCAAGTTTCTGCTGAACTTCGTAGATCAACCAGAGTTCGTTCCGCATCAGAGTGGTACGGCAACCCGGTTCTGGAAGTCATGTTACTGGACCATGATGAACCTACGAACTATGAGGAAGCGATGATGAGCCCAGATTGCGCAAAATGGCTTGAGGCCATGAAATCTGAGATGGGATCCATGTATGAGAACAAAGTTTGGACTTTGGTTGACTTGCCCGATGATCGGCAAGCCATCGAAAATAAATGGATCTTCAAGAGGAAGACTGACGCTGATGGTAATGTTACTGTTTACAAAGCTCGACTTGTTGCGAAAGTTATTCAACAAGTTCAAGGAGTTGACTACGATAAGACTTTCTCACCCGTAGCGATGCTTAAGTCTGTCCGAATCATGTTAGCAATTGCCGCATTTTATGAAATCTGGCAAATGGATAACAAAACTGCATTCTTTAATGGATTTATTAAAGAAGACTTGTATATGATGCAACCAGAAGGTTTTGTCAATCCTAAAGGTGCTAACAAAATGTGCAAGCTCCAGCGATCCATCTATGGACTGGTGCAAGCATCTCGGAGTTGGAATATACGCTTTGATAAGTTGATCAAAGCATATAGATTTATACAGACTTGCGGTGAAGCCTGTATTTACAAGAAGTGAGTGGGATCACTACAACCTTTCTGATAAGTATATGTGAATGACATATTGTCGATCAGAAATGATGTAGAATTTTCTGGAAAGCATAAAGGAGTGTTTGAAAGGAGTTTTTCAAAGAAAGACCTTGGTGAAGCTGCTTACATATTGGGCATCAAGATCTATAGAGATAGATCAAGACGCTTGATAAGACTTTCGATGAGTACATACCTTGATAAGATTTTGAAGTAGTTCAAAATGGATCAGTCAAAGAAGGAGTTTTTGCCTGACTTGTAAGGTGTGAAGTTGAGTAAGACTCAAAGCCAGACCACGGCAGAAAAATATAGAGAGAATGAAAGTGATTCCCTATGCCTCAACCATAGGTTCTATAAAGTATGCCATGCTGTGTACCAAACATGTTGTGTACCTTGCCATGAGTTTGTCAAGGGGGTACAATAGTGATCCAGGAGTAGATCACTGTACATCGGTCAAAATTATCCTTAGTAACTGGATGACTAAGGAAATGTTTCTCGATTATGGAGGTGATAAAAAGTTCGTCGTAAAGGTTACGCCGATGCAAGCTTTGACACTAAATCCAGATGACTCTAAGTATCAATCTGGATGCGTATTGAAAGTGGGAGCAATTAGCTAGAGTAGCTCTATGCAGAGCATTGTAGACATAGAAATTTGCGAAATACATACGGATCTGAATGTGACAGACCCGTTGACTAAACTTCTTTCACAGGCAAAGCATGATCACACCTTATTACTCTTGGGTATTAATCACATAGTGATGTGAACTAGATTATTGACTCTAGTAAACCCTTTGGGTGTTGGTCACATGGCGATGTGAACTATGGGTGTTATTCACATAACGATGTGAACTATCGGTATTAAATCACATGGCGATGTGAGCTAGATTATTGACTCTAGTGCAAGTGGGAGACTGAAGGAAATATGTGTCACACCCTGCATTTTGTAACATGTCATTTGCATCAATGAAGCATGAAAATTTGGACCAGCAATTTTTTTTGGCATCATTTGGCTTTTATTTGGAATTGAGTTTTTCTTCATATGTTTTTCATGTGCTCATCAAAGTCAACTATTACCTCTTGAGGAATTCATCTCCATACCCAAAACTTCTGCCCAATGATCATACCAAGTGTTTATAGCAGTATAGTATTTTCTTATAAAAATAATTTGGCCAAAATGTATTTTCAAAAATTAGTATTCCAAAAACCCCTGAATTGAGGTTTGCACTGCAAGTGCTTGATTTAGGGTGAGAAAATTATTTCAAAGAGTATATTTGAAACCTAGTAGATATAGGACTCTCAGAAACCACAAAAGTATAATTTTAAAAGTAATTTTCCTATTTTATTTAAAAGCTTTTTCTTAAGTCCAGAAATGGTCTTTAATAGGGAAAAATTATTTAAGTATTTCAAAAATATTTGCCAAAATTCAGGGAGACTCATAGGACATATATTGTCCATATATAAGAGTTTCAACACTTGGTCATGTTCAAAATAATGGGCTAACCCCTCAGAAACCCTTTCTGGATATTTCAAGCTTTTGAAATATTTACAAAGGAAATATTCTCTAAAAATTCTAGGGAAATTATATCATGTCATATATGACATATTTTATGATCTTGCCAAGCCCCATGCCTTGGGAAGCAAGATAACACCCTCAAAACCCTTCAAAACCATTCTGTCCATATATGAAGTTTGAGCAACTTTACATTGCCAAATTTATCCAAATGCCCTCAAACTTGGTGCACATGCTAGAAAGGCCTAATAAGGCATCTAGACCAAATGGCATATGCTTTGGAGTAGGGTAACTTGATCAGAATACCCCAAAGCCATTTATGTTCAAATTCAAATTTGAACAACTTTACATTACCAACTTTTTACCTGGAGCTTCAAACTTTGTGAGCATGATCATAACCCCAAATGATGAAACTACACCAAGTGGTGCATCAAGGGGAGATGATTAGCTTGACTCAAACATGATGAAGCCATTTCTGTTGATTTCTAGGGTTCACCAAAGTTGCATTGGCTAGTTTCTTCAAATGAGCCCAAAATTGGTGAAACACCCTATTTCCATATGTCATTCAATCCTGTTAAGTGTCATGGCTAGTGAAGATCATTTGCTTGCCCAAAACTTGATCAAACACCTTCTGCCATTTTACCAAAACCATCATCTTGACCTCTTTCACTATTTACTTTTGCTTCAACTTTCTACCACAGCTTCACCTAGTTACATTCTATCTCCAGTAACTTTCCCCTGTCCACAACTCAATGATTGAGGGGTGAAAACCCTAAGTTACCTTGCTGGACAGCCAAATTCTACCCATCTACCAGCTTCACTCCTCCCTCATTGATCATCCAGAGCATCCAAGGCCACAGCTGGTTTATTTACTTTGTGCTGGACCCCCCAGAAACGGCGGACGCGACCAGTGAGCCAACGGCATGCCATGGCATGCAATTAGCACGCTCCAGAGCGTGCTACAGTGTGCACCCGCACTGTAGCTTCGCCCAATCCCTCGCCTCCGACCACCTCGTGCTCCCCCCTCACGCCAACCGATGCGCCTTGGCGTCCGCGACTCTCCCCGGCGCTGTTCCCCTCCTCCTTCTCCCTCCAGTGGCCGCCCTCGCACATGCGCCGGCCGCCCGCGAGCTCCAACCTCTGGCCTCACACGCGCGTGCCCTCTGGAGCATTCCCCGCTCCTCCTCTTCCATCTCCTAGGCGTGGACCTCATCCACGAACGTCCCCGACTCGAACACAAGCGCCTGCACGGCCTCTGGCCTTGCCCGTAACCTCGCCGGCGCACGAGTCCACGGTGGACCGGGCCCCGGCTATATAAGCACGCCCCGAGCCTCTCCAACAGCACCCATCTCCTCCCCATACCCCCAGAAGCTCACCAGCACCACCCACTCGCCCCCAGAAAGCCTCTGTGCTCGGGATCGACCGGAGCTCCGCCGCGTCGGGCGACCGGAGATCTCGCAGTACAGCCTCCCTCCGCCCTAACTCTTGCTTGATCTGGAGCCACCAGACCTCACTGACCCGTTCCCCTCCTTCTCCCACTCCTATTACAGCCCGGAGCGAGCCAGCCAGGAACCTCCCGACGCTCCTCCGCCGCGAGTCCTCGCCGCCGGCGAACCAGGCCCCTCCGGCGAGCCGCACCACCACCACTGGAACGACGACTCTCCGCTGGGTCCATTCCTGCCCGTAGCTTGCCCCGCCGTGCACCCTATCGCCGCCGGTGAGCTCGCCGTCTCTCTGGCCGCAAGGTTGAAGATGACAGGCGGGCCCCGCCTGTCATCCTCACCTCTCTCTCTCTCCCTTCTCTGCTACTGACCGCCGGGCCCCGCGCGTCAGGTTTAAAAACCTGGCGTGCGCGCTGGCGCCTGTGCGGTGGGCTATTCGCCCTGGGCCGTGCACTGTGGCCGTTCTGGCCCAGTGACACAGGGCCTTTTTCTCCTTTTCTTTTCTGTGATTATTTCAAATAATTTCACAGAAATAAATATTTGTCCAAATGAATTAATTCCAACTCCTAAAAACTTGTAAAATTCCAACCTATTTAATGGTGTCACTTTCTCACATATCCATGAACCTTTTCTGTTCTGTTCAAATTTAAATTCATATTTGAACAATAAAACTTCTGTTCAAATATTCTTAGACTCCATTCTGCCACTCCAAAACTCAAACTAAGAATTTTTGCCATCTTAGTTTTCCCTCTAGTATTTAACAAAAATAAGTTGACATTTTTCTGAGCACTTTGATTTTTCTGTTTTTATTGTGGTCTTATTTTCCCGTTGTTATTTTGCGACGATTAGATACCGTATTTGACGAGGTTGCTGAAGAAGAAGGTGGGGAAGGATTTGAAGACTTTGAAGACCAAGCCAATCCAGGCAAGCAGCCCTTTGACCATGATACACTTGTGTTCTTCGGAACCCGTTTGTTTCCGAATGCATGATGATAAGAGTTACGGTGGTGACCTAGTTGAGGACCACCACATGATGCATGACTTATTCATGATCTTGCTAAAGGCTTAGATGCAATGCAAATGGTTGTAGTGATGCTTAGTGATGCATGTGTGCCATGAAACCTTCGTGGATACATTCTTTTCAAAAAAAACATCGGGTGCCCCTAATGCCCGAGGGTGATATTGAGTTAGGTCATCACTTGAGGAAGAAGTGACGTGCCGGTAAAAATCTTGTGCATGGGTGAAATGATGGATTAGATTTATGTGTGACTACCGTCCCAACCAAATATTTGCAACCACTCTACCCCTTATGGGACAGGGCGTTATTTATTACTTAGGTCGATACTAGCATGGTGCCCGCATTACTAGTGACGGGAAGACTTGAGGTCTTTCCCGGGACGGGGTCGTGCTTGATAGACGACCATGACTGTTTTCACAGGGCACCGGACACACCGTTGGTCCCTTCGTGTACGCGTGACATTGAAAATAGGGCAAGTCCCATGATCTATTGTTTGTACTCGAGGGCTGTGCACCAACGGGTGGACTCTATGTTAGTGTCGTCTAAGGAAAGATAATGACCGGGTGCTTTCCCCGAGTACTTGAGGTACCGCGGGATCGTGGGTGACACGAAAGCTTCCCGGATCTTGTGGGTAAAGTGCGCAACCTCTGTAGAGTGTAAAACTATTCGAATAGCCGTGTCCACGGTCATGGACAGTTGGGTGGTGCTACTTAAACTATGTCCAGGATTTTACTGTATCGGTGAAAGTATATGTGTGTGATGAGTCAAGGTGGTGACTTGACTCGTGAGTTGAATTCTATTCATGTTGATATCGGTAACCTGTCTTCAAGGTTACGTGAATTTATTGATGCATATACTTGATGATAGAATATTTATTCTAGCTCATAGCTAGATTGCTCATTGTTGTACAATTGCATTGTTACTTTGAACCAAATCATGGGTTGCTTGCGAGTACATTCAAAGTACTCATTGGCTTGCCACTGGTAATTTAATTGGCCGGGCATGGAGGTACAGGAATATGAAGACGAGTTCTATGGAGACGAACATGCGAACTAGGAAGCTATCCCAGTCAATACCTGTAGGGTTAAGGCATATGGCATGGGTTCTACTTATCATCGAAGACTTCCGCTATTTGAGTTATTTCCTATTTCAGCCGTGAGGCTTTATCTATGTAAGACTTGGCCATAATGGCCATTATTTGTGTAAGACGGTATGTATGGGTGTAAGACTCTTGTTATTCAGCTTCTGTGTGTTCAGTGAGCATTGATCTCTGGGATCACTGTACACGTGCATTCGGTGATCTCGACTCTTAAGTCGGGGTCCCGACAGAGCTGGTATCAGAGCCATCCTGACTGTAGGAAGCCTTAGTTAGCATGGGCGTTAGTTAGATGAGACCCCCTTTTTCAAAAAACCTTCTGAACCTCTCTTCTTTTCTAAACCTTACCAACCTGAGATATCATCAGCTTATTAACCTCTCCTATTCCACCTTTTTAGATGGCCGATGTACCTGAAGAGCACCTGACCACTGGGTTTCCCTTGCTTCTCGAGGATAGCCTCCGGGAGTGCCAGTTCCACCGAGCACCCATCCTCACCTACCTTGAGCATTGGGTTAGCGACACTGAGGTGGAGTACCAAGTGGAAGTGATCGTGAAGGCAAACGATCCTCCCACAAGTTGGTTCTTTGAGGGACCTCAGATGGCAACACTACCTCTCGCTGTCGAGGCTGCTGCACTCAAGGCACTAACCCATCTCCGCGAGCTTCTTTCGGAGATGGGAGCCAAGATGACAACCCGCTTCTTGCCTTACCGGAAGGAAGGTGAAGATGAAAGCAGCGCACTAGCCCCTCCACTAAAGGAAGGAATCCCGCTTCGATTCCAGACCTACTTCAGTCTATGTGCCGACAACTTGGCACAAGATTTGGCCTCAGAATCGATGAAGCTCCGAGAAGAACTTCACAAGACCAAGGCACTTCTTCGTCGAGCACAAGAGAAGACAGATAGGATCAAGAAGGAAGGTGCGCCTCTGGGACAGTCCGCTATCGCGTACCGAGGCGGAAGGCCCTTAGGAGATGTATCTTCCAAGGATGAAGAACCACCTCGGCGACGCCGTATGACGACAAGGGAATATCGCAAGCTTTTCTCGGCACCACCGACAAAGCACCGTCGTATCCAACTCCTCCACTCCCCCACACCCTCAAGTGACAAGGGGGCCCAGACAGATGAAGACAAGGAGGAAGACCCAGAAGAGCCAGAATACGCGACCGAGCATTCCGCCGCTTAGGCATTATTCGCTACTCGGATATGCCAGTTCGTGACCTCTACGGTAGGACGTGTAACCCCTATGCGCAGTCAAGTCCTTGTATGGTTCATATGAAACCATCTAGTGTTTGCTTTTGTTGTGTTTGGATGTATGTCGTGTTCTTCCTTCGGGAATATGTAAACGACTACACCACCCATTTGGATTTTAATGAATGTGTTTGGCCCTTTCGGCCCTTGCATGATTTGATTAGTGTCACACCCACCCCCTTACTAGGCACCCATCTATATTGCTTTCCCTCTTCCAATCATGAGACCTTTTATCGCTCAGACAGGATGCCTGTTATAACTCGTACTGGTAACTCTACCCAGCAGCCTGAAGCCGGAGCATCCGCTCAATCAGAGGCAGGCCACGACCAAACCAACGACCAAGCTCCACCACCACCACCTCCTCCGAACATGGACATGGCTCAGCTTCTCCAAGCTTTCCGAGAGGAACGCCAAGCCAACACTGCAGCCCTTCAGTTGATTGCTCAAGCTGTCACCAACAACCGCCAGCCGGCGGGGAATAGCAATGGACGTTCCACATTGGCAGAGTTCAAGAAGCATGCACCGCCAACTTTCATCGAGACTGCTGAACCCCTGGATGCAGACGACTGGGTCCACACCATTGAGGACTTGCTGGAACTAGTCGGATGCACCGAAGACCACGAAAAGGTGGCTTATGCAGCCCACTGCCTCGGGGGGACTGCTAGAGCTTGGTGGGATGGATTCAAGGTCATGCATGCTGGACAAGACATCACTTGGGTCAACTTCAAGGCAGAATTCCACAAAGCCCACATTCCTTCCGGGATCATGGCTATCAAAAAGCGTGAATTCCGAGCTCTGAAGCAAGGAAGTGGCACTGTCAAGGAATACATGCAGAAGTTCAGTGTTCTGTCAAGGTATGCCCCTGAAGATGTCAGCACTGATGCTGCAAAAAGGGAGCGCTTCATGGAAGGCCTCAATCAGACTCTGCAGTACTCGCTTGTCGTGTGCGACTGCCCAACCTTTCCTGACCTGGTGAACAAAGCACTCATGCTTGAAGACAAGCGGCGTGCTCTGGAAGACACTCGCAAGCGCAAGATGGTCAGCAAGGGAAGTTCCAGCAACCAGAAGCCTCGCCCGTGGCAGTCAGCCCCGGTCAAGCCAACCTATCAGCAACCAAGAGCTCCTGCACCTCGCACCAACTATCAGCCTCATCAGTATGCCAACCCAAGGCCAGCCTTCAACCCCAATAACAGTGGTGGCAACAAGATCAACAATCCAAACCAAGTCACTTGCTTTGGATGTGGTCAGTCAGGACACATCTCAAGGGTGTGCCCCAACAAGAAGCCTGATGCCCCGCGCCCCAATGCGCAGAACCCAGGACAAGGCCGCGGGATGCCACCAAGGAACCTAGTTCCTCGCAACCCGCCTAACCATGGGAAGGGGCGTGTGAATCACGTCAGTGCTGAAGAAGCCCAGGAAGACCCGGACGTCGTGCTGGGTACGTTCCTTGTCAACTCAGCACCTGCAACTGTCTTGTTTGATTCTGGAGCCACGCATTCATTTGTCACTCAAAGATTTGCATTAAAAAGTGGCATGACCCCTACACCCCTGAATAACCCCATGGTGGTACAAACCCCCGGAGCGAAGATGAGAGCCAAGATAGGTTGTAAGGGAGTCAGTATTACCATTAACGGTGTAGACTTCCTAGCAGACCTTATCATCCTAAGATCGCAAGGCTTGGATGTGATCTTAGGGATGGATTGGCTCAATAAGAACCAAGGCTTATTAGACTGTGCCAATCGGACTGTCACAGTGACCAATGACCAAGGAGTCGAAGTCAAGTTTGCTTCCAACTCCTCTTCCGCTCAAGCCGCTCAAGTCAACTGTCTAACTAAAGTTGGACTAGAGCAAGTACCGGTGGTATGTGAGTATCCCGATGTCTTTCCGGATGAGCTACCGGGAATGCCCCCTGACCGTGACATTGAGTTCATCATCGAGCTCATGCCCGAAGCAGGACCCATCTATAAGAAGCCTTATAGAATGGGGACGGAAGAATTAGCCGAGTTGAAGAAGCAACTGGAAGAGCAGCTGAGGAAGGGATTTATCCGCCCAAGTGCCTCCCCTTGGGGATCACCTGTTCTGTTTGTGGCAAAGAGGGACGGTACCATCCGCTTATGCATTTACTACCGTTCCCTCAATGAAGTTACAATCAAAAATAAATATCCACTTCCAAAGATTGAAGATCTGTTTGATCAGCTCAGCGGAGCTAGGGTGTTCTCCAAGATCGACCTCAGATCTGGGTACTACCAGCTGAAGATCAGACCCCAAGATATTCCGAAGACGGCATTCGTAACCAGATATGGCCTGTACGAGTGCACGGTCATGTCCTTTGGGTTAACCAATGCCCCAGCTTACTTCATGTATCTCATGAATAAAGTCTTCATGGAATATTTGGACAAGTTTGTTGTTGTCTTCATCGATGACATTCTTGTCTTCTCGAAGACGGAGGAAGAACACGAGCAACATTTGAGGATGGTCCTAGACAAGCTTCGGGAGCACCAACTATACGCCAAATTCAGCAAGTGTTAGTTCTGGCTGCATAAAGTTGGATTCTTAGGTCATGTCTTGACCGAAGAAGGATTATCAGTTGATCCCGTGAAGATCGAAGCTGTGACCCAATGGCAATCTCCAACGACCGTCAAGGAAGTCAGAAGCTTCCTCGGATTTGCGGGCTATTCCCGCAAATTCATGGAAGGATTCTCTAGCATTGCCCGGCCGATGACTCAGCTCCTCAAGAAGGACAAGAAGTTCGAGTGGACGCCAAAATGCGAAGAGAGCTTCCAAAAGCTCAAGAAGAGGTTGACCACCGCCCCAGTTCTGGCAACACCTGATATTCACAAGGAGTTCATGATATATTGTGATGCCTCTCGAACCGGATTGGGAAGCGTTCTAATGCAAGAAGGCCGAGTCATAGCATACCTCTCTAGGCAGCTACGACCTCATGAAGAGAACTATGCTACTCACGATCTTGAGTTAGCAGCAGTGGTTCATGCCTTAAAGACATGGCGGCATTACCTCCTAGGGAAACGGTGTGAGATATACACAGACCACAAAAGTCTGAAGTACATTTTCACCCAAAAGGAATTGAACATGAGGCAGCGAAGATGGTTGGAACTCATCAAAGACTGTGACCTCAGTGTTCAATATCACCCCGGGAAGGCTAACGTGGTGGCCGATGCCTTAAGCAGGAAGGCTTGCTCCTTGAATGCCATTATTCAAGAGAGGCAGCCAGCCTTGTTTAAGGAACTCGAACTATTCAGTTTGGAATTAGTCACCCTTGGATTTTTGGATCATTTGGAAGTCAGACCGACCCTGTTGGACGAAGTCAAGAAGGCACAAGGTGGGCACGCAAGCATTGAAGGCATCAAGAAGAAGATGAAGCTAGGCAAGGCCCCAGGGTTCTCTGAAGACGAGCACGGGATTGTTTGGTACAAAGGCCGCATCTGCGTACCAAACAAGATGAAGCTGAAGAACCTGATCCTGCAGGAAGCCCATGACACTCCATATTCCATCCACCCTGGAGGAACCTGATCCTGCAGGAAGCCCACGACACTCCATATTCCATCCACCCTGGAGGAACCTGATCCTGCAGGGAGCAATTAGCTAGAGTAGCTCTATGCAGAGCATTGTAGATATAGAAATTTGCGAAATACATACGGATCTGAATGTGACAGACCCGTTGACTAAACTTCTCTCACAAGCAAAACATGATCACACCTTATTACTCTTGGGTATTAATCACATAGCGATGTGAACTAGATTATTGACTCTAGTAAACCCTTTGGGCCCTCTCGGTAATGCACATCATAATAAGCCTTGCAAGCAAAAGACTAATGAGTTAGTCACGAGATGATGTATTACGGAACGAGTAAAGAGACTTGCCGGTAACGAGATTGAACTAGATATAGAGATACCGACGATCGAATCTCGGGCAAGTAACATACCAATTACAAAAGGAACAACGTATGATGAGTCTCGTTCATGTCTACATAGTTCTCGAACCCGTAGGGTCCGCACGCTTAACGTTTGATGACGATCGGTATTATGAGTTTATGAGTTTTGATGTACCGAAGGAGTTCGGAGTCCCGGATGAGACCGGGGACATGACGAGGAGTCTCGAAATGGTCGAGACGTAAAGATCGATATATTGGACGACTATATTCGGACATCGGAAAGGTTCCGAGTGATTCGGGTATTTTTCGGAGTATATGGGCCTTATTGGGCCATACGGGAATAGAGGAGAAATGTCAAAAGGAAGGAGGGGCGCGCCCCCCCTCTGGTCCGAATTGGACAAGGGGTGCAGCCCCCTTTTCCTTCTCCCTCTCCACCTATTTCCTTCTCTCCTACTCCGGAAAGGAAAGGGGAATCCTACTAGGACTTGGGAGTCCTAGTAGGACTCCCCACACTTGGCGCGCCCCCTCTAGGGCCGGCCTCTCCCTTGCTCCTTTATATACGGGGGCAGGGGGCACCCTAGGACACACAAGTTGAATTGTTTTATCCGTGTGCGGTGCCCCTCTCCACAGAAACACACCTCGGTCATAACGTTGCAGTGCTTAGGCGAAGCCCTGCGCCAGTAGATACATCATATGTGTCACCACGCCGTCGTGCTGGCGAAACTCTCCTGTGAAGCTCAACTGGATCAAGAGCTCGTGGGACGTCATCAATCTGAACGTGTGCTGAAAGCTGAGGTGCTGTACGTTCGGTGCTTGATCGGTTGGATCGCGAAGAAGTTCGACTACATCAACCGCGTCACTTGACGCTTCCGCTCCCGGTCTACGAGGGTACGTAGACACACTCTCCCCCTCGTTGCTATGCATCTAGTAGATAGATCTTGCGTGATCGTAGGAAAATTTTGAAAATACTACGTTCCCCAACAAGTACGCCTATGGCTTACGTGAGAAGGTGCGTCGGCTACTGTCCACAGTCGGCGTGTCAAGCACACTAGCTCGCTCCCCGAATACTCACGCATCTACATCCCTCGCAATCTCGAAAATATTACTGCCTCGTAATCTCAAAAATATCTACCGCCTGGAAGGTTTTAATGTTTGATAGCACACGATTAGTATGTGTGGACCGTGTGCAATGTCTGTTAATCTCGCTCTGCTTCAGTCCCTTGATTCAAATTTTCAGTAGCCTGATAACCCACAAGTATAGGGGATCGCAACAGTTTTCGAGGGTAAAGTATTTGACCCAAATTTGTTGATTCTACACAAGGGGAGCCAAAGAATACTCTTTAGTATTAGCAGCTGAGTTGTCAATTCAACCACACCTGGAAACTTAGTATCTGCAGCAATGTAGTTTAGTAGCAAAGTAATATGATAGTGGCGGTAGCGGCAATAAAAGTAACGATAGCGTTTTTGTAGTTTTTGTAATAGTAGCAGCGGAAAAGTAAATAAGCAACAAGCAACATGTGAAAAGCTCGCAGGCATTGGATCGGTGATGGGGAATTATGTCGGATGCAATTCATCACGTAGAAGTTATAACCTAGGGTGACACAAAACTAGCTCCAGTTCATCAATGCAATGTAGGCATGTATTCCGAATATAGTCATATGTGCTTATGGAAAAGAACTTGCATGACATCTTTTGTCCTACCCTCATGTGGCAGTGGGGTCCTATTGGAAACTAAGGGATATTAAGGCCTCCTTTTAATAGAGTACCGGACCAAAGCATTAACACATAGTGAATACATGAACTCCTCAAACTAAGGTCATCGCCGGGAGTGGTCCCGATTGTTGTCACTTCGGGGTTGCCGGATCATAACACATAGTAGGTGACTATAGACTTGCAAGATAGGATCAAGGACACACATATATTCATGAAAATATAATAGGTTCAGATCTGAAATCATGGCACTCGGGCCCTAGTGACAAGCATTAAGCATAGCCAAGTCATAGCAACATCAATCTCAGAACGTAGTGGATACTAGGGATCAAACCCTAACAAAACTAACTCGATTACATGATAGATCCCATCCAACCCATCACCGTCCAGCAAGCCTACGATGGAATTACTCACGCACGGCGGTGAGCATCATGGAATTGGTGATGGAGGAAGGCTGATGATGACGATGGCGACGATCTCCACTCGTCGAAGCCCCGAACAGACTCCAGATCAGCCCTCCCGAGAGAGATTAGGGCTTGGTGGCGGCTCCGTATCGTAAAACATGATAATTCTTCCTCTTTGATTTTTTTCTCCCTGAAAGTGAATATATGGGATCCGGGGATACGTCGATGGAGCACCAGGGGGCCCATGAGGCAGGGGGCGCGCCCTAGGGGCGCCTCCCACCCTCGTGGATAGGGTGTGGGCCCCCTGGTCTGGATCTTCTTGCAGGTATTTTTTATGTTTTCCAAAATAATTCTCCGTGGATTTTCAGGTCATTCCGAGAACTTTTTATTTCTGCACAAAAACAACACCATGGCAATTCTGCTGAAAACAGCGTCAGTCCGTGTTAGTTCCATTCAAATCATGCAAGTTAGAGTCGAAAACAAGGACAAAAGGGTTTGGAAAAGTAGATATATTGGAGACGTATCAACTCCCCCAAGCTTAAACCTTTGCTTGTCCTCAAGCAATTCAGTTGATAAACTGAAAGTGATAAAGAAAAACTTTGACAAACTCTGTTTGCTCTTGTTGTTGTAAATATGTAAGCCAACATTCATGTTTTCAGCAAGATCATGAATTAACCACATTCACAATAACTTTCAAGTCTCATGTCCACTCATATCAATGACATAATCAACTAGGGAGCAATAATAATAAACCTAGGATGACAACACTTTCTCAAAATAATCATAATATGATATAGCAAGATGGTATCTCGCTAGCCCTTTCTCAGACCGCAAAACATAAATGCAGAGCACCTTTAAAAATCAAGGGCTGACTAGACGTTGTAAGTCATGGTAAAAGAGATCCAGTCATGATCATACTCAATGCAAATTAATGGTAACACATTCAAATGACAGAGGTGCTCTCCTACTGGTGCTCTTTTATAAGAGGATGATGGCTCTGCATAAAAGTAAATAGATAGGCCCTTTGCAGAGGGAAGCAGGGATTTGTAGAGGTGCCAGAGCTCGATTTTTAAATAGAGATGAATAACATTTTGAGCGGTACACTCTCATTGTCAATATAACAACCAAGAATCTCGATATCTTCCATGCTATGCACATTATAGGCGGTTCCCAAACAGAATGGTAAAGTTTATACTACCCCAACCACCAACAAGCACACTCCATGGCTAGCCCGAAACAATGGGTACCGTCCAAACCAACAATAGCCATGGGGGAGTTTTGTTTAATTATTATGATCTTGAGCATGGGACTGGGCATCCCGGTTACCAGCCATTTTCTCATGAATGATGAGCGGAGTCCACTCATCGTGAGAATAACCCACCTAGCATGGAAGATATAGACAGCCCTAGTTGATACATGAGCTGTTAGAGCATACAAAACAGAATTTCATTTGAAGGTTTAGAGTTTGGCACATACAAATTTACTTGGAACGGCAGGTAAATACCGCATATAGGAAGGTATGGTGGACTCGTTGGAATAACTTTGGGGTTTATGGAAGTGGATGCACAAGCAGTATTCCCGTTTAGTACAGGTGAAGGCTAGAAAGTGACTGGGAAGCGACCAGCTAGAGAGCAACAACGGTCATGAGCATGCATTAAAATTAATCAACAATGAATGCAAGCATGAGTAGGATATAAATCACCATGAACATAAATATCGTGGAGGCTATGTTGATTTTGTTTCAACTACATGCGTGAACATGTGCAAAGTCAGACCACTTGAATCGTTCAAAGGAGGATACCACCCCATCATACCACATCACAACCATTTTAATATCATGTTGGCACGCAAGATAGACCATTATAAACTCTCGGCTAATTAAGCATGGCATAAGCAACTATGATCTCTAATTGTCATTGCAAGCATGTTTCATTCATAACAAGCTGAATCAGGAACGATGAACTATCATATTTACAAAAACAAGAGAGGTCGAGTTCATACCAGCTTTTCTCATCTCAATTAGTTCACCATATATCATCCTTATTGCCTTTCACTCGCACGACCGAACGGTGTGGATAATAGTAATAGTGCACGTGCATTGTACTGAGCTGGAATCTGCAGGCATTGAATACAAGAGATAAGACAAGGTAATATGGCTCAAGGTTAAATACACAATAAATCATATGAGAGACACTAAGCATTTTCAATCATGGTCTTCTACTCTTAACCCCCAAAGAAAGAAAAGAAACTATTTACACGGGAAAGCTCCCAACAAGCAAAAGAAGATCGGGAAATCTTTTTGGGTTTTCTTTTAATTACTACTACAAGGAAAGTAAACTAGCTAGAAGCTAAAACTAATATTTTTTGTTTTTCTTAAGGTTTTTTTTCTAGCACACAAGAAAAAGACTAAGAAAAAGAATTGAAACTAAACATGGATGGTACAGTGAAAGAGTGTGAGCACCGACAACTAGAATAAGTGTGTGAACATGGATGTAAAGTCGGCGAGAAACACGTACTCCCCCAAGCTTAGGCTTTTGGCCTAAGTTGGTCTATAGCCAGTATTGGCCTGACGGGTATCCAAAGTCGTAGTTGGGGTTGTACTGGGTTGCAGCAGCTACTGCTTGCTGAGCTGCAGCTCTAAGGCGGGCTGCTTCCGTCGTATTATGATACTCATTCGCCTCCTCCATGGTTATAGTGTATCTCCCTCTTGCCTGAAAGTCAAACAAAGTAGGGGCAGGAGGAACAATAGGGATGGAATGACGACTGTTAAAGATTAGTCAATATTTGAGGGATTGTTCATCCTTCTCTATAAACCCGTGACTAGTCATAGCATTGTAATCCAAATGAGCAGGCGGTAAAGGTTCATCATTTTCATGGACAGGCACACCAAGACGGCGGGCTATGCGAGTGGCATAAATCCCACCAAATATATCTCCATGCAAACCATTATGATGTAGCCTACGTGCAACAATGGCTCCCAAGTTAAATTGTCTATCACCTAATACATCACTCTTGAGAACACTAAGATCAGGGACACACATGTGGCAAGCCTCATCCTTACCGTTTATGCATCTACCGATAAAGAGAGCAAAGTAATGGATAGCAGGAAAATGAATGCTCCCTATGGTAGCCTGTGTGATTTCTCTAGATTCCCCCACAGTGATATTAGTAAGGAAATCTCTAAATTCAGATTTGCGAGGATCACCCATATTGCCCCACTAAGGGAGCTTACAAGCATCACTAAATCCTCAGAGTCCATGGTATAGGATTTATCATAAAGGTCAAACAGGACAGTGTGAGAATTACGTGAAGATGAAAATTTAAACCTTCTCACAAAGGTATCAGTTAAGCTACGGTATTGAGGGCACTTATCTTTTATGAAGCCCTCGAGGTTAGCATTGCACACATATGTGTAAAATTCGTCCTTGATGCCAACCTGATCCATAAAGTCATCTGGCGGCCATTCACAAGGCCGCACATCAGCATCCCTCGGTAGTTCATCGTCCGGCTCATGAAATGCGAGCCTAGGTTCTTGCTTCCTTGAAGAACCACCTTGGAAGATTTTCCTATGCATTTTTTTGAAATTTTCTGAAATTTTTAGTAACTCAAAATAAAGGTTAACCAAACTCAACAAGATTGATAGCAACAACTCCTATAAGTGCCTAGAGGCTATATCATGCATTAGAACTACTTGGGACCAAAGAAATTTGACATGCACGCTCAAGAACATGGTCACCACAGCAGCAAAAATTTACAATAAATAGAGAACTAGAACAAAACTAATTGGACCAATGGAGGAGTCACAAACCAAGGAACAATCCCCCCAAACAGTTTGGCGAATGATGCTTTGAGCAAGGAGATCGAAAATGGCAGCAAGATGAGCTAGAACTTGTGCTTGAGCTAGTTGGTGATTTTTTTGGGAGGAAGAAGAAGAGTGTGGGTGCAGGAATAAGTGGAGAGCGGCCACGTGGGGCCCACGAGGCAGGGGGCATGCCCTGTGAGGGGGGCGCGCCCTGGACCCTCGTGGCCAGGTGCTGGCTCCCCTCACTGTGTGTTCTGTGCCATATATTCTCAAATATTCTAGAAAAAACCATATTTCATTTTAAGGGCATTTGGAGAACTTTTATTTTTGGGGTATTTTTTATTACACGGATAAGTCCGGAAATAGGGAGAAAATACTGTTTTTGTTTTATTTATCCTAATTAACAGAAAGTAAAAGGGGGATACAGAAGGTTGTGCTATCTAGATTCACCTATCCCATGCTCATCAAAAGGAATCCATTAACAAGGTTGATCAGGTCTTGTTAATAAACTCTTTCCGAATAACATGAAACCGGAGAATTTTCGAATAACACTAGGTTACCTCAATGGGGATATGTATATCCCCAACAATAAGAATGTCATA
Organism: Secale cereale; assembly: GCA_902687465.1. Classification (NCBI taxonomy): domain Eukaryota; kingdom Viridiplantae; phylum Streptophyta; class Magnoliopsida; order Poales; family Poaceae; genus Secale; species Secale cereale. The sequence continues at coordinate 278,708,372 of LR738711.1, read as the reverse complement.
TGTCTTCTTGAGAGTAGGAAGGAGGAAATTCAAAATCTCCAATAGTAATAGTGGAAAATTTTCCAATATAATTGATACTGTGGACCTGAGGTTGTTTCCTCGGAAAGTGTACCGTATGCTCATTACCATTGACATGAAAAGTGACATTACTTTTGTTGCAATCAATAACAGCCCCTGCAGTATTCAAAAATGGTCTACCAAGGATAATAGACATACTATCGTCCTTGGGAATATCAAGTATAACAAAGTCCGTTAGAATAGTAACATTTTCAAACACAACAGGCACATCCTCACAAATACCGACAGGTATAGCAGTTGATTTATCATCCATTTGCAAAGATATTTGAGTAGGTGTCAACTTACTCAAGTCAAGTCTATGATATAAAGAGAGAGGCATAGCACTAACACCGGCTCCAAGGTCACATAAAGCAGTTCTAACATAGTTTCCTTTAATGGAGCAAGGTATAGTGGGTACTCCTGGATCTCCTAGTTTCTTAGGTATTCTGTCGGGGGAAACTGTCCGCCACGAACACCTATGGGACCGGAGCCCCTTGTCTGTGCGGTACGAGGGTGGAGGGAGCACAAAGAGCAGATCGTGGCGAGCACGCGGGCAGTTTTACCCAGGTTCGGGCCGCGGTAGACGCGTAAAACCCTACTCCTGCTTGGTTGTGTATTGAGTTTTAGCGCTCGGGAGCTTGAAGAAGCAGCTACACCGAGCGTGAGAGTGATCTAGGTTCCGAACCCCCTCCATGTTGTGCATGGGCCTCCTTTTATAGTGCAAGGGGTCACCGACAGGTGTCAACGTAGGAGAAAGGGGTAAAAACGTAAAAGAGGTGGTAGTTGTAACAGTGCGGGAACAGTGGAGCTACAGTACAGAACAATGGTCTATACCTACTTTAACAGTGGGGGACAAGGGCATTTAATGCCCGTCGCCGTCGACCCCAAAAGCTCCCGCCCTGGCGTCTCCGTCTGCCACGGCGATGGATTCATCACCGTGGAGTGCCACCGTGTACCCCAGGCTGCACAGCCATCCGCCACGCGTCCCTGGATAGGCCCCAGGGCGACGCGTGGGCCGATGAGCTGGAGCGCGGGCACACAGCGCAGCCTTCCCAGCAAGCACCTTGCCGGGGCCTTGATCTTGCCGGGCCCGGGAGCTTGCCGCTCCCCGGGCCCTTGCCGGGGCGCATATAGCGCCGAGGCGTGTCTTCTAATCTTCCTGGCAAGCTCCTCTTGCCAGGGTCTTGTGTTGAGTGGGGCAATCCTGAGCCTGGTACGGCCTTCCCGGCAAGCTCCTCTTGCCGGGGTCTCGATCTTCTTCCTTGTATACTTTGTTTTTGAATGGTTTAATAGGGAGCAGGAAGGTCTCCGGCGAGCACGCAGTAAACCCTACCGCGGGAAGCTGCAACTGCCCGTGCACAAGTTGGGGTACTGAGGTACCCCTACCTTAGTACACCGACAGGAGCCCCCGGGCCTGGGCCACACACGGTGCCGAGCGCTGTTGGGCCAGGCCCAAAACAGTGCACGGGCACCCGCGGCCCGCGGCGCGCCGAATCCACTTCCGTATCCGCCGCACCCCACTGTAACGGCACGCGTCGATCGCGGCGCCGTGGGATGGGACGTGCCCACGATCTCTTAATGGAAAGGGCGAAACGCCCCCCACTCCCCCATAAAAGCAGAGGAAGCGGGCGCGGTTCCCCTCCTTGCGCTTTCATTGCATCGTCTTCCTCCTCCAAAGATTCTCTCTTGCGCTCTGCCTCCACACCTCCGCCGCCGCCGAGCTCTTCGTTCCCCTCCTTCCGCCGCGTCCGCCATGGCCCCAAAGACCGACAAGGCGAAGGCGGAGAAGTCCAAGAGGGAGAAATCGGAGCAAGCGGCGAAGCTCATCGCGTACCGGAAGCAGCATCTCGTCTTTCCGCCGAAGCTCGGCGTGCGGGAGCTCTGGAACAAGTATTACTTGTTCTGGGCCAAGGAAACCGACGCGCATCCCCGCACGCGAGCATATCCGGCCGCCGCCAAGGACAGCTATCCCGGCGGGTACTACTTCTTTGCTGCCTTTTTTCATTGTGGTCTCTGCCCACCTTTCTCAAACTTCTTCTGCGACATTATGAACACATACGGCCTCCATCTGCTTGACTTCACCCCCAACGCCATCCTCACCATGGCGGTTTTCGCACACATGTGCGAAAACTTCATAGGAGTACACCCAAATGTAGCGCTTTTTAGGCACTTCTTCACTCCTAGAGCCGAGGCCGATGCCCCCCTCTCCGGAGGAATTTCTTGGGTTTTCCGTCTGAATAAAAAGGGTGCGTACTTGCCGGGGGAGCTCCGCGGCAAGTGGGAGGAATGGCGAGCGGAGTGGTGCTGGATCGTCGAAGACCAGCCGCAAGCCTTCACCGCGCCGCGCACAACGCCCATCGTGCGCGGCAGGGACTGGAGTGAGCTAGATTCGGACGACATCAAGCTCGACATCGCCCTCGTCCGGATTCTTCGTCTTCGGATGGCCAAGCTGTCAGTTGCTGAGGTGGGCGCAGATTTCCTCCGCCGGCGCATCGCCCCTCTCCAAGACCGGAAGAGGCCGGCCTGGGAGTACGGCGGCCCGGCAGACATAATGAGACTGCGCCCCGGGCTCAACTTCAACTTCACCACGCTGGAGCTGAAGGGGATGGTCCTGGAACTCTTCAAGTACGACCCGGCACACCCCGAGTGGTTCAGGACTCCCCGGGAAGTGGTGCCGCTCTGCAACAACATCGTCAGGGATCGCATCCTCGCCATGATGCCCATGTGTGACTCGCACGGCGTGGACCGCACGTGGATCGCTCCCAAGCCTATCGATGTCCTCAACTTCTACGACAACCTCGCAGAGGTGGCGAAGAACAAGAACGACCTCAAGGAGCACACGCGGGACACCACCGACCAGGAGATCGCCTACATAGCTTCTCGGGCTGAAGAGGCCGCCGCAGCCGCGGCGGCAGGAATTTTTGGATACACGCCTGAAGAGGCAGAAGTTGCGGACGCGTCCACCCAGGCGGAGGAGGCGGAGATCCGCAGATTGCTGCAGCTTCCTCCCGACGCGCTCGCCGGGGTCCCCTCGCTGAGGCACTCCGGGATCCACGGGATCGCGGCCGAGGCCGCGGCAATGGAGGGTACCGCCGGAGGGAGCAGAGGCGCCGCGAGGGGCGGAGGCGCCAAGGGAAAGGGGGCCGCAGCGCAGGACGCTGGGCCCAGTGAGCCGGCCGGGGAAGAGGAGGAGGAGGAGGAGGCCGGGGACTCCGGCGGATCCACGGAGCTGTACGCCGACGACCTCTCCTCGTCGGAGAGCTCCCCGCCCCCGGCAAGCCCAAGGCAGTCCCCGGCGAAACGTCTCCGCAAGACGGCGACGGGGGAGAGGGCGCAGGCGCCCCGGCAACAGCCAGCTCGCCGGGCAGCTCCCCGGGGGAGCCAAGCCGCGCCAAGGCCGTCCGGCGCGCCAGCCACAGCGGAGGCGGCCCGCGCGCGGACCACGACGGAGGCGCCTCGCAGGCCGGCGCCGAGCCGGCAGGGGTCTTCTCGGAGCGGAGCAGCGGCTCCGCCCGCTCCTCGGGCGCCGGCTGCCACGGGGGCTGGGTCTTCGCAGCCCCCAGCCCCGGTGAACACCAAGCGCGCGAGGGAGTCTTCGTCTTCCGCTCCTCGCGCCGACGCGCCCACGGTGGAGTATGATTTCTCCGCCCTGAGCGAGGACGACGAGGAGGACCAGGAGTAAGGATCCAAGACCTTACATCTTCTTGATTTTTGTCTTGGTTTTTTGTTGATGCTGACTCTGTTCATTGCTCTGATTTCAGGACCCTGGCCCATCGCGCGGCGAAGAAGGCCAAGGCGCCCGAGGTCGAGGTCGCGGAAGACTCAGCAGCTGCGGCAACAGGGGGTGTGCCGGAGCCGAGCCTGCCGGACCCGAGCGCTGCTCCGAGGAGCAGCCCCCAGCGCAGCCCGCAGCGCAGCCCCCAGCGTAAGTCTGGGGTTTACTCTTTTCGCTTGTCGGGGTACGCCTGAGGATTTGGTCTTGTCTTCATGCCTTGATGTTTCTTGTCTTGTTTTGTGCAGAGGTGGAGCCACAGCGGGAAGAGCGCCCGGAGACCGTCGCTGAGGAGCCGCAGGCCCCGCCGTCCCCGCCAAGGCAGAACTCTCCGGCAAGGGAGAGTGCTCCGCCAAGGGCGGGTACTCCGCCGAGGCAGAGTACCCCGCCAAGGGCGAGCAGCCCGGCGAGGGCGGCCACTCCGCCAAGGCCGAGCTCCCCGGCGAGGGAGCCCGCCGCTGAGGACGTCCGCCAAGGTATGTTCTGTGACTTGTCTTCTTGGCTTTGCCTCTTTTTGGATATTTGCTTGAGTCTTGAACTTCTTTTCCTTATTCTTCGTTTTAGATCTTCCTCCTCCAGAGCCCATGGAGACGGAGGTTATCAACCTCGAGGAGGAGGGCGCGCAGGGCGGCGGCGGCGACGCTCCTGTCGTCGAGGAGATGGCCGAGGCCGCCGAGCCGGCCGCGCAGGAGACTGCTCCGGCTGCGGACGCAGCGGCCGGGGAGGGGGACGGTGACCGCACCGCCGGCCCGGAGGCGGCGGGAGCATCGGATGCTGCACCGGCCACTGGTCCCTCCGCCAGCAAGGAGCAAGGGTACTATCTTGAGGCCCCCAACGGCGTCTTCATCCAGATGCCTTGGGGGTCTTCATCACGAGCTCCCGCGGAGGGCGAGGCGTTCGACGGGGAAGTCCTCGCCTCCGCAGGCCTGAAGATCGTCGAGGCGCCCGGCGGGAGTGAGGGGCCCGAGGAGGAGAGGTTGCTCCACCAGCTCCTGGCCCTTTACCGGGCCAGGCAGGCGAAGCTCGCCTCCCGGGAGGCCCTTGCCGCCAAGGCCGCCGCAGAAATGGAGAAGCGCGCGGCGGAGCTCAGCGCCGCCAACCAGGCAGCCCTCCGCGAGGTGACGGAGGAGCGTGAGCGTCTCGCCGGCGAGTACCAGGAGTGGGTGCTCGAGAAGGCTGAAGCTGAAGAACAGCAGCGGCTCGCCGGGGTGGAGATGTCCCGGCGAGAGGGAGAGCTCGCGCAGCGGAAGGTCGAGCTCGACTCCCACGAGGAGGACCTTGCCGCTCGCGAGGCAGCCCTTGGCGGGGAGCTGAAGGAGGCGAAAGCCGCCGCGGTTGCCGCGGAAGACGCCAAGAAGGAGCTTGCCGCCAAGGTTGAGCAGCTGGAGAAGGCGCTGAAGGTGAGCGCAGAGAAGGTTGCCGCGCTCATCTTGGAGCGCGAGAAGGACGCTCACACAAACTCCGAGCTTCAGGTGAGTCTCTCCAAGAGGGGCGACGAGTTGAAGGCCGCCAAGGACTCCATCGAGGACTTGGAACTGAAGGTCACCACTCTGAAGGATTCGCTCGACGCTGCCCGGGCTCAGGAGAACAAACTGAAGGAGGAGCTCCGCAAGGAGCGGACCTTGGTGGACAGCGTCAACAAGGCATCCGAGCTCTTCCGCCAGACCATCGAGGTATGGACCGAAGACTTGGTTTCTTCTGCGTCCAACATTGACCAGGAGCTGCTGGCGCTGAAGGTCGAACACCTCATCTACTCGCCGGATCCGGATCTCCCGCACAGCGCCAAGCTCAGCCTCTTCTTCAGAGGGATCGCGCCGGCCCTTGCAGGTCTTCGGAACCGCATCCCCGCGCAGCTGGCCGAGGAGTCGCGCCTGCTCTGCGCGGGAACTCTGGAGCGGGTGCTGACGAAGATTGTGTACCGCAACCCGGGGATCAATCTCACCAACGTTCTTCGCAGCTTGCCGGCTGATGCAGACACGGAGGCCCTGAAGGAGCAGGTCGCCCACATCATCGCCAAGGTGGCTAGGCTCGGCAGGAAGGAGGGCGACCGCGTAGATTAGGGCTCCGTTATCTTTATCTTTTTGTTGCTGCACATTATGTCATGAACTCATTAGTCCATCGCGACAAGTTATCCTTTGTAAGATATTTACTTTATTTTGATTAATCAGTGCAATGTTATCTTCCTTGTCTCAATCTTTGACTTTGTATGTTTTTCACCCTACGTTCCCGGGGAGCTTGCCGGCAAGGGGCCTTTGCCGCGAGCGCTGAGTGCTGGACTCTGAGCAGCCTGCTGGCCAAGGTCTTCGCCGGCGAGCAACCTTGCCGCAGCTAGTCGCAACGCACTTAGCTTGCTGAGCGTACTCGGAAACGAAGCAAGGGCGCGACACTTGTCGCAGCTCACTTAAATCGTTGAGCGAACTCGAAAACAAGATAAGGGTGCGGCAAGCTACGGGTAGGTTCCTCCGCGCACAGGTTTTCCATACAAAATGTGATCGTTCAAGGAAGACAACTAAAATTTAAAATTTGAACTGGTCAAATTCTAACAACTTATCTTTCATATGCTGCTTGCTTATATTGCTTGCTTTCCGGTAAGGCTTCTCTTTCTTGAACAGCACTTGGTTCCTCCTCCACCTCCTTCCCCCCAGCAAACTTGTGCGCGAGGAACGTTCCTTCTGCTTAAGAGGAAAGAAAGGGGAGAGAGAAACAACCATATGGCCTTTCGGCGTGCTAATGCTTACCGTATACTTGAGTGTTGCACCAAATGCCAAACAGAACATGCAAATAGCAAAGAAAAGCATGCAAAAGGCGATCGGTGCGAAAAACACAAAAACTTTACTGATGCACGGGGTCTGCGCCCGGCTTTGTACAAAGGGTTACATGCAACAGCGGCAAAGCTTGTACAAAAGGTGGTTGCCGGAGCGGATCACGGCAACCGCGCCTTAGGGGTGAAACTTGCGAAGATGCTCTATGTTCCAGGAGTTGCTCACCGGTAAGCCTTCTTCGGTCTCGAGGCGGACAGCGCCGGGCCTCGTAACTTGTCTCACCCGATAAGGGCCTTCCAACTTCGGCGTCAACTTGTTGGAATTCTTGGCGGACTGAACACGCCGAAGAACAAGGTCGCCTTCCTCGAGACTCCTGGCCTTGACTTTGCGGCTATGGTAGCGGCGCAAAGCTTGCTGGTATCGAGCAGCTCGTACAGCAGCCTGGAGACGTCCCTCCTCGAGGAGCAATGCGTCATCTTGCCGCAGTTGCTCTTGCTCGAGCTCATCATAAGCGAGCACTCGAGGAGATCCGTATACGAGTTCCGTGGGGAGAACTGCCTCTGCTCCATAGACTAGAGCAAAGGGTGTCTGTCCGGTGGCTCGACTTGGTGTCGTTCTGATTGACCAAAGAGCCGCCGGTAGCTCCTCTATCCAATTTCTTCCGCACTTGCGCAGCCTGTCGAAGGTCCTTGTCTTGAGTCCGCGCAGCACTTCAGCATTTGCCCTCTCCGCTTGACCGTTGCTCCTCGGGTGAGCAACAGAAGCGAAACAGACCTTGGCGCCAAGGTCTTGGACGTACTGCATGAAGGTGCGACTAGTGAATTGCGTACCGTTGTCGGTGATGATCCTGTTAGGGATCCCGAAACGGCAAACAATCGACCTGAAGAACCTGACTGCTGACTGTGCTGTCACCTTTCTCACCGGCTCCACTTCTGGCCACTTTGTGAACTTGTCGATTGCAACGTACAAGTACTCAAAGCCCCCGACGGCTCGGGGAAAAGGGCCGAGGATATCGAGCCCCCAGACCGAGAAGGGCCAGGACAAAGGAATTGTTTGGAGAGCTTGAGCTGGCTGATGAATTTGCTTTGCATGGAACTGGCACGCTTCACACTTGGTTACTAGCGCAGTTGCATCTTGGAGGGCTTCTTGCCAAAAGAACCCTTGCCGGAAAGCTTTCCCGGCAAGCGCCCTTGCGCCAATGTGGTGGCCGCATATGCCTCCGTGTATTTCTGCCAACAGCTTCTGTCCATCTTCTCTGGAGATGCACTTCAATCTGACACCATTGAGTCTTCTTCTGTACAGCTCGTTGTCCACGAACTGATACATACTTGACTGCCTGGTTATCTTTTCTATCTCTTGAGGGTCGTCGGGAAGTTCTCCAGTTTGAAGGAAACGGACGATTTGCTGCGCCCATGCCGGAGCCTGAGGCTCGACGGCAAGGACTAAAGGCTCGAGGGCCGCTGCGGGAACCTCAGCCTCTACGGCAAGGACCTCTGGTTCTGCCGGAGCTGACGGTCCCCCGGCAAGCTCGCCGGGGCGAGGCTTGCCGGGAACGCTTGCTTCAACTGTACAAGCCCGAGGACTTGCAGGAGCAAATTGTTCCTCAGCGTTCTGGTTGTTGATCTTGGGGACCTTGGCGGCGGTTTCAGGAAGATCCGCCGGCAAGTAGTCGCCGGAGACCAACTTTCTCTTCTTGGACTGCCCAATTGATGGTGTAACGGATGGTTGAGTCAGCTTGAGCAAGAAGGTCCCTGGTTCCACAGGTAACTTCATCGAAGCGCACTTTGAAAGGCCGTCTGCAATTTCATTTTGAGCTCTCGGGACGTGCTCCATCTGCAAACCTTCAAAGTGCTCTTCAAGCTTTCTCACTTCATCGACATAGGCTTCCATCAAAGGGCTCTGATAGCTCTTGTTAACTTGCCGGACCACCAACTGAGAATCGCCCCGCACAATCAGCTTTCTGATCCCAAGTTCGGCCGCAATCCTGAGGCCGGCAAGCAAGCCTTCATATTCTGCAGTGTTGTTTGTCGCTTGCTCCATGGGAAAGTGCATCTGGATAACATATTTGAGGTGCTCTCCGGTGGGCGCGATGAGTACCACGCCAGCACCGGCGCCTTGCAGCGAGAAGGCACCGTCAAAATACATTACCCATTCACTTGTCGCTTCTTGCACGGGTGCACTTATTTCTTGAACTTCCTCATCTGGGGTTGGGGTCCACTCAGCTATGAATTCTGCCAAAGCTCGGCTTTGTATGGTTGAAGTACTTTCAAACTTGAGTCCAAAGCTCGACAGCTCCAGTGCCCACTCGACGATCCTGCCTGTTGCTTCTGGGTTATGCAATATCCTCTTCAGCGGAAAGCGAGTGACCGCTGTTATCTCATGGGCTTGGAAGTAATGGCGCAGCTTTCTCGAGGCCATGAGGAGGCCGAAAAGCAATTTTTGCACACCAGAGTATCTTGATCTAGCCCCCTGGAGAAGGGAACTTACAAAATACACTGGGCGCTGCACCATCTTCTTCCGCACCTCATCCTGTTCCTGCGCAGAGTCTTCCTTGTCGGGACCAGAGTTTGTCGGGACAGCCCCCTGCTTGTCGCTGGATTCGCTTGCCGGTGGTGCTGACTCCTCGTCGGACTCCCTCTCCGCTACTAACGCAGCACTAACCACCTGGTTGGTTGCTGCTAAGTATAGCAACAACTTTTCCTGTGGTCCAGGTGCGACAAGTATTGGAGTGGAGGACAGGTACCGTTTCAAATCCTGCAGCGCAGCCTCCGCTTCCGGAGTCCATTTCATGGGACCTGCCTTCTTCAAGATTTTGAAGAAAGGTAGGGCGCGTTCTGCAGACTTTGAAATGAACCTACTGAGGGCAGCCACACAACCTGCAAGCCTCCTGACATCCTTGACGCGCTTCGGGGCCTCTATCTGCTCAATGGCTTTAATCTTGTCGGGGTTGGCTTCAATCCCCCTCTGTGACACAAAGAACCCGAGAAGCTTGCCGGAGGGGACTCCAAAGACGCACTTCTCGGGGTTCAACTTGAGCTGTATCCTGCGCAGGTTCTGAAACGTTTCTTCCAAGTCTTGAATCAGGGTTTCCTTGCTCTTGCTCTTCACCACGATGTCATCCATGTAAGCTTCTACATTTCTGTGGATCTGTGGCTCAAAAGCAGTGTATACTACCCTTGCAAAGGTTGAGCCTGCATTCTTCAATCCAAATGGCATGCGAATAAAGAAATAAGTGCCACATGGGGTGATAAATGCAGTCTTCTCTTCATCTTCCTTGGCCATGAAAATCTGATGATAGCATGAGTATGCATCAAGAAGACAGAGTAGCTCACATCCGGCAGTGGAGTCAACGATCTGGTCAATGCGCGGCAAAGGGAATGGATCCTTGGGACATGCTTTATTCACATCAGTGAAGTCTATACACAGTCTCCACTTCCCGTTGGCCTTGCGCACGACGACTGGATTTGCCAACCACGTCGGATGGATCACACCTCTAACTAGGCCTGCTGTTTCTAGCTTCTTGATCTCTTCGTTGATGAACTCTTGGCGCTCCACGGCTTGCTTCCTCACTTTCTGCTTGATGGGCCGCGCATGAGGACAGACAGCAAGCTTGTGCTCAATTACCTTCCTGGGAACACCGGGGATGTCAGATGGTTGCCAGGCAAACACATCGACATTCGCCCGCAGGAAGGCAACGAGCGCGCTTTCCTATTTGCTGTCAAGGGTGGCACTGATGGTGAAGGTACCACCAGTGCCGTCCTCCTTGGCGGACACCTTCTTGGTTGCCGGAGGAGCGGCCATTCCTTTCTTACTCTTGCCGGTGGAGCTCGATGGAACGTCCTCGACGGCAGCGCAGCACTCCGAGGAGGTGCGGTTGCCGGAGTGGGTCCCAGAGCACTTGCCGGACTTGGTCTTCGTCTTCTTCCCCCCGGGAGCTTCAGCGGCAAGAGTGTCCTTGTCGGCCGCAGCTGCTGCTTCCCGGTAGATCTTGTCGGTGCAGATAAGCGCATCCTTCTTGTCGCCGTGGACAGTGATGACGCTTATCGGCCCCGGCATCTTCAGTACGTTGTAAGCGTAATGGGAAGCTGCCATGAACTTGGCGAGGGCAGGACGGCCAAGTATTCCATTGTAGGGCAATGGAATATCGGCGACGTCGAAGGTGATGCGCTCAGTCCTGAAGTTGAGCTCCCCGCCAAAGGTCACCGGCAGAGTGATCTTTCCCTTGGGCTTGCTCCTTCCCGGGTTGATTCCTTGGAATGAACCGGTTTCTTCGAGCTCGCCATCTTGAATCTGGAGTTTCTTGATCACAGCAGAGGAGATCAAGTTCAGCCCGGCCCCGCCGTCAACCAACATTTTGGTGACCTTGAGGTTGCGGATGGTGGGTGAGACCAGCATCGGCAAGCACCCGACCGCGGTGGTGCGGTCAGGGTGATCCTCAAGATCAAAAATGATGGGCGTGCTGGACCATTTGAGGAGCCTGCGCGACTCCACGGGCGGCTCCGCTGCATTCACCTCACGCACCCACTGCTTGAGCTGGCGGTGGGAGGTGTGCAGGGAGGCGCCACCGTCGACGCACAGGACCTCCGTGGCCTTCTGGAACTCCTGCTCGCTGTTATCCTCGTCCTCCATGTCTTCATCGTCGTCCTCTTCGTCCTTGTCGCGGCCCCGGGGAGGTCGATCTCCTTGCCGCTGCTTGGCCTTGCCGCGGCGTCCTCCCCGGCCGTTGAACGGCCGCTTCTTGCTGGGCTCTTCCCCGCCACCTTGGGCCTTCTCCTTGTCGCGCCTCTCGTACTCAGCCTTCTGCTGCTCGACGAGGTACTCGACGCGCTTGCAGTTGGAGAGATCGTGACCCTTGGTGCGGTGGATCTTACAGTATTGCTTGTCGGAGCTTCCCGGCTTGTCGGCCGCCGCCGCAGGGGCAGGCTCCTTGCCGGAGCCGCCAGCCTGCGCTTGCTTGGCGGGGGCCTCCTTGTCGGTCTTCTCGACGGCAAGCACCTCCTTCTTGCCCTTCTTTCTGTTGTTCCGCCGCCGGCTCTTCTTTGCCGGGGCGGCGTCGTCGCTGTCGCTTCCTCCCGCGCCAGTATCCTCCCCGGGGAGTCTCCTCCCCTCTTCTGCGCGTGCGCACTTGTCAGCAAGAGCGTAGAGCTCGCTGACATCCCGAATCTTCGTCATCGCCATCTCTTCACGCATGCGGCGGTTACGCACGTTCTGATGGAACGCGCTGATAACCGCGGCAGGGTGAACGTCAGGGATGTTGTGCTGCACCCGGCTGAAGCGTTGGATGTACTTGCGCAGGGTCTCGCCTTCCTTCTGGGCCAAGATGTGGAGATCGCTCTCCTGGCCGTGGGGTTTGTGGCCGCCGGTGAAGGCGCCAACAAACTGGTGGCAGAGGTCGGCCCAAGAAGAGATGGAACCTTCCGGCAAGTGCATGAGCCACGAACGGACGTTCGGCTTTAGCACGAGCGGGAAGTAATTAGCCAAGATCTTCTCGTCGCGCCCCCCGGCAGCTTGCACTGCGATGGTATAGACGCTGAGGAATTCCGAGGGGTGCGTCTTGCCGTCGTACTTCTCCGGTACGTCGGGCTTAAAGTTCTTCATGCTGGGCCACTGGACGCGCCGCAGCTCGCGGGTGAACGCAGGGCAGCCTGCCGCGTACGGCAAGTCGCCTGGCTCACCGGGCGCGTGCGCGTCGACAGTGTTCCCAGCTCTCTTGTCTGATTGTCGCCAAGCTTCTCGGCGGCGCTCGATTGTGGTCCGAGCGTCTTCTTCTCGCCGGTCGTCGAGGACCTGGCGCTGGTCCCGACGGGCCCGCGGGTCCGACGAGGCTGTGGAGCCGTCGTCGGCGTTGTTCCGGCGGGGCGGCGTCTTCTGCTTCTGCGGCGGGGAGTGCACGCTTGTCGCACCCCCGGCAGTCTTGTCGCCGACAGCCTTCGTCTTCTCAGCTTGCCGCGGCCGTGAGGTCGACGGCTGCTGTGGAGAATCGTTGTTGGCGAAGTCTATCAGGCTCCGGATGGTGGCCCTCCATTCTTCGGCCTTGTCGGCCGCTGGAGGAAAGTCGAGGAGCAGTTGCGCCCTTGCGAGCGCTTCTGCTGGAGTGGAAGGGAACGCGGGCGAGCGGTGCGAGGAGCGGGATACGCTCGGACTTCTAACAACGTTAGAAGGAGCGGGGTCCCGCGCCGGCGCCTTCGCTTTGCTTGTGCCCGGACGGGGGTCCGGGGCGTCCCGCGAGCCTCCGGTTTGGCCTGGCCCCAGCAAGCGGAGACCACCTCCCGTGGTATGGCGCTGCTGGGTCGTCGTGTGCTGAGATGGGCGCGGCGCGTCCACGGAGACCGAGGTTCGGTCATCCGTCCTGTTCTTGGATCTGGTGGCGCCGTGAGTGTCCTCACCGGCGACCACCCTTCCGACGGCATCTCCCCCGCCCACCGTTGGCTCTGGTGGCGGCGGGTGAGACGCAGACGGGCCTCCGACCTCCGAAGCCTTCTTCTTCGGGGCCATGGAGTTGTCGCTGGTGAAGTTGCTGATGAAGCTGGAGAGGTTGATGAAGAATGCGCCCGCGCGAACGCCGGATCAGGTTCGCACAACCTCGACGCCCCCTACCTGGCGCGCCAAAGATGTCGGGGGAAACTGTCCGCCACGAACACCTATGGGACCGGAGCCCCTTGTCTGTGCGGTACGAGGGCGGAGGGAGCACAAAGAGCAGATCGTGGCGAGCACGCGGGCAGATTTACCCAGGTTCGGGCCGCGGTAGACGCGTAAAACCCTACTCCTGCTTGGTTGTGTATTGAGTTTTAGCGCTCGGGAGCTTGAAGAAGCAGCTACACCGAGCGTGAGAGTGATCTAGGTTCCGAACCCCCTCCACGTTGTGCATGGGCCTCCTTTTATAGTGCAAGGGGTCACCGACAGGTGTCAACGTAGGAGAAAGGGGTAAAAACGTAAAAGAGGTGGTAGTTGTAACAGTGCGGGAACAGTGGAGCTACAGTACAGAACAGTGGTCTATACCTACTTTAACAGTGGGGGACAAGGGCATTTAATGCCCGTCGCCGTCGACCCCAAAAGCTCCCGCCCTGGCGTCTCCGTCTGCCACGGCGATGGATTCATCACCGTGGAGTGCCACCGTGTACCCCAGGCTGCACAGCCATCCGCCACGCGTCCCTGGATAGGCCCCAGGGCGACGCGTGGGCCGATGAGCTGGAGCGCGGGCACACAGCGCAGCCTTCCCGGCAAGCACCTTGCCGGGGCCTTGATCTTGCCGGGCCCGGGAGCTTGCCGCTCCCCGGGCCCTTGCCGGGGCGCATATAGCGCCGAGGCGTGTCTCCTAATCTTCCTGGCAAGCTCCTCTTGCCAGGGTCTTGTGTTGAGTGGGGCAATCCTGAGCCTGGTACGGCCTTCCCGGCAAGCTCCTCTTGCCGGGGTCTCGATCTTCTTCCTTGTATACTTTGTTTTTGAATGGTTTAATAGGGAGCAGGAAGGTCTCCGGCGAGCACGCAGTAAACCCTGCCGCGGGAAGCTGCAACTGCCCGTGCACAAGTTGGGGTACTGAGGTACCCCTACCTTAGTACACCGACATATTCCACCCTTAAAAGTGTAATTGGCAAGCATGGTGGAAATTTCTACTTCAGGTATCTTTCTTTTATTGGTAATAATATCTTTCATATACTTAGCATAAGGATTTGTTTTAAGCACATCAGTCAGACGCATACGCAAAAAGATAGGTCTAATCATTTCAGCAAAGCGCTCAAAATCCTCATCATCCTTTTTCTTGGATGGTTTCGGAGGAAAAGGCATGGGTTTCTGAACCCATGGTTCTCTTTCCCTACCGTGCTTCCTAGCAACAAAGTCTCTCTTATCATAACGTTGATTCTTTGATTGTGGGTTATCAAGATCAACAGCAGGTTCAATCTATACATCATTATCATTGCTAGGTTGAGCATCATCATTAATATTATCACTAGGTTCATGTGCATTACCAGATTGTGTCTCAGCATCAGAAACAGATATCATTGGGATTCTCAGGTGTGTCAGCTACAGGTTCACTAGAAGCATGCAAAGTTCTATCATTTTTCTTTTTCTTCTTCTTAGAAGAACTAGGTGCACCTAAATTAGCTCTCTAAGAATCTTGCTCAATCCTCTTAGGGTGGCCTTCAGGATACAAAGGTTCCTCAGTCATTTTACCACCTCTAGTAGCAACTCTAACAGCATAGTCATTATTCTTACTATTTAATTCATTGAGAAAATCATTCTGAGCCTTAAGTACTTGTTCTACTTGAGTGGTAACCATAGAAGCATGTATACTAATGAGTTTCAGTTCACCTTTAACTCTAGAAAGATAATCACTCAAGCGTTCAATCATATAAGCATTGTGTTGCAATTGTCTACCAACATAAGCATTGAAGTTTTCTTTTTTCACAATAAAATTGTCAAACTCATCTAAGCATTGGCTAGCAGACTTATAATGAGGAATATCACCTTCATCAAATCTATAAAGAGAATTTACCTTTACTACCTGTGTCGGGTTATCAAGACCATGTATTTCTTCAATAGGTGGTAAATTCTTAACATCTTCAGCTTTAATACCTTTTTCTTTCATAGATTTCTTTGCCTCTTGCATATCTTCAGGACTGAGAAATATAACACCTCTTTTCTTCGGAGTTGGCTTAGGGGCTGGTTCAGGAAGTGTCCAATTATTTTCATTGGCCAGCATATTATTAAATAGTAATTCAGCTTGATCAACTGTTCTTTCCCTGAAAACACAACTAACACAACTATCCCGGTGGTCTCTGGAAGCATCGGTTAGTCCATTATAGAAGACATCAAATATACCGTTCCTCTCAAGAGGATGATCATGCAAAGCATTAAGTAATTGGAGAAATCTCCCCCAAGCTTGTGGGAGACTCTCTTCTTCAATTTGCACAAAGTTATATATTTCCCGTAAGGCAGCTTGTTTCTTATGAGCGGGAAAATATTTAGTAGAGAAGTAATACATCATATCCTGGGGACTACGCACACAACCAAGATCAAAAGAATTAAACCAAGTCTTAGCATCACCCTTTAATGAAAAAGGAAACAACTTAAGGATATAGTAATAACGAATCTTTTCATCGTTGGTAAACAGGGTAGCTATATCATTCAACTTAGTAAGATGTGCCACAATAGTTTCAAATTCATAGCCATGGAAAGGATCAGATTCAACCAAAGTAATTAACTCAGGATCAATAGAGAATTCATAATCCTTATCAGTAACACAGATAGGTGAAGTAGCAAAAGTAGGGTCATGTTTCATTCTAGCATTCAAGGACTTTTCTTTCAGCTTAGCTAATGATTTCTTAAGATCATATCTATCGTTGCAAGCAAGAAAGTCTCTAGCAGTTTCTTCACCCATAACATAACCCTCAGGAACAGCAGGCAATTCATATCTATTGGGAGAAGCTTCATCATCACTTTCATAAATATCATCAGTTTCAATATTTGCATTCTCCCTAACCTTAGCAATTTGTTCATCTAGAAATTCACCTAGTGGCAGAGTATTATTAGGCATAGAAGTAGTTTCATCATACATAGCAGAAGTAGCATCATCAAGAACATACGACATATCAAATTCAATAGCATGAGTAGGTGTCGCAAATTTACCCATAACAGATGGTGAATCTAGTGCAGAGCTAGATGGCAGTTCCTTACCTCCCCTCGTAGTTGAGGGATAGATCTTGGTTTTTGAGTCCTTCAAGTTCTTCATAATGATCAACAGATATAAATCCCAAGTGACTTACAGAATAGAGCTATGCTCCCCGGCAACGGCCCAGAAAATAGTCTTGACAACCCACAAGTGTAGGGGATCGCACAGTTTTCGATGGTAAAGTATTTGACCCAAATTTGTTGATTTGACATAAGGGGAGCCAAAGAATACTCTTAAGTATTAGCAGCTGAGTTGTCATTTCAACCACACCTGGAAACTTAGTATCTGCAACAAGGTTGTTTTGTAGCAAAGTTATATGATAGTGGCGGTAGCGGCAATAAAAGTAATGATAGTGTTATTGTAGTTTTTTGCAATAGTAGCAGCGAAAAAGTAAATAAGCAACAAGCAATATGTGAAAAGCTCGCAGACATTGGATCGGTGATGCAAAATTATGTCAGATGCGATTCATCATGTAGAAGTTATAACCTAGGGTGACACAGAACTAGCTCCAGTTCATCAATGCAATGTAGACATGTATTCTGAATATAGTCATACATGCTTATGGAAAATAACTTGCATGACATCTTTTGTCCTACCCTCCCGTGGCACCGGGGTCCTATTGGAAACTAAGGGATATTAAGGCCTCCTTTTAATAGAGTACCGGACCAACGCATTAACACATAGTGAATACATGAACTCCTCAAACTAAGGTCATCACTGGGAGTGGTCCCGATTATTGTCACTTCGGGGTTTCCGGATCATAACACATAGTAGGTGACTATAGACTTGCAAGATAGGATCAAGAACACACATATATTCATGAAAACATAATAGGTTCAGATCTGAAGTCATGACAAGCATTAAGCATAGCCAAGTCATAGCAACATCAATCTCAGAACATAGTAGATACTAGGGATCAAACCCTAACAAAACTAACTCGATTACATGATATATCCCATCCAACCCATCACTGTCCAGCAAGCCTACGATGGAATTACTCACGTACGGCGGTGAGTATCATGGAATTGGTGATGGAGGAAGGTTGATGATGACGATGGCGACGATCTCCACTCTCCGAAGCCCCGAACGGACTCCAGATCAGCCCTCCCGAGAGAGATTAGGGCTTGGCAGCGGCTCCGTATTGTAAAACGCGATAATTCTTCCTCTCTGATTTTTTTCTCCCCGAAAGTGAATATATGGGATCCGGGGATACGTCGGTGGAGCACCAGGGGGCCCACGAGGCAGGGGGCGTACCCTAGGGGGCTGCCCCCACCCTCGTGGACAGGGTGTGGGCCCCCTGGGCTGGATCTTCTTGCGGGTATTTTTTATATTTTCCAAAACAATTCTCCGTGGATTTTCAGGTCATTCCGAGAACTTTTTATTTCTGCACAAAAAGAACACCATGGCAATTCTGCTGAAAACAGAGTCAGTCCGGGTTAGTTCCATTCAAATCATGCAAGTTAGAGTCCAAAACAAGGGAAAAGGGTTTGGAAAAGTAGATACGTTGGAGACGTATCATAGCCCCGGCATTTTACTCCCGCCTCTGCATCCCTCGCAATCTCAAAAATATCTGCTCGCCCTTGATCCAAATTTTCAGTAGCCCCGCCTTGTTACTCCCGCCTAGTAAAATTTTCAGTTGCTGCAGTATTACCTCAAAGACCACCTTGCCCCCCGCCCCTCCATACACACCACACACTCCCCAAAACCTCCGCTAACACAGACACACACAACCCTCAAAACCATTGGTAGGTCACCTCCATCGTCGGCGCCTCCATCGTCAACCTCTTCCTGTGTGCCGGGGAGCTCGAGGAGCCAATGGCAAAAAAGAGGTTTATTGCGGCCTTTTCACCCGACACCGACAAGGTGGCCACCGAGGTTTCCCTGTCGTCCTCCGCGGGCTCGATCCACCGTCGCCGGTCCCCCGATCCGCCCGCCGCCGCGCCCCTACGCTGGTTCGAGGACTTCCCAGTCCTCCCTCGGACCTGGCAGCCGACGAGGTCCTACCTCGGGGTCCAGCAGCAGCGGTGGGGGATGGGTCGCCGAGGTTACAGATTAGGACACCCACACCCGCTGGTGGCTCGGTAGCTTCCACACGGTCGAGCTCGCGACCATGGAGTACGACCATTGGCAGGTCCGCTACCAGGACGCGGCGGCTAGGCTCAATTTCCCCTTCGGCACACCTCCGGTTGACCTCGTTCCATTGGAGCCAGGGTGGTGAGCTCGGCTATGGTGTGGGAGGACCGCGAGGCGTGGGAGCGCCTCGAGGCCGAGGCCGCCGACGAGGCCTACATGCAAGAGCTCCGCTGGCAGTATCCGGAGCTCATGGAGGCGGAGCGGGTGATCTTTGCTACCGCGGAGGGCGGCGATGTTATCACGCTCTCCTCCGATGATGAGGTCGAAGGCGGCAAGGATGGTGGCACGGAGGGCGGCGAGGTTATCGCGCTCTGCTCTGATGACGAGGCCGAAGGCGGTGGCGATGGCAGCGCGGAGGCCGTCGAGGTGGGCCCCAAGGACGAGGAGATCGACATCGACGAGTGGAGGAGTGCCTTCCCCGACGACCCCGACGACGGCACCGGCCCGGACCCGGCTCGCGGCACACCATACATGACGAGGAAGAATTAGCTCGACCTCTACTTCGACCGAAAGTAGTTTAGTTTAGTTTAAATTTATGTTTTTTGTTCGGTTATGCAAAACTATCTATATTTATGTTTGAATGCATGCTACTTTCGGTTGAACCTGCTTTGAACTTGATCAAATTGAAGCTGACAACGTTAAGTTTAGGGGATCGACTAGAAAAGGCCAAAAATTGCTGGAGGGTTTTAGTCCTTTAACTTTTAAAGGATCGGCTAGAGATGGCCTTATAACTTGTTTATTTCAGTTCTTCACAATGTGATACTCTATATGTGCAACTATTTGCCGTGTAGTTAAATTTCATCAATAACAGTTTCAACAATACCACTATGAATTACGATATTTGGTTGCTATTAAGGATATTTCAGTTAACATGCCTTTTCATTTTTTACCAATAACTAGTGTACTTTAGACCTGCACAATACCAGTTTGAATGACTATTTACTTGTTTTTAAATGTTATGCCTGATGCAGTTAACACACCTTTCCACTTCTTGTTTTGCTTAACTAGCGTGCTTAAGCCTGCACACTGAAGCTATCATTTGTAGATTATGTTATCTACCATGGATATATTTGGTGGATGTTTAGCCTGTTGTGCTTAACATGCCTTTATATGTACTCATGCACGACAATATTGAGAAAAGTGTTGTTTTCCATCGAGGTTATTTTCATCGCATTGCTTATATGTACTCGTTGTTCAGGATACCGGTAGCTGGTATCATATAGCATGGGGCTGATAAGGGATTAATCGTCGAATCGGACATTTCATTGAATATATCTATAACCCATTTATCAGTAGGTTAACTAGGGCCATATTTAATATATCTGAGGCCACATAGCAACATACATTGTACTGAATGACTAAATATGCAATCCCAGGCTACATAGTAACAAGGAAGAGTGTTACCTTAATGTTCTGATGATGTCTAGCTATACATGTAATAAAATCTTATATAATGGGATGGAGGGCGTGTTGTACTACGTCATTTTTCAATTGTTGTTTAGCTTCTAATATTAACTTGGTGCTTTTAGGTACATATATCAGTGCCAAAGTTCCACACTTTGACCCTTTCTGGGGCAATGAGATATTCATGTACTAGCATCGAGTGAAGAAACTAATAAAGGTTGTTATTAAAATGGATCCAAAGACGTCAATTGAACTATTTGTTTACACTTTATGCAAGACAAAAGTGAACTGCAGGATGGTAAGTAAGAACCTCGTAGCCTTCTTTTTACTGCCCGTAATGAGTTGTGTTAGATGACAATGTCTGAATCTTTTTTCCTTTGCAGTGGATCCTGAAGCAGTTTACTCAAGATTACCTCTCAAACTACACAATTGGCAGTCGGCCATCACAAGGGGTTGGACTAGAGTCCTACATGCCTTCTGCATCCAGGAGAGCACAATAGGGCCATTCCGCTTCACCTTGTTCAGCAACCGGCATGTCTGTCGCCTCTTTCTTTACCATCTGTAATACTACAAGTATAGAACCCTGGTTCATCAATCTTTATTTGGTGCTTATGTAATTCTTAGACATATGTACATGTGAATCGAATAATGCATTGGTTGTTTGAACCTGATGGATATGAATAAAGCTAAAGCCTACTTTCAAGTTTAAATTAGGTACAATTGTAAATAGCAACAATTAAATTAGGGTGAAATTAGGGTGTGCAGGTCATTACGACGCACACGGTTAATAAAGCACGGCGTGTGCGATATACATCATAATCCAACATGGTTCACGGAGAGGAAACGTGTGTAACAATGCACGCATTTGCCGTTTGCAAAGTTAAACAATATCGCATACGGTGTGGGAAAACTAAATGTGCGTGATTATCTACCTACCGTACACGGTTTATAATCATGAACTGTTTGTGGTGTGCTAGGCATCATAAAACTCCCATGCCTGGAATCTGCCTTGAAAACTCCCGTGCCTAGAATCTGCCTAGATTTAGGTAAAAGCACAAAACTCCGACTGCGATGGCAATGCGAGCACAAACGAGTAGCAAGGATGAAGCGTTTGGGATATTCGAGATATCGGAAACAGTTATATGGGACAACTGTATGCATCAAGTCTCCCTATCCCCGACGGTTTTTGAGTTGTGTGGGAAGGACCCCCCCTATCGCCCACACTCACTAGGCGACAGTTCCAAATGTCATCGCGGAAAGGGGTTAAAAGCTGTTTGTATAGCACCGACTCGTACTAGTGATACCTCTGGTCATATGAAGAATGACCAAAGTGGTTTCATTGGGATTGGATCAATGGATACTCTGGAATCAATATGAAGGATCCAAGGGATTACTGGATTTGCAAGAAGTGTATAGAAGATTTATTTTGAAAAATGATCAAAGGCACCCATTTAACAAGGAATGATTTTAGAAGCATCTAGGAGTTGGTTTCACTAGATTTGGAGTTCAAATGAAATTCCTAGGGATTTGCAAAGTTGGCTATACATGGATAAATAGACCAATATTTGATGTGGTATAGAAAGCATTGGGAAAAGTGTTCAAAAACTAAGTTGTGAACATATAAGTATCTAGGAATTTGAATCATTACATTTGGATCAACTTTGAGCTCTCAGTGATTTTCTAAATTCAACACATAAATGAAGAAAATGGGATTTTGTAAATATTTGTGAAGAGAAAGTTTCTGGAAAAATGTGATAATAGCACCATGTGATAGAGCATGATTTATGGAGTCACTAAAAATTTGAATCATCAAATTTGGAGTTAATTTGATTTATTTATGGGTTTTTGAAGTCTACCGAAAAAAATAAAAAAAAACCTATACCACTTATTATGCGCACTGAGCGAGAGATGGCTGATGGGCCGACCCGGTGGCTGAGCTGCGTGCGCGAACGAGGAGATGTCGAAGGCATACTAGGCTGTCACACCCTGCATTTTGTAACATGTTATTTGTACCTTTGAAGCATGAAAATTTGGACCAGCAAATTTTTTTAGCATCATTTGGCTTTTATTTGAAATTGAGTTTTCTTCATGTGCTTTTTCTTGTGCTCATTAAAGTCAACTATGACCTCTTGTAGAATTCATCTCCATACCCAAAACTTCTGCCCAATGATCATGCCAAGTGTTATATAACAGTATAGTATTTTCTTACAAAATTAATTTGGCCAAAAGGTATTTTATAAATTTAGTTTTCCAAAAACCCCTGAATTGAGATTTGCACTGCAAGTACTTGATTTAGGGTGAGAAAATTATTTCAAAAGGTTTATCTGAGACCTAGTAGTCATAGGACTTCCAGAAACCACAAAGGTATAATTTTAAAAGTTATTTTCCTATTTTATTTAAAAGCTTTTTCTTAAGGCCAGAAATGGTCTTTAATAGGGGAAATTATTTAGTTGTTTCAAAAATATTTGCCAAAATTCAGAGAGACTCAGAGGACATATATTGTCCATATATAAGAGTCTCAACACTTGGTCATGTTCAAAATAATGGGCTAAACCCTCCAAAACCCTTTTTGGATATTTCAAGCTTTTGAAATATTTACAAAGGAAATATTCTCCAAAAATTCCAGGGAAATTCTATCATGTCATATATGACATATTTGATTATCTTGCCAAGTCCCATGCCTTGGGAAGCAAGAAATTATCCTTAAACCCCTTCATATCCATTCTTTCCATATTTGAAGATTGAGCAACTTTACATTGCCAAACTTGTCCAACTGCTCTCAAATTTTGTGCACATGCTAGAATGGCCTAATAAGGCATCTAGACCAAATGGCACAAGATTTGGAATAGAGCAACTTGATCAGATCACCTCAAAACCCTTTTTGTTCAAATGCAAATTTCAACAACTTTACATTACCAACTTTTTATCTGGAGCTTCAAACTTTGTGGGCATGATCAATACCCCAAATGATGATGCTACACCAAGTGGTGCATCAAGGGGAGATGATTAGCTTGACTCAAACAAGATGAAGCTGTTTCTGTTGATTTCTAGGGTTCACCAAAGTTACATTGGCTAGTTTCTTCAAATGAGCCCAAATTTGGTGAAGCACCCTATTTTCTCATATCTTTCAACCCTGTTAAGTACCATGTCAAGTGGAGGTCATTTGCTTGACCAAACACTGATCAAACACCTTCTACAGATTTACTAAAACCCTCATCCTGATCACTTTGACTCTTCTCCATGGCCTCAACTTTTTACCACATGATCATTGAGTTACTAGCTACCCCCAGTAACTTTCCCAGCACCCCAGCTCCATGATTGAGGGGTAAGAACCCAAGTTTACCTTGCTGGACAGCAAGTTTTCAACAAGTCACCAGCATCCTCACTCTCTCTCAGCATCTCCAGGGTATCCAAGGCCGCAGGCCATTTCTTTACTCCTCCCTCAACCTTCTAGACACTCTATGGCACGTTGGTTTTGACCGGAGCGGCGAGGGCACGGTGGTGCCAGCCATACGCGCGCTCTGGAGCATGCAACAGTGCGGACACGCACTGTAGCTCCAGCCAATCAGCCTCCCCCGAGGGCCTCGGGCTCCTCCTTCGCGCCAGTCGAGGCCTCTCGACGTCCGCAACCTCCCCGGCGATGTCCCCCCTCCTCATGCGCCCCCTAGTGGTCGTCGTCGCACGCGCGCTGGCCGCCCGCAATGGCCACTCCTCTGCCTCGCACGCGCGCGCGCTCCAGAAGCTCCCCCGCTCCTCCTCTCACCTCAGCTGGACGTGGAACAAGTCCAAGATCCTCCCCGGCTTGATCACGGGCACCAGAACCTCTCCTAGCCTCGCCTGCAACCTCGCCGGCGCACGAGTCCACGGTGGACCGTGGGCGCGGCTATATAAGCCCCTCCCGAGCCTCTCCAGCAGCACCAACAACCTCACCTCACCTCACTGAGCCCCCCAGCACCATCAGTTCGACCCCAGGAGGTCCCTGTACTCGGGATCGACCGGAGCGCCGCCGCGTCGGGCCGCCGGTGATCTCGCGATACGGGCCTCCCCTGCCCCTCCTTTCACCCGATTCGGAACCGTCGTGCTCCACTGACCCTTTCCCCCTTGTTTCCCCTCTCTGTGGCAGTCGGGAACGACCGGAGCAACGACCTCCCGACGAGCCTCCGCCGTCCCACCTCGCCGCCGGCGAACCTGACCTCTCCGGCGTACCATACTACCACCCCTACAACTGCCACTCGACGCTGAGTCCATTCCTGGCCTCCGTTGCCGTCGGCGTGGCCGGAAACCTCGCCGGTGAGCTCGCCGTCGCCGTGGCCGCAAGGTTGGAGATGACAGGCGGGCCCCGCCTGTCATCCCCACACCTCTCTCCCCCTCCTCCCAGTCACTGACCGACGGGCCCCGCCCATCAGGTTCAAAAACCTGACGTGCGCGCGCAGGCACCCGTTCGGCTGGGCTGGACCGCCCTGGGCCGTGCACTGTGGCCCTCTCGCCCAGTTGCACAGGGGCGATTTTTCTTTATTCTTTCTGTAATTGTTTTAAACATTTCTACAGAAAAGAATAATGGTCCAAATAAAATAATTCCAACTCCTAAAATCTTGTAATATTCCAACCTATTTAATGGTACCACTTTCACTCACATCCATGAAACTTTTCTGTTCTGTTCAAATTTAAATTCAAATTTGAGCAGAAAAACTCCTGTTCAAAAATCAATAAATTCCATTTTGTCACTCCAAAACTCCAACTAAGATTTTTTCCCATCTTAGAAATTCCTCTAGTATTTAACAAAAATAAGTTGACATTTTTCTGAGCACTTTGATTTTTCTGTTTTATTTGTGGTCTTATCTTTCCGTTGTTATTATGCGACGTATAGATCCCGTATTTGACGAAGTTGCCGTGGAAGAAGAAGGAGAAGGATTTGAAGACTTTGAAGACCAAGCCAACCCAGGCAAGCAGCCCTTTGACCATGATACACTTGTTCTTCGGAACCCGTATGTTTCCGATGCATGATGATAGGGTTACGATGGTGACCTAGTTGATTCCACCATATGATTGTGACGCCCGGATAGTTAAGCTACAATAACCCTCTACTAATGACGACACATCACCGCAATTACTGTTGATAATCTAGTGTTAGTTCGAAACTGGTTCGAATTCAAATTTAAAGTAAAGTCAAACTATAAAAGTTTTCAATTATCAAAACGAAAATGTTCTAAAAGTAACAAATAAATCATATGTAATATTGGTGGAGAAACCACACTTTTATAAAGAGTTTAAATGCAATATAATAAATAAACTATGGCAAAACAGTTATTCAAATGCTTGTATAATAATAAAGAATTTCAAAACTATTTTATTTCAGTGCTAAACTGTTTGTGGCAGTGGCATAAATTGTAACACTATTTTAGTTGTCACTTTTGTATGTTGTTGAAACTAAAATAAAACAAATAAGAAGTAAAAAAGAAATAAATAAAAGGTAAAAATAAACAAAACAAAAACAAACAGATCAGAATAAAGACCCCTCCCCTCCCCTGGGCCTAGGCCCACTAGGCCACAAGGCCGCCCGGCCGGCCTACCTGGCCCAACCGGCCACCCACTCCCTCCCTCACTCCCTTATCCACCCCCGCCCCTGAAACCCTTGCCCATGACC